>JARYHS010013631.1:85488911-85839036 GCA_031002005.1 Vandiemenella viatica
ACATTTTATACTGTGTGTGTACACTATCAAAGATCAGCATTTTTAAGGAACTGGCACATATTCTATTGCGCCTTTGAAATAAAATAATTGGAGATACCCTTCTAAGGCTGGATCTTTAGAGATGCTGAAGGTATCTAGAGTTCTTTCTAGTTTTTCTTCTTCGTGTCATTTATTAAACATATGCAAGATTGATGTAATTGGCATAAAATAGAGGTCATAATAAAGATGTTTTAGTTTAAAATATTCTGTCAGTGCTTTTAAGTTGAATATTTGCTCTTTTTAATGGTATTGAGTGAAGTTGCAAGTATACAATTCTACTTAGCCTTTATAAAAGTATTGTAACACAGTTCATCTTTTATTTTTAGCATGATGTAACAGCGATATTACCCAGCTGACTTTTCGTGGTGGCTGAGTTTTGTGTCTATACTCAGGGAGGCAATACGGACGCCTGTCTACGGACGATATAAACTTTGCGTTACACGTGTTTTACGCCCTTCTTTCTTACTTTGCTATAAAAAATTTTACCATAGTATATTCTTCGTGTAACTAAAGTTGTTTTTTTTATTTATTTTTTTACGGCATATGTGTTTGCTGTTTCTGTTAAAGACATATTTCGCACCACAAGTAACGGATGTATTTATTAAAAATACAACACCAAACACAAGCTGACAATACACTGTCCATTCGAAATTGAAATTCTGCAAAAAAAACAAGCACATTTGCTGAAAACTTTTTAAAAGAGAAAAATATAAATTACTAACGTAAGATGCATATTTATATAAAACTAAGACGTTTATTACCTATTTTCGTAGTATCGCGGTAGCTGATTTTTGTTTAGATTTTAGTATAGAGTTTAGCGGTAATGAAGGCGTAGTGCTTCCAAGCCAGCACAGTAGTACGAAGGTTACACCGCTCATATACGACACACACTATGAGCACGTGAACCACACGCATGTCCGTCGTGACAAACAGCCAATGAAAGGAAGGCTTTCCCCACCTTCCAGAATCGAGGGCGCCGTTTTGCGCACACGATTCGACCCAGTCCGTGATGTGAAATTTCGTAGGGCAGACCTGTTACCATCCAATTAGGCCATTTTAGGCATTTTTCCTATCATTCTCCCTCTGCTGGCTTGGAATGCATACTGCATTAACATTGGATCCTATGGTCCACTATTCTAATATCAGGAAACACCGATTTCATGTACCAACAACTTGTAACTGTACCACACAGCCGCTTTCACAATAAACCATGTAGTCACGACTCTTCATATCATTTCAAGGAGCACCTACGTCCTGATTTTACGCAGATTAAGTCTCTGTGCATGTATTTTATCCTAGCCAGGAGCTTACAGATGCAGACTGGAAACCAGAAGTACCTCAGCCGACAGAAGTAGACGCTAGGACGGACCTACAGTGGGCAGGGCCGCTATTTAAGCATAGGCTACATAGGCTGTAGCCTAGGGGCCCGCACCACAAAGGGGGGCCCGCACCACAAAAAGAGGGGGCCCCTCACCACAACCCTCGCCTGGGCAGGTAGTAGAGCTAAAAAAAAAAAGGTCGCCCATAAATTTTTTAGGTCGAATTTCGAAAATTTCGAAATTTTTCGAAATTTAAGAATCCAGCCACTGCCGACGGGGGCCGCAACCACATGTATAGCCTAGGGGCCCACAGAGCCTAAATGTGGCCCTGACAGTGGGTAAGTTCGCTACTCGCTCGGTCAACACGCGACAGTAGTACTTAATTAAGTGGGCAAGAATACAGTGGAGTACCAACTTCAATATGAAACACATTTTAATATGGTAATGATTAATAAATACTTTAATAATCTTCTAAGCTCGTTAAAAATGACAAATTGAACGAATTTTTCTGGTAATTCGTTTCTTCACAATTGCTTAACTGAAAAGAATTGTTACTCAACAATGCTCATAACTTTGATTTTGTAGTAATGTATTAAATATTTGTCTCCACATATAACAGCACAAAAGACAACTAATAATTAATGTGCTGATTTAAACGAAATACATTCTTTATGGATGGTTTGAATTTTAAAACAAATTGAACTGTTACTGAAATATAACTGGGTATCATGAATTCTTATCTTGTTATAGAAGTGATATCTATGGACCGAACTTGTAAACATCTTTGGCCGCACACGTGACGTCACAGACAAGATGACTTCGCGACAAAACTGACCTTTTACTGATTTTGAAAACAGCAAATCTTAGCATAATCCTTTTACAAGTGTGCAACAGTCAGTTATCATTCATGCATTTGTTATCTAAGACACCTAAGAAATGTAAAACAGAAAGCAAATTACTAAAAAAAAATCAGTTTTATGTCAGACATGACTTGAAGAAATTAAAAAATATTTTTTCGTTTTTCCTGTGTTGATTGGTTTCAGAAACATGTGCCTTTTCTGGGGTAGTCTAGTTAAAACTCATAAACCAGCTTTCCGTTGCATTGCAATATTTGAGCTCAGTCTGGTCGCACATTCACAATTCGTTAATCAGAAAAACTCATGTACTGGATACTTTGTTGTTATCATGATATTTTTTGATTCCTAGTATTATCAAGAGAAACTGAATGGTCAGGAATAACTCAGCTTGCTATTTTGCAAAGTTTCTATAGTTACGTCAGTGAAATGCGTTTGATACATGCAGTTCAAAGAGTCATGTTTTATGACATTGTTGTTGTGTTGTGTAGATCTTAATATCTTCCAAGACTGCATCACATATTTCAATGGATCGGATGCAATTATTGGTTTAAGTAACAACGTTAAGGAATGGGCTAGGGTAATAACTGACACATACGAATTACAGCATAATTTCACTACAAGTAAACAAATTTTAATCGCGATTATGACGAATTTCGTTGAGAATTATTATACTTTTAAAGGCTCTTTCTAATAATTCATTATCTAGGCTGCAAGCATTCTGAATCTGTAACATTTCAAACATTAATACAAATGGTATATCTTGTTGATAATAAGCAAAAGGAAACGGTTTTTAGGCAATGTAAATAACACTGGATATGGAAAATTACTTACCAAATCTGAAGGATACAACAAAAATTCAAAACATGAGATAAAACAATTGTACTGTATTTAAGTTTGAAACCTTATTTATACAGAGAAGAACGGAACATTTGGTAAGGGAAGTATGCACACACCTAGGCTTACCGCATGACTAGATTCGTCTGGGACAACAGGGTTGTGGTGATAGAGGCGGTTGGGATTCACAAATTCGAAGTGAACTATCGATAACTCTGCGAATATATATATATATATATGCATATAAAAATGTATACTTTAATCATAAATGAGTAAGGGAGCAATAGAATCTAAAACGTATAAAAATACCAGTGGATAAATAACTCCTATGAACAATTCATTGCGATAAATAAGCAACTCAAAAAGTTAAAATTATTGATAAATAAACAGTAAGTGATGGGTTTATGGATAGGATCTGATATCCAGGGTATTTTGGTAAGCAAGTTCCCATCTACAAGTTCAGATGCAGTGATGGTTAGCGGGAAAACTATGACCGCTCTCATCGTAAAGCAGTTGTTGAGGTTGTTAGAATTGTGTGTACTGACACGAACTGCTATTCCAAGGTGGAGTTTCTGCTAGTCTGTGGCTATTCATTCTAACAGAGGGATGTTGGCAATGAGGCCTGTGTATGAACTAGTTCTGTGTGGGAAAGTTGTTTGGTATATGAGTTGCGTTGTGGTGTAACATGACGGATAGTGGATCCAAAACGCGTGACAAGAGGAGAATAAGGGTCATAAGCTTGTTGACCTCACGTTGGAAATCCCGTTTTAATCAAGTTTCAAATTTAAACTTGTAAATGTGTTATGTCACAGTGGTGGGAAAGAAATGGCGCTACAAGGAATGGGCTTGGGAGCGAGGAGGTTGGGGGGGAAGGAGTTAAACCAACAACTTTGTGCGATGTAATTTATTGATGACGCGATTTTAGTAAATGTTTGTAATTTACTATTCAACGGCATTGATGATAAAAGCAATAGGCGATGGAAAGACATTGGTCTAGTGAAGTTATAATAACTTGAATATTTAGATTAACAGGCGTACGCAAGAGTACATGATAGGGTTATGTGCATAAATGGAATGAAGTGGTTGAAATAATTTTATGCCCGATGCTTTATTATAAAGTAAGACTGCGTAGCTCAGGAAGTTGAGTATCTGGACTACCGGAATTCGGTTCTCGATGAAGTTAAAGATTTTTTTGAAGCTGAACTTTCGGTATGACTCTCTAGATTCAATCATCTGCTGACTGGGGAGGATAGAATGTTGGTCGGAGCATGGGCTGACACCCTTATCTCCACCCCTAGTGGCGAAGGTCGAGGAGGGGAGCGAAGAGCTCTACATCCACCTATGCCTTGCATTCGCTTCGTTCTAGAGTTAAGAAAAGTTATAATGTAGTTATTTACTGCTGATTACACCACACGCTTTGTAATCGAGCAGTTGCCACTTGAGTTCAGCATCGGATTAATCATTCTCAAAGCAGGCTGATGACTCGTACCGTATATCTGTGCAAGTCGTATAAGTAGGCAGTAAGATACTTTCTGATATTCGCTGCATTCGGCTCTCTTTCAGCATTATTCACGGCGCACTCTGTGTGTGACGTTTCTATTTCCATTTTGTTTTGTCGCTGGACTGGTCGCACCGCAAACTTGATATAAGCGGAACGGACCGCATCGCTAGGGACAGCTCTCCAACGAGCAACACGCTCAGGGAAGATGGATGCGTAGCTTTCGCTCCGTGAGCAAACAAATGTATTTTGGCATCTCTTTCTGAACGGATATATGCACATTGGAAAGTGGTGATAAAATTAGGCGGTGACTTGCGACAAAATACAAACTTCTAGTCGTTTGATATGTAAGTGGGACAATAATCCAATATCCAGTTAATAATTACTACACATTTCAGTGTTAAATCGCGTCTATACCGGAAAGTACCACGGATTACCGTGGTTGCAGGTATTAGGCGTTTTCGAGCACCTTGGCTGAAATTCATCCTATTTCTCCCTAAAAACTGAAACTTATGGCAGCCCACATTTTATCCTCAATTAAAAACAGGTAACCCTCAATTAAAATAATCATTTTACGAGGGCGGTCTGGAAAATTCTAATCCTAAAATATAAAACCAATTTCATATTTACCAAATCATTTTTATTTCTCAATATAGTCTCTCTAAACACTGATACACTTAGTCCAACGATGTTCCTGGTTCATTATACCATCCATGAAGAGGCTTTCTGGAAGGCCTGCAAAATATCCATCTACAGCTGAAATCAACTCTTCATTTGAAGAAAAACGCTCACCTGAAGAAAGTTTTTTGAGTTTTGGGAATAGATAGAAGTCGGAGGGAGCCAAATCTAGGGAATAAGGTGGATGCTCCAACACGTCACAGTGCAGATCTCTTAATTTTCACATTTCCAAAAGACCCTTGTGGGCAGGTGAATTGTCCTGATGAAATATGATTTTCTTCTTCCTCAAACTGAACCTTTTCTCACAAATTTTTTCATCCAGGGTGTCTAAAAGATCTGAATATTATTGTTCAGTTATTGTTTTACCATTTTCAAGGTAATCAATGAACAAAACACCTTTAGCATCCCAAAAAACTGATGCCATCACCTTCCCTGCCGATGGAACCGACTTGGCCTTCTTTGTACCTGAAAAACCAGCTTCTGTCCACTGCTTTGACTGCAGTTTTGATTCTGCCGTGTAGTGGTGAACCCATGTCTCATCCATAGTTATGAATCGACGCACAAAATCAGTTTTATTCTTGTTGAAACGCTCCAAACATTGTTCAGAGAGTCTCATGCGGATGCGCTTTTGATCAACAGTGAGCAAATGCGGCACCCATCTTGCACAAAGCTTCTTCATATGCAATACATCAAGCAAAATGTATCCCACGCTTTCTTTTGATATCCCTACGCTCTCAGCAATCTCAAGCACTTTTATTCGTGGATCATCCAAAACCATATCATGCACTTTCTGGATGATTTCTTGAGTTGCTGCGCTTTTCGGACGTCCTTCACGTTCATCATCTTCGAGACTGCTACGGCCACGTTTGAACTCAGCAGCCCATTTCTTAACTAACACACACTTTTTAAAAACCTTCTGTGGATCTCGGATGGCGTTAAACCTTCTTTTACAAAGAATTTTAAACTGCACGATACTTGATTTTTTTCAATCTCTGGTACAGCTCTGCACCACGCCTGCATCAAACAACTGTACATACAAACTACAACGTAGAATGACTTGCAATTTCTTGCTGGCGCGTCTGGCACATGAACCAACTTGCACACAAAAAATCACATGGGTAGTGATGCCATCTATGGTCAAGGCCGAGAACTTCTCAGACAGCCCTCGTAATTTCTTAATTTAAAAAGAGGAACAAGTGGATAACAAGTGCATACATATTTGTTGTAATATTTATTTTGATAATATCAGCTATCACTATTACATATTGGAATATTAACGAAATATTCTAACATGGCAGCCTAGTAACAACAGATATCGTCCAAGCAAGGTTCGGGATAACGTACTGTAGCCCATTAAACAATAGAGACAACAAAAGATGTTGGCAAAGGTGACTGAAGCCTTGAAATTCGGCGAAACGTCACTCCATAAGGTAATTAGGTGTAATTAAGCTCTAAAAGTTGATACGATTGGTGAGACGTTCTATTCATAACGAGAAAGTGGAAGGCCAAGTATGGGATTTTGGAAACATCCATTTTTAGTCATTTTTTGATCTGCAAGACAAATGGAGACATTAGTAATCTGAGATGAAAATGAAGGAATGGAGACAGAGGCGAGCGGTTCCATGAGTTACTATTTTTCGAAGAAGATGGGAAAAACTGCTCTTGTGGTCAACGAATGAAATACCGTCAGGTTTCGAGATGAGCTGTATTCTGGAGGTGACTCCAGATCAACATGCAGAGAAGCGGAAATGTGAAACACAAATATAATTGTGACCCAAGTTGTCTATCGTCGAATTGCTATCGACCTGCCAACGACCATAAGATCTAATTAACTCTCAATGCTCATATACAACCAGGTCATTCCGCATACTTATCTCCCTTTATTTGGCTAGCCATAATTCCGTAATGTCAGTAAATAATTTTGTACGTACGTTTAAATTATGTTATTTTATATTGCAAGTTGTGTGCTTCTTTATTTCAGTTTCATGTATCATTCATTAAGGTGATTTTACTATAGTTTGGGAATGTTGTATACTTGTTTGGGCTTAAACAATGTTTCGCTTTTGGAATTAAAGAAGACAACAAATTTTGTTTAGTTGATTATAAAACTTCATCTGTTAAATGGTTAAATGTTACACATTTCAATTCTTTGTTGTGTAGCAAAATACAGGGCCAGAAAAGAAAGAAGAAAGACAAAAAAACCAGAAGTGGAGAGAAACAGTAATTTAACACACGTTGCGTCTCCATCATCCACCACACATACACATTTTGGCTAAAACAAAGTAAAATACACACACAAATACAATAAAAAAATTCAAACTCGCCACTCACGACATATCCGACAGAGCACCGCCGGGAAAAACAGCAGCAGCGCGCACACGAAAACGAAAGTTTGACAATGTAGTGCGTCAGAAACTATACGTCGAAATTGACTGCTAGTGGAGTTATAAGAGCAAAACTATAACAAAATTGTATTATTAAGTGCAATAGTGAAAATAGCATGTTGGTTGAGGTCACAGGCGACCAACAACCACACCTCAAACCCCAAATGTAAATGGAAGTTGCAATATGAAGCCTATCTTAGTATACATATATAAACAAAACGTTCTGCATGATAATCCAAAAATGATATAAAAATATAAGTAATATGATGCTTCCAATATAAGAATAATTTCGTTAAATGTAAAAAAAACTCATTGTATTCAAAAGTCAGTAACTAATCACATATTACAGAAAAACTGTTCGCTGAAGATACCGCGATGAGAGGTGAAACGCGTCCGTGAAATAAATAATATCAAAGAACACTTATACTGGCGTATTTATTAAATAATAATTATTACTTTAACAATAAACTGTGGAAGAAATTGCCTACAATAATCACACTAATATACATATATACTGGTAGGACAGAAGTCTTAACAAATTTGGCTTCAAGTGACAGTATAAATGCGAGAAAAACTCTTACAAGTAGACTTCTTAGCGGGTTCCACATATGTTCTATCTGGGACAGAACTGGTGATTTTGCTGATCACGGCAGTACCGTATTAACGACGTAGCAGGAAGTAACAAATGCTACGGGCCTCGCGCCTTCTAAGAGGGCCTCGCGCCTTCTAAGGGGGGGGGGGCACACCTTGGCTAGATGGACGACCTTTTTTATTTTTTAGCTCTACTAGATCTACAATTTTCCCCCGGACGGCAAAAATCAAGGGCCCCTTCTTCACTTTTGCTACGGGCCCCGCGCTGTCTTAATCGGGCCCTGGATCACGGGAGTACCTAACATCACCCAGACAATTCATACGACAATAGCCGTATGTGGACGAGCATTTTGCTGCTGAAAAATTGTACCATGATACTGTCGCATGAGATGTGAGTTATACCTGATAGCTACGCACACCATGACGCACACCATGAAGCACACCATGAAGCACACCCTCCCCCCCCCCCCAAAAAAAAGGATTGGACCTCTCACCAGGTCGCCGCCATATCCGGTGGTCATCCGAGGTAATGTGTTCAGTGAGGAATCGCGGTTCTGCACTACCTCGTATGACCTCATGAGATTGATGTAAGGATGTTTGTTCATGTTTTAGTCATTTTTTAGTCCAGAATGTTCAGGATCTTAAATCAATACAAAAGAATGAAGCTGATCCATGTAGATAGATTTAGATATCTAGGTAGAAAAATAAGTCCAGAGAGTGGCTGTGAACGAGAGGTGAAAGCCAAAGTAAAAGCTGTATGGAGCAAATGGAGAGATATTGCTGGAGTGATATGTGGTAAAGCCTGAAAATAAAAAGTATATACGACTATGGTAGATCGGTTATCCTTTATGGGTCAGAAGCATGGACTTTACGTAGAAAAAAGGAAGCGCTTCTAGAGAGGGCGGAAATAAGGACGCTAAGGTGATTCTCTGAGGGACAGACTCCGAAAAGAAGAATGAAGAAAAATAGCTGTAAGTGGCTAGTGTTAGTGAATTCATCAGAGAGGGAAGATTAAGATGGAATGGTCAGCTCATGAGAAGAAGTAAAGAAGATCCAATCAACAAAGCATGGGGGCTTCCTCTGGAGGAAAGAGATCCAGACGGAGACCTAGGATAAGGTAGATGGATCTTGTTAAGAAGGTCGTCATGAACTTAAGACGGAAAGAAAAGAACACTGTTGACCGGGAAATGTGGAGGAAAGTCATCAAGGCATCAGACTCCTATTGTTGGGGAAAGGTGGGCCTCCAGAAGAAAAATATTCTTTTTAAGCATCAAATGTTACTGCCTTAGTGAATGTTTTTACAAATTTGTTATTATTACAACAGATCTACATGGTATGACGACCGTATACCTTGGTAATTCACTACTGATCACCAACTAACAGAACGGATATCTTGACTATTCGATGCATAGTTACTGTACGGCACAATTTTTCGTGGAAATTATCATCAGTGTAATGCGTCAACCCGAAACTGGAAAAAATGGAAAAAAGTCCTAGTCCCTTTATTTTGTTGCCATCTCATGTGCACAAGCGATTACGGATCAAAGAAATTCTTTTAGAGTATAAGATTATGGGAAGTTGATTTTCCTTTAAGTGCGTGACACATTAGGATATTTTCACATACTTCTTAGCTTTAAAAAGCTTCTAACTGGCATGAGTCCACCAAGTTTGGCTATAAATTTATTGCTACTTTTTAACTGCAGTGTGATGTTCGTATTTCGTGTTGGAGAGAAAGAAAAGATGGAATTAAACCCTGTAATGGCATCAAATCATTATTTGAGGCTTTATGTCATCGACGTTGTGATCATTAGACCCAGGAAGACTGGAGCCACGGGCTGGAAGAAATTCGGCCTCGACATTCTGATGAAACCAGCCCTGCATTATCCTGGAGTTACTGAATGCATTGCTGCTCAACCACCGAGCTCGGTAGCATTAATCATACTATTATGATTGACACGACGTATTAATACCCATCTCATATGATAATTTTATGTTCCTCATGTTGAAACTCCATACGCATTGCAGAGATACCCAAATTTCTCTCTCTTTTTTGGTTTTTGGAACCTTCAATCTGGATGTCTGGTCAAGGGATTCGAACCCGGGTACTCCCGAATGCCATGCTAAAGCGTTACCGCTCACCTACTACTTTCATCCAAAATCTCTGTAGTATTTGGCACCAAACTTACTGTTAGAAATCTGGCATTTCTCTTGTGCTACCACTCCACTCAAGTAGTTAATGATGAAAATTTCGGGACTAGAGAACGGAAATTTCAGTATTTATAGTTAATACGTATTAATTGTTTCTATCTCATATCCGCCCTGTCGCAGTATTTGACATGAAATGACAATTTCTGGTATTCCAGGATGATTTATGTTCGACTGCATTCTCCCAGTTATCTGTTACCATTGCGCAACTTACAAACAGAAAACCATTTTAACGTTAGTTTATTACTTACATTATAGCATTAAATTATAAGTGAAATATGTATTCTTAGTTTATTTTTAATAATTACTTTTTTTATTTTAAGAACCATCACGATTTACGTTTAAAAACTTAGCCTTACATTATAGGGACAATTAGTTAGAACGATTTAAAACAGTGCCTTCTAATCCTAGAGATGCTTAAAGAAGATTAATTGTTTATAACTTCGATTATTGCTGCTGTATATTTCTCAACGACAAACTTTGTTCTTAGTGTTAGAAGCCGACCGGCGTGAATGAATATTCTTTTGACAAGGTCTACAAATATATTTTTTTTTATTAAACCAGAAATAAATTCATGTTTTTAGCGTGCTAGCTTTAACTCCCTAAAATTGTTTACATTGCTGGAGGATAAATTAAATGTCAATTGTCCCAGATTAAAAGATTGGCGACAAATAGTTAACTGTTCCACATTACGAGATAGTGGGTAAAGAACTATCTCGTTGATTGTCATGAAATATCAATGTCTATGTTTTAAAATAAGGAGCCATATAAAACATATGAGCAATGAAAGAACCTCGCAAAAACGTAGCCAACAGTTAGGCTTCTATTTGTTGAGATGACGGTCTTCACCTTACCAAATTAACAAATAAAAAGACACCATTATCTTAACTTGGTATCATGAAAGGGAAAATAGTCAAGTAGGTTTACATATTTAAAAATAATCTGTAATCTGGCATGCAAGCAGTGAAAATAACGCGAAACACAAAGCACATTTACACTTCAGCGATTTACTGATTAGTTCCTAAAACATTTTATTAAAGCTAGACCAGAATACTGAGATCCTATTTACACCTACAAAATAATTTCATCGACAGAGATTGCTTATAAATACACTATTGATTCGCAAACCTCGTTTCTCACACTACTTCAGAGAACAGAAATCAGAGATATAATCTAAATAGCAGTTTGCAGCGGCTTCTTCTGTGTACGAGGTAAACGGGTAATAGAGTTAGCAAAGTTTAGTCAAGTTCGCCGGGCCTTCAAGTTAGTTGGTTAAGATGGCGGTCTCAAGGGTGCGTCTTCACACACAACGGCAGAGAGGGCGGGGAATCCAGCTACAGACGTCTCGCTACTCAAAGCTGCGGAAACGGCTTTACAGAAATGTCACAGCTGTTTATAAGAGGAGCAGAAACTGGTTTAAAACATAACACTGAGATACAGTGGAAAATATAAATTTAAAAACTTATTCCAAAACCAACAAAAGTTGGTAGCGAATGCTATGTTAACGTTCGGTATTTCACGTTCAGAACTGAAAATTTTTATGATGAATTTTGTATTCATGTCAACTTTCACAAAAATAAAAGTCTAGTGTTGTTTGTAGTATTCTTGATGATTTGCGACTGTAATTTTTAAAAATTTATAATATCGATTTGAAGTTATGACGCTACAGTCAAAAGCAAACGTTCAAGAATCACTGTAACAGGAACTTTTATACATAACTTGTAACAACTGTTTTGTTAACCATTTGCTTTAAACATCCATCTTATAAAAATAAAGATTTTTGTTTATATTGCATTACAAACAAATTCATATTACAGATAAATTACTAGAGTCTAAATTTAAATTTACGGAAATTAACTATTTCATTTAGAGATTTGAATAACGATATTCGATGTCCCCTTCACGTACGGAAGATGAATGTAGATCAATTGCTTGAAAAATTAAGTACAAAATGTTTCGTGCTAACGAAATTGCTCGTGAAAGATAAATTCCATACTTCGCATCTTGAATATTCCTACAGTTTACATTTTTCCCCATCTGATGTTTTTTGCTTTACGCCTCGTCGACGGCTAAGGTCATTAGAGGCGGGATGGGACCGGGAACAAGGAACGGGAAGGAATTCGGCCATGGCCTTTTTTAATGAAGCATCCCGGGATTCACCTGGATTAATTTGGGGAAACCATGGTAAGCCCAAATCTGGATGCCCGGACAGGGATTCTAACCCACATCCTCCCGAATGTGAGGCCAGAACGTTAACCGTTCACCCACCATGCTCGGTCTGATGTTGTGTATTGCGGTGTATATATGGAATGACCATGTTAAATGGCAATTTTCCTGTTAGAATAATAAACATCGCCGACCTTGACACTATAGCGCATTGGTCTTGAGTTGCTCTGGATGCCGTTTTGATTCCGGCCCAAGGCATTGTTGGTTTTAGTTAAATGTTGTGTGCACTGTTGTAAACAAAAACACTTGAGAAATAATGCATGCACAGTGCCGTAACTGATGTAGGCTCTACGATCAATGAACACTAATAGGTTCAGTAAATAAACTTTGTGAAGCAGCCTAAAATGGCAATAAATGGTGAAAACCATTTTAAATTTTTAAAGAAGGTTGATGAAAAGATGCGAAAAGTATAATTCTCAGTTCATTCGGTTCAATAACCACTTTTAAATTGTCAGAGCTCACATATTCAAGGTCTGTGTGATCACAAAATTTACTGGGGTTGCCTGGTTAGCCAGCACGTGGACCAACAATATAAGCGATTGAGAGGATTTGACCTGCGATTGATGAGAAGTGATTGAATAAGGTTAACAATGAGAACTTTGTTACATAAGTACTCTCTTGGGTAGACTGAAAGATGTGTTGGACCGGGAACACAATGTCTGGATACCAGCTCACCGAGCGGGGCGGTGTAACGGTTAGCGTTCTCACCTCGCATTCGGGAGGACGGCGGTTCGAATCCCCGTCCGAGCATCCAGATTTGGGTTTTCCATGGTTTCCCCAAATCATTCCAGGCAAATGCCGGGATGCTTCCTTCAAAAGGCCATGGCCGAATTCCTTCCCATTCCTTGCCCCCATCCTTGCCCCCATCCTTGCCCCCCATCCTTTCCCGTCTCTAAAGACCTCGATGTTAAAAAGAGACGTAAAGCAGTTACAAAAAAAAAAAAAAAAAAAATGGATACCAGCTCCAATTCTTCATAACTACCAGTTTGTACTTGAATAGCCCTTTGCATAGGCGTGTTAATGGTAAAACGACCATTTTTATTTTATGTGGCTCTGTTCTCCGGAGTCATTATATCTGTAGTGGAAGGTATGTGAACGGAGGGTGTCTAGCTCGAACTGATACCCCTACTTCTGAACCTTCACACTATTAGTAAATATTATTTCAATTCTTCAACACACTCCTGCACACTGAACTTATAACTTAAATTAATATCTTGCTCTCTGGTATAAATTCGTTATCTCCAGCAATCGTATCGGAATAATACATTTAATTTAATTATATGCCTATATATTAAATTTTCTTTTGATTTTTGAAACACTGTCTTATTTTGTACATTATAACGAAATATGAAAATTTCTGGGCTTGATATGATGCGTTCATGAACTAGATTACCAAATTGACTTAACATGATTAATCCATGTCCTCAAGTGTTAACTGGTATATGGTTGTTACTATTGGGGCTACGATATTGAGGGTTTTTTTTTCTCTTAATACTTCCTACAGAAAACCAATTTTCCATAAGTTAGCAATTAATTTAAATAAATACCATTTACATTTAAAGATAACTTTTTACGTTGTTTATTGTAATATTTTCTGTGGAATATCTATGTGTGTTATTTTTGTTCAATATGCTTCAGAGGTATAAATATCGAAGAATTAGTAAAAGCCTGGTGATATTCGGGCCGGGTTTTTGGAATGACGAGGTCATCCAAATTTCCATGGTTTCCTGATTCATTCATGATAAACTGCATTATGGTTCATTGAAGAGACAAACATTACCGTACACCTTCCTTTTCTCGCCCCCTCTTCACCAACTACTACCACCATCCACCACAATCTACACTCCTGGAAATTGAAATACGAACACATTGACGCCGGTGTGTAAGACCCACCATACTTGCTCCGGACACTACGAGAGGGCTGTACAAGCAATGATCAAACGCACGGCACAGCGGACACACCAGGAACAGCAGTGTTGGCCGTTGAAGGGCGCTAGCTGCGCAGCGGTAGGGCACCGCCGCAGTCAGTAGTCAGCCAGTTTGCCAGTGGCATACGGAGCTCCATCTCAGTCTTTAACACTGGTAGCATGCCGCGACAGCGTGTACGTGAACCGTATGTGCAGTTGACGGACTTTGAGCGAGGGTGTATAGTGGGCATGCGGGAGGCCGGGTGGACGTACCGCCGAATTGCTCAACATGTGGGGCGCGAGGTCTCCACAGTACATCGATGTTGTCGCCAGTGGTCGGCGGAAGGTGCACGTGCCCGTCGACCTGGGTCCGGACAGCAGCGACGCACGGACGCACGCCAAGACCGTCGCATCCTACGCAGTGCCGTAGGGGACCGCACCGCCACTTCCCGGCAAATTAGGGACACTGTTGCTCCTGGGGTATCAGAGAGGACCTTTCGCGACCGTCTCCATGAAGCTGGGCTACGGTCCCGCGCACCGTTAGGTCGTCCTTCCGCTCACGCCCCAACATCGTGCAGCCCGCCTCCAGTGGTGCCGCGACAGGCGTTTATGGAGGGACGAATGGAGACGTGTCGTCTTCAGTGATGAGAGTCGCTTCTGCCTTGGTGCCAATGATGGTCGTATGCGTGTTTGGCGCCGTGCAGGTGAGCGCCCACAATCAGGACTGCATACGACCGAGGCACACAGGGCCAACACCCGGCATCATGGTGTGGGGAGCGATCTCCTACACTGGCCGTACACCTCTGGTGATCGTCGAGGGGACACTGAACTGTGCACGGTACATTCAAACCGTCATCGAACCCATCGTTCTACCATTCCTAGACCGGCAAGGGAACATGCTGTTCCAACAGGACAATGCACGTCCACATGTATCCCGTGCCACCCAACGTGCTCTAGAAGGTGTAAGTCAACTACCCTGGCCAGCGAGATCTCCGGATCTGTCCCCCATTGAGCATGTTTGGGACTGGATGAAACGTCGTCTCTACGCGGTCTGCACGTCCAGCACGAACGCTGGTCCAGCTGAGGCGCCAGGTGGAAATGGCTTGGCATGCCGTTCCACAGGACTACATCCAGCACCTCTACGATCGTCTCCATGGGAGAATTGCAGCCTGCATTGCTGCGAAAGGAGGATATACACGGTACTAGTGCCGACATTGTGCATGCTCTGTTTACCTGTGTCTATGTGCCTATGGTTCTGTCTGTGTGATCATGTGTTGTATCTGACCCCAGGAATGTGTATATAAAGTTTCCCATTCCTGGGACAATGAATTCACGGTGTTCTTATTTCAATTTCCAGGAGTGTAGTTAAATCGTCGTTGACGAACAATAAAACCTTAACGAAAAAAAGAGACTTGATTAAATATTTCGGTGTCTTATACCGTACTAGAACTAGTAATATGCCATGCGTACTTCATATTGAAACCCGTCCACAGTGATCAAAGCTTTTAGGTGTATACCAAAGTCATATCTCTGATGCAAAATGACCGGATGCGATTGAAATAGAACAAGCATGAACTTGTCAAGAATTCATCCCCTTTGATTTGAATCAGCCGTCGCCATCTGGGGATGAATTTGTTATGCAGAATAGTACGAAACTTCGGAAGGAATCTGGTTGTACTTCCATAACGAGAGAACAAAATTTTCGGGCTGCCGGTGGTAAAAGTTAGCCGGGAGAACCAGGAAGGAAGACAGAAATGTATAATTCATCGCCGTTCATATTGTAATTTCCGTGTCTGCTTTTGATTTAATGCCACTCTCCTTCTCCGTCACTGTAGGGGAGCCCCACCGCAGAGCGCCGTGTTCGACTGGCTGGTAACCGCCAGCGCATCTGCCTGCGACAGGTGGCTCGCGGGCAGGTAGAACCTGCCCCTGTGACACGCAGCGTGCCAAAGCCAGCTCACCTCAGCATCCCGCCCAGCTAAGCTGAATAAACGGGCCGCAATCTTAAAAACTTAGTGGTGCATCGTGGACATTTCCAAGCACGTAATACTGACCTCGACAGTAGATAACGGCGCTAACAACAAAGCATAAGTTTTGGTTAATTTTTATAAAAATCACTACCAACGAGTTGTTTGGAGTGTGCTACAACATTACGAAATTATTTCAAATTTGCTGCGGTCGTTAGTACACGTTCAGTTCAGAAATTCATTTTCGTATTACAATACTGCCATAGTTATGCGTATTAACTATCGTATATTTGATATTTCTTCGCATTAAGTGGGGAGTAATCCTACCTAACATTCCTTTATTGTAACCTACCTTTATTTTTTTTTAAAAAACTTATTATTAAGATTCGAAGACGAGAATTATGTTGTATATATTTACTACTGAAATTATCGTAATTTCTAAACTGGAAAATCTGGTGTAACTGTGTTGCGTATCCATGCTAGAGGGCAATTAGAATAAAAGGACTTCATCATATTTTTGGCATACATTTGTAAGGAATCGTATAATGTATATTCTAATCATGAAAAACCTAGAAAAAGCAAGAAAAATGGAAATGGCAAACGAGTTCGCAAAGAAACTGGTGTAACAAGAAATATCTGTACATAAAGAGAAAAGTAACAATGTGTTTGTCACCGATTTTGATGCGCTTTGGCGCAGACTTTATCCATTGAAAATAATTGGATACGTGTCTCGGCGTTTGTCTATGTGCCTCCAGGTATTTTTTTTTAAATTTTTAATGGAAGTCAGTGATTATGGCTTCGGATCCGTTTCGGATCGAGTACTATGGAAATATCATTAAAAATTCGTCATATTTCACTAATAAAGAAGGGTCGCAAACCTACCGTTTTCGACTAATCACTGGTTTTGGTTATCCGTGGTATAATTTAAAAACCTGCGACTTTCACAGTAATAGGAACCGAGTGCTGTAATCAAGCAGTGAGAGTACTGGATTCCGGATTTACGATCCCCCATGTTCTGTCCGCATGCTGGTTTTCGTTTGATTTCGGAATGTTTTCGTAATATTAACCCTCCCCTCCCTCTCCCCCCCCATCCCTGATCACTGAATAACAATAATGAAGTTTGATGTTGTTCTATGTATATGTTTACAAAATGCATGGACCAAATTCCTTAGATGTATTTCATTATTGTTTCTTGCATAAGTTTGGATGAACTTGTACTAAAAACAATGAGGATGCCTCTTTCTCCACCCACCCTGAACTGATCCTAACCTTTTGAAAGTTAGATTAACTGCTCCTACATGATGTCCTCTTCACGTTTTCCACTCTTCTTTTTCGGAAAATTCACCACAAATTAAATTAAAAATTCTGAAACATGAGAGTGATGCGCAGTTATTAGGTACCGCAAAATAAATGACAGACAATCTTTTGAAATGGTGGTTAAATCCTTTATTTTGATTTTTCATGCCGTTTCAGGTTCCCTTCGATGTGAAATTTAATTAACAAATAGAAAATATTTGTCCGAGATGTAGCACAACAACGCTCACCATGTCGATGCAATCAATCGGAGACAATCAACTGCTTCCGTAATAAACGCCATTTCTGAGATGCATGCGGCAGAATGAATTTTACGTAACTTTGTTTCCTTGGGCCAGACTGAATTTGAACCTAACCACGTCCTCGATGACAAAAATAAACTGTTTAGGTTGGTACGATCCCTGTACCGATAATTGTTGAGTCATTTATGCAGTTCTGGTAACATTTCGCGATTTTTTAGAGTAGTCGTTATTTAGGGTAGAGTATTACAGTCCATAAAGGCTGCAAATGGTCAACAAGCAACTTAGTACATCCAGCCATGCACCGGTTTGGTTTGATAAGAGGATCCAATGCATATCAGGTAAATACATCAGCACCGCAATGATTTCAACACTGGCCTGCTGACACGTTGGAATCACATTCGAACGTTAACATATGCGCGTAGCAATTGGAGACATCATTCATGTTACATTTTTCTAATTATCCAGGGCCCATTTCATCTGTTCGCAATCCCAGGTGAGACATTTCCGCCGATGCTGTGCTTTGAGTTAAGATACGTAATCGGTCTTCAACCATATCACATTAATCGCAAAAGTCACCTCACCGAGTATACAGATACGTCTTTAATAAATCCCTTATTGCTGTGGAATTCATTTCACGTAGTTTTGTTCATCTTTTAGCATCTACTCAGCTATCTTACGTCTCTAATTCAACAGATGTGGGTCAGCACGGCTTTCTACCATGTAGTAATAAAAATAGCACTATACAGGGTGGTCAGAAATTCAATGATCGGCGGGTAAGGGCAGTGTTGGGGTCGTTGCACTAACGAAATAAATGAAAAACAAAAATTTAGTAAAAGTCGTACCGTTTATGAATTATCCGCAGCTTAAGTTGGCCAATAAGAGCGTTGCGCTGGCGAATTCAAACAGCCTTTCACAGGCGGTGTTGCCAAGCGTACTCGAGACATGGGACCATCAAAGAAAGCGAAAAGAAGAACCCTCTTCAGAAGTGGGGATCGAAACCGCAACCTTCAGTTTGAGAGTTTGACGTCTTACCGAATATGCTGCCAAGACACTACAATTTCTTTGTTTTTAGAAGCCACTCGGGCGGACTGTTTGTTAGTAATCGAAATTAATCGATAATCCGTGACATTTTTCGGGAAGTCGGTGGTGGGACTAAAGAACCATAACAGAAGAAGTCTCGCAGTCAAAAGCATCTTACCGATAAAGACAGTGTCATCATGCCACGTCATCAATTTTCGTTTGAGGAGTACGCCGATATGCATTTAGCGTATGGCGTTGCTGGACAGAAGAGGGCTGAAGCAGTTAGGAATTGCACGACTCGATTTCCTAACCGTGTGATTCTATCGGCCAACACTTTTGGGTTGGTTGACAAAAGGTTGAGAAAGACCAGAAGTGTTGCTGTCCACAGGCGCGACGCCGGACGAAATAGGTTCAGGCGGAGTGTTGGATTTGAAGTCAATGTCCTGGAAATGATTGCTGATAATCTCCGAGGACAAGCTCTAGAGGGTAATTGCCAACGCATTGCATGTAAGTCAATTCTAAGTGATCCCTCAAATTCTCCGTGTAAATGCAGCCTTTCAATAAGTCCATTTTTGTTGTTTTTTGATTACCAGGCCTCACACGCCAATGTTTTGGACGTCCTTAACGACGAATGGTTACATCCCTTTCACTTTCTAAAGGTCCAAGATTTGGAGGAAGACGATTTTCCACTTCGAGTTCAGTTTTCACAGTGGTACCTGCAGCAATGTAACGATTATCCAAACTTTTAAAGGAAGGATCTGTTGATGGATGAGGCGTGCTTTACCAGGGAGGGGTGTTTTAACTACTGAAACAGCCACATCTGGGATGTTGAAAATCCGCATGCCATTTTTTTTCAAGTCATACCAACACAAATTTAGTGTAAACATTTGGGCGGGTATTTTAGGCGAGTTTATACTAGGCCCTGTTCTACTCCCGCAACGTTTGAATGGCGCTTCTTATTTAGCATTTCATGAAAACGTCCTGCCATTGTATTTAGAAGACGTCCCTTTGGCAATTCGTAGTGACATGTGGTTACAACATGACGGTGCGCCGCCGCATTTTGCAGTACCGGTACGTCAACACTTGGATGCATTGTATCCTAACAGGTGGATTGGTCGAGGAGGCCCAATTCACGGGCAAGCTCGGTCATCAGACTACGTACAACCCATTGGATTTTTATCTCTGGGGAGCTGTCAAGGCCATTGTTTATGAGACAAGTAGAAACAGAAGAAGAACTTCTGGCTAGGATAATTCTAGCTTTTGATGAAATTAGAGAAAGTTACAATTTTGGAATACTCGCAAATTCAGTAACTCAGCGTTGTCGTGACGGTATTGAGGGCGACATTTTGAGTAGTTGCTGTAAAATGTAAGGGATCTTATTTTTTTTTTATTGTTGTTTATTGGGATACATTTTTACTAAAACCAAGATTTTTCAGAGATTATTTATTTTACGGTTACTGTTGCGGGTTAACGCTTATTGTAAGTAAATCCGTGTTGGTTTTCAATGTTGCGACAGGTAACGTAAAGTTGAAAATGAAATTACTGTACAGTAATTATGTTTTGTATCAGTGACAAAAGGGCTTTGAATCAGTAATAGCTTGTTTAGGTTTTGCGGTTTGCCGTGCGTTAGCGAGTTGATACACGTTACCAAATCCGAGTGTGGTGGGTGAGCGTTTGACGTTCTGGCCTCGCATTCGGGAGGACGCGACCGGGCATCCAGATTTGGGTTTTCCATGGTTTCCCCAAACTCCAGACGAATTCCGGGATGCTTCCTTCAAAAAGGCCATGGCCGAATTGCTTCCCGTTCCTTCTCCCCAGTCCCATCCCGCCTCTAATGACCTTGGCCGTCGACGAGGCGTAAAACAGTTTTAAAAAAATGTTACCAGAATGTTTACAACTTGTTTGAATAAGAACAGGCTTTTTGCAACAGAGAAAGTTACGTCACAAACGGTGGTAATGGGTTTATTGTTGCAAAATAGTTACATGGATATTCACGTTAATCAATAAAAAATGTTGCGATTGAAATCTAGTAAAATACGATTACATGGAATAAAAGAAGCTTCTATGCAACAAATAAGTTAAGTTTGCAAACAATTTTTTATTTTTTTGTGCCAGAAACTAAACGATTTTTGTATTGTACAAATTTTAAAGATTAATCTAGCAAGCAGATCAACTAATTCAAAACCAATTCCTTTAGCCACACCACCGACTTCCCGAAAAATGTCACGGATTATCGATTAATTTCGATTACTAACAAACAGTCCGCCCTAGTGGCTTCTAAGAACAAAGAGATTGTAGTGCCTTGGCAGCGTAGTCGGTAAGACCTCAAACGGAAGGTTGCGGGTTCGATCCCCACTTCCGAAGAAAGTTTTTCTTTTCGTTTTCTTTGGTGGTCCCATGCCTCGAGTACGCTTGGCAACACCGCCTGTGGAAGGCTGTTTGAATTCGCCCGCGCAGCGCTCTTATTGGCCAACTGTGGCTGCGGATAATTCAGAAACGGAACGACTTTTACTAGATTTTTTTTTGTATTTATTTCGTTAGTGCAACTTCCCAAACACTGCCACTATCCGCCGATCAGTGAATTAATGACCACCCTGTGTAGAGGGGAATCCTAAATTTTGCAGTCACTTCCGAAATGTCTCATGCTTTGGGGTCAGACTGTCATTCCTCTTTTAGCCTAGATTATTTGAATACGATCAATAACTTTTCTGATCTATAAATCAACTGCTTATCGGCTTAACCCATTTAATTATGGAAAATGCAGCGTATAAATTACAGTGCCTTTATTACACTAAGCGATAAGCTCTTTATAACTATCAGTAGCTTCGTCGTTGATTGAGGGTACCACTTTTGATCTTAACATTCGTCATTCAACAAAGATTTTATATATCGTATACTAGCTCTTTTACTTATAGTCTATTTAGAGTCAACAGTTCATAAATATATGATTCTACTCCGAAAAATGGACAGATTTAAGTTACTTAATTTCGCTGCTTCAGCAATAGAACAAGTCCACACGAAAACACTGGTGTTCGCGTATATACGTTGATTTTTAAGCCGGTTTCAGAAATCAAAATTTGATATATACTGTGCAGTTTTAAATGATGGTTCAGTTTATAAAGTTCCAGAGTCCACTCTCGTATATCCTAAATTTTTCGCTTCATATACTGTAATAAGGTTTTAGATGAGCTCGACAAGTTACTTGTTGTAAGAAATAAGATTTAGTGGGAAATTATTTATTAAATAAAACCATGAAATTAGAAACATTGTGTACGAAGGTCCTTAAAATAAAATGAGAATTATGTTTTTCTGTTCGTTTCCAGACGAAATGGTACAATAAGCGAATTAGCTTAGGAACGGATCTTTCGGCTTGAAAGGAAGCAGAAAACGTTCAATGAAAAATTACTAGTTTATCTGAATTTTTTACTCGTGAACTAATGATCTAAGAACCAGGCGAAGATGAGGATTAGAGGATCTTGACAGATTTAGAAGTGTGGCTTGTAGTAAGTGATTTCTGTGAGTGTATTTGTAATTTTGTTTAGTTGATGTTTATTTGTGGGTGGCACGTAGCTCAGGCGGTAGAGACTGCGGCCCTGACGTCCGGGGATCAATCCCAGACGAGGCCGAGGATTTTTCCTCGAAGCTGAACGTTCGGAGCAACTACCAGGCCACTCAGCCTGCTATCGAGTACCGCGGGGAAAACTCCGCGGGAAGGTAAAGAAAAAGGGCCGGACCATGTCGCCTACCACGGCACGTCCACTCTAGAGCCCATGGTCAGGAAATAGGAATGCTGAGCTATACCTCCACCAATCCTACGGGAATACGGCTTGAAGCTGCGTAAACCCACTTCCTTTACCTTGTGTACGTGTGTGTGTGTTTAGATGTGTATTTGTGTTTGTTTGTGTGTGCATGTGTCTGTATGTTTGGATGTGTCTTTGTGTAAGTTGGTTGTGTCTGTTGGTTGTGTGTGTGTGTGTGTGTGTGTGTGTGTGTGTGTGTGTGTGTGTGTATATTTGGATTTGTAATTGTGTCTATTTGTTTGTGTTTATGTAGTAAGATTAAGCTTACATGTTTCCAGGAAAGCTCTGTGGAGCACGGAAAACAAATGAAACACAGACACTTTTTCCTAAAATAGCAAGTGATTGCAATGAAAAATTTAGAAAATTGGTGAAATGGGTGTACCGAGGGAGCTGAATTCAGTGGACTGTGTGACCCGGCTGTGCGGTTGACGCGCTTGGCGGCGGGAGGCGTCGCGGGCGCGCCGAGGTGTCTGGCGCGGCGCGCATGCGCGTCAGCTCCGGTGCACGTGCGGCGCGGTCCGGCTGCGCGGCCGGTGCGGTATCGACGGTGGCTCGGCGGCGGCGTCAGTGCGTCTGCCGGCGCGGTGCGGCGCTCCCAGCTGGCAGTCATGCGGCGCTCCTGCCGCCGGACCCTTCCACCTGTCGCGCCGCGTCCGCCACGGGCCACGGCCTCCGGCGCGTAACGCACCATGCAGCCCAAGAAGCGCTACCTGCTGGTGCTCCTGTCTTGCGCCTTCCTCGCCTACTGTTACTTCGGCGGCTACAGGTTAAAAAGCGACGACGTCGTCGTTACTTCGTCGCCGCTTCCGGTGCAGCCCGCGCTGCCGTCATACGCCGAAGGCGGCGACGGGTGCCTCTTCGACTACGACGTCGAGTCGTCGCCTCATTTCCGCTGGTCGTCCGTCCGAATGCGTGCGGACCTCGACGGCTCCTCGGCGTCTCCGCACCGGTACTGTCGCATGAGCACGTGTTTCGACTTCGGGAGGTGCCGCGGTGAGTTCAAAGTGTTCGTGTACCCCCAGTCGGACTACATGGAAGTGGACATCGGACTGAACCCGGCTCCGTCGTACCAGAAGGTCCTCAACGCCATCACAGAGTCGAGGTACCACACGACCGACCCGCGCAAGGCCTGTCTCTTCGTGCTGGCCATCGACACGCTGGACCGCGACCCTCTCAGCTCAGACTACGTTCGCAACATACCGGCGAGGCTGCACAAGCTGAAGCTATGGAACGGCGGACTCAACCACGTCATCTTCAACCTGTACTCCGGGACCTGGCCGGACTACGCTGAAGACGACCTGGGCTTCGACCCAGGCAAAGCCATCCTGGCCAAGGCTAGCATGTCGACGGGTAATTTGAGGCCGGGCTTCGACGTGTCCATCCCCCTGTTCCACAAGAACCACCCGCAGCGCGGAGGGGAGCCGGGATCTGTGGTCGCCAACAACTTCCCCGCCCGCAAGAAGTTTCTACTCGCCTTCAAGGGCAAGCGCTACGTCCACGGCATCGGCTCGGAGACGCGCAACGCCCTTTACCACCTGCACAACGACCGCGACATCGTCATGGTGACCACCTGCCGGCACGGCAAGAGCTGGAGGGAGCTCAAGGACGGCCGCTGCGACGACGACAATGCAGACTACGACAGGTGAGCTTACTGTGCGAGCATCCTGAACTACTGTGCGATTACCCTAAGCAGTGCGCGCTTCATCTGGTGCTTTATGCAGAAAACCGATAGTAATATTTGTTTCGCTCAAAGATTTCAATTGCATTGCCTCTAATTTTCCTCTTTGTTAATAATGTATTTCTACGGTGTCGTTTTTCGTCAGTTTATCACCGTTTCACCCTTATTCCTCTACGATTATAAACCACTGCATGCTTATAACGTGCCTCTAGCAATGGTATGCGATGTTTTGAAGTTTTTAAGGCGGAAACAATTATAACATTATCTGACGTCTGTTTCTGCCTCTGTTAATATGAGAAGAGTGTTTGATATTGTATTATTTCAAAAGAAATAAAAGTTTCGTATTTAGTTTCATACCAAAATTAATGTTTCTTTGGTTTTCATCTGACAGAGAGTACGGAATATATTTCTGTAATATCTAGCAGATAAAAAGAATTTAAGTATGCTGTTGATGTTATTAGTTGAACATTTTCATAACAACTCACAGAAAAAATTGAATTATTTACTGCTTTTCAAGCAACATTTTACATCTATCGAGCTACACGTATCTTCCATTGATTAAAATTGCAACGTTTGTACATAGTGAGAAACAACATACACCGACAAGAAGCAATGATTAGTTTACACTGTTCAACTCTAGACGACATCGTTGATGCTTTCACTCATAAATTTTTCCGTTGATAGTTTCACTCATAAATTTTTCCGTTGATGCTTTCACTCATAAATTTTTCCAGCATCTGCCACAATTTTGTTGTTTTACTGTTTAAGGGGAAAAATATATAAAAACGTGGATTAGCATCTAACGCTTTTTGAACATCATAGGCGGTAGCAAAACACAAAGTATGTTGTACTGAAATAATGGAGCAAAAACTGAAAGTAAAGGTATAAATGTTGTATCGGCATCATTTTCTTCGCCGACAGATTCTCGTAGCTGATAAGAGAGAAACAGCAGTGAACTGAAGGGTAACAACTTTAAGCGAGGCGAGGCGAGTCAATACAGACGTAACGCACCTGTCATAACACTCGACCCACTCGCGGTTGTAGCTTTTTCTGACATACACGCTGTTTCTTCCCGTTTCTGAATCGGAAAAATTTCGCTCTCAAAGGTCTCTTTGAGTAGATAACTATTTTTTCGTTATTAACTGACGTAAGTGATCTGTGAATTATTTTAACAGCAACCACCGACTGAACGTTTTAACTATGAGCAGTTTTTAGTATTTTACTGTGTTATGCAGGTCGATAGGAGCAACAATGGCAAAAAAAGGAAAACGTAAAATTGTTTTTCTTATATTATTTAATAGCTGTTACCCGCGACTTCGTACGCGTGAACTTGAAATTTTAATCCTAGAATTGCATATAGAAATCTTTTAAAGGTGTTCAGAAAGCAAACATTAGGGATGATATATCGGGGAAGTCATTACGATACCATTCTTTCATTGAACCTGTCTCATGAAGGGAACCAAAACAGACTGAAAAAAAACAAATATAAAAAATAAAAAACTTGGCGACCAACATAACGTTACAAAGACTTGCATACATTACCCATCTGTCTGCCATCGTTCGTTTAGTTTTCAAAATTTCTACACAGTATATGTTATTTATCCCCGTAATGGTACATAGTATTTCCTTGCCAAATTTAATCACGATCGGTTTAGACGTCATTTTGTGACAACGCAACAAACAGGTAGATTTACTTTCGCATTTATAATATTAGTGTAGGTTATTGTTCTACGTCTATCTCAATCATACACTTAACTTATTCTACAATACAAAGATTGATTGGGTCATCCCGATGCAAGCCTACTGAGACAGTGCGTCAGGTGCAGGACGTACAGTCACTTACCTGGGACCTGCAGTGTAAGGTAGAAGCCGAACCACAGCAAATAATACAAAAAAATCACTTTATGTGACAGCCGTGTGGTAGATATGTTGATGGATCGGCGTTTTGTGCTTATAGCAGTCGCTTGACTGGCGCGAATGCGTGGTCACATTAGCGGATTGCCGAGGGCGTGGTCCGCACAACACAGAACGTGATTGGCGCCGTATACAAAGTGTTTTCATGACAGCGTCGCTGCCAGTAATAACAAACTAGAGCATAGTAATGAGAGGTTGATTCGTCTGATTAATTTCTTCTCACTCCCACAACTTTGTAGATTTGGCGTGACGGGAGATATTTCAATCTTTGATAAAATCCAAGACGAAATCAATGTAGATTCGTATACAGAAAAAAAAGATCCGAACAGATAGAAAACTATTGACACAAATAGAGAGTGTATGCATTAACTAAATAACCAGTAACTACTGTACTAGTAACCATTCTTAATTAAAAAACGGGAAATATTGAATGAAAAATAATACTAAAATAAAGAAAAAGAATGCGAAAGGGATAAAAGTTATAGGAACTGTAGATTTTTACATTAAAATTGATAGCGTTTCTGTTTCAAAGATCTATTTAAAGCAGTGAACTGACCTTGAGTCTCCAGGGAATTGAATAATTTTAGCTAACAGTGAATTCCGTTGTTAAAGGTAAAATATGGCATGCATTACAAAATAAATGTAACAAGGACACAACTTTAACTTTCTTCAATGCGTTGCCATCATATCATCTCAACCTAAAAGTAAACATTTTCCAAATTTTAAGGAATAAAAATGAATACAAATCTAAGTATATTGGAATCAATTTTTTTTACGAATTTATGCTGCTTTCTGTAATCATTTTTAATCTTTGTTTTTTGCTCAGTGATAGAATCGATCTACTTTAGTAAAAAAAAACCTGATAATTTAACTATCATACTCACTTTTAAGTGTGTTTAATTCGTTTCCCATAAATGGGGGCTAATTACAGTGATGTCAGTTCTGGAATGCATTTCGAAATTCATAAAAAAGTAATTTTAATTTAATGGTAAGAATGCCGCTAAGGAATAATCACACTCTATGGAACATGATTCGATATCACATAGGCATCGAAAAAATTATTTAAATAATTCAATCACAAATTTAAACAAAATAAAAAATGAATGGTTTAGTAATGCAATCGAGAATGAAATTGAAACTGCTGGTCAGTCGCCTTACCGTAGTCCTGTTTTTGCTCTATGGGCCATTAAACTGATGTTCTTGCGCTAACATTTTGTTTCCTGAGAAGTTGGTTAAATTTCGGCAGCGACCATTTGTGTTCAGTTGATTGTTTTGTCCGTATTGTGGGGAGTTTGGCAAAAGTTGATTCATTCACTCTGCCGAACCTTTCTTACTGCCTGTGTGTACATCATTTTACTTTTTTTTTTTTTTAAATAAACTTAAATTTCTGTTCGTTTTGAACTTCCTATTAAAGCACATAATTATGCTTTTCTTTTAAGTTTCGTAACACGCCAGTTTCTGGGTAGTGTTTCTAAACTGTAAAAGAGTAAATGGACTGGAGAAAATGAATCATAGTGTCTTCAGAATACTCTTCTTCTCGAGGTTGTAATTGGTATTGTAGTTTTCACCAAAAATTAAATTTCACTTAATTTCGGAATACATATTTCACCTCACTAGAAATACTATTAACCATCTTAAGGTGATTAAATTCTTTCTAATCGCTAGTCGATCAAACATGGTTATTAATAAAATGTCATATTCCTATATAATAATGAAAAATACAGGTAAAAATAGAAAAATTAACAGAATTGTAACAAGTTACGGAAAAATCACATTAAGGCACGAAATCTTCTATCGAAACAATCTACATAAATTATTTTAATTATTGTGTTTATACTGTGCATATGTCGAGTTAATGAGGCCTGTTAACGGAAATGGACAGGAAATTACACGCTGTTCGAACACAAGCACAGAAATAACAGAATGTGGCACTCCACTCATAACGCAGTTATTCGTTTGCTAAATGTGCGATTGCGTATGTGTAACTATATTGTTGTTCCGTTCACAAAAATGTATGTTTCGTTTTCCTCCGTTGCACGTTGGCCTATTCAGATCCTCATATTGTTTGATGGTCTGTGATTATTATACCGAACGCAAATTATGATAATAAGGAACGAAATATAATTTTATATATATATATAATGGCATTCGGCCATGTTAGGCATTCAGCCAGCTCAATGTGTTTTTTCGTTTTACAATGTATAGATTTCATCCAAGTGTGATTGTTTTCTCTCTTTTGTAAGGACGACACAAGACTAACACAACACTTAATTAAAACCACCCATGCCCTCGGCGGACTCGAAACGGCGACCCCTGCAACGCGAAGCAAGCACGCTACCCCTACGCTGCCGGGTTCGGCCAATAATTTAATTCGTTTCTGAACCATACAACGTGGAATTTAAATTTTAATGTGGCGTTTGGTTGAATTATGTGTACTAACCGGAAATCCTTTTCTATTCCCACAGAAAATTCATTACGCAAGATATTCACGTAAATCGTATTTCTTAGGAACAGATCATCATGCTACATAGTTTATCCACCTTCGTGTATGATACGAAGATAGTCTAAAACTTTAAAGACTTTAGACTTTTTATTTCTAATTGGGTTCATTATTAGTTACCTTAAGACATGAAATTCCACAAAAAATGTGGCCACCATTTGGTTCTAAGGACAAATACATTTCTTTTCCCACGTTTTGAATCTTATTAGATGAGAAAGGTCTGAAACATTCCCGTATATGCGTATATATATGATGGTCATGAAGTAGGACATGGTGTCCTTATTTTGACTTTATAGCCGAATAGTTAAAAATACTCTTTCGCATCCACCATGTTTTGGTTTATCAGCAAGCTCTAAATTTCCACATAGGTTACTTATCTGAAATTGAGTTATGCATTTTATACTGATTATGTTTTTAAACTACCTTGGCTTAGAATTTTTTTGATTGAAGTCTACAAGATTACCATTCGTTAGTTAATGTCACGAAATATTAACAAAAAACTTATATCATCTTCTGATTTGATAATAAGATGGCACGATTTTTTTTACAAATTGAATGAATAAGTACATAGAAGCAAAATTATTTTACTGACTGTTTCTGTTACTTTCACGGAAATTGCTATCTTCAAAATATATTTTTATGTGGTTTGAATTACAGCCTCGTTTGGTCCTAAACAAAAAGGAGCGCCCAATGCGCCCTTTACAAACGTCTGAACATATCTAAGCATTGCCGGGATAGTTACAATGCAATGTCTGAAATATGAAACATGCTTCTTTTATGTATATAATTTTAGTTTTTTTAGTTCTATACAAAATTCTTTCTTTTATGTTTAATATCTATTATTTTTTTGGCACAGGTTCTACCTGACTCCTTTATTTTGGGGCGAGTGTTTCCTGTTATAAGGCTACTTGTTCTGTGTCCAGAAGTACTGACTGTGATTTCAGTTTCACCCTGCAACTGATTACACGATCAAGTGAATGACAATTTATTCTCTTTCTATTCTTTCGACTTTCAGTCTCGTCGACATCATTTGAGTTGAGAGGGAATTACGGACATGGAAACAGGAAGGATTAGGAGATGCCATTTTGATGGAACCCTCTTGGCATTCAGCTGGAGTAATTTCGTGAAATCATTGAAAATGAAATCTGGATAACTGCATGGGGATTTGAGCCCGTGTCCTCCCGGATGCCAAGCCCCAACGATGACAGGTCACTCAACAGGCTCGGTTGGTGAGCGGTTACAATCGTCATTTGCTGAAGTAGAAAGCAGGTCGTATCCAAATAAATGGAAAAAAGGTAAAAAGAAGATAAAACATAAAAGTCCCTCAATTTCTTCCTTCAGTCATGTTGTTTGTACCCGATTACATCGTAACTATTTTCACATTGTACTACAAGGAGGTACAAATAATATTTTGATATTGTGAAAAACAGTTGAACGTTATTCTTAATACATAAACTCCAGTATACAAAATTTTGGTATTCCGAGCTGTTAAAAAAGTAATGGTACAGACTTGCGGGAAACAGTAGATGCAAGAACACAGGCGCTAGCTCATATTGCCTTATGTGTAGCTCATCAACTCTAGAACATAATTTTATAGCAATGTAGGTAAAGAGTATAGAATTATTACTGCACGAATTTTTTTTTATTTCTTGCACCATTTCTCAACCGCATTAAATCTATAAGTTTTTGCTTCTACTATCGGATGATTTACTAAACTTACTATTTCCTGAAATAACTAATCAGAAAATACTTTGGCATCATCGTAGATACGATACAGAAAATTATTTTTTAAACTTTAGTTATGATCTGAAAACCTAAATTTATATTAGCTGTTGTTATTTCATCGCAAAATTCTACAGAGTCTTACATTTTAAAAGTAGAAATTTAAGGCTCTTCAATTTCTATATTTAACAGTTCCAACATCCTTTACCGTGCATTTAATTCATGATGTTGTTGGATACATTTGTTGAACGAAACTGCAACACTAAGCTGCCCACAAATTTTAGCTCTACAAAAGAGAATGCGGCTTTAGCAGAAATTATTTGTGTAGGATTACATACTCAACGGTACATCGTGTCACTTGACTTTACATCATTTCTATTCCAATCTGCGGTCTTCAACAAGGATCCTTATTATTTTCTTGCTTTGACGTTACAGCTCGTCGTGTAGTGGTCATTAGAACCGGAAAATGATGGAGCCGAGAAAGATATCGGACATGGGCCATGCAAGGCGTTTTGAAGGATTATTTTTTTTTTAGTTATGGCTTATGCCTCGTCGACGTCGATGTCATTAGAGGTGGAAAAGGATGGTGGCTAGGAACTGGAAGGAATTCGGGCATGACCTTTTGTATGAATCATCCCGGCATTCACTTGAAGTGATTTGGGGAAACCATGGAAAACCCAATCTGGATTGCCCGGAAGGGAATTCGAACCCACATCTTTCCGAATGCTGAGGCCAGAGCGTTAAACACTCACCCATCAGACTCGTGATTTATTCTGGCATTCACTTTTAGTGATTTAGGGAAGCCATGGTAAACCTAAATCTGAATGGCGGTCAGGGATTTGAAACCAAGTACTGCTGAATGCCATACCCGTGCGTTACCATTCATCCACCAGGTTCAGTTGAATAACGATAAAAATGGAAAGCTTCAGGTATTGACGACGAACGAGCAGAGACCATAAAACTGATGCAGGATAATACGCTTTGATGTATTGATTAGCATTGACTCACTCATCACTGAAACCGGAAATAATTACTTCTGGAAGTAAAATAAAAACCTCACTGAAATTTTATGCTTTAATTTTACTGCAGAAATTAGTACAGTTTGTCTTCGTTTTAATTCTAGCTGAACATACAAAATGAGAAAGGGTTTAGTCGTTTGACTTTTTTGTGATTCCTGGTCGCTTTTTGGAATTGAAGGTTGTTCGCTGTGGGATCCCAGGGGAATCAGCTCTACCTGGTTCGACTGTCGAGCAACGTGAACATTAAGCGGCAGCCCCTGCTGGAGCTGCTACCCACGCGACTCGCGTTCCGACGCGTTGGGCGGAATTTCCTGCGAGAGCGCGGAGGTTGGCATCCCTGAAGCGCTGCAAAAAGGGCGACAGTTGCCTGCCGGCTGCTCGACGATCAGTGTGTCTCTTTGAAGTCAGTTTCTGCTTCTGATCGCGTATTTACACTTCTGTAAAACCAGTATCAATATCCTGCATCTCCTACCACAAAACACTCCTTTTTTGTGCTGACAAGTACTCCTCTTGTATCAAATTAACGTTTTTGTTATTGGTTCCTTTACCGGTGTTCTAAATCTGTTATTTTTATTTTTTTTTTTGTTTTTGTAAATGAAATAAACCAAAATACACTTCTGCAAATCGTGGTTTCCACAAAATATGAAGGTAGAGCTACTGAACTCAGAGAATTCATTAGACTTATGAATATTAAATATCATTTACTTGTAAATAGATATCGCGCTCTGGATAACTGCTACGGTTTTTCACACTATCGTTTGTTACAGTTCTGAAAAAGAGGACTTTTTAAGCTACTGTTTCATGAGTGAATTCGCTGAATTGAACGATTGTGTGCTGTGTTTGTATAGCATTTTCTCGGAAGAGTTGAAAAGTAAATTGGAAGTTACTGCATGCATAGACAAATCAACGAAATGCGTTCTTTTTGTAAAGTTCGTTGATTCGAATAAAGCCTGTGGCGTGAAACAGTTTTAATTAATTGCTGCATCGTTTTCTGTTGTTATGACTTAGGTGTATATTAATTCATCATCGTCATCATCATCATCCTCAACAGTTTCCATCCTCTGTATATTAATTACCAGTATCAAAGCTTCGTCAGTTTGTGACGGCAATTACAACAGAGGCAGCTGGTAAAATGTTCACAAAGTTAGGATGCCACTACTGTTAACTGAATTTTAGTTGTAATAGTAGTTGCGCAGGAGGTAAGTTACAACGCGATACACTGTTCCGCTATTTCCATTCTGATATCCACGTAAACTTTTATTATTATAACATTTACCCACAGATGTTTGTGACGATTGCTTAATAAGCATAGTGTACTGTGTACTGGAATCAAAAGAGGAGGAGAAGACATTTCAATACAGCTTTGGAGTCTTTTTCTATCAAAACAAACGATTTATTTTCCCCGTCCACAAGTTCTACTCGTGTATTTTACGTCCCAATCCGAAGTAGGAATATTATTACATGTGTTCGATCCATTTCATTCAAGTCTTTGAAACAAAATGAGGCGTTAAGAAATTTATCAGTTTCTTAGTATGTTTTATAACGTAGGAAAAATGGTCTTACATAAATGTTTGCAGATTCATGCCAGGGGTTCCAGCTTTTGAAGTTTTCATTATTTATCTGTACGAATGATAGAATGATCCCCATTTTTCATACGTGAAACTTTTTTCTGTTATGACTTCTTGGCTGGTTGGATTTAAATTATTAGTACTGGGATATGATTGTGGGAAAGGAACAGGAAAGAAGTAGTCCATGGCCCATTGAAGGTGAAATCCGGGGAAACATTAATCTGGATTGGCGTTTCAGAGATCAAAATCGTGTCTTCTCAACCGCGAGGCCATAGTAGTACGTATGATCGTGCCAACACCTGGTTTCATTCTCTCCCTTCTTCACCTTTCGTTTCATACATCACAAACAACACTCTATGCCAAAGACACACACTGTTACTATCTTCAACACTTACAATGACGCACACGAACACACCAGAAACCACCGCAGTTCATCTTCCGAAATAAGATCCCCTAGAAGCCTACATCCTCCATGGTAACCGCCTAAACCCGGAATCGGGAATGACGCCATAAGAAGAAGACGAAATTACACGAAGTTTTTCCAGCGTTAAAAAGTGCTTACTACCTCTTTTATTACAAAATGGAGATTACGTAAACCCTTTCATACTACATTTGTTATTCAAAAAAATGCGTAATTTCTTGCAGTCATTTCTAGAAAGCTGCAGAAATAATGAAAAAACGATATTGCTCCAAATTTTATTAAACTAAAGAAAGGTTTCTGAAAGCCTCAAAACGTTCCTTGAATGAGAACCGATGCTTTAAGGCAGCTTATTCTAAACTACCTAAAGATGCTGCACAGATTTTTTCGAGATTCGCAAAGCCTGTGTCTGCTATAGCTTTTAGAGTAAAAAGGAGATAACGTTTTACGCAAGAAGTACGCTCTTCCACAAATCAAATAACATTAATGTTCTTTATCTTTTCCATTTTAACTCAGATACTTGAGGACTAAAGCGAAATTTAGGAAAACTAACAGCAAACATGGAGGTAAGTTCTTAAAATTTAACTTATTGTTTTGATGTAGATAAAGAAACGCTACATGAAAACAAGAGTTCTCGCCTGCACAGGTAGTTCTCTCATTAATGGCTTGTACTTCTATCCAGTTATTTTCTCCAGCACTGAAATATGAATTCGATAGAAAAATAAATTTGTTGTAAGGTAAGAATTTGCCTGCAGAGTTTTAAAAAAAAAAATCTGTAACTGGGTCTCTCATTGATGACCAAATTTAGCATGTTTATGTAGGCAACATTCTGCTGATTAGATTAAATTTGCCATGCAATGTAAGTTTATACATAAAACGAAGTATCTACTGAACAATAATCAAAGACGTATCTTGTTTGCTGTTGTGGAATTCCTGATGACCGTTTCAATAGCTACTAGTGAGAAGCGGGTTCACCATTTCTTATTCCAGAAAGTGTTAAGCATTTATAACCGTGAGACATAGGTTAATTTCGTGGGATCGCCAGCACCGGTAGGTTGGGTCAACGCTGTACGTTCAGGCCTCGTATTTAGGAGGACATGAATTGGATTCACGATCGCATATCGAGATTTCCGTTTTTCAATTCAATGGATAGAAAGGCTATGGTTGACTTCGTTCAAGTTTCTTGTTCCCCCTCCCCCCGACCTAACTCTGTCCTAACGAACTCAACGTCGACGAGACCTAACCCCCCCCCCCCACCCTTTTACTATCGAAATACTATTACTCAATTTGTTTGAAATTTACATGCTGCATCCAGCTTTTAATTTCTAAAAATTTAATAGACTTTGAGACCAATCGAAAGCAGGTGCTGAAAAAAAATTCTAAATTTAACAATAAAGGGTCAGTTGTTTTTCGAGTCACAGGCGGAGCCTGGTGGATGAGAGGTAAGACTCGGGCCTGGAGTTCGTAAAGAAGCGGGATCCAATCAACTTCCAGCCACGCAGATTTCGATTTTACGCGTTTTCTCGAAATCATTGCGGAATAGTGGTTCATTCAAAATGTTAGGGTCCAATTCCTTCCCGACAGTGATTTCTTTCTTCTGAAGAAATGCAAAAGGAACTAGTTGCTGAAATTGCTTTTAGCTTCTCTATACTGTAAAAAGTTTTTAAAAAAACTGTATACTGGATCTATTAGTAGTGCAAGTTTACATGTACACAATAGTTTTGTATGAAGAGTTAGCATTCTACCAAACAGGAAATCAAGTAAAAAAATGTGTGATAAATATAATAAAACGTGGGTGGTGATGTCAGAATGTAGTGCAAAAAATTTCAGGACGAAACAAAAATGATGCTGACGCTTGGTATTCAATAAGAAGAAAGTTTAAGTTATGCATATATGGTAGCAATAATGATGATTGGAGATATGTGTGTAATACGTTTATGTTTTGAATACCTGGTTTAAAATATTGATTTCGTGCCGGTAGGTTCCATTTGTACATGGTTTGGTTATGTAAGATGTACAGATCAGGAAGAAAATATTACTCAATTCTCGTGATGTAATTCCTGATATTGCAACTATTTAATGAAGGTTTTGATTTTACCCGCATCGAAGTTTCGTGAATTATATTTACTTCTGAAAACAATAAAAATTATTTAAATACTTTGAATATGATTCGCGCATATTGATGGTATTAGCTGTTTCTCGCGATATCGATCTTGGACTATTAATAAATCGACCACTATCTTATACGAAAACTGCTACTTCTATTACTATTACTCTGCGATTCGCTAAAAGTGTGTGGCAGAGGGTGCATTGCACCTATCCGAAAGGGTAATAGTTTGGAAGGGATATATGGGATATGGCAGGAGGCGCCCATGGGCTATTGTGAGGAACCATCGCAGCATTCGCGTGGAGTGATCCGGGAAAACCATGGAAAACCCAGATCAGGATGGCCGAAGAGCTTTATCGAAAGCTACTCCTGTCGGATTTTATGTTTGCTTGCCCGGTAAATCCTTTCTATTCCATTCCCTAATCGCTCGTGGAAAAAATGAATACAAAAAAGAATCGGTTCTGGCCCTGATTTCTCTTATCTTATTTTCACTGTCATTCCGAGATACGAATGTTTCTGGTAGCAATATTTGTTTGCTGTCATTCTGAAATATGTCAGTCGTGAATTTTTCAATTTGCTTCTGTCGAGAGCAACGCCTTCGGTGTTCCAGGTCTTCCCAACCTAACTCCTTCAACATCGCACTTACGCTTCCCTCCAACTATATATACCTGTCACGAATCGGGCGGCCCTTCTCTGGACCCTCTCTAATGCCTCCATTAACCCCTTTTGATGGGGACCCCATACAAAACAACAATATTCCAAGTGAGGACGCACTAGTGACTTATATGCAATCGATTTAACATCCGAAGTGCATTGTTTTAAATTACGACCTAGAAATCGGAGCATACGATTTGCTTTCCCAATTACATTCTCGATATGTTCATTCCACGACAGATTGTTACGAATTGTTACAACTAAGTATTTAGCGGAATCTACAGTTCTAAGGACAGTACCATTAATTGTATATTCAGAGCTAAATGGTGTCACCTTTTTACTTATACGCATGACTTGGCACTTTTTAGCGTTTAACTCCAACTGCCAGTCTTTACACCACGCAATTATTTTCGTAACATCGTCTTGTAACAAAGCGCAGTCGTCCTGGGTTGTGATTTCACGATAAATAATAGCATCATCTGCAAATAATTTTTTCATCCTCCTTATTATATCGCACATATCTTATATATATATAAAAACAGACGTGTGTTTTCCTATATTTCACTTTTCAGCCACCACTACCTAGCAGAGACCACTGATGTTTGTGGGTGGAAGTAGCATGGAGTTTCCTGTCGTGCACAACGTTGGCCGAATGCCGATAGCTGTGGGGATGTGGGAGATATAATGATTAAAGTTGGTCAGTGCAGGGCGTTTTCATATTTCGACCAAAAATTCGTATCTCCGTGTACTTCTCTTTCCTGCCACAACTACATAACATAGACCTTTGGTGTTTGTATGTGGTAGTAGAATCGTCTTTCCTGTCGTGCACTATGGTTGTTAGATGTCGGTAGCTATGGGGGTGTGGGAGATATGGGGGTTGAAAGTGGTCGACCTGTGGCAATTTCATACTTCTGCCAAAGACAAAAGTGTCATGGTGTATCACTTTTCAGCGAAAACTATAGATCACAGATAACTGGCGTTTGTGTGTAGTAGTAGCACTGAGTCACCTTTCGATCACAACAGCGGCCGAATTTCAGATACTGTGGTACTGTGGTAGATATGGTGGTTGTAAGTGGCCGACCAAGGATATTTTCGTATTTCGACTGTCTCCGCATATGTCACTTTTCTGCCACAACTACATAGCATATAGCATTGGTGTTTGTGTTTGGTAGTAGAATCGTATCTCATGTAGTGCACTATGGTTGTTAGATGTCGGTAGCTATGGGGGTGTGGGAGATATGGGGCTTGAAAGTGATCGACGTGTGGCAATTTCATACTTCTGCCAAAGACAAAAGTGTCATGGTGTATCACTTTTCAGCGAAAACTATAGATCACAGATAACAGGCGTTTGTTTGTAGTAGTAACACAAAGTCACCTTTCGATCACAACAGCGGCCGAATTTCAGAAACTGTGGTTGTGTGGGAGATATGGTGGTTGTAAGTGGCCGACCAAGGATATTTTCGTATTTCGACTGTCTCCGCATATGTCACTTTTCTGCCACAACTACATAGCATAGAGCATTGGTGTTTGTGTTTGGTAGTAGAATCGTATCTCATGTAGTGCACTATGGTTGTTAGATGTCGGTAGCTATGGGGGTGTGGGAGAAATGGGGGTTGAAAGTGGTCGACCTGTGGCAATTTCATACTTCTGCCAAAGACAAAAGTGTCATGGTGTATCACTTTTCAGCGAAAACTATAGATCACAGATAACTGGCGTTTGTGTGTAGTAGTAGCACAGAGTCACCTTTCGATCACAACAGCGGCCGAATTTCAGAAACTGTGGTACTGTGGTAGATATGGTGGTTGTAAGTGGCCGACCAAGGATATTGTCGTATTTCGACTGTCTCCGCATATGTCACTTTTCTGCCACAACTACATAGCATAGAGCATTGGTGTTTGTGTTTGGTAGTAGAATCGTATCTCATGTAGTGCACTATGGTTGTTAGATGTCGGTAGCTATGGGGGTGTGGGAGATATGGGGGTTGAAATTGGTCGACCTGTGGCAATTTCATACTTCTGCCAAAGACAAAAGTGTCATGGTGTATCACTTTTCAGCGAAAACTATAGATCACAGATAACTGGCGTTTGTGTGTAGTAGTAGCACAGAGTTACCTTTCGATCACAACAGTGGCCGAATTTCAGAAACTGTGGTACTGTGGTAGATATGGTGGTTGTAAGTGGCCGACCAAGGATATTTTCGTATTTCGACTGTCTCCGCATATGTCACTTTTCTGCCACAACTACATAGCATAGAGCATTGGTGTTTGTGTTTGGTAGTAGAATCGTATCTCATGTAGTGCACTATGGTTGTTAGATGTCGGTAGCTATGGGGGTGTGGGAGAAATGGGGGTTGAAAGTGGTCGACCTGTGGCAATTTCATACTTCTGCCAAAGACAAAAGTGTCATGGTGTATCACTATTCAGCGAAAACTATAGATCACAGATAACTGGCGTTTGTGTGTAGTAGTAGCACAGAGTCACCTTTCGATCACAACAGCGGCCGAATTTCAGAAACTTTGGTACTGTGGTAGATATGGTGGTTGTAAGTGGCCGACCAAGGATATTTTCGTATTTCGACTGTCTCCGCATATGTCACTTTTCTGCCACAACTACATAGCATAGAGCATTGGTGTTTGTGTGAGAGGTAGTAGAATCGTGTCTGTCGTCGTGCACTATGGTTGTTAGATGTCTGTAGCTATGGGGGTGTGGAAGATATGGGGGATGAAAATGGTCGACCTGTGGCAATTTCATATTTCTGCCAAAGACGCATGTGTCACGGTGTATCACTTTTAAGTGAAAACTATCAATCGCAGATTACTGGCGTTTGTGTGTGGTAGTAACACAGAGTCTCCCATCGATCAAAACGTTGGCCGAAATTCGGTAACTGTGGGAGTGTGTGAGATATGGTGTTTGAAAATGGCCGGCCATGAATGTTTTCGTATTTCATCCAAAGACTTGTGTGTATCCGTAAATTTTACTTTGCTGCCGGAACTACATAGCGCAGAAGACTGGTATTTGTGTGTGGTAATAGTATCGAGTCTCCCATCGTGCACTATGGTGGTTAGATGTCTATAGCTGTCAATATGAATTCTTTACAATCACGAACGAAGTCGTGGGTACCAGCTAGTCATTAATGTATATGAGAAACAACAGAGGCCCAATCACGCTTCCCTGGGGATCCCCAGAACTCACCTCGGTAAATGATGAACTCTCACCGTCGAGAACTACACACTTCCTGTTTTACCCGACCTTCAGAGCTATGTTCAAAATAACATTAAGATTTTTCAGACTGACTAGGTGTTAAAATACAGTAGTCAGAAAATTTGTTTACAAAATTTCATTTAAGAAATGTTTTTAATAAAATCTGAATATTTTCTAGCTCCCAACGCGAGTGGAAACAAAGTATTTAGCTAGATAGTCAACAGCTGCGGTGCGTCCATCTCTGTTATTTGTTGACCGTCTTGGCGAAGTAGATGCCCTCGAGAAGCTGCACTTTATTAGACCGAAAATTATTAAGAATGTGGATTATAGCCTCAGCCTCCTCGGATTGGATTCCTTTGCATGGAAATGATTTCGTGTCTGATTAAATTGCACAATTTTGTACAAGTTTTTAACAAGCATGTTTCGAGCAGCAAATATATGTCTGCTTCAGTGTACTGAGAGAAAGAGTAAATCTAACAGCGTAATTTAAGACGTTAGTTTAACCATCAACGGTGTTTGTCAAAGTATAATTTACCTAAGTTCTATCAACTTGAAACGAAATGCGCTTGTTGATGGCAGCTAAAAAACACAACGTATTAATATATTTTTGTAAAGTTACGTGAACTGTAAGGGAGCAATTTAACGTTTGTTAATATGAGATTAAAAGAAACTGATATATGTAATGAGATCCCTTGCTACAGTTCTGTGCATTGCCGTTACTTTCAGTCATCACTGGCAAGCTTGCTTTGTGTATGCAAACTACGCCAGGAACGCCATGGTTGGGATTCCACGTTGAACGCCCAGACAGAGGAGCTATGCACGGCAAATTAAAACCTTTCGGCCAGGTTATTAATGCCACATAAAATTATTACTAGTTCATAAAGATGTTAACGTATTGGGACTCTACTTCCGGGTGAATGGATTTTTGTTCACATTAACTTACAGTTGATGTGTTATTATTCTCTTTTGACAAACATCTACATTTTTTTTTATAAATATCACACAATTTAAAAAAAATATTGCTGTGGTACAGATGGTAAAGTTGCCTAAATCATAAAATTTGAAATTTTTGTCCTTCCAGAATAGCAGATTTTGGAATTTTTGCCTGTATGTGCTTGAATCGCGTAATTAACGGTTTTCAGCGAAACTTACACAAACTTATAGTAACTGGTAAATATTTAAAATACTTCTTAACTTCATAAGCTGCATAGCAACTCAAGAATAGCTATTTGGTTTTTAATGAACTATACCACAGTGGTAGGTTATATATCGTAAACATAAGTAGGTTCTCAATGATAATCATCATAAAATCTATTAAAGAAAATAAAAAGTAGTTGAAGCTTTTACATTTGCATAGGTGCGTATGGTTTTATACAAGTGAACAGTTCACTTACTTGGCAACATTACCCTTTCCTATGCGTTTATGACGTATTGAAACTGAAATCGATTGACTTTGCCACAAATTTAGGAATTTTATACTGTAGTTTATGTAGAATGTAATAAAACAATCAGTTCGTACACGGGCCCCCTTCAAAAATTGTTTTTAGAGAAGCTTTGTGAACAATATTGAAGTTAGCCTCTACGTTATCTAATGCTATTAATTCTTCGAATGTTTGCATTCATGACAATTATATTGACCCTAAAATTAGAAGAAAGGGACGAGAATCAAGAAAGAGTAATAACGAAGAATACTTTTGCCCACTTAGCTAACATTTCTTTGATAGTTTATAATAAATGAACAGTTGAAATCTCAAATTACATGTGGACGAAGACACTATTTGTAGTGTCTGCTCTATAGTTTGACTAATGGGGATGTCATAATTAAAGATTAATTGGAATGTCGGGTATTTATCGAATAAAGTTGAGCGGAGTGGCTGATGGTCGTTCGCTTGTTTCTGCAGCCAACAGCTGCTGATTGGTCCGCTTACAGCAGAGCACGTCCGTCGCCTGTGGTAACGAGCACTGCCATCGCAGCCGACTGCTCCACTCAGGCTTCCAACAGCGAAAAACCATACTTCATGTCTACAAGAACATTAAGAAGCATGACAGCCGTTTCAAGAGTTGTTTGAGTGCTTGTAAATGGTTCATGAAACCCAATGCGATAAGAATTATTCACTTCAATAAAATGCGTTATGCCTGAAGACTGAACGTGACCTAAGTGGCTCGGCAAACTTCGACGATTCTGATGATGCCAGAGAGTGTGAGTTATACTGACCATCACTACATCGCTTCTTGGAAAACCAGGATATTATTTGCCCTTATATTGTTAAAAGGAAGTGTAACTGTGAGAAATTGTCTGTCGTGGAAGTACCTGTCAAAAACACGAAGGGCAGAGATAAAAAGTTATAACGCGAAGCAAAAATTATAAAAATTATTTTAAAAATGAAAATAACGAACAGTGAAGTATACTAAAAACTTATAGAAAGTTTAAACGAAACATATTCAATCAAGGAATATAGCAGTCATTCGCTTTTGAAATTATACTTTACTTAAAAACTACTTCATAACAATACAAATTTCCGTCATTTAAAATCAAATGCAGTTATTTAAAAACATTCCGAGAATCTAGTCAAAGACAGTTTACTCACACCACGAAAAAAATCGATTAAAAAGATAATAATTAGTCGTTATTAGTTTAGTTAGAAAAAAATAAATTCCTATTGCCATTTTAAGTGACACTCGTCATTTTTTATAGCCGTTTAAACTGGTTAGGTAAAATTTTGAAAAGAGAAGTGAATTTTGTGAAATTTATGTGATTGGTTATATTAATGCGGATTCTTTTTAAATCTACTCACTTCCAGCAACAAGATCATATATCAAAGATTTTAGGGTTTTTACAGCCAATATAATGTTTTCAATAACTTCGCGAGTCTCTGGCATATTCTGCAGGTGGTATGGCCTCTGAAGAAGATCATAGGCGTTGGTAGAAACGTCTAATAAAAGGACGAGTGTTTGGAAGCAGTGTAAATCTCAAGTTCTCAAGAAGATCAAATATCTTACTTTCTTTATGTCTTCAGTAGTTTCAGAAATTTTTGAATGTTGCAAATTTTGTAATAGTTTCTAAAGAGATACTCCAAGTATTGGGATCTTAAAGCAATAATAATGCTGCCTTGAAAAAGCTCCTAACAGATTATTACGTCCTTAAGTATTATTGCGCTGTTTTTAATATGAACTTTCCATCATTTTGTCACAGTATTATTTAAAGAATAGGTGTTGGTGGTTGGGTGGGGGCGGAACGTCTCCAGTCTCGGCTGGAATTTTTACTGCTTCTTTACGTGATCTTTACCTCTGGAAAAGCTTTGTTTTATTTATGTGAAATGTGTTAGGATGCTCTGTGGTTCAGATTCCAAGTAAAACTGTTGGTCGCCTTTGCCCTCTAGGATTACGCGGTTAGGTTACGTTAGCCACGACAAGACGCGCATGCGTGGCTGTTCGAAAACTCTGTCACTTGGATGCCGAACGCTTCAGCGATATCTGGTAGATCCATACGCACTTAATTTTACTTTCGTCAATAATCGGACAACGGCAAACGCAAAATCTGTTTCATGAAACCAGAAAATTATTTATGAATTCGTACATAGACGTCTGAGACAATACGTATTGTCGATCAAAGTGATTCCTTGATAGAATCATTTCTGTCATTGTTAAGTGAGTATGCGTTGCACTGATCACTAAAAGAAAGTAGAAACAACTATTTAAACCAGTATTTCTAAGTATGTAGTGAAATTACCTAAGTTAAATGTATGAACAATTAATCAAACTACAGATTTACAAAGATTTGTTAAAGATTCTACAAAACACAACACGATATGAATGTGAACTAAACTTTATATAAAAATCATAATATATTACGTCTGCGAGTGTAGCAGGAACGTTTAGTCCCACTGATCAACCATGGGGGTTGTTATAAATTACATAGAAGGAAATGAATCAACGATTATGAACAAGATACGAATGAATTTGAGGATATCGAAGATTTTAATATGTAACAGGAACTTTGAAAACCATCTTCTGTGGTTTCTTTTAATTAATACAGGTAATTTCATGGTTCCTTCAAAAGGCTTTGGATGAATTGTTTTCCGTTCCTGTTACGAAATTCTCTCGGAATATGGAATTGTTTGGTGAAGGCTTGAAGCTAAAATATCTTGGCATAATCTTTGATAATAAACTCAACTCACCAGAACACATTGGGAATGAGGTAGGAAAAGATTTCAAAATCCTTCATTTACTGGGTAGAGTGATGCGAGGATGTATCAGGGAAGTTAAGTAATTTGGTTACAAAACTTTGTTCAGACCATTGGTTGAATATGGTGGAGAAGTTTGAGACCGACATTTTGGTTATTAAATACAGGAGTGGTAGGGTGTGCAAAGGAGAGTAGCTAGATTTGTTTTTACAAATTATTGCAGGACCCAGTCAGTAACTGATATGATAATGGAGAAGGATTGGAATTCACTGGAATACTGGAGGAGGTGAAGAGAGTGCCCTACAAGGCGTTTGGAAGGATATTAATCGAAGAATTAGAAGTAGTGCATTGAAAAAAGATAACCATGGACACAAGCTGGAGTGGTTATATTGTCTTTTGGATTGTCTCCACGCGTGTGAAGCTCAAGGCAAAAATTAGTTGATTAATAAATCTACAGAACGTTTTATAGTAGAGAAAAAACGGAGTGAAAATGTAAGAAAATCAAAGGCTTCTTATTGCTTCCACATTTGGCATTACATTTATTGATTGTTTAAAGTATCTTTAAGTAACAGTGTTTTGAGAATTACATAAAACTTTAGTGCATGAAGTCTGATAAAGCTTGATGTTTTGCTGTGTCTTAGGATGTCATCGAGGACGATCTAATTTAAGGGATGTAAAAGATTTTTATGTTTTTCTTTAGAGCTTTACGGTTCTTCAACATCGGATCACTATTACCATGAGAGGATGAGCATATAAAACTGGGACGATTTAACAATACCGTTTCGTAGTAACAAACCAGGAATTTTATTTTTCTTTGGCAAGGTGCAAGGTCGTCATAAACATACAATAAACTATGTAATCTCACACACACACACACACACACATATATATATATATATATATATATATATATATATGTATGTATCAAAATACAGGCATGTGTCCCTATATTTCACTCTGCAGCCACAACAATGTACCTAGCGAAGACCACTGGTGTTTGTTTGTATGTGGTATTAGTCTCGAGTCTCTCATCGTGCACTATGATTGTTACGTGTCGGTAACCGTCGGGGAGTGAAAGATATGGTGGTTGACCTAGGGTACATTCATATTTCAACCAAAGACGTGTGTGTCCCCATATTTCAATTTTCAGCCATAACTACCTAGCGCAATCCAATATTGTCTATGTGTGGTACTAGCCTCAAGTCTCCCATTGGGCTCTATGTTGGTTGTATGTAGTTAGTTGTGGGGGAGTGGGAGATGTGGTGGTTGAAAGTGGTCGAGGAAGGGCATTTCATATTTTCATACTACTTAAAAAGTATTTGTAATTTTCTAGAATGAATTAGATTTTTTTTTTTTTTTGAATTTATAAAATGTTCTACAATGTTCTCATATGAACTAGAATATTTTTGAATACGCACATTTTTTCTGCTATTAACAAATATCAATAATTTATATGCAACAAATGGGTGAACCGATTTTTGAAGGGACTTTCACTGGCGAGTTGCTGATTTTGCAGGGAATATCATAAGCTACTTTTTACCAGCTAATAGTGCATGAAACATTAAGTACACTGGAGAATAAGTTAATAACACTTTCGCTGAAGTTAACAAATTCACAAATTGACTAGTATGAGTCTGATGTCTAGTTGCTTTTCCTCTCGACCGATTTCGGAAAATGTGTGAAACTGAATTTTTTTTTCCTCGGACAGGAATCATATCGGCACACTCCTGAGTATCAGGCCTTGAACGTGTATTATCACATGCTTATAATTTTTACAGGTTTTTAACTTTAAAAAATACCTCGGTACAAAATATATCGTCAGTAGTGTATTAATTACAGTCACATGCGTGTGTGAGTAGTTAAGTACTGAATTTCCATAAAGGACAGATATCACAGTGGAAGAGTAATTCTTACTTAATAACGATCATTTTCCAAGCTACAGACAAACGGAAAATCGCTTCTCGGGCTGCCTTGCAAGCTTTGTACTATTGGGCTAGTAACGCAGGGAAGGGTTCTGACCCTCAAATTATCCATCCATCCTCTACTTAGTTCGTTCATGTATATGAGAAGAATAATTTTGTTTAGTGAACACCGTGGATGGTAATCTGTTCGTTTTTCAGAATAGTTGATGGATATGATGTTAGGTTATTGTGGCTATCAGTTGAAGTAGTAATAATTGCTTTCAACATTCAATATTTTAATAAGGATTCTTATTAATAAAGCAGCTAAGGAAAAAGGTCTGAACCTCAACATGTTCAATATTTTAGTTAAAATCTTTGATATTTTAGTTAACACGATCGACTATATCAGTGGTGGTTATTGTATTTTACACCTTTTCCAAAAAAAGTTGATTCTTTATTAAGTGGTTATAAAATTAAGTGTTGATAAATGTTTTTTTCTGCTGGCCGTCAAAGATTTAAGATATATGAACAAATGTACTGACTAACCATCCTGATTTCGGCCATCTTTGTAAAAATCCAGAGGTTTTGGTGTATATAATCTCTCAGTTTTGTCTAGTACGGAATGTGGTGGGTGAGCTGGACCCGCATTGGGGAGGACGCCGTTTCGAATTCCCGTCCGGACATCCAGATTTGGGTTTTCCATGGATTTCCCAAATCACTCAAGGCGAATGCCGAGATGCTTTCTTCAAAAGGCCATGGTCGAATTCCTTCCCCATTCCTAGTCCAGAGTCCTTTCCTGTCTCAAATGATATCGAAGTCGACGAGGCGTAAAGCCGTAAGGAAAAAAATAAAATAAATATATCTGTAAGAAGACGTCCAGATTTTGCCAATATGATCATCATCTAAAACAAGTCCTGAATATAAAATTCTATACGCGGTGATGAAGATTTGTAATAACTGTGAATTGGAAATTAATCATCGAATTTATATTAATAAGAAAAGCTCAACCATCTAAAATATATTAACAGTAAAGTACTTAAATTTACTAGAAGAATTATTCATTTACCAAACGTCAGAAAGTATTAATAATTGTAGTAAAACGCGGGAGGCTGGTTACTATTTACATCAAATGCTGCTATATTCGGTTTGTTAAACTTGTAACTTTGAGGCGAAAAGGGGGACAATACGACTGCAGTTCATACGACTGCAAAAAAACGTGATCAGTATGATCGGAACAATATTGGAGTGATATGAATTCGCATTCGATATAACTTCTAGTTTCGGCATGGCGTCGCTTTAGTCTTCCTTCGGGCAAACTGCAGGGAGTGGACTGAATGCAATGTTTGCCTGTTGTGCTCTAAGAGACTTGCCGTGACAGACACTCCTAGACATAGTGCTGTCGCTGGACTGCGTCTAGTTGTGGATGGTGTGTCGAAGTTGTCGACGCGTTGTTCGACCGAGTTGAGTAAACAGACCGCGAGAAACTGACAAGCGGACGGAGTGCAGCCCCTGACAGCCAGGCAACCGGCAGCACGGCTCCTAGGACCTGGGTTGTTTATTGAGCTTGGAAAAGTTTTCTCGTTCTTTCATGCACGGCTCCAATGTGTACCATGTACACGCACCTCTGAAAGCGAGAGAGCGAGGAACAAATAGCATACCTACTAGACACACGTATACTGTAGAGACATCATTGTAGCTGTCGTAAAATTTAATTTGTAAAATACGATACAATCTGTTCTGATCGAGTTACCGTGATTAATGTAAACTGTTTTCAACACTATATTCACAGAAGCTACTTATGAAACGAGACTGATTTGATAAAATTACCGTGAAATAAGAAAGAAACAAGACGTGTAGCTTCTTATGGTTTCCAGGCCAAAATGGCAAAACGGGTGCATACATAATTAATTTCACTATGCCATTTCGTACTACCTAGCTTGGTGAATGAGGAGTAACGCTTAGACCTGCCATATTTTTCTGGCAAATCTCTGTCGAACCATCCAGATTTCCGTTTTCCATACATTCACGAAATCACGCTAGATAAACGCAGGAATAGTTAATACAAATGGCCAAGGCCAAATTCTTTCGCATTTCATTTCCTCCTCTAATGACTTCAACTTCGAAGAGGCACAAAGCCTGAAGGAAGAAAACTACTGCCTATCCGCTTCAAAATTCCCCCCCATACGCATCATTTGTGAGAAAATTTAAGAGGGAGAGGTGTGTTTGTGTTTTTTTTTAAATCGTAAATTAACGCACAAATATTAGGTGCCCCTCCGAAAACAAAACTTTTCCTGCACCAATCGAAAGCGGTGACATTTAAAAGGCATCAAAAACTGCAAACAATGTTACTTTTCGGTTTTTTGTTGATTTTTATGCTTTCTTGTAGAATAAATTTGTTCTTAAAATAATCAACAATGTTTTACATCCCATATAATTTTTCAACAAAATGACTGAAAAATCTGAAAAAATTCTGGATGATTGCATGTAATAATTAATTACAACGGCAATTGTTTTGGGTAAGATTCGTTGAATAGCTTTTTACATTATTGTATTACCGACAACCAACGTCATAGTGTTGTGGTCTTTGCAGCTTTTGTGATAAAACTGCACTGGAAAATGTGTGTTTCGGACCCTAAAATTTAGAGCGAGCAACGTGTGTTTGGTTTTAATCTAAGCAATTTAAAAATAAAACATCATTTATTTAGGTCCGAAGAAAATGGTATATCCTTTGCAGAGTTTTGGACGTGAAAATACTTTTGATACCTGGACTTGAGAAGAATAAATTAAACGTATATTTGTTCATTTGAATAGTGATTTATTCGGAGGTTCCCAGGTTTTAGTTTTGTTTGTACATTTGTATCATTTATGTTGTAAGCAATATTGGTATGTAATGTAATTAAGAATGTTAGATGGCTAGTAACACAGAGAAATACAGTATAGCAAAAAAGATGATATGGTGAGAGATTTAATTTTTATCCGCTTAGCAATGAAGTTCGACATGAAACGGCAAGAGAATTGTGTTTAGTTTTACAGTGAAGTAAAGTAATTTTAGAACAATCACAAACCTAAAGGACAGAATGGAATTAACAGTGAAAGAGTGCTTAAGAATTATTTACGATATTGATGGGTGTTATCGACTTTAGGAATCGTTATGGACCTTACTTTACTGACGTGGACAAGTAAAATTGGAGTAGAAGTTTCTATTTGTCCTTCAGTGAATATAAAAATAGTTCTTTCATGGTATTATTTTCTTTTTTTCCAAATATTTTAGGAAAATAACATGAGATTGCTATCAGTTACAGAAGTAGCCTACTTAATGTCTGGTTCACGGTGGACTGAAATTTGTTTTATAAAATGGCGCCCATTTCTAAGAAAGAATTAACGGTTGAATTTATTGAATTAATTACGTAATCAGTAAATGTGATCATTATGTTATTCTTTCCACTGTAAGGAAATAACTCATATTTAGGAAATTTGTAGTAGTGGAAGAAGTTATTCAGTCACGTATTTCAGAACAGCAAATTATACGTAGTCTATCATTATGGTTGAAGAAAGTATGGTGTTTTCCGGTTAAAAACGCTTGCTTTAAGTCTGGCTATTAATAACACTGTCGCAATCTTGGCGAAATTGTGTTCATGAACCACTTAAAATAGAAATATTGTAAATTACGTTTCTTTCCCTTCTTTTAAAACGTATTGTCAAAGTATCTATTATTTTTAACACAGTATATGTATACTTACTATGTACTATTTGCATATCTTTTTTTATGAAACTGACGCTGATAAAAACTCAAATATGAAGAACTTTTGCACACTAGCGGACAAAAGAAAATTTAAACTACAAGAAACAGTTAAGAAATTTCACTAATGGAAACAACAGTCCCTTTCACGGCGAAGACGATGAAGTGCTCTCTTTAAATGTAAGTCTCATTTAAACGTTCTTCAATGTAACAAGTGTTCATGGCAGCAAAGATTTTTTTAGATATATAATAAAACTAACTTTGTTCAACCCGAGATCAAGAGGTTTGAATTTTTATCAAACTTAAGCGCTACCATCCTTCTGAAAAGCTTTAATTGATAATCTTCCTAGTAAAAAATTACGTGAAAGATTTGACAGCAAAAGTTAAAGAGACACTGCACTGCCTTCATACTCGCAGACATATTGTGTGTATTTGGTATATGGTTCCAAATACTTATTGGAATACTAAAAATGATTTTTCTGTTTCTCCTGAAAATTATTATTTATTAAACGAATAGGAAAATATGCAATAATCTAATTATTAAATTCATTTAATTGTTTTGTATCAAAAGTATTAACTTTTTAAGGTGCAATAAGACCGAATAGTTCCGTATATTATTACACGGAACCTTATTAGTATCTTTCGGTGGTTTTATTTAATATACTGATTAATTAAAATATAATCCACCAGAAGGTTATGTTGAAGGTGTTTGTTTATTTTTCAAAATAACAAGTCAGCGATATTTGTCACAAGCAAAGATACAATCCAGAGATACTGGCGCAGTCTTTGTCAGAGGCAAAGTGACTCTCATCTGTTAACTAACTGAAAAACTAAACTGTAAACTGTACACTGTATACTATAAACTAACTCTGTTCTTCTGCCGATATGTTTATATAGTCTCTATCGAAATTTTTGGAATTCTTCAAAGGTATCCGCCCGATATTTCTCGAACATTAACAATTACTCAAACAATTAAACATATTAAAACAATCAGAATTAATACAAAATCACTTAACATCATTACAAAATGATCAGAAATGGTAATTAGAGATACTTAAATACAAAATTATTTACAGAAATCATTTTAAACTGTACAAACATGTCCTGTGGACATAACTTGCATTAATACATGGAATTACAAACGTTTAAGAAATTCTCTTGCACAATTCGGTTCTTAAACATATTAAATGGACTTTTAATAATTTTCTTTCATAAAACAAAGTCTATATACACCGATTTACAAGAAATTGCAAAATAAACATACCAGATCACATTCAAACAAACTTCATCTCATTACAAATACTTCATACAGTACAATACTATTCAAAATTCAGGTATGAGGGCTGTTACAACCTCTCGTACATATATGACGTGAAATAAGCCGACACTTCTTATTTTCACATCGCAGAACTGGGTCTACAGTGCAGAGTTGTCTGCAACCAGAACTTAACATCGCAACAGAATTCATTTCGTGATCGTTTCAAATATACAGTGCTGAATGGTAGTTAGCAGCACGCAAGCTGCACACAGTGTGTTACAAGTTGTAGGCCGGTGAGGCTAACTTTACCCTGCAGTTTTGCAGAGCCTGTTAAAGCGATTCCATGTTATACACGGGGAGGTATAACGGGAGTACTGGCCATTCCGATCACGTTCAAACGGTTATTTTCAGTAGCTAGTAGATAATACTGTCATTATGCAGCCATTCAAACTGTGAAATTACACTTTACATAAACAAATAAGCACAATGGTTACACGGGTCACATCCTTAGTGTATATAGTCCCTTATCTTAAATCGTATTTAATGGGCTCTATACCTACTGGAAGTAAAGCACTTTCTCCAATATAAAGTGAAAAAGGAAGGGAAACCATATGGAATAAAAACTTTGTTATACAAAATCACTAACGATTAGTTACTTTCAAAGTAGATTTGATGACATTCACTTTATAAATATACTACAGTCCAAAATGTTATGTATTAGCAATAACGTGTAACACTAACCCTTGGTTAGGCTATAAAACTTTTAACCAATCTCATAAATCATTGTAAATTCATGTTACTTTCTTCTAGTGTCTCTTAAAACAGTAAATCACGACACCACAATGTTTTGGTCCTTTGTCAACCATTACCAGAACATGAAACCCTAACGAATAACAAAATCGCGGCATTTAAGTGCTTAGAAGCATAGTAGTCAATCACAATAAATTATAACTGTACACAGAAGTTAACAATAACTAAAAGCTATAAGAAAACAGAAGAATGCGTACCGACGGAATAGACGTAATTAATTCGAACTTTGCATCTAGATTCGAGATAAAAAGAAATGCCATAGATTAATTGCTATAAATTCAAGTAAAGTGCTTCGTTTTTTTTAAAAAAAATTATTTAAATGGAGCACTGTGTGCTATAGGCGTTACAGTTCCTTTATAGCGTCTAGGTTCTCCTTCGGACAGAGATTGCACTGCTTTTGGAAACAAAGGCAAATGACATTTACTGGAAATTATTGCCTTTTTTATATGAATTGTATGGCAGTCAGATCTCCGTGTGGTCGGCCACTAGTGGCACAGTTTTGATTGCTGACATCTTTCCGTTCAGCCGTTAACATTGTTATAATCCAAGTGCTGCCACCTGTATGATTAGTGTATACTTCTGCTTGAGAAATTTGTTATCTTTAAGGTGGAGACTGAGGATTGTTTCAGCATTTATGTGGTTCATTGCGGGAAACCGACTTAAAACTGTAATCACAACGTTTGGTACCCCAGGAGCTGGATTTGAACTGTATCTGCCCAGTTCAGTGTGGTAGCACTTTAACGCGTAATAGCCATACTGCTGTTTAGCGACAGCATATTTTAAGTTGATTAGCCAAAACTGTATATACCAAGGTGGTACTTATTTTTCAACCTCAATATTTTTAATGTTTCACCTTTTCAGTTGTTTCTAATTGACATAAAAGTGACACCCAAAGAATTGTGTCATTTGCATACTTCTAACTGGTGCCCGAGAGGGAATGAAAATTACTTTTTTTCCACTACGTGAATGAAAAATTAAATATTATACTATGTACTATACATAAATATAGAAAATAATATGAAAAAAACAGCAAATAAGAGTTCTGAAACAAATTACCGACACTTAGAATATCAAATTTTAGATGTATTCAAATATAGGAAAAGAAACAGGTATTTGTGTTTTACTAGAACAAAAACAGAAAACATGTTTCCTTGCGGACACCATATATATGAACTGGTTTTAAAATCTACTTTGAAGTGTGCATTGATACATCACGGACCCTATGCAGGATTATTTCAACGTTTTCAAAAAGTATACCAATTAGAAGTTTCTAAATATGAATTGACAATTAATTTCTTGCAAACACGTATTTATAGATTACACGTAATTTTGTTAAATTGTAAACTGTAAGACAAAAGATAAGAGATGATTGTTAAGAGCTGCTGCAGTTAGTAATTATATTTTTAAGAGAATATGAAATGGAAACAATTTTATTTCAATTACTTTGTGCTTTTTTCGCAGACTAGATGTATGGAAAAGTCAGTATACTGTTTGAAAACGTTTATTTTTCTTGACTGGAATTGCAAGGACAGGGGGATATTTGTGTATTGTAAAAATACACTTACGCGCAGGACTAAAATAGGATTTGGCATTTTTAAAAGGACTTTAATTTTTCGATGAGCCTAATTAAAAGATTTTCAGAGTAACAGTAAAAAAAAAAAAAAAATTAGTCATTTTTGGTATCTTCTTGAAGACAATGTGGATAAGGCTTTATTTGATGATGCACTTCCTGTTGAAGAAAAAGTAAAAATGTCCAAAGTATTCATCAAAAAGAATAGAATAATTGTGATTACTTGCGTTTAAACTTGAACCTGGAAGAAATAACTGAATTGACACACAAGGATTTACATAATTTTGTGTCATGGAATATCCAAATTTTTAATCGATTTAAAATCTCACTTGATATTGTTACTCATGATCCTGAAATCAGGAATTGTAATCATGATTATCAATATGGCCTTACTGTGGATAGGGTTTTATTATTGTTGCGTAAGACGTTTTAAGTCGTTTGCTAAATCTCTATTTCAGTTGACGAATAAAAAATTGCTAAAAATGGGCCTGTACTTCTTTTGTGCTACTAAAAGGCAACAAACACCGCTATTTATCGTTTTCATTCGTAAAACTTTCTCACGGGCCACCTAATATTTTAAAACTACAGAATTTGAAAATGGTTTTTCTCACAATATTCTCACATATACAGGGTGTTACAAAAAGCTACGGCCAAACTTTCAGGAAACATTCCTCACACACAAACAAAGAAAATATGTTATGTGGATATGTGTCCGGAAACTCTTACTTTCCATGTTAGAGCTCATTTTAGTTTCGTTAGTATGTACTGTACTTCCTCGATTCACCGCCAGTTGGCCCAATTGCAGGAAGGTAATGTTGACGTCGGTGCTTGTGTTGACCCCGGTACCAAATGTAGAGACTCTTCGTACTCGTATTGTGGACGGCTGTGATACAATACGCCATTCTCCAGGGCTGCATCAGCGCATCAGGTATTCCATGCGACGGAGGGTGGATGCTTGTATACTCGCTAACGGAGGACATTTTGAACATTTCCTGTAACAAAGTGTTTGAAGTCACGCTGGAACGTTCTGTTGCTGTGTGTTTCCATTCCATGTTTAATGTGATTTGAAGAGAAGTAATAAAATGAGCTCTAACATGGAAAGTAAGCGTTTCCGGACACATGTCCACATAACATATTTTCTTTGTTTGTGTGTGAGGAATGTTTCCTGAAAGTTTGGCCGTACCTTTTTGTAACACCCTGTAGATTAAAACACACACATTTATTTTCTACTAATAATTTATGTCAATCAATAAATTGCTGCATTTTAACCAGAAAACACTGAAAAACAATTCCATTCGGGAAACATTATACTAAGTATGAAGAGATCTACTTCGGCCATCCAGCTACACATATCTACCGCGCGATAAATTTCAGCTCTCGCTTTTGATTATGAAGTTCAAACACGCGAGCAAAGGCTGCCCTGGAACACACACACATGAGGTGCGGTGGGTCAATACGGAACAGAATTACATTGCGCCAGACTGTTGACCCAAAATAAAGTATTTCCAGGTTCGCCGGCCGGGAGTCGGGGCACTTTATGCACAGGCCGTTCCTTTCCGGCCGGTCCATCCACTTTAAACACGATCTAATATTAAAACTATTGTTCGGAACTATTGTGCTGCCGAGGAAGCGTAAGCGCTGCCGAAGAGCCGTTTGAGTTGGACACACAAAGCAGATCCCTCCCACCACGTCTAGGGTCATTGTTATTCTGAGGCAGGTCTCCTGGCGGGCTCTCTACCCGCCAATCACCCCCACTTGCTGCAACACCCTGAAATAGTAATGAAGCCGCTACGAATTGCTTCGGCGCGTAGGTTCACAGCGAAATTCAGTGAACCACCAATAGAACAGTTTATTAAGCTTCCGAATGGATTTGTCGATAGAACTGTCTCTTAGCTACAAAAGAACGAAAATGGTTAAGGATTACTGAATAGCAACAAAAATACAAAAAGATATTCTCGGAAAGTATCAGAAATCTTGGCAGTAATCACACATGAAATATTAAACTAGATGATATACCAAGATACCGTTAAGAAGTTTTCATAAAAGAAGAAAAAGACTGAAATTGGTGGGCGAAACGGAGGTGGTATTAAACTCAAATTATACAGGGTTTTACAAAAAGGTACGGCCAAACTTTCAGGAAACATTCCTCACACACAAACAAAGAAAATATGTTATGTGGACATGTGTCCGGAAACGCTTACTTTCCATGTTAGAGCTCATTTTAGTGGCCGATGGATTGGTAGAGGCGGACCAATTCCCCCCACGCTCTCCTGACCTCAACCCTCTTGACTTCCATTTATGGGGGCATTTGAAAGCCCTTGTCTACGTAACCCCGGTACCAAATGTAGAGACTCTTCGTGCTCGTATTGTGGACGGCTGTGATACAATTCGCCATTCTCCAGGGCTGCATCAGCGCATCAAGGATTCCATGCGACGGAGGGTGGATGCATGTATCCTCGCTAACCGAGGACATTTTGAACATTTCCTGTAACCAAGTGTTTGAAGTCACGTTGGTACGTTCTGTTGCTGTGTGTTTCCATTCCATGTTTAATGTGATTTGAAGAGAAGTAATAAAATGAGCTCTAACATGGAAAGTAAGCGTTTCCGGACACATGTCCACATAACATATTTTCTTTGTTTGTGTGTGAGGAATGTTTCCTGAAAGTTTGGCCGTACCTTTTTGTAACACCCTGTATATATGTTAAAAAAAGCCAAAGGTTTTAATACAAATGCTTAGTCAGCAATTTGTAACAATTCCATGTTTTCCATCCAAGAAGGTTTGTTTGAAATTGGTTTCCATGGAAGGCTATTAAATAAACTGAAATGGTATAAAACGTAGGTGCTTGTTAAATAATGAGATATATCAGATAAACGTATAGAAAGACATAATTGTGTAATGATGGCACCGAAATGTATGAAATAGAAGAAACGTGAAAACAGAGAAAACAAGGAGAACGTTAAGTTTATAATTGTAACAATTGCACACGCGTTGATGTGGAACAATTGCTACGGAACACAGAAGGTACCAATTATATTAGTACATGTATACAGTTAAGTGGCTATCACACCTTTAAATTTTGTAAATTAAGCTTTGTATTGTTTTGAATTATTTGTAACTTTTAAGACAGATAACAAATTCTCTATTTCTTTTTAAAAAATACTGATTTACAAAAAATGTCTTTTATTTTTTTCTGCAGGAAAAATTACGATTTATTTACTGGCCCAATGAATGAGACTCATTTTTACGGACTACATACGTGTGCAAGATTTATGAAATTTCTGATATCAGCCTGTGATAGAAATTAAATTAATTGATGGAATATATTTTCATGAAATGAACACACTTTTATAGATTGTCCGTTATTAAATGAAACTCACTTACTAGATTTAACATATAATTTTTTTACCTTTATAATCATCAACTTTGTTTTTATCTTTCATTATTTTGCGCGTTAAATAATGTAACTAAGAAAATTATTTCAGTTTTTTTTTTTTTTTTTTTTTTTTTTGAATGACATATCTCAGATTGCTGGGAAGCTTTATGGTGTTCATTTATTTTAGTAATTGATTTTTCTGAACGCTTGGAACACTTTCGCAACCTCATTCAGCCTGCTGTACCACAAGTACTGCTGACAAAAGAATATTTTTTACGATATTTTTATTACTTTATTTCCGAGTTCATGCAGGTAATGTTGACCTACAAATTCACTAATAACATTATAGTAGGCGTTATGAAACCTACCCCACCTACTGGCTTCCAATTCTGAGCCACAATCTTCCTCTATAACTCAAAATGAAAAACATCCTTATTAACAAATACCTACAAAAAAAAATCGTATAAAACCACCAGCTACCAATAAATCACAATATCAAAGATGTAAGTATCAACACAGACTGCTCCAGGAGCCCTTCAGTGAGGACTGAAAAAGTACATAACTTTGGAGAATGGCTGGAAAATCCATGTCCACAAAATCACGAGGCATCCTGGGTCACAGAAAAAACACGCTTAGGTCTTCCTAAAGTGTGTGGACTGCACTGGTCAAAATCAGAACAAATTGCTGATCGATCATAACGCTGGTAAAAAGTAGACTCTCCTCATTGCACCTCCTGCGCCATGAGGCAAACCATATGCCTCATCATAGAAGAATGTAAGCTGAGAATATACACAGTAAACATAAAGGACTTCCTGAATGTAACAAACCAATATATGTGGCACCTTAAAAATGTAGGTGTTTTACAAATTAGATTTCTATTTGTTTATGTATAGGTCTTCAAAATGTGATGTGTACGTTTGCTAATGCTCTGTGTGTTTTTCAGACCTGAACTGTTATGGGCTGGAAGTTTCCAATTTCTTTACGGAAAACATGTCGAACGTCGTGCATTTCCACTTTGACTAACAATTATCTAAATGTAAAAATTCGTGTGGTCGTAATGACCAGGTGACAGGGTTTCGTTTTGATTGCGCAATGCGCCCTGTCGTTGCCACCTATCTTAATCCAGCGATCCCATCAGGCATAGAAGACCTACAGTTTAACGTGGGATCCGAACCACGGAAGCGTTCTGGCGTACTTCACATTACACATCAAGCTGTGCCGGAGAGCAAGCTATGCCATTGGTGAAGGTCGGGTTAAAGGCTATGATAAACGCCCGCTGCGACAGGGATCCGAACCGAGGACCTTTCGGTCTCTACATAGCCGCCCTAACAACTGAGCTGCCAGACAGCTGTTTAAATGTAAGCCAAGCGTTTGATATTGGCCATCTTCAATAATTTTCCCAGGACAGTGGAAACAGGAAGAGGGATTCGTGTGGCCGGTATCATTTAACGAAATGTTCGTGCTGCCACTGTGGCGGACATGTTACCACGATTCTCTGCGGATCCTAGGCTCCCTCTACAGCGGGCACTCCTCATTGCTTAAAGTAGGGCGTGACGGTTTTCAGGCTAATGAGCGCCTCTTCAGCGAAAATTGCTCCAAGTTATCCCGCGAGTGGTATAATTTCCCTAAGTACCACACAACACCCGAGGGGCTTTTCCCGACGATAGCTTCCTTCCCATTATAGATCTCGTCGAAATGGGTGCAGATCGCCCAATGCAGGTGCTTATTAACGCCCGCCGAAATCGCCAATTAGTGCCAATTGCCCCCGGCTTCCTATTTAAAGCCACATTCTGCGGCTCTGGAGTTAGAGGTAGGGTTGTCGTCCCTGCAAACAAGTGGTAACGATGTAATTCCGCTATCGTAATGCCACTAAAACCCTCGCCCCCAGGATTACTTCAGACAAGGGGTGAAAACTAAATAGAGAGTTTTAGAGAGTTAGTTAACTTTGCCTACACGCCACAGTGAAACTACAAACTAGACTGTCATCACTTTTCAAACGAAAATAAACTTCAGCCCACAACATGGCCTTCGTTCATGACCATCTAAATAGTACTAAAACCCAACAGCTGGACTAGTATACCAAATATTTTGGTCGAGAATGCTACGACGGAGCCATTTCACAGTAAATGATGTGTACGATTAATTACTGTTGTCTGTATCGATTAAGGTGGATTTTTTGAAGCTCCAAACTTTAGTATTGTCAGTGTTTATATCACAACCAGAGAAAGAAGGTGAGCATTCTGCGGTAAATGGTTAGTTTAAAGTAGTTTAGTGTCCATTAATTTACAGTGTGATTTTAATTTTCTTATTATAGCTTTGTACAAACTTATTACTTGTAGTCTATGTAAATTCAGTAATATTGCTGGAAAGCATTTTATTACAATATAAAGCTAAATGGACAGATTTTTATTTATAGTAAACTATCAATTAAGGCACATTATTTTTTACTGTTGATTGTGTACTTACAGTGCGATTTTGTTTTTAAGGGTTTGTTTTGTGAAAAGTTTCATGTTCCATGCCTTATTGATGTGATGATTAATGTTGAAAATACCTTCTTACAATTTTAATTCAGTAATCTTTTTTTTTTTTTTGTTAAAGTTAACCAACACTAAACATTTACATCATAGTTTCTGGATGTTTATAAACTCTCCGAATTATCTATATGTACCTCATATATACAAATTTTATGAACTGAGGAGGATGGCAAAAATTTACTAATATAATAAGTTTTGTTTATAAATAAACATTAATTGTTAGAATCTTTCAAGGAAGAAAAACTGACAGAGGCAACCGGAATAGAATTCACACTGGTGGGCTAGAAGTCAAGCAGTTATATCGCTGATCTACACTGCTTCCAATAATCGTGTTCTAACTAAGTCATCAAAATAATCCAGTCACTAAACTGTTAACACTGTACCCACGCTAACCAACAAACATATATGCCAGAATCACAAGAGGACGATGATAAAATAGAGAAAATATATAATGAAATTAATGAATTAATTCAGTACACAGAAGGAGAGGAAATTTTAACAATAATGTCGGTTGCAGGGATTTTAGCTGTAGAAGAACAAATGAGTGGGGTAGCAGGCACTTTGAATTTAAAAAATATAAACTGGACATAAAAAACCACACTATTTAAGAATCATGCTATTTAAGAATATATATAGTAACGTCCAGGGAAGATGTTTGCTATTTTATATGATGGTTAAATAGAGATTAAAAAGTAAAGTTCTATACAGTAAAGCATACCCGGTGTCCGGTACGGACTCTGACCAAGATTTCATAGTCATGAAGTTAAAACCAAGTGAATGAGAAAGCAACATATGAAAAACAAACTTGATATAAAAAGTCTGAAAGAATCTTACATGAGAGATACATTTTCAGAGACTGTAAATATGCGTCCAAGAAATAACTGCAAAAGTAATAGTGAAATTTACTGAAGCCGGAAACAATCAATGCATATTAGGAAAGAAGCTCACCGACAACGTTGGATCACAAAATAAATTTTGTAGAGGATGGTTCATACGAAAATGTGGAAAAAATGCGTAAAATTAAGCAGGAAGACAGCAGAGCGGATATTTTAAAAATCGGATAAATATGAAATGCAAGAAACGGAAAGAAAATTTGCTAAAAGAAAATTGTGACCAAGTAGAGAAGTAAATAATCGTAAGAATAGTAGGTGAGTCCTGTAGGATGAAAAGAAGCGTATGTTGCTGATGAAACAGACGATAGAGTTAACCGTTGGAAGGAAAAAATAGAGAAACTTTATGATGTGTATTGTTTGATCAAGAGTGTGGTGGAAAAAGAATACGATGTGGATATCCGTGATTTAGGAGAGACTGGTTTAAGGACAGAATTTGAACTGGAATAACGAAATAAGAATTGATGAGATTCCTGAATATGTTCTAAAATCTCATGGAAAACAATAAATAAGATTAGTCAAACTGATATGGAAAAGCTACGAAACAGAAGATAATCCAACAGATTACAAAGTGTATCTTCGCTCTCCCGAAGTAAGTACAAGTTAACAAATTTGAAAATTACCACACAACACATAGAACGTCAAACAAAACAAAATTTCTGACTCGTATAACATACAGAAGATTAGTGGGAAAAGTGAAAGAGTTTTTCGGTGAAGACCCTTTTGGATTTAGGAAAAAACAGGGTTTAGGGGAAATAGTTTTGGTTTTAAAATCATAACTGGAAGGAAGATAAAGAAAAACACAGATATTTTTATGGAATTTGTGAACTTACCAATGACTTTCATAATGTCAGATTGGGTAAATTTAGAAGAATTTGGATAAAAATATGAAGATTAATGGATATTTCATAATCTATTGAGGAATCAGGTGGCTATAACAATAGTGCATCTACAAGAGAGCAAACATCAGTTAAAAAGTGTGTAAATTCAATTTGCATGGAGAGAAGATTGCTTATTTTTTTTTACTTATGGCTTTATGCCTCGTCGACCTCATTAGAGGTGGGATGGGACTGGGGACAAGTAACGGAAAGGAATTTGGCCGTGGCCTTTTTGAAGGAAGCATCCCGGAATTCGCCTGGAGTGATTTGGGGAAACTATGGAAAACCGAGATCTGGATGGCCGGACAGGGATTCGAACCGGAGTCCTCCCGAATGCGGGGCTAGAACGTTAACCACTCACCCACTACGCTCGGTATGGTGAGAAGAATTGTAGGAAGTAAAAGTTAAAATCGGATGTGATGTAAGTATTTCAGGGGGAACAATTAATAAATCTTGTTACCAGACAAGAGTGAAGATATTGAAAAAATAAATGAACGGAAGAAAAAATAGCGAGCAAAGAGTTTGAACTAAATATAAACCAAAGCAAGTAAGAAATTATGTATTATAGCAGAAATAATATTAGTAGCATCAATTTAATGAAAAAAATAGAAGCAGATGTGTTATAAGATGTAGGAAATTCCGTTATTTAATAAGTACAATTAAAACTGATTCCTGAAGGAAAAATGATGACAAAGACATAATAGCGCTAACAGAAAGAACCTGATAAAAAGAAAACTTTTAGTTTCAAACAAACATAATCTGGAAATTGTAGACTAGGAGAGAAGTTTGTGTAAGAGTCTCACCAAAATAAGGGGCAGAATGGTGGCGGGTGGGCCACATTTTAAGTCATGTCTGATTGGTTAATTTGTCAGTGAAGGAAAAAATCGTGAGAAGGAATTGTAGAATAAGATCAGGATTAGAATATGTTAAGCAGATAATAGATGACGTAAGTTGTAATGGGTAAGTTGAAGTTGAGTATGCAGATATGGTTAATATGATAAAAATAATAAACCCAACTTATTATATAAGATGCGACAAGTTCATCCATAACTCTTGTGAACAAATGAATACGGCCTCCTATCACTTCGCTATTATATCTTTCTCTTAAAGTTTATTCAAACTTGCAACTTCTTCGGGAAAAGCTCCTCATAAAATGCAAATATAGCAAAGGTTTGAAAAAATAATCCAGGGGCCATCTCTACAAATGCCTTTTAGGCGCATGTTGGAAGATTTGCACATGAACCGACCTGCCTGCGTTTTAAGATATAGGAACGAAATTTCTGCTTACAATCTTACCTTTTGCTCCTCCAGAAGAGTTAAAATGGTCTTAGCACTGAGTGGGTCTGAGAGTCAGCGAAAAACCATTCGATTCGAATTTTGGCCATCTGCTTTTGTAGTCAATCGCCCTAACCGCTGAACTGTGGCACTGTAAGTTGCTGTCGGAGTATGCCGGTTTCAATAGTGAAATAGCTGCTCCCATTATAGTCAGTGCGCGGGAACGCTGCAAGCCTCACACCCTAGTCCACTTGGTTGCATGGTATCAGGCGCAGCACGCTTGGCCCTCACTCGTAGCACAAGCGGTGACAGACGAACAATTGCGCCGTCCCCCAGAGACCTGCAGTGGCCCACGCCGTTAAAGTTGACGTATCAGCGTTGGTTGCTCTGCTTTATGCAGGTCAGCAGTCAACACTAGAGCGAATGCCATTGAGGCTACAATGTGCAGATTGGTCCAAGCGACACAATTTAGATTCAATTTTATCAACCATATAAGATAACGCACAGATAATTAATAACATGTGAATTAAATTAATCTTAATGGCTCTGTAAATATGTCATGTAAAGACTTTTATGTTTAGCTATAGAATTCGTTATCATTGCTTACTTTGAATCATACTTTTCATTTCTGCTTTAGAGCAATTATTTCAGAATTCTTTACAAGATATTTAGTCAAACAAATTTATTTTCTATTATTGCTCATGCTTACCACATTGTATTTTCTTCTGATCCTTTTAGTCACATTTTGCTGCTTTCAAGAAGTTCACACGCAATTAACAGTTTTTAAAACTGATTCATTTTTATTCAGTGCCTTCACAATTACATATTTGAATACCGTTTGACATCATGGCAAACACGCCACCTTAATCACACATCGGCCATATGAGATAAGGAATAATAATGAAACTTATCAACTAGATGGACACTCACCAAGCTTTCATGGACTTAAGACATCTTCAGCTTTCAGACAGAAGCGATTGAAATTTCAAGAATTATATTATCAGGTGGTATGTAGTGCGCAACGCGCTTGGTTTGGTACTTTGTCTATTCTGCAGTTTACAGGCAAAATAAATTCAGAAATTCTATAACAAACGATTGAAAATTTTGAATTTCCTCATTTCTTGACATAGTACCTTGTTCAAACAGTTTAATATGAGAATAGAAGAGTATTAAGCGTTGCTCAGAAACTGGATATTAAAGTTATGATATTTTAGCCCATTTGAACGGATTGTCGTTAACAGTTTGCTCATGGGAACTAAAGGGAGAGAAGGGTGGTGTTTTTGTAAACCAAATGAAAACAGTGTTTTCTGCTTTATTTTATGGTATACGTGAGCAAAGGTTCATCAAAATCGGATAAATCTGCGGGTTTTTGTCTCGCCACAACAACTAAAAATTTCAAGTTAAAAATTCTCTGCCTCTAATTGCCGGACCGGTACTGGTCCAATGCTAATAAACAGGAAAAGCTATGGGCTTTCAGAATATCAGCAGCCACTGATTTCCCTACCGTTTTTGAGATATTTACAAAAAACTGACCTGGTGCACTTGTAAATTTTCCTTAAGAGGAGTGATAGGAGAGTGGGATCGATTTTAGTAAACCAAATGTAGAGTTGTTTTAAGATAAACGTGAACTAAGTTTTTCGGAGATTGGGTAGAAACTGTGGATTTTTATAAAAAAAGTTACAAATATAGTACTAGTGATCAAACTTAAATAATTGCATGGTATTGTTCGCCGATATATCGCGAACGATTGATCGGACGCCAAATAACAGAGTTTTCGATTCACCGCACAATGCGCCTCTTGACGTGGCTAGCTAACGTAACTGGGTAATTCTAACGGGTACAGATTAACGTGGAATCCGACCCGCGAAAGAGTTCACATTACAATGCAAGCTGTGCCAGTGGTAAAAGGCATTTGAAAATCCCAGACGAAATAGGAATTCGATCTCCAGTAGGTCACATTAACCAGTCACCAGACCATCCGATAACAATGACAAGACGTCATACCACCGATTACTCACTTCTCTAACAAAAAGTAGCTTTTCAATGCATATAAATAAAATATTCGAAAGCAAGAAACTAATGACGATAATAACATCAAAAACTCTAAGTTAAACAGAGTGAAATACATTTCCAAGCTTTCTGTTATTGTTTTATATTCTTTTCTCTAAGCATTTTACCTGAGAGAAGAAACTTAGGTTTCATCGACCGCTGTTATGTCTTGATGGATGGGATTTGGGAATAAACTATCGCTCTGATATTTATGAGGTTAAATATAATGTACAGCCCATGGTTGGGAGGTTAAAATAATGTATGTTTCTTTCTCATGTGAAACCGGAAAACAGAGAAATTTAAGATAAAAATTCCTCCAAATTAATTTCCACTTTTCATTGAACGCGACAGTGCGTATTTGGTCGAAATGTTCATAGTGCTTTCAGTATACGAGTTTGCGCGCAATATTTAGTAATTCTATATTAGACACACCAAGCAAATATGTCTACCACATCACTCGTACATACCGCTACAGTTTGCCTGCATCACCCTACCTTGTAATAATGCTTGCGGGCTTGCAATTTATCTATCTCAACGATACCACCACGCAATTCTCATCTCGATTATTTATGTGATGGGTTTCTCTGTAGTTATTTCGTTATGAAATTCAGTTCTAAGCCACTGGATGCAGAGATATCTGAAACAGTAACTTCTAATCACATAGTAACATACGGTGTTATCTCTTAACACTCTATTGTAGGTAGGCTGATTCCCCTGCCGCATTATTATCTCTTTAAGATTCTTAATGTTGCATAAAAATTCGCAGTTTTGTTCTAACAGTAAAACTTCTAACTGAGACAATAAATGCTTTTTCATATTATGAAAATTTCTAGAACTGGTTTCTCCACGTACGGTACATAAATCAGTTTAGGCTGGTAATTGTTAGGGCACTAATGACCCCGCTGTCGACGCGCCCTAAAACAACAACAACAACAACAATGGTACATAAATCTTGCGGTTCAACCCTGGCGCGAGTAGTCGCCGCTAACACCTGTGCAAACATTTAGCAGTTTGTCGTAATCTATAGCTTCATTATCATCACCGTATGGTAACTAGAACCAGCGATAAGCCTTGTGGTCGATTTCTTGATTTTTTTTGCTTAGATCTTTCCGCTTCGTCGACATCGAGATAAATAGAGGCGGAAAAGGACAAGTAGGAAGGAACGGGAAGGAATTTATCTGTGGTATTTTGAAGGAACTATCACGGCATTATCCTTGTATGATTTCGGGAAACAACGAAGAACCGAAATCTGGATGGCTGGATCGAGTTCGAACCTGCGTCCGCTCGAATGCGAGGCCAGAGTGTTACCGCCCTTGCTTGCCCTTTCGCAAGTCTGTACCTATGCTGATCTGCATCAGTGGTATCCATCGCTTAATCTGTACCATCGTCAGAAAAGAAAAATCTTAAACATGACAATCCGCTGGAAATGTCCTGACCAAACAACGACTTTGCATCTCATTGGTGTTCTGATCCTTATACAATTGTTACAGTTCATGGTTGTGTCGGATACATTATTATACAGTGGTTGCGTCTTTTATTATACCGAAGATTGACATTTTCGCTTATCAATGAGGAGATTGCTGCATTCCTATTTCGTGCAATTCATGTTACTTGACCGTATAGCAATACAGGTATATCACCAGCGATTCATACGCCTGTATTTTGAATTGCCTGGACCTAGGGATGTTTATAGAGAAAATATATCGAATGTTTTTTTTTTTTCGATGTGATGCATCGAAATTCTGAATCGATGTTTGACGATGCATCGAATAAAAACATAAATGTTTTCGATGCACCGAATAAAACATCGATATATATACAGTATATATATATAAGTTAATAAGTTTAGAGAAGTATAAAAACGTGTCAAACCTTAAGAATGTAGAAAAATAAGACATTTATTTGAATGATTAATCTTTTACAAAGGCAGTTTTGGGATGTCTTGGATTTCTAAATTAGTAATCCGAATACATAGGTAGAATACAAGGAAAGTGAGGAAACACTTAAAGAGAGGTAGTACTGAGGCTTCTAATCTGATTCGAATTTAGAAATCCCAATATTACTTCTCTAAAATTTGCATAAATAGTATTTTATTAACCCACTTTCCTTGTATTCTGTTACATTGTTTATTTAAAGCTTGTGCAGCTTTCGAAAGAAGTCTTACTAATGGTACTGAGCTGGCTACCACAGTTTAATATTAGTAAAACATTTTGTACAATTCTGGAAACCGGTTTTTATAATAGGACCATACTTCTAACGGATTTTTATCAAGCCAACCAGCCGGGGTCCCCAAGTAGGCAGACAGCTCATCAGAAACACTTTCTTCGGTCCTGTTTGATTTACAATTTCGATGAACTAGTTTGTGATGATCTATCCAAACATTGAAATCTCCCAATGTTTGTCCGAAATATCTGAATCAGATTATGATCGCTTTCCTTCCAGCTCACTCTTCATTATATCTTTGATCTTTTGAACAGCATTTGTACAAGCCATCATGTCTTTAAAATGTAATTATTTGAGCCATGCGTCCAATAAGGTCTAGATAGCTAAAGACGAAACTTGTTCGAAAGCACCCATTCGTTATTGATTTCTTCAGGATGAGCTTGTGTACTTCCATCACTAAGGGTTCATCAGTCACAATTTATCCCTACATATTTCTTTAGTTGCAGCTTCAAATCCAATTAACCTGTCGGCCATTATTTTGTTTACTTTTTATGACCTCATAGAGCAGCAAAGGCCATAAACTATGCAGACAAGTCTATGCGAATGTCTTATCATTGAGGTCCACCCTACCGCGGCGAGACATTTTAAGAGAATTGTAGTTTCTTGTTGTTTTTTCCACGTCAAAGAAAAAATGTAATGTGGTTTTGTAGGAGACAAAAATAACGTACAGCGATAGAATTTCCAATTTTTTGTTTGTTTTAAAACTAACCCTATCGCGTCGAAAAAAGTGTGCTTTATTTCATCGTTTCGAATGAAATACATCGATGCATCGTTAAACATCGAGAGTAATCGATGCATCGAATTGATTCGATGCATCGAATAGTAAATATCGATGTTTTCGATACATCGATGTATATCGAGCATCACTGTGGAGCTGCTAGTTAAGTGATACTTTAATAAATTCAGTTTCATTCTGTATCCTCACCTTTAATTATGTTTCATATTGTATAGTTTCCTTTTCATACTGAGGTGTCTAGTAGCTCATTGGTTAAAGCGGTCGTCTGCAAAATTCAGAGTCTCCGATTCATATCGCTGGTGGGGGGGAGGGAGAGGGCAAGTGTTTTTACGGGTATAATCATATGTGAGAGGCGAAGTACATGACAAAACGATACTTTGTCCAAACTTGTAGTAAACATTTACCTTTCTGCTATCATATTAGCAATTGCAGAGACTGCATCCTTGGATTGTCGAGTGTTGGAACAAATATTGATTTCTGGGAAAAGGTATTGAGTTTGTTCGTATGCCAGACACAGTGGCTAAATAATTATTCGTTGTTTAATTGCCGATAAAAACCACAACTACAGCATTTTCATTTGTTTATGTCAGTGCGTATTTCATCTCTCACCAAAAAATCATCAGGCATTGTTTAAATTAGTTTTATTGGGGTTAACAGCTGCACATTTCTGCTTTTTACACAAAGCGTGTTATCACTAGAGTCATCTACCAAAATATTGCCGTCGAACAGTATTTCGCGAATCCAGATAGGCAAAAATCCTGAAAACAAATTTGTTCCACAACCCGAAGTTTGTTTGGGTAATTCAGTGCTTAGGATAGATAGTTTGCACTGGGTCAGAGGTTGAATACATATTTAATTTGCTCCCAGATATAAATTTAACCGGCACAGTCATGGTGTAACTTCGTATGCAGCTTTGACAGAACCTATTGTTATGTTTACGATGGTTGAAATTGTTTACGCTGAATGAGATTCGAACCAATGAGCTTGTGAACTAGCGAAACCTTGCCACCTACTCACCAAATGCTGACAGAAATATTTTGTATTACTGAATCAGTCATTTTCAGTAATAAACTGAAGAGGGCTCTTAGATTCATAGCTACTGTTCAGCATGAATTTCTGAGGAAGTGAATTGTAGTCACACTCGTGCTTCAGTAGCGGATTGGTGACTGTCCAAAGAAACCTATTCTAATGGGGAGGGCTCAGGTGTTGCCATCTGTCAGCGATTCGTATAACTATGTTTTGTTTGTGAGATGTGTAGCCCAAGAGGCGGAGAATCGAGATCGTTCCAGCGTTCGCGTAAATGATTGCGGAAAACAGCCTAAAAACCGCAAACAGTTCACTTGTTCGGGACTCGAACCAAGTCCCGTTGTACCTTCCCGATCCAATATGGCGGCGCCTAAACGCGCGCAGCAACACTCGAGTGAGCAGAACTATAATCAAAAAATAATCACGCTTTTGCTCCAACCTCGCATTATTTGACAAATGAAAATTACATTTATTTTATGGCATATTAAATGGTAATTAGCTAGGCATAAATGTATGATGTGGGAAACGTTTTTAAAATATAAATGTAGTAAACATTATTAATAATGTAGAAATATGACCGGGCATTTTCATTTGCCAGCTGTACGCAAATAAACATCTAAATTGGATTTTGTATCAACATTTGACAGAAATATTGTCAGAACTGATGTAGTAAGAACAAAAATTTGATTATAATTCACAAATTCAACCGACGCTGGTGCCAACATTTATCTAAAAGGGAAGTGTGTACTATACTTTAGTGGTTGTAGTGATTTCTTTGCTACAGATTTTATTTTACTTTTACAGGCGCTTTATTGACTCGTTTAATAAATTCTTCCTCTTTTTCCAGTAGACACAATATTTTTCATCTGGAATTAATAGTGAAGAGTATTGATTTCAATATTTGTTTTGACTGTAGAATGTGTGAAGGGGGCGTACTGTACTATCAGTAAATCGTTACGGGCTTTAAATGGGAAGTGATTATAAATGTTTTTTTAGCTACCGTTGAAACAAAATTACTAGTTTGAAATTTTTTTCGTGATTATAGCTCACTTTATGTTTCAATATCTCACCATCGGCGAAATTAAAATAGTCAGATTCAAATTAATTTCTCACATAGCTCGTCAAACTTAGAAACTCTATCAAACCATGTAAACTCTACACCTATTCTGTTTACCACAGACATGCGATTAGTAAATACTATAAACAAAAATATGTGCTAAGTATTGGATTATAAGAAACACTCCAGAATTCCTATCCCATACATGAAAGAAAAATAAAATAGCAATTAAAGGAGATACACCTGGTAATAGTTGCAGGCGCAGTATACAGATACCATAAGGAATTATTTTTCTCGTGAATAGAAATAAATAAATAAAAATATTAATGGCTTTTAATACTAGCAGTACTGTAATGTTTAATGTAGATTTATTTTCAGCTAGTCTCCGACCAGCTAAGCTCAGTTATAACTTTTTATCTTCCGTATATTAAATCATATGTGAAATCAGTAATTTTATAAACTGAACCGTAACAGCAAAAAATCTGTAAAATATATGCTGACATAAATTTTGTCAACGTTGGTAAAAATAAGAAAAAAACGACTTGTAACGAAACGAAACGATATCTTGTTCCATATTACTGAATCTATATTTTTTAAATTACTTCTGCTCCAAAGCTTTGAACGGCTTGAATCTTACTTCTAATAAAACGCTAACGTCAAAAATTTGATTAATAACTGGTATATTTTTTTAATATAGATTTTTACTTAGCGTATACAAACCAGATATCATACAGAACAACTACTGCACTAACGCAGTCTTTTTTTTTTTTTTTTAAATGGCATTTGGCAACGGAGGCCATACAGCCAGCTCAATGTAATTGTTATAGCTTTCAGTGTATAAGTCGTCATCCAGTATACATATTGTATTTTTCCAATGTATGGACGCCACAGGACGGACAGGACATTCACACAGACACAAAACACTTAAACATCCATGCCTGCGGCCGGATTCGAACCGGCGGCCTTCGGCACGCGGAGCTAGCACTCTAGCCCCTACGCTACCGAGGCCGGCAATGCAATCTTTAGTCTTAGAGATTTAAAAATACATTAATATTTCAGATTTCCGCGTTTTGGCGCATTATACAGCTGGTCTTATTTATTAACTTGCTTCAGTCTGATTAGATTTCTCTTCCTCTATTGAGAATATAACTTTCATTATTCCAAATGTTTCGTTTAAGTTATTTTCTTTCATAATTCATGTCTTTCTTAGTATCATTGTTGTTAATAGGGGGTAACGGTTTTATCGACGCCTTGTTCAACAGAGTCAGCGTTGGTTTCAAGGTGCGGTTAGGAATACGGCCATAGCCTGTTAAAGAAACCATCCCTCCATCCCCTGTAGTAGTTTCCAGAAACCAAAGCCGATGCTATAAACGATCTCGGAGACAAAGTGAAAAACCTTTTTAGATTATTTGCTGATGATGCGGTTATTTATAGGGAAGTAAGGAATTTGGCCGATTGCTTAGAAATTCAGCGTGATCTGGATATTATTTTGGCATGGTGCGCTGAGTGGCAACTTACGCTAAATTGTAAAAAGTGCAAGACAATGAGCATGACTAACAAAAAGAATCCAGTTGTTCACAAATACGAGTTAAACAATTCAGTTATTGATATGGTCGATTCTATGAAATATTTGGGAGTAACAGTACAAAGGAACATGAAATGGGACTTACACATTAATTCGTTGGTAGGTAGAGCTAATTCTAGGCTGCGATTCATAGGTCGAATATTGAAAAATTGTAATGAACAAACAAAGGAGATAGCGTACAAATCTCTTGTGCGTCCACATTTGGACTATTGTTGTGCCATTTGGGATCCGTTTCGTAAGGGGTTGATCGAAAGTATAGAGAAAGTACAGAGAAGAGCCGCTCGATTCGTGACCGCTTGCTACAGTCCTTATGAAAGCGTCACAGAACTGATTAGTAGACTAGGCTGGGTGTCTCTGGTAGATAGACGACGCACGATTCGTTTAAACTTATTGGTAAACATGCGTACTCCCACTTTCACTAACGAGTGTAGTGAAATACTTCGTCCACCAACCTATTTGAGCCGGAATGACAGGAGAGATAAGATTAGAGAAATAAGGTGCCGCAATGATTCTTATATGAATTCTTTTTTCCCTCGTACCATTAGGGATTGGAATGCACAACAAAGAGATTAGCTTTGGTGCTGAGCACCCTCTGCCACCCACAATTTTGTGAATTGCAGAGTATATATGTAGATGTAGATGTAGATGTGAGTGAGCGGTGACATTCTGGCCTCCCATTCGCGAGGGAGTGGGCTCGAATCCCGGTCCGGCCATTCAGATTTGGGATTACATGGTTTCTCCAACTCACTGCAGGTGAATGCCGGGGGTGGTTCCTTCAAAATGCCATGACAAGTTTCCTTCCCGTTATTTGCCCCCAGTGCTTTTCCACCTCTTATCTTCTCGTTAAGCTGCATTTTTCCTATTCTAAGAGTGCCATACTCGAGATCTATTGTAGGCAGTCACTATGGGGAATTTTACCATGGTAGCGTCACGGGGAAATGAAATTGTCGTTGTTTTCGTTCCCTTCCCCTGTCTGACGGAGTTTGTAAGAGCTATTGTAAGTGAGTATTACCGTGATGGCCTGTGTGTGTTTACTGGAATGTGTTTCTTGACTTGTAGATGAAATATGAAAGAAGGGACGGTGAAAACCGGTCCTGGTGCATTAAGCACTATTATTCCGAAAGATATCAACGGAATTGCCGAGCTTTAAGCCAGCACTTAGGTGCACAATCTATCTTGCTACAAATTGAGCGCCATCACGTCTCCTACACTGTCACTAATCTCGTATCAGTGTCGGACACGGGTCGGGCTTAAAGCCATAAGCAAAAAAAATTATATATATATATATATATATATATATATATATATATATATATATATATATATATATATATATATATATATATATATATAAAATGGGTGGCTTAGCTATGGATCAAATACGCGTCTTCCCAAATGTTAATGACCGTACTGAACAATAACCGTTTACCAAGCAGGGCTGGTTGATTCGTACGTAAAGGTAATCACATTTTTATAGCCAAATTCCACGATATGTAGTGTTTTGCATGATTTTTCGGATCGCTTGTGTTTATTATCTGTATTGAGATGGTATCAGGAACACTTTGAAGAACGTCGGTGAAACTGCCATCGGTTGTCTCTCTGTCATAAGAATTTACTTCAACAAACATTTAGCTTTAGGTAAATGAAATAAACATTTGGATCTAACGCCATGTATTTAAGATGTAGGAAGACCACCAAGAAGATGGACTGAGACCGTAACAGGCCACCAGGCCTAACACTGGATGGAAGAAGAAGAAAAGAAAAAAAACCATATATTTAAATTAATTTGCTATCATTAAATCTTAAAATACAAAGTCATCTATTCCTCTCTTCTTTCTTTTATCCACTCTCTTTCCTTTTTATTTGTTAATTAATTATTTAGACATATTTTGTATTGGCAATTTTCTTAATTCTCAAGTTTCTTCTATAAGTTATTTGCTTTTGATTGTTTGTATCTCGTTTCATAAGGGTTGGTCACATTAATTTTATATCAAATTTGTACACAATAATTGCTTCCATACTTCAAAACTTTTTTTTTAGAAGTTAAAAAGTTTATTCTTTATAATATCTTGATATTAAAAAACAGCAACCAGTCACAGTTTGTTTGATGTTTTATATTTAATAAACCATTACCGGTTTCGAACACAAACTGTTCATCATCAAATGGTTTTTCATTTATTTTTATGTATGTAATAAATTATGCATTTGCAAAATGCAAGCATGCATCTTATAATAATAGAAGTAGCATTTGTTGAATGATAGAAAATTTAATGATAGCAAATTTAATTTTGGGTTGATAAAGACAATTTATATTTTATTACTTACATTCAAAAGTTGAATATTCCAAACTGAATTTTTCTTGAATGATGTGATGTATTGATAAATAATTATAAATATTTCACCAATATAAGCATCTGAATAGCACGCTAGAAATTTTCTATGCATTTACAGATGTTAGCAAAGTTGTTTATGTACAAAGAGTTTTGCATAATACTAAAGATAATATTAAGTTTTATGAAAGAATACAGCAATGTGAACTAGGTATTTGAATAAAATGACTGATAGTTGTAAATTAATTTTGAAATGACATCTAGATTGATATACAGAGTTGGATTTAACATAAACTAATTTATAATATAATTTGTTACATCTAATATTAAAGTCTAGATAAATTACTTAGGGCTTTAATATTCTGTAGGAGTTGGAATGGGGTTGAATAAGTGCCTTCATTTAGAATTGTATATGGGAATAACAGATGGCTTGCAAATTATTTAATCTGTGCTGGATTTAACAAATTAGTCCAAGAAATTGTATAGGAAAACTTTATTAGAAAGTTCTTTCTGTTCATTTAATATAAGATCTGGCATTTTATTAAATATAAAACATCAAACAAACTGTGACTGGTTGCTGTTTTTTAATATCAAGATATTTGAAAATACAGTCGCTGAATTCCACTAATCCAGCGTGGATAAAATATTATTTATTCTTTATGTTTGTTTTATTGCTAGTATCATCATCGATTGAAATAGATGCCCTCTATGATTAGCTTTAGATATCGTACTTTTTTTCTCTCTCTTTACTTCCTACTTTGGACATTACTCGCTACTAACAAATCAACAAAGTCCTCAAGTCTTGAAATTTAACAGAATTTATTTTTGAATGTAAAGCTACATTTTCAGTATTTCTAGGACTGAATATTTAAAAGGTTATATTCGGTGTTGTTCATTAGGACACAGTTTCGCTAGTAGCAAATTAATTTATTTCATTGGTTTTAAAAAAATAAGTTGAAGTCAAAAAATTCAAACCTGCAGCATGTGGCACGCATTTTGATAAAAATAACTGGGCAACTGCGAGTGGAGTTTACGCAATTAGTTTTCCGCACTCTGATAACCTTAACTGATATATTATACGTGGCAGGAAAAAGATAGTCACTTGGTATGAAATTCAGTGCTTGTCACGTTTACAGATCAGGTCTTTTAACGCTGTGACATGTTGCTGCTTGCACCACCAGCGCAATCGTGAATAAAATATATTAGAGATATAGCAATGTGCAATTTCAAACACTATTCAATAAAAAGTATTATTACATGGCAAAATAACTTTGAGACTCCTCTAAACTAATAGCCACATTTGTATGGTCGTGTCACCTGGTGACAAAGTTTCAATTTACCATGCATTCCAGTTTTGTCGTGGCTTGGCCACAGAACGTCCTAAAAAATCAAATTCCGCAAAACTTCCTGGTCCCACCGAAGTTTGACCTGGGACTTTGAGTTGTGTAAGCGAGCGCCTCAACTGTTGAGCTACCATAAAAACTGTATTGAATGAAATTTATTGAATTTTGTTGAAATACAAGTATTATCGAAATTGGAAACAAATTGCAGATTCCTCAGTGATATCGTTTCGAAGATACCCCGATAACACAAGTGACCTAAAATTGGCAACTTTGACGGTCGCTCAAAAAAAAAAAAAAAAAAAAAAAACTTTCTTACTTCTTTACTTTTGTTGTTGTTGTTGTCATCAGTCTTTTGACTTGTTTGATACAGTCCTCTAACCCTCCCTATCTTACGCTAACCTCTTCATCTCAACAAACCTCGTACAACCTACATCTTGAATTATCTACTTCAAATATTCTCATCTTTGTCTACCTCTACAGTTTTATCCTTCGATTGTTCCGTCCACTAACAAATTAACCAAGCTCGTGAGTCTTAAATTTGTGGCCTACCATCCTATCTCTTCTTTCTATAAGATTCTTCCAAACACTTCTTTTCTCACCCATCATTTCCAAAACACCTTCATTTCGTACTTGATCTGTCCATTTAATTTTCAGCATCCTTCCATAGCACCACCTTTCAAATGCTTAAATTTTCCCTTTTTATGGTATCCCTAAAGTCCATTCTTCGCTACCATGAAGTGCTCTGCTCCACACATACATACAGTTCTAAAAAGTTCTATCTGTAATGAACTCTAAATATTTATACACGCTGGTAAAAAAAAATTAATTTTCGACACACTTTACTTCTGCTATGACCTCCAATGGAGGTCCTCCATAATACAATTTTACAAATTTTGTAATTCGCCATTCTGTTCTGTGTCAACAAAACATATGACGAATGCAAATTTAATGGTCCAACTTATTCAGTTTAGTTGCTAGAGGCCTGTGACCGATAATAGTGTAGCATCAGTAAGTAATAAGGTTCCGGTTGCCATTAGATTCGGAACCTTGAAAATGAGCTAACATTAACAGGACGACTTCTGTAATATCTTAAGGAATTAGCAGTATTTCATTTCGTGGTATAGCAAGCAGGCATACGAGAAATCTGTTACAAAATACGTTTCTGTTTTAAAGGTAAGACAAATTCGATGGATACAGAGCCAATGAAATGCCCCATTTTTTCATTTAGTCCAAAGAAATGATAACAATATTAAGAGAATTCTGTGTGCAGCTTATAGTCTTCTCGTCTCATGTCAAAATAAGGAGCACTCCTTCTTCTTCTTGTTTCTGCGGTGATCAGCAATGTTCAGGGTACTGTCTGGTGCGGAGTAGTTGCCACTGGGTTGGCCCTGTTGTCTTGAAGCCTTGTTACTGGCAGCGTATATAGGCCACGACGCTGCTAAGGTCTATTCTTGCCACGTTGCTGCTTTCATGTGTTACATGGGCAGCATGTTTAGAGCCGCAGTTGCAACAAACGGCGTCCTCATGTCGCTGCTTGCAATCCGCAACGTAATGACCACCTCCGCAACGAACGCACCTTACATGGTCCTTTGTAAACAAGACTAGTGATTTATATGGCAAACGTCACTTCCAAATGTCATTTTAATCTGTATGAAGCATCACACGGCGTAATAGATCTAAACTGTCACCTCATAATTTTACTGAACTTACATTTGAATCGTTAACCGCAAAATCAGAATATGTCCACAACTCTAAATTGTACAGAAAAGAAACAATACAGATACAACCTGACATAGGATACATTTTTTCTTTATATTTTATTGTCACGTAATTAGGCAACCTTTAACTGTGTATGCTTTAAAAATTAATTACTATGTTTAAATTTTCCTTTAGCTCTTCTTTATTCTTAATCTTGATTAGAAGCAGTAGTGTAACCGGTGTGTGTTAAGTGTAAAAATCGCTGTGATATAGCTGACATAAAGATTTTCCATGGATTAATATTTAAAATAAGTCACTATGTTAATCATTTATTTCGGCGCAATGAGTTAAATAACGTTACAACAACTGATTTTCCTTTTTTGTATCTTTTCCAATTTCTTCGGTTATTTATTCGTGTGAACTTGTAAAGTACAGACCTTTTACTTAAACCAATGATGATATACTAATTGAAAAAAATCATCAGTAAAAAAATAACCCGTTTCGTATGCTGAAATCACAGTAAACATTTTGACTAACAGAAATTAATGAATCAGAGCATTAGCTTTTCGTTTATCGCGTTTAACGGAAATGGATACTTATTTGTGGAAATTTTTAACATGAAATTCTCAGCTTTACAGCTGCACATGAAAAATAACTTATTTTAACCCTGGGACTATGGGCTGAACATTATTAAAATTAACGTTAATTCGTCCGTGAATTGAGTTAATTCAATCAGGCAGAGACAGAATCGCTGTCATCCAAAAGTAACTATCTACTCGCAGTCATAGTGTCTACACCGTAACTATTAATAAAACCAAGAATTTGTTCCATTTATTTATGAAATAAAGTCATAGCATTGCCATAATTCAAAATAAATATTAGAAAAAAAATATTTGTTAAAACCCGGAGGCCGAAACGAGCTCCCAATCCACAGTGGCCCGCTCCTGGCCCTCAGCCAGGGGAATGAATGATTAAAAAAAATTCAATGAGGCCCTGAAATTGTACAATTTCTGAATTTGCTCTACGCATCAGCATTGTAGAGATGTAGTTTGCATTAACAAATAAAATTATTAATTCTATGACTCAATTTGAGTAGTTTTATTACTGAATAATTTATTTGCATTGATTGTTAAAATTTTAAGTATCCTAGCTGCAGGAAAAAACATACATACTTTCATGTAAACCTGAAGAAAGAAGAATAAAATGTTATATAAATACACACACACACACACACACAACACACATACACACATATATATATATGATATCACACATCGTGCATAGTTACCATTATTATCTTAACTATTTTAAAACTACAATCGCCTGTTTGTTTGTTCGCACGCCACTCAAATACTATTGAATTGATTTTTATGATATTTGTTAAATACTTTAGGGACTGAATAACATGTAGGATACTTTTCACCATCAATCATAAATGCATATCCAGGTAAAACCGCGGGGCGCTAGCTAACATATATATGTGTGTGACTTATGAGTCAATAATGAAAATAAACACAACTAATTCCTAAATAAATTATAGACAATTTACCACAAATCTCACAATCATATCCAACCAACAACAGTTAACTATTCAATGATTGTCTTATTTCATTTAACAAACTATCCAGCATCAGTTAACAGTGCTCAGTTTTGAAAGATTGCGTAAACAGTGGCTGTACAATCTTCATAAAATGAAAAATTGAATCAGAATAATCAAATCAGGCATTAATTGAACTGCCACTTCATTATAAAACTTCAAACGTGTTTTTTTGTTTCTTCTTCAGATTTAACAAACGCATATGGATGTTTTCCTAAAATATTTGAAATGATTCACTAGCTTTTATTCCAATATAAATTTTTTTTATGAGTCAAGCAATTGTTTGGGCGATGATGATTAAAGGTATATGGTTTTGTTATTAGCAATTATTCACAGACTGCATAGAGAAGTAAACTCACATTTTCGTTTCATCGAAACTACGTTCTCAATAAACCTTCTCGTTTCATTTAGATTTCCTTCACGAAAACCTAATATTTCTTCTCGCGACATTTGGGCTCTGCTTATAGGTTTAAATGATTTTGGTAAGGCATGATCAATCCCGACAGTTCACTTGTAACCGTTCAGCATCGAAGTATTACCGAAATGCTTCAATAGAGGAGAAGATGGTTGCAGAAATTGTTTGTCATTCCAAGTAGCGCGTACAGATTCACAAACCTCCAGGTGTCCAATTGCATTAAGGCAAAAATGTGTTCCTGAGAAGACAATGTATTATACCGCCAATACATTCCAAAAGTTTGAACCAGATAAAATGTTCACTAACACTACATCTTTGTCCTGCTTAATGCCGAATGCTTTCTATCGCCTCAAACATTTACACGAATGTGTAGTTAAAAATAATTATAAAGCAATATTTTATTCAAACAACTATAGGATATCGCACTATTAGACTTTTGCAGTCAGTATCACATCATCTTATAAGATCGAGATTATTATTTACGTCGAAACCTCTCTTTTTTAAAGATATACAAACATACTGAGAACAATTAATAGAAAATTTTCGATCATAAGGTATCTTCCATGACTGCATATTTATTTTTTCCATCTTTGATGTTATTCGTATAGCAGTTATGTACTATAAAAACCCCCATAATTTATGTCAGTTATTTAATTATACGCGATGATTCGGGGACTGATATCCAAAAAGAACAACTGCATAGGTTTCCTTAACGTATACGAAAATATCTTCCTTACATCTTTAACAATTTTTGCTGTTTATGAAATATATTTTTTTTCGGAATTTTATATATCAATTTGGAAAATTAATATTTTTCACCATCTCTTCCTAAGAAATTCTTTTTTTCTACTTCTATAGTACTATTTTGTAAATAAATTATTAGTTAAAAAAAGATAAATTGACAAGGTAAAAATTGGGTAATCAGTAAATTTCAGGTGAATTTTCAAAATATGTTGATGAATCAAAATAACGAAAGTGCAAACCAGTAATTACGAATTCATATTCTGACCTTCAGTTAGTCATTTTTTACGTAATTGATAAATTTTTTAATATTCATTTCCTGAAATTATAAACACTGATGAACTTTCATAAAGTTTATTTTGATAGGTGCTAAGTCAGCCTCTTCGGTTTTTGACTATGGGTGTTAATACGAAGGTCGTCCGTGTACCTAAAACGGCAATGTAACAAGGAGAAAAACCATCATATGTCGGAAATATATCCTTCATCATACACAATCTTGACGTGTAGTAAACGTATTATAATAATGCGATGTCATTTTGTAGCTGCATGATTCAAAGTTTATACGTTGATTGTTGACAGATGTATATATGGCGATACTTGTAGTCTCAAATACAATGACTACGTTAATAAATGTAGCAGAACGCTGAGTTATCAATCGGAATATCGCACGCATGTGTGATATCTCCGGGGCTCACAGGAGAAAAATACGATCACTTCATTGCTCGGTTGGAACACTGAGTTGGAATTCCGGCTTGGTATACTTGTAAGTTGGCTCGGTAACTCCACTTTATCTGCAATATTTAATTCTGACCGGTTCTAATACACCAGAAATGTTCAGTGCTAACAAAAACCAGTTACTTGGTGATTACTACATCTCAGGATTCAATAATAATCTATCGACACGCTTTTTTTTCAGTTTTTTGTCACACGACTGGCGTAACATACGACTGCGGTGTCTTGAGCTCTATGGAACCGCTGGAGAATTCAGAATAAAGACCAATTGAGTTTGGTGATAAGAAATGAATGCCCATCAAGTTCTACTGCAAGCTGTGCGGATGCATATACAGGGCTGGACAAAATAATTCCAGCGATTTAACGATTTTTCTTTTAACTGTCCTATTATAGGTACGATGAAGGGGGTTTGCTGTTATAAGACAAGTGCGTCTCCAAGTTTTTTTTTGGCTTTAGCCTTAGGCTTATTTAGCCAGTTACATGGAGTAATGGTGCTCTTGTATTTATATTATGCCTTTAGTTTTAGCCACATACATGTAGATTAAGCTAATCGCTTTCTTATTGGGCGCGGCGAGAGTTATGATCACATCTGCGATGTTTTCTATGTGAAGAGCGTCTTTTAATAAGGTTCTTCTATATTCGCGGTGGCGCCTACATCTTAGAAGGAAGTGGTAGATATCCTCCACTTCGTCACAGGATTCGCAGTTCGGAGAATCCGAGACCTTCATTAGAAATTTTTTATCATTTAGCCAGGTGTGCCCCGTTCTTAATCTACTAATCAGCGTGATTGCCTTTCTATGCAGATCCACTTCCTGGAACCATGGTTTCATCGTAACTTTACTGGCGATGGCGCGGTACCATAGCCCTTTCCCTTGGGCCTTTTCGTTCCACTTTCTTTCCCATGCGTTGAGAGCTCTTGCTGAGGCGATCGTTCTGAAATCGGTATAAGGCACTGGTATGTTCTCAGTATCGGGAACCTGGAGATGTCGTCGAGCTATTTCGTCCGCTAGCTCGTTCCCTGTCACTCCCACGTGACCCGGGATCCATTGTAGGCACACTTCTATGCCTCTGTGTATGGCTTCCCAAAGTTCTCTGCCAACTTCATATGTCAGGTAGTTTCTGCACTGGCCTTTAGGAATGCCTATGATAGCCTGTAAGGCACTTTGGGAATCCGAACATATCACTGCTTTTGTCTGTACTGACCGTTGTATATATTGTATGGCCCTCAGGATTGCGTACATCTCGGATGAGAAGATTGAGAATTCTGCCGGCAATCTACAAGCTTCATAAACGCCACAGTCTGCATCGACCCAAGCAGCCGCGCTGGTGGATTGCATTACCCTTGATCCATCGGTAAATACTTTCCGCCATTCCTTCCATCGTGTGTTCAAGGTTTCTAATGCCCATTGCTTCAATTCTAACTGAAGGGTGGTTTTTTTGTCTACCGAGCCCTTGATCAAGGACAGGTGGATTCGCGACGAGATCTCCGCCCTTTGCCACGTATCTTCTTCGCTGAACATCTCGTTGATCTCTTGTCTGTGTATATTCCACAGGGCCGTTGTCTGAAAATACTGTATCAGCCTGGGTTTTTTCTGTTGTTGACGTGATTTGGCTGAACTTTCATGGGCAAGGAGCTGCACCTTCCTCTGTAGGGGATGTGACTTCATGGACCACACCTTTAGCCAGAAGTTCAACCCCAATTTACTTCTTCTTGTACTCAACGGTGGAATGGCTAATTCTGCCTCCATCACGGCGATGGGGGTGGATTTCACAAAGCCTCCGATTATTCGCAGAGCTGCTGATTGAATGCAGTCCAATTTTGTTAGAAGAGACTTGGCGGCAGTTTGATACAGGAACCTCCCGTATTCCATTCGGCTTCTCAGTAGAGAGCAGAATACATGCCGGAGTAGTCGAGGGTCCGCACCCCAGGTCGGGGCGGCGAGGGCTTTGAAACAGTTCAGGCGTTGCATACATGATTGCTGCAGTTCCATGATATGCTCTCTCCATGTTAATTTTGAATCTAACCACATTCCCAGGAATTTGATCTCTTTAACTAACTCCAGTGTGTGTCCATTTAGTGTAATTGCACAGTCTTTTCCTTGTAGCTGTCTTTGCGTAAACACACAAATTTTGCTTTTTTCGATTGATATTTCTAGCCCTTTGTCCAGCAATCTCTTTTGTATCAGCTTCAATTGCTCCTCTAGTATACTGCGGGCCGTTTCTATGTCCGGGTGAGATATATATACAACAAAATCATCCGCATATTGGAGGAAGGATACTAGGCCCTTTAGGATGTTACATAGGTCTGCCATGTAGATATTGAATAGTAAGGGGCTCATTGGATCGCCCTGCGGTAAACCTTGGAAGACTAGCCGACTGATTCTGTCTCCCTCCGCTGTAAACACTGAATTCACTCTTCGGGCGAGGTATCGGCCACACCATGAGCATAACTTGCTAGGTATGCCCATCTTTTTCATAATGCCCACAAGTATATCTATCTGCACATTGTTATAAGCATCCTTAATATCCAGGAAAGCAGCCACTAAATAGTTTCTTCTTGTGAATGACAGCTGAATATCTGTCACCAGCGTGCTGATATTGTCTAAGGTGCTGAAGCGTTTTCGAAAGCCCATAGTTCTCGTATCAAGTAACCTATGATGCTCCAGGTGCCACTCGATCCTGGTTTTGATCATTGCACTCATCAGTTTTGTCGGGCACGGCAGGAGAGAAATGGGGCGATATGACGAGATGATGTTCTTCTTCCTGTGGGGTTTACACACGGGAATAACGATTACCTCCCGCCACTGGTCAGGAACATAGGAGAGGTCAATCATAGTATTGTAGAGATCCAGCATGGCTTCCTTCGCTTTAAGAGGAAGTTTGTCGATCATTGTGTAGGTAATGGCGTCCATCCCCGGAGCGGTATCTTTCTTCCGTAGGGCGTGCAATAGTTCTGATAGGTGAAAAACAGGGTTCCGTCGATCCTGTTGGGACGTCGTCTACTTCCCTACTCTTGTGATATTCCTCCTGTTTTGGTACATATGGAGGAGTGAACGAGGCTAGGAACTCCTCTGCTGCTTGTCTGTCTGACGATATCCAACTGGTAGCCGGCCTCTCACCCTTAAACCACTTCAGTTTCCGCCAAGTCTCTTGGGTCGTCACACCATATTTTAAATTGGAGCAAAAACTCTTCCAGCCTTCTCGTTTGGCCTTTCTAATGGTATCTCGTGCTTCAGCCGTTCTTTTCTTGAGTTCTACCAAATTCTCCTGAGTGGCGGCGTGCAAATATGTTCTGGTAGCCAAGCGCCGCCTGGCGACACGTCTCCAAGTTTCGATTGCACTAAATGCAAGCTTCCCGCGGTGGCCGCTAGAGCGCTAGAGAGCAAAATAGCTGAAAGTGATAAAGCGTACGTTGTTCTCGAAATTCATTCGACTCAGACTGTGGTAACTGTTCAGCGACACTTTAGAACAAAGTTCGGCAGGATCCCCGCATGCTAACACCATTCGGCGTTGGTATCAACAGTTTAAAGCCACGGTATGCCTTTGTAAAGGTAAACCCACGGGTCGTCCTACTATGTCTGAAGAAACCGTAGAACGTGTGCGCGCCAGTTACGTTCGTAGCCCACAGAAGTCTACTCCTCGAGCTAGCAAGGAATTTGGTATTCCACAGAAGACCGTTTGGAGAATCCTACGGAAGCGACTGTGTATGAAGCCTTACAGGTTAAAGTTGCTACAAGCACTGTCACACAACGATGAAGTGCGCCGTTTCCAATTCTGTGCTCAATGTCTAGAACATGATGAAACATTCGTAGAAAACTTGTTTTTAGTGATGAGGCCACTATTCATGTGAGTGGAAAAGTGGATAGGCACAATGTGCGCATTTGGGGAACCGAAAACCCCCACGCTTATGTGCAGCACGTTCATGACTCTCCCGAAGTTAACATGATTTGCGCGATCTCACGAAAGAAACTTTATGGGCTTTTTTTCTTTAATGAATTGCAGAATTGACTCTTACCACTTCTGGAAGCTGACAGTGAAGATTTTATTTTCCAGCAGGACGGAGCTCCACCCCCATTTTTCTCTAGTTGTCCGTAATTACCTAAACACCAGGATTCAAAACAGATGGATTGGTCGTGCTGGGGATGCTGATCGTCAGCTGATGTCATGCTCCCTCGTTCCCCTGACCTAACCCCCTGCGACTTCTTTATTTGGCGTTTCGTAAAAGACACAGTGTTCGTGCCACCAGTACCAGTTGATCTGCCAGACCTGCAGGTTTGGATCACCAATGCATTTGCTCTCATTGACAGAGACATGCTGCATCGGGTATGAGAATAACTTGATTATGAACTTGATGTGTTCAGAGTCACTAAAGGTGCACAAATTGAGCATCTGTAGACACTAAAAAAAACTTTTACAGTTTGTTTATATATCTGTCTAATCTTCTAAGTATATGTCAAATAATAAAGCTGTAGTAATTTCTGAAATCACTGCAATCATTTTCACTAGCCCTGTATTAACCTTTCCAGCGTTCAGCAACCAGATTTTGAGATGTATGAGTGATACACAGGTACACCGAGCGGTGAACTGGGAATGTATAATTCATTGTAATAAAAGCAGAAAAATTATCGAAAATTGAAAAACTTAAAATAGTTAAAGTTAATTGATGTTATCACGCGAAGATTGTATAAATAAGTGAAGTTCGAAAAGATCGCCTAGTAATTGTATAAAGTGTGCTGCCCATTGGAAACCCGTAAATATCTGCAACATATAGATATTTTCATTTTCGTTGCATGACGGAAAGATGGCGTCAGTGAATAGAAAAAGGAGGAAATTTTACACAAAAATAACATTATTTGTTTGACATCAGTGACAGTGCCAATACAGCATCTGAAATTTGTAAGTTTACTATTTGATTCGCACAGGTATGAGAATTCACTCCTGATTAGTACCCACTTTTTATGCACACCTTTGATGCGGCTAGAACTCGCCTCAGTTGGGCGGAATGAATATTATGGTAGTAAACAATAATAGAAGATTAATTAATATGTGGTGCACGTGATTTTTATCTAGCTTAGTTCCCGGTTTAGTTAAAATTGATTTTTGCCCTTGCTTTACCAATTCCTGAGCTTTGTTAGCGGCATAAGTCTTCCCCATAAAGATTGAAATCGTGCAGTGTTTTCAATTCCACATTTGGGAAGATCCCGCGGTATCCAGCAAAGTTTTTAAAGTGTTATCAACTTAAATACTGGCGTATAGTTATTGAATTAATGAATCAACTTTAATGTTAAATAATATCAAACAACAGTTGGCAAAATTTTAGATGGGGAAAAATAAAATTAACTTTAAATTTGTATCCTTCCTCGTAAATAATCAAAAATGGTAAGTATTCTAATTACATTACATTCACATTACATGCCTTACAGTAAATCACATTCAAAAATAATGTATCTATCTACTAAGCAATCAAACTATTACTTTATTTACAAAGAATTACATATATAGCCAGCGGCTTAGAAAGCCCTTACTGCTTCGTGGTGCGTTGGTTTGACTGAAATTATAATAAATAAAAGATTTTTTCAAAAGCTTAACAACTTTCCATACTTTTTTGAGATCATTATATCTTGGAATCACTTGAGGGGATGGTTGATCCAATGTTACGTTCACGCTTTGTGCTTCGATTGCTCCGTTCAGGTTTTCGTCGTCAACGCCCAAATCAGTCAAAGTTGTTTCTGTACGTTCGACTTCCCTTTCAGTAGTTTTTATTATTTTATTTTGTATGAAATGTCGACAACGGTTAACTGATTGCTGTGTAAAGCATAATTGCATGTATCGCTGCAGAAATATATAAACTTTTACCATGACGCTGGTTCCGTAAGATCTTATCAGTTTCAAGATCAACACCAAAGCCGTTCTTTAACCAAACTGATACACTGTTCCGCAATGGACGAATCGCGTATTCTAAGCTAACCAAGATAAAATGTGTTTCCTTGCGGTGAATGTGATATCGGTGATTGTTTGGAACGTCTGCTTATTAAAACTCAACGAAAACCTTCATCGAGGCTTCTTGAGATATTCAAATTAAACAATCATGTGAAATTTGACGGTATTTGAAAAATTTGTAACCATAGATCTTATCGTTTTAGCAGAATTAGAAAGTTGAAATCTACTTTTTGAAAACAATTCTGATGAATAACGGAAACAGTTAATAGGAAAAACATTATTATAAACCATCATGGGATCCATTTATTCCGTAGATTTTTTCATTTTTAAATAGCTGCATAAGTTTTGATTTCTGTTTGCATTATTTCTACTTCCTCCTCAGAAACAATTTCTGTTGTACGTTTAATCTTTTTATGTGTACGATCTGGGAGGTAATTTTGCAATAGGTTGACATAACTCAAATTATGGTAAAGCATACACCAAAAATAGGAGGTCTTGTAAAGATGTTAAAGTGATTTTGCGTACTAATCACGAAGGAGGACAAAAACACACATCGTTGCTGTGAGCCAAATGTCAACTTGAAGGGTGCAGGCAAACACGACAATACAACCGGTAGAGATCGAGTCGGGATAGCAAGGTCACGCGGACTGATACACGTTTTCATCCATTTTACGGATTGCAGATTCGCTTAATTTTGTTCGGGATCCACCAGACTGCCAAATGATGTGGGGTCCAGCATTACTGGATTGCGATCCCTACATTCCGCTTATGCACCGATTAGGAAAATGGGCTGTCTGTGAGTGGATGTATCACTTGCATTTTATGTAGGATACTCATTGTCTGATGGTTATTATAAACGTTATAATCGAATCAGGCTTTTCATATCAGTCCTAAAGACTAAATTCGAAGCTCTGAACGTTATTTTTCACGTGAGTTTCTACTGAAGTCCCTGACAATTGCTCATACCCAATCATATATTAATCTTGTTTTGTCTCTTGGAGTAGGATCCTGCTTAACACTTTCCTGTTTTCTTACAAGCACGACTCGATAGTACGACAATACCGAAAATTTTATTTTAATTATTTGGTTCTTTTCTCCACACTCATGTTGAATACTATCATTATAGGCTACATCTTGTCGTGCTATCATTTATTTGTATTTACTGCCTCCTTTTAGTAAGTAACGAAAATTATTAGGTTATCTGACTCTTATATAAATGCTAACCGTAATTCAACAGTTGTTATATATTAAGGTGGTTCTTATTTTTCAACCTCATTATTTTTAAGATCTCAACCTGTCATTTTTTCTGACTGATCTAAAACTGATACCAGAAAAAAATTGTGGCATCTGCATATTTCTAATTGGTGTCCTCGACAAATATAGACGTTTCTAAAAATGCTATTGGAATTGACGATTAATTTTTTTGTGAACTGTATTTGAAATGAATTTGAAATTACACTTAAGTTAGTCAAGACAAAAGATGAGAGATGACAAAAGATGAGAGATGAGTATAAAGAGCTCCTGCTGTTAGTCATTATATTTTTAAGTGATTAACAAACAAAAAATATTTAATTTCAATTAGACTACTTGGTGCTTTTCATCACATTGAATGGATGTAAGAGCTGTATAATGGTTGAAAATATTTATTTTTTGAAATGAATTTAAATAGATTAGGCAGCAATTGTAAGGACTGAGGGACATTTGTACGTTGAAAAGCTATGTCTTAGAGCTTGGTACCATGCTCCTATGCTCCTTTAGGGGAGAGGGGAGAATAACAACTGTAGTCAAAAGAAAACAGCGTTGAGTATGTCAGAGAAGTGTTTTTAACCACAACCCCTACTGCAACATTAACAAGTGAAGAAGTATCCATTCACAAAAACAGAACTGCCGATAATATTTTATCGACACTAGTATTTAGATTTACAGCAATCCACTGTAATTGAACTGGCTTCGCCTGGACATTGGACGTGAGTTCAATAGTTCGGCAACCTTCAGTGACTCCGATGATACCCGAAGGGCTTGACTAGCCATGATAGTTAAAATAAATATCTGCACTGATTTTATTTATACTTATATTATTAAAAGTGTAAATTTCAATTAAACAAATACATTTTATTTTATTTATACTTACATTGTTAACAGGAGTATAACTGCGATTCCAGCAAAAATGTAATTGTATGTAGTATATAGGAGGTAAAAACATGCAATGAAACGCAAGGTATAAAAATTATAAAGTGACATTCGATTAAATTTACATGTTGCTTTTTGTTTATTTGCGATGATTAAGTGCGGAAATTAACGAAGGGAGAAGACAAAAACAAACAGGAAAACTTATAACAAACGCAGAGAAAGTTTGCATGAAACTTAAGTAAACACGAAATATATCAGTCAAATAAAGAATAGTTATTTGTTTTTGTTATTAGACTTAGAAACTTTTTCATAACAATAAAAATTAAATACAGTTATTTTTAAAAAATTATAGCTAAATACTCGAAGAAAGTTTACTAACATACCAAAAATACCAATAAAAAGATAACGACTAACGGTTATTGGTATTTCTTTTCAAGACAAAATTCCTACTATCCTGATACTTTTCATTTTTTGAAGAGGGCTTCAACTAGTGTAACATATCTTGAGAATTTCAGAGCATTCCATCAAACAAGAGTCCGTGACGTCAGCAGTGTGGGCGACCAATTAGCGTGATCGGCGTGAGGCTGGCGTCAGCAGGTAGCGAGGTACCAGCCTGGTCTGTGGTTGCCGCGTGGTCCACTCAGACGGTGGGCAGTTTGCCGGTAACAGCTTTACAATTTGTGCGTAATGGCGGTCCTTTGTTGCAGCTGGAGATTGAGAGCACCGCCGATGGCCAACACAATTTGTAGTGGCAGCAGGCAGGCCACAACTCTACAGACCTCAGTGAAATGTACTGCTCGAAGTGCTGACACGGAGTAGCAGCTGACGACAATGACAGAATTTAACGGTGCCTGTAACAGAATATATTCGATGCCGTTAAAACGTTGTCAATAGTGAATGCCATATTAATTACCCGTGAGAATATCAGACAAAATCGAAGTACAAACAGGGGTTCAGTTAGAAAGTGGAGACATTAGACGGTGTTAAACACGTGGGTGACAGGATTTCTAGCTACCTCACGTTGACCTCTGTGGTGACTTGCCCTTAGTTTAACATGGAATCTGAAACATGAAGTGTTCAACAGCAATTCATATACAAAAGAGGATCTCTGTTGGAGATTTGTGGAAAGTTAACAGCCCAAAGGAATAACAGGCCGTACGGTTCCTTCTATTTTCGGTTACCAGGCTTTTGTCTTGGCAATAATAGTGCAGATCTATGGCTAATCGAACGTTATAGTTATTTTATACGGTTTAGATCTACACAGATATGCTGTAATCTACATTTGGTTGTGTGGTAGATATAATTATTCTTACCGTTGCAGATCGTGTTAAACTTACGAAGAAAGTTTTAAAATGGTTGCATGAAGCTAATATTATATTGCGGCAAAGTCGTCACTGTTGTTATCAGTTTCTGTAGATATAAATCTATTTAGCACTTTCTTTTTGCGTGAAATTACGTTTTGATCTATTTAACCTGAAGCACCACTGCAAGACTTCTACCTCATTAAATGAATTCAATGGCACGTGACAAAAGTGGTAATGGGGCAGCTTTTCACCGGTGTGGGCAAAAGTATGAGCTTGAAACTTTGGGTAGGTCGCCGGTTCGAGTTCGGCCGCGGTCATGGGTGTTTGAATGTTGTGTCTGTGAATATATGTCCGTGTGTGGTATGTATAACTAGTTGAAAAAATGAATACCGGAAGAAATTGAAAAGTGTTGGACCACTCATAATAACTGTTATAAGTGTTAAGCTGGCTGTATGGCCTCAGATATCCAAAAATTAGGGAAGTTAGTAATTATCGTTAAAAACAAACGGATATAACTATTTTGACCGAGCGGGTCAACATCTCCTCGTATTTGATAGCGGGACAGACTGGGGGAAGGATTACTGGTGGAAGAACGTCAAATTTTGCCGTTCGTTTTTTAATGGGGTAGCATATATGTTCGGTTGCTAATGGGGCCATCCTGATTTTTGTTATTTGTGTTTTTCTGAAATTACTTCAAGGAAGTACAGAAATGATTTCTTCATAAATGCCATCTATTATTTTATCAATAATTCTACCTGTCTCTAATCACTCAGCTGTCGACTGGCATTAAGGTCACCAGAAAAAGGAATTATAAGTCCATGTTGAAACTGCATGTTATTTTGCTTTAGTGCATTATAGCATATTATTATTATTATGGAATATATGACTTGCAAATTGTGGGCTAAAATGAATCAGAACACTCAATTGATAATCACCAAAAATAATATAACGATTTATATTTTATTGAAACTTTTCATTTAGGGAGATTTGATTCATTATATATATATAATCGTTTGCTAAAAGACCGCTAGCGCTTACCGCACGGGAACGGCCAATTCAGTACATTAATATCAAACGACCGATTGTTGCACTACTATTTTCAGCCAATTATTTTGACGGTAGGATAGTTGTTAGCGGTTATTTATTTCAGTTTTTCTTCAGTAGTTCATAATTATTTTACTTCTCACATATTGTGTGTGGCATTATGACGCTCGGTAACTCCGCTGACTCAAACGACGGGCATCAAATTGTTGTAATCATCGACTGCACTTAACACACTATGTTTCGCCTGCGTCTTCATCCACGTTGGGCAGACTTGTAAATTATCACCACTAATTTATTAAAAATCACACAAATCATGTATTTTTCGTGAGAAGTCAAATTTTCCATAATGTTGTTCATAGTATGGTGCAAAATGGAACCAAAACTTTAATATTCATAACAGATTTCAAATTTATGCTGCCCAGCAAATTGGCGTAGCGTGAATGAGTCATATTTCATACTCAAAACTTTCATACTTTAAAAAACACTGTCAAAATCACTCCAGTAGTTTTTGAGTTATTTTACAATTAATTAATAAAGAAACAAACTACAAGAATTCCAGAAAAAAAATATTTTCGCTTCAGAGGTTTAAAAAACAAAATCCCAAAGTAATTTTTTTCTAAAATATATTCAGTGTATAGACATAGTGCAGTTAATAATCCACGTCTTTTTTTTTAAGGTAGTTTGAGCACACTATCAGCGATACGAGACAGTTCGAAAGTAAGCACCGTGAGTGGATTTTTATTCCAACCGTTGCCTTCCAGCAAAGTGGTTCTAAAGTGAAATTGCGAGCGACAAGTGCCTCCCGCTTTACCGCTGAGCTGCGGCTTGTCGCGCAGGTAGGTTCAGACCGATTGGACGGATATCTCGGCAATTTGCGAATCCAATCGGCCCTGCTCCGCTCCGTACGCAATAAGAAGGTTTCGATAGGTCCCCAGTCGCAGAGCTCCACCCACCGGGACTCTCTCCCTGCAGCCGCCTGCCACTGTCTCCACCCGGGCCAACACTCTTAAAAATTCATTACGGCCGACGTCACCATGACAACGGGAGATAATGTTCCGGCCGCTAGTGAAAGGAACCTCTCTCTGCACTCCGACCTACTTCCGAGTGAGCAGTCCGACTTCCGTTGCCCCCGGGTGCCTGCTCTAACAACGGCGAATGTTTTTGTAAAAGACATTAACATCACAACGGCTCTCTAACTAACAAAGTTACAGGCGTGAAATTAACATGATTAAATTAACTACATACTAGATCTAAATCTTTGTGAAATATCACTAATCATGAATGTCGGCATACTATAAATATTTCAACGTAGGATAGTAAGTAGACTGAGAGATAGTTGAAGAAGATCAAACATTTGCCTGAAGATTTTCCAACGACCGGGTCGAAACGCTACAGTACATATAAGAAGCTAAAGACGTACATATAACCGCACAAAGTTTTAGGTGGTTTTGCCCATCAGATTATTTCTTGGACACGATACTGACGGCACAAAAATTTAAAAATACAAGTGGTCTTACAGTCGACACTGATATTTCCATCAAGCAGTTTCAAGTCTGCGAAACTCTACAAACTTCAACATTTGTTTTATTCCTCAAATGAATATAGATGATTAGCACAGGTGTTTTAGGAAGCTGAAACATCTTAGTATCACATTTTAGAGCCATTGTATTTTTAAGACATTTGTAATCAAAATGGTGACTGATTGATGACATATCCCCGAAGGTCGGGATCGTCTTTCATCTAAATTACATCAAAATTTCATTCTTATTAAATCCATAGATACTTCATTCAGCTTTTCTGGACTTTAGTCTACATTCTCCTTCAACTCCAAGCAGACACTCTAGCGGGGCACAGATGCTTTCATAATTTATCGATAGTCTACAGATTCAGTAATATAACTGTGTAAATAAAGTAATGTCAGATTAATGTTGGACTCTGATTTACATAACAGAACGCAAGGTACCACTTTGTAGAAAATTTAAATCAGTTTTTTTTTATGCCTGCTCTATATATTTCTTTCTAGTGATTTACAGTTACAACTTTACCATATAAGACTGCGGAATGTTGTTCTGTTCTAATGTTGCTCCAGAAAATCCGACGTTGGACTGAGTGAAGTTTCATTTCTGTAATTAAACCGGTTAAGTTTGTGGAAGGAAATATGTGTATCCAGCACATTTTAGTATAGACGACATCCCTGATGCCTTCAACTGACTTCTATCCTTTGCGAACAAAGTTATTTTCAGCTGGGTTCCTCTTTATGTAGTAACCCGGAGTAATGAGAATGAAGATAAAGTTAACAAGTTTGTCTCAAAGAAGCAGACTTATTAATTTTCGGGGGTGTCGAAGATTACTTTGTCCTCGTCGTTGAAGGGAAAACGTGAATAACATTTGTTGGAAGCTGGTTATAATAAGCTTCGTATATACAGACAGATATTAGTATACCGAACGAATTGTTCGTTATGTTGAATAGTGGATCTGTTACTTTTTTACAATATTCAAAAATTCATATTTACTTACATGTTAAATGTCACGTAGATATAATAGCCGGTAATCTTCAAAACGGTAGAAACATTTTTACTAAAGTAATTCCATTGTGTTTCACCGATATTTGAAAATAGTATAAGGATTCCCGTAGGTTCCTGTTTATAGTCACCGAGTAGGATATATTTCTACCAGACAGTTGGCTTTAACATAGCAATAAGGCAGCGTTCAATTAAGTGAAGCTAACTTGTGGAGAGTAGTAATTACACAAAAATACTAGAAAAAATAATTATGTAAAAATGAAGATATACTTAAATGAGAAGCGAGTAACACCTAACGGAAACCTGTTGGCTCAGTATCGTGGACGAAAATCCACGGAACGCGAAACTGTCAGTAATGATAACCTAACTTTGTCTTTGCCTGATTCATTAGTTATTTGTCTAAACGGTGGTCACTCACCACAGATTATACAAATGCAATCTGTTTTTCTATAAATAACACTCAAATGATTTAACTGCAGTTAACAAAGAGCTGGATCTTGGGAGAAAACAAACTTGATAGCAAACTTCATATTGTTTTGTTATTAATTTACTAAAATACACTCATTAATCTTTAATCTACAAACTGTACTTCATACATTTTGAAAATTGTATCGCGCACCACTCAAGAAAAAGTAGTTTTTCTTCCAACACGAGGGTGCAAGGGAAAACCACAAAATCATCTAACGTTTAAATTTCTATTATTGTTGGATCAACTGTGGTACCCTTACAAACATAGAAGGTAGAGGCTCACAATAAATTGTCTCCCCTCAGAGACATGGTTTATTAATATTCTACTGTATGTTTACGGCCTTTACAATCGAGAGTCGACGCAGACTTGCACTTGAGCAGCATCAACGACATTCATTAATAAAAGTATCTCATTCTCTCAATTCCCGTCAAAACGTTTTAATCCGACGGTGATCCACATTTTTTTTTTTGATAGTCTCCATTTTTAGAATTATCGTTAATTTGCTCTTCTCATTTTTGTACAAGCGTACCACAAAATGGTTCCTTCAGCTATGGCTGATTTACTGTAATCTATTTCATCATATCTTCTAGCAATCACTTTGTAATTAAAATATTAATTCTGACATTTTCATAACCCAAGCAGAGGGTAATGCTTCTTACTCTAATAACTTTCATAGAAGAGTTACAGCTGAGGGCAGCAATTTAATTAACGGTCGAGAGTGGCGTTGTTTGCAACGGCATTATTTCAGATGATGTTAATAACTTGCAATCAAATTAAAAAATTAAAACTCCCCGCTGCATATGTTGACTAGTTGTGAAAATACCAGAGTTATTTTTTCGTATAATCTAGCTACAGCCTAGTATTTCGTGTTAATTATGTGTGACAAGGAAGAAATGATTAACATTTTGGTACTGCGCTATCTCGAAGCAAACCCCTATCTGGCCTGTGACCGTCCCCAAAGTCATCATATTACATTCGTCTGCCGAGTTTCAGAAAACCTTGTCCTATTTTTCTGCTCTGAATTTTTGCATTTCCACATATTGTTAGGAAGTCCATAAAAATTTTATTAGGTCCCTAATGGGTAAATAAATAACGGAAACAATTTGCAACATATGCAATAAAAACTCATTATACTTGAGATATTTAAGCATAGTCGTACTTTAGGTTATACGAATAAAAAGTTCAATTTTAGAATTATGATGTTTCATTTAATGTGAAAGTTATTTTTTGTATTGTGACTGGATTGGAATTGGAAAAATACTTGATGACAATTTTATATAAAAAAACAAGCATTAAAATATCAATTACAGAAATAAGGGAAAAAAAATTTTAATATAAATTATTTTTACAAAAATATTCTTTGGGAACCAGTTGAAAAGGTTAATATGAAACTTTGCTTAGTTTTCAAACAACTCATTGTTAATACAAAAACACATATATCCTGCGAAGGTGAAATTTGTCATTCGCCAACAGCTTTGAGTTCTGCGAGATAGGAATTGGTGAGTGAGGTGTGGTGCGGTACGAGGAAAACACGACCTTGAGCCGCCAGGTTAGGGTGAACCAGCTCTATATTTCTAGAAATAGTTTTCTTCTGGAATCTAATTCTAATAAAGTGCCCGACGCATTGAGTTCTCTTAAGGCGATCTGCTGTTAGCTTCGAGGTTGCTTTGCCAAGAAGCAGTAATAAATCATGCACAAATGGGATGTTCCAAACTAAATTGGTAAATTTCACAAGCAGAATGAACAAAACCATTTAAGACCTTTGCACATACCGGCCGGCACTTGGAGCCCATGTGCCCTCCATCGGTCATCTGTAACTCCAGACTCCTACTTAGTAAGTGACCAGACACCCGGAATGAGAAAGACAAAGTGAAAAGTTATGCCTGAGTTGGGTAATAGCAGGTAGTACTGATAACAGAGCTAACCACATCCGATTAAGGTGCTGTCCATCTTGGCCTAGTAACCAAGTTACACGATCTCGATCACGGCAATCTACCTAACACGACACGCGTGGAAATCACACTCAACTCTCTTGAGATCTTTCGTAGATCTCTGAGCGAAGTGGCTGAAGCAGGTGACTACCCACCTTTCCGGGAGATGGTTGCACTGATCAGCCAGAACACTATGACTTCCTACCTGCAATCGAAATAAGCCCGTCCAGGCAATAGCAGCGTTCCCTGACGAGGAATGACTGCTACTCAAACACACCTACGGAGCATGTAGTACCAGTGCTATCCGTGTTTGGAATGGGGAAGGCCCGCGAGACCGTGATGGCCCGGAGGTTCGACACGAGCATTTCGGAAACAGCTCGACTTGTCGGGTTTTCGAGGAGTGCTGTGGTGAGTGTCTTCAAGTGGCGAAACCAACGCGAAACCACGTCCAAACATCGAGGCTTTGAGCGGCCACCCCTCATTACAGATGTCGGAAGTCGCAGGCGGGGCAGACTGGTAAACCAGAACAGCCGGTGAACTGTGGCGGAACTAACATCAGACTTTAATGCTGGGCAGAGTACAAGTGGCGCAGTGGCAGAGCGTTACATGTTTTAATAAATCCCGACACCTTCTTCATCATGCCGATGGGAGGGTACGAATCCGTCCTTTTCCAGGGTATTACCTTCTTGACACCTGTACTGCGGGATGGAGATAAGCTGACGGCGGCTCAATTTGCTCTGGAGAACGTTCACGTGGGCATCCACGGGTCCTGTGGAGTTCGTGCAAGGCACCATGATGGCCAGTAAGTATCGTACACTGGTTTCAGGCCACGTGTACCCCTTCATGACGATCATGTTCCCCAACGGCAGTGGTATTATTCAGCAAGATAATGCGCCATTTCACAAGGCCAGGAGTGTGATGGAGTGGTTCGAGGAACTCAGTGGTGAGTAGCAGTTGATGTGCTGCCCTCCCCCCCCCCCCCCCCGCCCAACTCGTCAGAACTGATTCCCATCGAACACATCTGAGATTTGATTAAACGTGGTGTCAGAGCTTATCAGCCCCTCCCCCCGAATTTATGGAAATTACGTGACTTGTGTGTGCAGATGTGATGCCAACTTCCTCCAGCGGCCCACCAATGCCTCAGTGCCGCTGTTATCCGTGCCAAAGGTGGAAATACCGTTTATTAGGTAGGTGGGCATAATGTTCTGGCTGATCAGTGTGTAGTGCATTCAGTTAATAGAGGCGGTTCAAGGTCACTCTGCTCTATCCATTCTTCGCTACCCTAACCCATACATGCGAATGAGAAAGAGTTCCCGCTGACAAATTTCGCACTCACTTGCCTGAACACAGTGGTCTGTTCAAAGGTGTAGCAAGTGAAGAGTGTCGAACAGCTATCGGACAGTACGCTGCGGACTAAGGGTCAAACTTGTCACTGATGATCTGCACAGTCCTGAAATATCTTAAGGCTTTCAATTAAATATCGATTGCAGAGACATAAAATTTCAAGCTCTGGTACTAAAATTGCCAGTAATGATCTGAATAACCACTTGTGAGATAATAATCAGGGTAATTTTGTTCAAATATGTAGTGGTATTTTGACCACCTGCCATAGAAATACAGAAAATCAGTTGCTGCTCAGAATTTGTAATTCAGCATATCTTGAAAGGAGATGTTTTAGATATTCTACTATAGACGATTTCTGGAGGCAAGTTTAAATGCTGTAAAAATAATTCACTAAAATAAGGAATACTGGAGGTTCCTACTTTTGCCGCACGCTCAAGAAAAGATACGAGTATACTACATTTGGCATTATTCATTCGAAAACATTGATATTGCTTGTAGCACATTACAAATATTGCATCAAACAGGCTGCAATGATATAGTCGCTTATACGGTTCCTCTAAAACATAACAACTACATGGTAATTCTTATAGTCAGATTTCTATGGTGAACAGTGTTTAGAATGCCTCAACGAGTTACGAAAAAGATTTCTGCCCTTAGTCCTAAATGTCGGTGGAAGGAATAAAAGCATAGAAAAGTAAGAGACCGAGCGTGGCGGTGTAACGGTTAGCGTTCTCGCCTCGCATTCGGGAGGATGGCGGATGGGCATCCAGAATTGGGTTTTCCATGGTTTCCCAAATCACTCCAAGCAAATGCCGGGATGCTTCCTTCAAAAGGCGATGGCCGAATTCCTTCCCATTCCTTGCCCTCATCCTTGCCCCCCATCCTTGCCCCCCATCCTTTCCCGTTTCTAAAGACCTCGCTGTTGAGAGACGTAAAGCAGTTAAAAAAAAGTAAGTGATTAGAATTAGTAGACCAACAAAAATAATTCCAGCACAAATACTAACTACCTCCAATGGTTTTTTTTTAATAAAGACTTCCAAAGAGTCAAGAATTTTACGCTTAAAGCGACAAAATATGGAGAAAAGCAAATAGATTACTAAAGCCCTAGCCAGGATAAGAAAGATGTCGGTTGTCAGTAGCAAAAAAAAAAAAAAAAAAAAAAAAAAAAAAAATTGTTGCAATTACTATCTCTCCTGTTGCCACCTACAAGCAGACCAACTACTGCTACTTAAGTCCTGCAAATGTTAGGAACTATTTAATTTAATTTAACATAATTTCGATGGAGCGCACGCACCGGTGGCAATATCCCTACAAAACCATTTTTCTTCTCCCATTTTCTCACTTACTCTTACTTTCCTCTACTAATTTGAGCTTTAAATTCTTTAAATATTTTCGATAGATTATTCATCATTTATCATGGTAATTTTTTCGAATCCCTTACACCCTTCAATGCAAAAGAAAATTTTCCCACACCCTTATACCTGAAATCAAGTGCCAGTTTGTGGCCATGGTCATCATCACCTTTCCTATATATGCTACCGGGCCTGTCGAAATTTTACGGTTGGCACGATGAAAACAAATAATACATTATTTACAATTGCACATCATAAATACAGAAATACCGTCACAAACTGTAATACAAAGAAGTAAAATATACCTGGTCCTCAGCAAAAAGGAGCCTACGAATTACAAAGCGTCTAATTATAATTAATTAGTGAATAAAGTAAATTGGTTAGCAAAATTTAAAAGCCTTTTAAGCATTTTGCGGAAAACTCTTGATTTCATATTGAATGGAGAAATTTTGTATATGTTGCCGTGAAACGGTTTAAAATAATAGACACATCATCTATGTTAACCTTATGAAGCATTGAAAAATCTAAGCTGGTTGATCTTATCGTCACATGTAATCTAGAAGTGGCCTAGAAGCATTATGCCATATTCATCCGCTATAATGAGTTGTACAGTGAGTCGTGAAACATCCCACTCTCGCTTCTTATAGATGGCCATCTATCTGTACCGAGCGTACAAGAAGGTAGTTCCCTACACTCTTCTCTTCATCAGAACAAACTTAATTACTTCTCAATTAAGTTCTCTTTTTTTTAAACTTCAAATGATGGGTACTATGATAGTAACAAACAATTATACGAAAATGCACTTACAACCATTTATTACGACTCTTGTCGCAGAACAAATCAAAACACAAATACCGAGCGGGGTGGTGTAACGGCTAGCGTTCTGGCCTCGCATTCGGGAGGACGGCGGTTCGAATCCCTGTCCGGGCATCCAGATTTGGGTTTTCCATGGTTTCCCCAAATCACTCCAGGTGAATGCCTCACCAGTATACCATCCTATTTCAAGTCTGTACTGTACGGTAACTTCGCGCAGACTCGACTGTAGTGTAGCTACATGGAGACTGCGCTATGCGGCAGCTAGACAGCGAGCATTTCCTACGCCGCAACAACAATGAATTCCTTAACTCCAGAAAGAAGGCTCAGTTATTACTACTTGAATCATTAATACAAGAAACTCAAAAGTTTATAATTAAAAAAAAAAAAAAAGCAATCAGAAATATGATGGATCGAAGTGGATCGGTAATGTGGTATACATGTCACATCCGCTTATATTGATTTAACCGATAGTACCTAGTATATTATTTGTTTTATTACATGTCATATGTACTGTATGTAATTAAACTTGCAAAGTGTTTTATAAAGAATGCCGGGAAAAATATTAGGCATACTAAACATTTTTATCATTCAGACAGTTCTCTTGGAACTCCGAACATACCTCCCAGCTTTATTGCCTTTGCTGGAAGCTTTTGCTGAAAGCCTTTATGCTAATGTTGCACAGTAGGATAACATTGTGCCCCACCGATTCTGAGATATTTTCAGATGGGGAAAGTAAAATTTGCATGTATTTATCCTTCGATGTTGGTAACAATGCTACATTCATAATGTCTTGTGTTACGTGATCGAAATGTTTACTACAATGTCATCAAAAAGATTTTACAAACACCTTTTAAATTTTTTTTACAAACGATATCTGAATATTCCGTTTTGTGTGACTTCAGTTTTTGTAGTCTTCCCATAAATTTCTCAATTTCGATGAAGGCTGTCGTCGACAAATTGGTTCGAGCATAACTAAAGCAAACTGACAAAAATGAATGTAAATTTAATCTATTATAGGTGACAACGGTTGCTTAACTTTATGTGTTGTAGTGTTAGATAGAATAACGAATTGAAGTGATCAGAAATACGACATACCACCGTTTTTTACGTGGAGGATTTGATTAGCATACTTATACAGTTTCCACCAAGATTCCGCAATTAACAAGGATTCCTACAACGAGTTCTTCAACCAACTGAATGTAATTCTCAAAATGGACCCAAATTTATGCTATGACTATTTTCATTTTACGTCTTTTCCTATTTCCCTGACTGAATATAAAGTTAAAAAGTCTCCTTGTAGAAACTGAATATAACCAAATGACGGTTAAATCGCGATTTAGTGCTAGAAAGTAAGAAGACGTGCATAGGAATTTTCTCTGAACAAAATACAAACTGTATTCCAGTATTATTCGTCATATACAATTAATCACCTGATTTAACTTTCAAGCTGTATTTGGACCGGTAAAATAGTATTAAATCGTGGCCATCTCGAGCAACAGGCAATCCATACACCTAACTGCGCAAAATCTATTATATAAATGCTGTGGCATTACCAATGAAATGTTCTAATGTGACTTCAGTTTGTTTGGTGATCCGACAAACAATAATTTGGAGAAATTTTGGTTCAATTCTATATCTAGATACCACTACAATAACTTTCCCCACATGAAATACAAAGTTGTAAACACTTTACTTCAATAGCGTTATCAGTGAAGGAATCGTATCAACCGTAACTGTTTTCTTCCTAACGCTCGTTGTTGGGATGAAATGCGTCCAGGGCCACACAAAAATAAATGCGTAAAAGCTACAGAAATGTGGTATTTCCAAACAACGAAAACATATTGCCCTTGATATATTATTACATCAAGAGATCTCGTATGTAATAATTTTGTAGCGCTTTGGCTTAGCCTAATCTTGATCAAGAACTAAGCCGAAAATTCATCCTTGCAGTTATGTTCAACGTTTGGTTGGTCTTTTCAATAGTATCCTTTCCTGTCTGTAACATAAATTTTACAAAGCTATCAAGAAAAATGGTATTTTCAATCTAAACCATATACCATCTCGTAACAAAAGCAAAAAATTTAGCACGCTGCTTCTATGATTCCTCTCCGCTTATCGATCAGATCGACTTAATATCTGAAGAATAAGGAAACTTCACTTCTCGGGGAGACTGCGATTTGAAACTAAAAGGGAATTTAAATGTAAAGGCTGCGGGATTGAAGAGAAATTGCATAAAGAATTAGTCGTTCACTGGGAGATAGGAAGAGCGGCTGAAATGCAGAGCGCAAGGCCTTAGAAGTCCGATTTATGCAAATTGCAAAGAAAGAAATCAAAGTTATCGAGAGTTTGGTCGCATTACCGGAAATCGATGTGTAATTTTAGAAATGCTATTAGATAATCCGTGTCGCGGGGTCCCCATCTGGGAGTGCAGGGGCTCGTAAATGTTTCGTGTGATTGGGAGTACTTTAATATGATTGGACGACGGCTGGCGGGCGAGAACGGACGGGGAATTTAATCTACGGTGGCGCTGCCCGTATTGTGCACGCAGCCCGCTTTGAGCCGCCGCCTGAGTGGCAGGCAACACGCGTTACATACAACTGCTGGAGCCCGCTCGCAAACGTCAAAATAAATGCTCGTTCCTGGAAACTGCTTAGAATTACAGTGTCTATGTTGCCTCAACGAAACCAGGCTGGTGTCCCGTATTGTTTTAAATCTGTTACGCCCCTGTGTATGCTTGTCTGTTTGTACCAACAACACGCCACATTTTTAAGGTTTTAGTTGAAGCTGAATTATCTGAAAATAACATTTGAATAAACTAAAATATGAATATGATGTTAGCAAAACTGAAATATACAATTTTTACTATTTTAATTATACTAAGCTTCACTGGTTATCCAAAAAAAAAAAAAAAAAAAAAAAAAAAAAAATGAAAATCACTAGTCAAATTAATGAAAACTGATGTGTGTTTCAGTGTGCACACGCGCATGTATTGAAACAAATGTATCTATATAAATAACGTGTTGAATGTAGATTTATGGCTCATAACTTCAATAATAATTTTTAAAAGCTTACATAAATTATTCCCTCTGTTGTAAAGATAAGTGCTAATATTTCTGCTCTAAAATGAAAAGTTTCCTCGTCTCGCATTAATACATTCTCTCTGTCTTGGTGTAAATGTGATTCTGTGTTGTTTTTTATTATTATTATTATCATGTTGGTCAAAGAATACGATGAAATTATCTACAATGAATGAATATAAATAAACAAAAAGCAACTACAAATACTGGTGCATATATCAGTATGTAAATATAATGTGTCCGTTAACCTTATAAATATTGTGTACTCTCAAAAGATCACAGAGGTACACCATTTACACGAACGAACCAATGAGACAAATGCGATTGTTGACTCCTGATATGATCGAGCGAGTCTATATATTGGTACATACAATCGTCTAGCTTGTCCACAACAACAAGGGTTGCTCATATCGGAAAATCAATCTTGGTTACTACATGCAATGTTTTCTAAAAGAAATTGACATCGTAGTTCATATTATATGATGTACTTCGTAAGCGTGGATTAAGAATTATTTTGCCAGAATTAAATATAGAAAGTTGCTAACGAAGGATTGGTCCCAAACAATATCGAGTAGGAATAATAAGACAGGAAAGCTATCACTATATCATTGTACCGTCGAACCTGTCTCTTGAAGAGAATCAATTTACAACATATAGCCTGTCACCATTCGATAAGGTCTCAAAATTTCGTGACTACAACTGTTAATCATACTGGAAAAAATATCCTGTGCCCTTCATACAGATTTCCTTATAAAATTGCATCAAACGATATAGCCCTTTAGTCGTCAAAACGTAACAAAAAGACAGAGACTTACTTCCGTATTTATAATAATATTACTGTGGTTTACACTCACACACTGACTGCGAACAACACCTGAGGGATCAATATAACGTAAAAAAGTGTACACCTACAACATTGCAAGACTATCTACGATTTGCCTCAAATTGCACCCCTAACTTTCTAATATCTACAGTTTAACATTCAATCCGAATAACCTACGGCCCAGGCATGACTCATACGATGAAAAACAATTTAAAAAAAATCTTTGTCTCCACGGAGATTTGAGCCGGAGACCACGACGTTCGTAAGCAAGCGCTTTAACCACTTAGCTATACGGAAACACGGTACCGAGGCGACCATATCCAACGTGTCTGTCTATCGCCGTATTTCGAAGTTATGAGACAACATGTTGTAACAGCCCTCATACCTGAATTTTGAATAGTATTGTACTGTATGAAGTATTTGTAGTGAGCTAAAGTTTGCTTGAATATGATCTGGTATGCTTGTTTTGTAATTTCTTGTAAATCAGTGTATATTGACTTTGTTTTATGAAAGAAAATTATTTAAAGTCCATTTAATATGTTTAAGAACCGAGTGGTGCAAGAGAATTTCTTAAATGTTTGTAATTCCTTGTATTAATGCAAGTTATGGTGTCTACAGGACAATTTTCTACTGTTTGAGATGGTTTCTACAAATAATTTTGTATTTAAGTATCTCTAATTACCATTTCTGATCATTTTGTAATGTTGTTAATTAATTCTGTATTAATTCCGATTGTTTTTAATAGGTTTGATTGTTTGAATGATTGTTAATGATCGAGAAATATCGGGCGGATGCCTTTGAAGAATTCTCGTAATTTCGATAGAGACTATATAAACAGATCGGCTGGACAGAGCAGTTAGTTGACTTCATTCAGTATTCAGTTTTACAGAGAGTTTCATCCAGTTAGTTTCACAGAGATTTTATTTGCGACGGCTCAGAAGTACATCTCTGTATTGTATCTATGCTTGTGAATATCGCTGACTTCGTTTTGAAAACAATAAACGAATCTTCTATATAATCTTCTGGTGGACTTTTTAATTAATCAATATATATAAATAAAACCACCGAAGAATGTAATATGGTGACAGTTGACAGTGACGAGAAGTTATTAACATCTGTGAGATGTTAATCTTCTAAAATAATCTGCAGCAAATTGCGACGAGGTATCGCAGGACTGCGACGCGATATTTAGAACGGCGACACGAGTTGGACGGCGTCGACGTCAATCTGAACACGAGTTAACAGCACTCATCAGAGATTTTCCTTCGACGTCTGCAATCGGCAATAATTTTCCGACGGCAAGCGGACTTTCTGCGACCTCAAGATCAAGTCTTCCAGCAGTACAGTGTTTTGAGTGTGGAAAGTGTGATTAAGTGTTTTAATCAGTGAAAAAAGTGGTGTTCAGAGGTGAAAAGTGCTGCTAGCTGAAATTTAAGATGAAGAAAAGTATTTAAGTGATACATAAGTAAGTACTGAATATTCAAATTTTGGTTTTGTATGTGATTTTGTGGCAGGTTAGAAAATTTTTAATTGTTCTTAACTTTGTTTCATGTTGATTTTGCTAATTACTTAAAATGGCTGATAGTCAGAATCTACAAGCATTTCTAGAATCTTTTGTAGCCAAATTTGACAGCAAATTTTCTGAGATCAATTGTCAGTTTTCTGAATTTAGAAGGGAGTTAAAGAGTGATAATGATACCAAATTTTCTGAATTTCATTCTCAGTTTTATGAAATTAATTCTCAGTTTGCAGAAATCAATGGTAAATTCGATAACAAGTTTTCGGAATTTAAAAATGAGTTAAATCTTGACAGAAAATTTTCTGAAATTAAGTCTCAGTTTCCGAAATTGATAGTAAGTTTGACAGTAAGTTTTCTGAGTTTAAAATTGAATGGATTCTGATAGCAAATTATCTGAATGACTAAATGTTTTGATGTTAAAATCGCAGAGCAATTTCAGGGTTTCAAGGAGGATATTCTAAATTGTGGAAGGTAGTAACTGAATGTCAGGAGAAATTTGAAAAGGTTACAGAAATTTGTGAACAGAATAAGACTGAATGCGTAAATTTGATTTATAAAGAAGTCAGTGAAAATTGTGATAAGATGAGGGAGGAATATGTTGCTTTATTCCAAGCTAGTGAGGTTTAAAGCTACTCAGTTGAGACAGGAAGTGTTTGGTTTAGGGAAAAATGTAAATGCCAACAGGAACAGTTAGCACATGGATTAGAAAGTAATGTAAATCAGTTAGAATAAAGGGTTACTGGGTTACAGGTTCAGTTAAGTCAGATTCCCTTAACAGGTAATCCAGTTATCAGTGCTGATATTAAGGAAGAATTTGAATTCTATGATACAGTGGAAGACTTCACCATATTGAGTTTATAGATAATTTTGAAAGTTCAGACTATTTTAATTTGTTACCCGATAGTAAGAAAATTGCACTTGTGGGTAAACATCTAAAGTCTTATTCTAGGACATGGAGTGATAGACAAGCTAGGGAAGTGACTGACTACAAGCTGTTTAAAGAAAACTTTTGGAATCATTTTTGGTCGACAAGCAGGCAGATTCAGGAAAAGAGGGAGTTGATGACTGGTAGGCCCTATAAACCTGGTAGGGAAACTCAGCATGATTTTTTTCATAAATGTTGGATCCGTTGTAAGTATTTAGACCATCCTTATGGAGAGGAGGAATTCATTGATTTGATAGGAGCTAGGCTACCTCAGCAAACAAGAAATTTAATTGCCACTTTGGATGTAGTAAATGTGGATAGGGTTTCTGAATTGTTGAGGCGCTTGGATGCCCAGGAGTCATTCAATGAACAACATTACCACCATCAACACCAGAGGAGGGGCAGCAGGAGTCCCCCTAGAAGGGGTAATGGGTCAAGGAATGGTAGATCTAGGGGATGGGATCGTGATAATTACGCAAGGAGGAATGATAATGGGGAGTGAGAGAACAGAACCCTCAATCTGAAAGGGAAAGGCAGCATGGGGGGCAGGCAAACTTAAGACCACCCCTGTGATGGGCCCCGCAGTGGTGGACAATAATTTGGGTCCAGGTACCAACTGCTATAGAGTTAATACCATTTTTATGAATAATCCCCGGGAAGATTTATTGGAAGAGGTGGAGGATAAGGATGAAGTTTTAGATAAAGTTCCCATAGTGCAAATTAATGCTTTTAATAAACAAATAGATGCTCTTATGACACTGGGTCACAGGTTTCTTGCCTTGCTGAGGGATTATTTAATGAAATTGAAAGCACCAATCAAATTGAAGTGTTACCTGTTAACAGTATGACATTGATTACTGCTACTGGTTCTCGAAGTAAGAGGATTAAGCAGGAAAGTTGATGGAACGGTGTATGGGGCTGTAAATGTAGATATACCCATGCATGTAGTCCCTAAGTTGAATGTTAATTGCATTTTAGGGATGGATTGGCTTACAAAAGTAAAGGCTTTGGTAGACTGTGGAGAAGGTAACTTACGGATTAAATTAGACAGTGGGGATACTGAGTTGATTTTTGAGAAGACTGTTTGGAAAGGACATACAAGAAGTAGATCATGTGAGGGTTAAATATAGGAATGCTGGTGTAGCTAGAGTTTTGTGACGAAACTATTCCCACAGATTTATGTAAATGTGTTAAGGCAGAGTAATGAGATTAATAGTCTGATTGAAGGTCAGGAGATAAGCGAAGGAAACGTTATTAATTACCCAAACAGTATGAAACTATTGCCGTCAGACCAACAAGAAACGCTGAAATGTCTAATTGAAGAATATAGGGACGTATTTTCTGACAAACCAGGTCTGATCAAAAATTATGAGTGCAAGCTTACTGTAAAGTCTGAAGAGCCTTTCTTTATTAAGCCATATCCAATCCCTTTGACCAAGAGATGAAGTGAATAAGGAGATAAATCGAATGTTGGAGTGGGGGGTAATAGAGAGGTCAAGGAGTCCTTACAATAATCCCTTGGTTGTTGTAATAAAACCGGACAATTCTGTGCGACTAGTGCTGGATGCTCGCACATTAAACAAGCATTTAGTAACAGAACGGGATCATCCTCCACCTATCAGTGAGTTGTTGCACAGGTTTAAAGGTTGGGATCTAGATTTTTGCCTTGCCGCGGATAGTTCTGACTACGGTTTAGGAGTACATGTCTTCCAGGAAGTAGAAGAAAACTGGAAAGTTAGAAAAAAATAACTTACATGGTTTTGGGTTTCCAGAGAAATCTTGGAACCCACTTATAGGAATTAGTTTGTTTTGGGAAATGCATGGTTTGGGGAGGGGTCAACAACCTGTAAATATCTAATTTTGTAAATAAGTTTGTCAATTGATGCATGTAAATAGTTTGTGTGAGTACTTAAGTTCAGATGCAGATGTAATAATACTGAATGTTTAAGATGTAAGCATTTCACTGTATAAAGCAATTTGTGACAGTTTTGTGTAGAAACTTTTGGTGTTTTCATGATGTTGTGACTTTCTACATTGTGGTGACAAATTATCAGCTGTAAAATGTAAACAGACTGTTGTCATTAACAAGCAGACATCAAGTGTGTAATTTGGAGTGAAAATAATTGTAACTTAAGGTAATGGCATTGAATGTTTGTTGTAAAAACAGTAACTGAAAAAATGATTGGATCTGAAAAAAGACAATTATTGTAACCAAAATCAGTGTCATGGACTATGTGCAGATGTTGTATGTAATGAAGAATTGTATTTGTTCATTGTAAAAGTCATTATGGTTATTGATTGTAATCTGTTTGTGTTGGCATTATGTGTACATTCAACCTGCTTAGATTCGTGACGGATTCAATCAATTTTAACTGTGTAAAATTAAGTGAATCCTGGGGAGGGGTTGTAACAGCCCTCATACCTGAATTTTGAATAGTATTGTACTGTATGAAGTATTTGTAGTGAGCTAAAGTTTGCTTGAATATGATCTGGTATGTTGTTTTGTAATTTCTTGTAAATCAGTGTATATAGACTTTGTTTTATGAAAGAAAATTATTTAAAGTCCATTTAATATGTTTAAGAACCGAATGGTGCAAGAGAATTTCTTAAATGTTTGTAATTCCATGTATTAATGCAAGTTATGATGTCTACAGGACAATTTCTACAGTTTGAGATGGTTTTCTACAAATAATTTTGTATTTAAGTGTCTCTAATTACCATTTCTGATCATTTTGTAATGTTGTTAATTAATTTTGTATTAATTCCGATTGTTTTTAATAGGTTTGATTGTTTGAGTGATTGTTAATGATAGAGAAATATCGGGCGGATGCCTTTGAAGAATTCTCGTAATTTCGATAGAGACTATATAAACAGATCGGCTGGACAGAGCAATTAGTTGACTTCATTCAGGATTTAGTTTTACAGAGAGATTCATCCAGTTAGTTCACAGAGATTTTATTTGCAACGGCTCAGAAGTGGATCTCTGTATTGTATCTATACTAGTGAATATCGCTAACTTCGTTTTGAAAACAATAAACAAATCTTCAATATAACCTTCTGGTGGATTTTTTAATTAATCAATATATATAAATTAAACCACCGAAGAACGTAATAATGTTTTATTTATACAGATAATTTTTCAACCAAATGTAAAGAGTATTTTTCTCCTTGTTTCAAAGGATAAGTGTGCAAAGTTTCATCGAGATCGGATGGAAAATGTGGATTTGTATGATGAACAAACAAACTAACAAACAAACAAACAAACCACTAAACAAACCAACAAACAGACAAACAAACAAACATACATTCATCTTTATATATAAAGATTAGGTGGTGTTTAAATCACTAACATCTTTCTCGTTGATACTGTATATTTGAGAAACGGAAAACGGTAAAAGAAATAAATGTTTTCATTGGCAGTGCGTAGGAAAATATAGATTTGATATTAAAGTAGAGAAACCACTTTCAAAACTTGTTTCGTTAGAGCAATTAAACTGAAATTACCAAGGAGAAAGAAATCAAAACATTAGATAAATGTGGTTGTTAGAAACCATAACAGTATCGGTACAAACGTAAGATGTACAATAGAAGCAACATGAAAATGGATTGATAGGACGTAGTATACTTTTTTTTACTTATTGCATTACGCCTCGTCGACGTTGACGTCATTAGAGGCGTGATGGGGCTGGGGACAAGGAACGGAAAGGAATTCGGCCATGGCCTTTTGAAGGAAGCATCCCGGCATTCACCTGGAGTAATTCTGAGGAAACCATGGAAAACCCACATCTGGATGCCCGGACAGGGATTCGAACAGGCGTCCTCTCGAATGCGAGGCCAGAATGTTAACCGTTCACCCACCACGCTCGGTAGGACTTAGTATAGTTTCATTAAGTAGAGACAATTATGTGGACAAATTATTATGTTGCTATTAACTGGGAAACGTCAAAGTGTAGTTCGGATTTGTCACGTTTTACGCATCTATCATAAATGTTACCGAATTAGAGGACCAACTGTTTCTCGTGGAATCTGGGCCTAGTATGCCTCATATGAAGGAGGAATGATCTGGCAAGGGATCTAAAATTCCCGAACCAGCCTGGGATTCGAATCGGGATTGTTTGAACCTGCCGTAACGCACTTTAACCATTGAGCAACGGTTTACGTCGAGGAAAATTTCGGATTACTGTATTTAACTATGGCTTACGGAAAAGTCTAGGAAGGGTAATGTCCATTTTTACACGTTACGTCTTTTATTGGAAACAGAACACCCTGCATGGTGAGTGAGAGGTAATGGTCTGGCCTTCCATTAAGAAGAACGCAGAATGAAATTTCCGTTCGGCATTTCAGATTTCGGTTTCCCATTGTTTCCAGAAGTTACTCCACGTGAACGCCGGGGTCATTCCTTCAAAACACTATTTTCTTGTCTCCACTCCTCTTCCGTCTTTATGTCCCCTAGAAAAAAGAAAACCAAGCTGCTTTTAACATACTATGATAATTCAGTTCTGTATTTCAAGACAACTTACTTAAAACCAAGAATATAAAAACGACAATAATCGTTAGCCATGTTCGTTAGGCCGAAATTCTAAAACGTGTACCGCAAGCACTGGTGCACTTTCGGAAACGGTATCGTTTTAACCATAAAAGCACTGGCTAGGACTTCCCTATAACAGTAACGTGGGAAAGGTCACATCAGCAGACGGTGTATGTTACACTGTTACAGTCAGATGATATGGAGCAAACCGGGACTTGCCATTCTAACCAAACGCCAAGCCGTATAGTCGAAATATGTTTACACCTATGACAATATCCTGAAAACCATTTTTGGTGATACTGAAGTAATATATTTGTAGCACAGACCTCGTTTTTCTAAATGCCAAATGTTTGGCGCGTTTGGAGATACTTTAAGTGATCGGTGATACTCTATAGACAAACATATGAATTAAACTTTATGTTTGAGGATTTTTTCTTCTTTTCTTTTACGATATGCACATATCTGTAGAATGTTGAAGAAACAAAGATAATTGCTTTGGAAGAAAATGTGATTGTTAATTGCCACTATTGCACTAATAAATTAAATACATTGAGTGCGCAAACTTTTTTGGTTGTCCTCATATTTTCGCCCTTTTGTTACGTATTTGGGTTATTTTGGGGCTTTATTCAATACGAAGTTATAGCAGTAATGAAACCAAGTGATGTTCCAACACTTTCAGTTCCTTCACCTATAGTTCATTAATTCTAGTAAATAATTCGAAGGCCTTCAGGTCGCCAGTCCGGTTAGCTAGGCTATAAGGATAATTAAATCAATCACAGTAAAAGGATACATGCATGAAGCAGATCGAAACACACACACACCCGTGCCGTCATTCACAGCTCACGAAAGTTTTATTACACTTTAAGTACATCATCCAAAACAAGCCACCAGGCACAATACCTAGATTTTGTCACCGAAGAATGCAGGTTTCGGCTATAAACAGGTAGGAAACAGTGAGTATTAGCCCCGTTATTGTTCATAAAACAGTATAAACTGTGCACTACCGTAGAAATTAATAAAATCAGTCTACAGCCCGTCATGTTCTTTAAAACCAGCATAACCGTGTTCACCAGTCCACAAAATGCCGTTTCGCTGTACACACAGCGTAACGACGATTCTACCACGATAGCAAGTAACTACGGCGCACATGTTAAACACTCACGACCGAAATCACCTTAGCGTAACCTCGCGACCCCATCGACTGTATCACTCCGCGATCGCCGACTACTTAACTCCATAGACATTGTAAACGTATCTGCGATCTCACATATATCCAGCAACTTACAAAATATATATAACGCTCACAGTTTCGTTACACTTTCTTATGATATATATATATATACTTGCCTGAATATTACGTTTAGAAGCAGTCTTTAATATTCGTAATGTTCAAAAATAAAGGTATTTCATAATTCCACACTAAATTACTTAATTGTTGATCTATAGCTCCGTGATTTTTTTTGTCTATTGTTTCTCAAGAAGCTACGGTGGGCAGGCTACAGCAAGCGACTAATTTTAGTTTTGGGGAAGACCCTTGGAACTCACGTTTTGGACGCTTACGACAAACTTCGGCCATTGCAGAGGATACGGCGCGTACGAAAATGACCGCAGAGGCCAACTTTATTTCTGTGAAGGAGCTCTCTTAGACGGGCTTTAGAACAGACAGTGTCATTACGGAAGACAGACCAAGAAAAAAAGACTTTTCACTGCACAGGCAACTGCAGTCACAAAGATTTCAAAGATTAGTTTTTATTATACACAACCTTCATCTATTCTTAAACAATTGTATTTTAATTTTTTTTTGCACAGTTTTATACTATTTGCGATTTAAAGCAGTTTTGATAGCAGAATCCTGTTTACTAATACATTTTTAGTTTTTTTTCAAATAAATTAAGTTTTTTCTAGAGTGTATTCAACGCAAAGGATAGGGATTTGAAGTTGAAATTTAGGAACACCATCGAAATCCTATTCACATTGATGTCAATTTACTATCGGAATTCTTCAAGATTTAAATCATCCGTAGCATTGTGCTGGCCAGGCCTAGTTTCAGGGTCTTCAAATAGACTATGACAACCAGAACTTTTACCTTCACTTGAACAAGAAATCGTTTTTGTATTCCTTAATCGACTGTCTCTCATTCTACCTCATTCCCATAAAACAGTTAGTAAAGCAACAGCTAAAATAGTCTCTGTTATTAAAGTATTCTCTATTGCTTACATGACTTGGCAATACTGTGACTTTAGCGTGTACTTTATCCAATGTAAATATTGTTTCTGCCGATTAAACCTGTATATTTCATAGTTAACATTATTCTGTACTGTCAATATGAATTAACCGGATTCAATGTTAAATAATGTGATCACTGGGTTCGGATCTTTTTGATCCAAATTTAGAGAATTATGTGTACAAATATGACGTAAAAACAATATGACCTAAATATACATCATTTATTTTTTCTAGTAGTGTCGGTTTCATGATTACAGCATAATTCCCTTCCGTGCACTCGCTGCACCATTGGGAAATTAAATATTAAATCTTTTTTATAGAAGAAATTTTAATTTTACATAATCTACAGAAAAGAACCCTTTCGTCTGTGCTAAAATACTCCTCTCCCAATTCTTTCACGTAACCACACATTAAAAAAAAATTGTTTTCGGCATGGCGGTACTCACTTCCATTGAAGATTTAACACTGACTGAGAATTATTTTAAAAAGTATTGGCAACAATGACACATTGACTCAAGCGGATCGACACAGGCATGCTACCGCGGCATTTTCGAGATTAAAATACGGGTGGAACATTATCATTTAGCGAGTGACTATAATGAATAACTGGTGAATTCTGATCAATTCATGGTAATTAGTTTGACTTTTCCTCCATTATATTAATTATATTATATTAATTTCTACTCATCAATAACTTCTACTGGATTCCCGGTTCTATTAAAAAATTACCAGATTTTTCATCAAGAAATGACCATAAATATTATCGTAATATGATCAAAGCTAGAAAATGACCTTAATATGCATATATACGCTATGTGATAAAGATTAAATATAATCAGAAACGCTCAATAAGTGTTTAATTTAACATTACAGCTCAAAAAGAAGACGTGAAAACATATGAATTGTCATAAAGATTCGAATTATAGTGATCACCATACACCTAACAATTATATGAATTGCATTTTATTAATATAAATACGATCTGAATAAAATAAACAAATTATAAATTAATAAATTACATCAGAAGGCAATTTTCAATGCTCCAAGGCTAGAGCAATGTGACTGGTCATTTACATTTTCTAGGGCCATTCAACGGAATGCACGTTTCTTCCGATCTACTTATTTGTAGTAAAATGCGTAATTTATAAGGGTGTAAGGGTTTGGGAGAGGCTATACTAGCCTTTTCCAACCAAATGTCAACCTCTCCTTCAAGTGGTGCAGACTGTTTGCACGGACGAGGCTCTGGCGACTGAAAGATTCCTGGTATAAGGAGTCACCCACTGCTTGCCAACGGCCTCCGAAAGGAGGGCTGAAGAATGGGGAGTGGTTCAGGGTACCTTCTTGCCCTTGGGGTGGGAAACGGCCCTTAAAGGCCGAAATGATCAACGGCATGGGGATGCAGAAGACAACGGGAAACCACTGCATTAAAGACCCAAAGGGCATCCCGAAGACATGTAATCCTCTCAAATTACACATATCATGATGGCTTCTTCTTGGGTAAAATATTCCGGAGGTAAAATAGTTCCCCAATCGGATCTCCGGGTGGGGACTGCTCAAGGAGGAGCCATCAGAATGGATAGAAACATTCTAGGAGTCGGAGCGTGGAATGTTAGAAGTCTGAATAGGGCAGGTAGGTTAGAAAACTTAAAAAGGGAGATGGAACAACTTATGTTAGATGTTGTAGAGATTAGTGAGATTAAATAGAAGAACGCACAGGATTTCTGGTCTGGGGAATACAGGATAATTAGCACACAAGCTGTCAATGGAGTCACTGGTGTAGGATTTGTAATGAACAAGAAAGTAGGAAAACGGGTGAGTTATTATGAACAGTTTAGTGACAGGATTATTTAGATGAGGTTAGAAACTAAGCCCATCCAAACCACATTAGTAAAAGTGTATATGCCAACGTCACAGGAATATGACGAAGAAATAGAAAAAATATACGCTGAAATTGAAAGGGGGGGGGGAAATCTAATAATCATGGGTGATTGGAATGCAATAGTGGGAGAAGGAAAAGGGGGGAATACTGTAGGAAGATTTGGTCTAGGAGAAAGAAATGAGCGAGGAAGCAGGTTGCTAGAATTTTGTGAAAGATATAAGCTAGTAGTGGCAAACACACTGTTTAAAAATCATGCAACAAGAATATACACCTGGAAACGTCCTGGGGATACAGGCAGATATCAGCTAGATTATATCATGGTCAAACAGCGATTCAGAAATCAAGTTCTAGACTGTAAAGCGTACCCAGGAGCAGACATAGACTCTGACCATAATAATGAAGTGCTGGCTGAAATTTAAGCGAATAAGGAAGCATTATAAACAGAAAGGTCTGGATGTGAATAAACTGAAACAATCTAGCACGAGAGAAAAATTTGCAGAAATGATTTAGGTCTAAGAAGTAACTTTGAAAGGAGTTCTACCGAGGACGAATGGAATGCATTAAAGACCGAAATAATGAAAGCTGGTAAAGAGACATTAGGCTTTAGGGAACAAGCTGCATGAAAACCTTGGGTCACAGATGAAATTTTGGAGCTGATGGATCAGAGGAGAAGGTACAAAAATGCTCAGGATGAAACAGGAAGAGAGCAGTACAGGCAATTTAGAAATCAAACAAATAGGAAATGCAAAATAGCAAAAGAAAAATGGCTACAAGAAAAATGGCTACAAGAAAAATGTGAAGAAGTAGAAAAGGAAATGGTCGTAGGGAAAGTAGATGTTGCATATAGAAAGATTTGGAGGAATGAAGAAAAGAGGGATGAACATTAAAACTGACCGTGGGAAACCTCTTTTAAGCTCAGAAGATAGAGCTAACCGATGGAAGGAATACATTGAGAAACTGTATGTTGGGGACGACTTGAACAATAGTGTAATGGAAAAGGAAGGCAATGTCGACATTGATGACTTAGGAGATCCTGTTTTGAGGACAGAATTTAATAAAGCTCTGAATGACTTTAAAACAAATAAGGCAGTTGGAATTGATGAGATCCCTGCAGAACTTCTTAAATCCCTAGGAGAGGAAAGAATGGATAGATTACTCTAGCTGATATCAAAAAGTTATGAAACAGGAGAAATTCCAACTGATTTTAATAAAAATATCATCTTCACACTTCCAAAGAAAGCACAAGCCCACAAATGTGAGAATTATCGCACAATTAGTCTAACAACACATGCTTCAAAATTATTGACCAGAATAATATACAGAAGGATGGAAATGGTAGTAGAAGAGATAGTAGGTGAAGATCAGTTTGGGTTTAGGAAAAATTGCGGTACAAGGGAAGAAATTCTGTCTAAGATTAATACTTGAAGGGTGGATCAAGAAAAACAAAGATACTTTTATGGCATTTGTTGATTTAGAAAAAGCTTTTGATAATGTTAGGTGGGACAAGATGTTCAAAATTTTAAAGAAGTCAGGTCTAAAGTATCGAGATAGAAGAATACTCTATAAACCATATAAGAATCAAGTGGTTGTAATAAAAGTAGAGAATCACGAGAGACATGCATCAGTTAAAAAGGGTGTGAGACGAGGTTGTAGTCTATCCCCGTTAATATTCTACTTGTATGTAGAAGAAGCAATGAAGAAAGTCAAAGAAAAATTTCCATGTGGCATAAGTTTTCAGGGAGAAAAAATCAGTATGCTATGATTTGCTGACGACATTGTTTTATTAGCAGAGAGGGCTGAGGATATTGAGAAGTTATTGAATGGCATGAACAAAATACTGAAGGAAGATTTTGGACTGAATATAAATCAAAGTAAAACAAAAGTGATGAAATGTAGCAGAAATTATACTAATACTAGTGGATTAAATATAAAAATAGGATCGGATGCAATAGGAGAAGTACGAGAATTCTGTTACTTGGGAAGTAAAATTACAACCGATGGCCGAAACAGGAATGATGTAAAAAGCAGAATAGAACTAGCAAAAAGAGCCTTCATGAAAAAGAGAAACCTTTTAGTTTCAAATATTGATCTAGGAATCAGAAAGAACTTTTTAAAATTCTTTGTGTGGAGCACAGCACTTTATGGTAGCGAAACATAAACTTTAGGAACACCGGAAAGAAAGAAAATTGAAGTATTTGAAATGTGGTGCTACAGAAGAATGCTGAAAATTAAGTGGACGGACAAAGTAAGAAATGAACGAGTTTTGGAAATGATGGGTGAGAAAAGAAGTTGGTGGAAGAAGCTTACAGAAAGAAGAGACAAGCTAGTAGGTCATATTTTGAGACATACAGGATTGGTTAATTTGTTAGTGGAGTGAACAGTCGAAGGTAAGAACTGTAGAGGAAGACAGAGATTAGAGTATATGAAGCAGATAATTGAGGACGTGGGCTGTAAGGGGTATGTGGAAATGAAGAGGTTAGCTCAGGATAGGAAGGGATGGAGGATTGCATCAAACCAGTCAAAAGACTGACAACAGCAAAAAAAAAAAAAAAAAAAAAAATGTGGATTTGCAGCATTCACTTAGATCAGTGTTTCTCAACCTCTAGTTCGCGAAGATGGGATACGCGTTCTGCAGACAGAATTTTAAAAATTTATCTAACTGATTTAGACCTAAACAAAACAAAAACTGTACACAAAAAAAGGATATTGTATTCGTAATGTATAAGGCTGTAAGGGAATATATGGGATACTACAAACCAAATCTTAACCAAATCTTCTAAATCTATGAATATTTAAACAACCAAAAATATGGTATTTCCAATGATATGGCTGAATTGTTACTATAATAGCTTATTTATTGAATAGACTATATTAATCTATTCATTAAATAAGTTTCGAGTTGGCATAAAAGAGAGTGGCAATACTTCGAGGATTCAGTTAAAGTCCTTTTTATGAGTGCCTTTTTGTAGACATTGGTGTTAAGGAACCGCTATATGTGGTGTTAACAATAGGTAGTGTTGGTTACCAATGTACACAGAGGTAAAAAAATAGGCTCACATAAGTTAGGGGTCAGCATAATTATTTTTGATATTTTACTTTGCCTCGGGTTGAGAAAGGATGAGAAATTCTGACAACACAAAAAACTGCCTAAAATGTAATGAGAACGTGCAATAAACCGAGATCTGAACACCTGTGTTCGAAGTGGAGGGAAGTTTCAACAGAACATACTTTAAGATGAAATAAAATTTAACTGAAAACCCAATATTGCCTTTGGTAATGTTTTCTATTTCAAAGACAAGAAATCACTAACCATAAAGAAGCAACAATCTGCTATAAATAAACGCTTATTAGGCTTCCAGCCGTGTAAAAAAGTCTCACTTGTCTATACCAGTCCTCATTTTCAACCATCGATGTCACTGAGTAACTGTTTTTTTTACACGCTGCCAACCCAGCGATGACGTCATCCACTCTTCTGCTAATTAGCGTACACAGTGTCCAGGAAGGACATACATCATTCTTTTTTAAAAACTAAATTTTTACCCCGGGCCAGAGATTTTTGGGATAGCATTATAACAGAAGCTGTAGAAATCAGAACAACTAATTTTTTAATTAACAGGGACACTGGTTATCAACTCAGTGCGGCCTGGAAACCGGCTATCAAAATGCTGAAACAGCTTCGCCTCGGTAATGAGCAGAAGAGTGGGTGACGTCATCGCATCATCGTTGGTTTTTTTCTTCCACAGTTTCCGTGGTAGCGCATAAATAAACAGTTATTCAGGAACGTCAATGGTTGTACATGAGGCATGAGATAGACGCCTTAGAAACGTCTCTGTAAGCCTGAGAATTTATTTATTTACGACGCTGTTATAAACTTCGATCTTAAAACATTCTGGTATGTACCAGAAACTTGAAGATATCTAGGATTGAAAAATCTGCTGTCTCCGTCTATAAGTACAACGCAAAGCGACAAGACAATAAAACAGCTGTTGTTTTATGAGCTTTAGCTAATGTTTTGTGGGGTTGTACACTGTTTGTGTTTGGCTGACTTCGACGTAAGCGTGTTCCGGCAGCAAATCGAACTTACCCAGCAACACGCTACGCCAGCACGCTACGGGCGAAGCGCTGTTTTCGACACTTAGGGTCGATGTCGATGCTGCCTGTTGAACACGGACGACGACAAGTACTCTCCTACAAACAGCACACCTACTGCTGCACAAGACAAGACCAGACAATTATGTTTCAATAAAATATTTAAAACATCGTTATAAGATATCCACCCTACATCAGATGAGGATTAACTTAATTTGCGCACTTCGCTATCCTAAACTTATGTTATTCTCTTCTAAACAATCCATAATGGAATGAAAATTTTTTCTGTATTAGTTTACGATGCAGCTTTTTACCATTCGAATGTTGGATCACGTTATATTATAGAACACCTACCATCAACTTGAAACAAAAAACACACTAATCCATGTTTATTTATTACTTTATAGCTCCTCTGGTTTCCATAACAACCATTCACTTCGCGTTTCGCATTTTATTTATCTTCTACACGCTGAAATTTATATTTCATTACAATTACAATTGGTAGAAGCCATTCTTTTTTCTATTGAAACGACCATATTCATTTGTCTTTCTTGTTAAACTTCATCTCTTCAACTGTTGTTTTGTATATCTTCACGCCTCCCATTTCTTCATTGCTGATAGGTCGATGGCGACCCACATTATTTTTTGAAACATGAAACGAATGGTTTAATACCTTTATTGCAGTCTCTTATCTATCTAGCGACATAATTATAATTAAAACTAGCCTTTTATATCTGCCGTGATATGAGTCCCACATATCAGACTTACAAGAAGTGATACAGAATAGGCATCGATGTCTGAAATATCATTAAATAATAAAAATCAATCCGAATTGAAATATTCATTCTCCCACTAACAACGTTTGATCTTATAGAATTTCCCCAGTGTATCCTTAGTTTTCGAAATCAACCTTTGAACTTTTTTTTTTACCTATATATGACGTTTAAAATGTAAAAATTTGGCTGAGTATTATTAGGTACCAGCAGACTGCACGCAAACACCACGATCAGCAATAGTACAAACCTAGCTGTCGGCGTGTGTACCCCAATATTCTTTGCTGTGTTTCTCTGAAAACTACAACGTTCCTTTATACCACCAAGAAGTACGATGAGTAGTAATATTCCAGTTTGAAGTAAAATAGCTTCCTGGAATACAGTGTCGCTTTCAACACAATATAAGCTCTTGGGTGGATTTACGGAGGTACAACTCCACGATCCATTTTTTTTTTTACCGTAATATAGATTTCATGGTATACTAATACTGTATTCTGACTTGGCTTCTTAACGAACTTTGGCAGACGTTGAGGGACCTTTAATTTACCTTCAAATTCAGCTCGATCCAACTTCGACACAACTGTTCGACACCACACTTCGTTCATTTTAAATATGCAACTCAAGGTTACCCTGCTTTGTCTCTTCTAAACTGCACTTAGATCTACGCGCGAAATACAGAAACCTCATGATGACAGGAATGTGTCAGAAGTCACCTTAGAGGATAGACAACGGAAGGGAGTGATTAAGTGTGGACAAGGGAGAGGGTATTATGACCTTGAACCGCCTATTCGGAGTGAACGGACTATAATGTTTCATTCACTAAATCTGCAGGTCTATAGGCGTGTTATTTTTTACAACCTTACCAAGTCAAAAGTTCAATTAAGTTTCCACGCGTGGTCAAACAAAACCACAATAACCATCCCCCTCCTACTCCCCGACCCTCGAACGCATATGAACCGATTTGACCTGCAGTCGGCGTAACAAATTGTTTAATCTTTTCTTTATTGAGTGTAGTGATTAGTTCTTGTGGGTAGATGATACTGTATATTTATCTGAAATTCTAAACTGCATCCCTAAGTTTTGTAACCACCCAGTTTTCTGTTGTGCCTGTTTCCACAACAAAACTTATCTATAAAACTGTAAAAATGGATCTCTGTATTTTTATATCTTCTTAATACAAATCTACAGTTTTTATCCGATCTCGATGAAACTTTTCACACGTATACCTTAAAACAAGGGGAAAATTAATTTCTACGTTTGTTTTACAAAAATCTACTCCGTTCTCCATCAACCCATTAACGAAAATTTACACTTGTAACTGTTCATTTTTTGCAAACGTCTCGAAAACCATAGGAAAATCGAAAAATGTGGACAGCGATATTCTGTACACCCATAAAATTTCCTGTATGTTGGCGTCGGACTGGTTCCGTTCGTACAATTAGGAACAGAGAATTTCGAATTTGAAAATTGTTTTAAAGTTGGTGGGGAAACACAGAAATCCACAGTTTCTATTCTATTTTGATGAAACTTTGCACACGTAAACTTTCAAACAAAGAGAAAAATACAACCTGCGTTTATTTTGCAAAAGCCCAACCTGCTGTCTCCCTATAACCCCTCCTCCTTAATTTTTACAAATGTTATTTTATTCAAACCCACAGTGTTTATTCGATTTCCATGGAATTTTACGCAAGTATACCCATTAGTAAAGATAAAAACACTGTTTACATTTGGTTTGCAAAAACCCAACTCAGTTCTCCCTTTTACCCCCTTGTTTAAAATTTAAATGTGAAACTATTCAGATTTTTGACAAATATTTCAAAAACGGTGGGGAAATCGCCCAAAGTGGGTGGTGAGAGATAATGATTACAATAATCTAATCAAATGGGATAAAACATCCAAAGTTTTATATCCACCCCTGGAGCATCACCGGGTACCCTGCTGATTATTCATATTTGTTGCTCATCAGTGTTAGGGAGACGAGGAATGAGCGGGTTATACCTTGTGACGTCATCTACTGGTGTCTGCGTGGTTGGCCGGCAGGTACCCAGGCGCTGCTTGCTGCATGTGCGGTGGTGTCCGGTCGGTCCCCAGTTGTCCGGTGGACACAGTTGTGCCGCAGCAATCAGGGTAACCGAATTTGTGTGCCCGCGGCCGCCATTCTGGCCCGGTTCCGCGGTTAATTCGCGCCCCTATCACACGACGGTAAACTGATTAGCCGGCCGACTCGCGAATAATCTAGAAACTAATCCCGCGTTTGAGGCACAGCCTGCCACCGAGTCTGTATTACAAAGTCAAACCCAGCCACTGAAACTGAGAACTACGCTCACAAGGGCAAGTAGGACACGACTTTACAGTGATTGTATAAAACTAAGGATGTAGATTTACTGAAAAACTTTGAAGAACCTAGTTCATCATCATTCCACCATGCTAGTTCTAGAATTTATATGCAACGCGAAAAAAAAATCAACCATCGTTCTACTGCTTGCCTTGGTTTATTGTTTATGCCATTTTTGTGACTCATCCACTGACGTGCTGCTACAAGTTGTTGATACTATCATCCTCGTATCATTAACGCTTCCAACCAAATATTTGCTTATCGACTTTGAGGTCGTTAGAGACGGTAAAGAACTGGAGACAAGGAACCAGAAGGAATTTGGTCATGGCTTTCTGAAGGAATCATCCCCGCATTCGCCTGGAGTGATTTGGGGAAATCATGGAAAATTCAAATTTTAATGGCCAGGCGGTGATCCGAAACCGCGTTCTCCCGAATACGAGGCCAGAACTTTAATATTCAGTATTTAGTTCAAGAATGTGGCATGATTTAATATGCTGTTCGACAAATTAGCACCATATTACAATCTGTATTTCTGCTCTCATGTCTTTTAGCAGTGAGTCAGCATTTTCTGCTACGATACTTTTTAATCAAGAAGCACTTAAATTCTTTTCAAGAGCAGATTTATTGAACACTAGCAGAGTTCCTGCGTTGCTCGGTCTAGTTGGCGTTGGTTTACCCATATTTTTATTCACTCAATGAGAAACGTGTACCAAGTTTCATTGAATTTGCGCCATCAATTTCCGGAATTAAAACAAACCCAGATTCACCGACACCCTACCAAGAAAGAAGCGGGTTGAAGTTGATTTATAAGTAAACTATTTTTATTCATCCAAAAAAATTAATGCCTACGAAGAAACTTCATTGATTTCGTACCGGCCATTTCCAGTACTAAATTAAATGGTGCAGTTCTAAGAATGGATGGTTTGGATGTTTTGATACGGAATGTCAGTTTTCATTTTAGTCCAGGTTACCTTTCAATCTAATTACATCTGCTAATGTTGCTGCTCGAAAATCAAAACATGGACCGTACGCGCATTGATATATACCACATACATGAAAATGTATCTGGAATGTGTCTGTTTTTTCGGCACCGCGCAGAAAATATAGATTTTGAATGGATTTTCAGAATTTGAAAGCTTGGGGTCAAAGTTAAATTTAAAGTATGTGTTAAGACGTTGCGACTCATTTATTTTACGAATAATCTAGCATTACCTGTAAACTGCTGAATCGATGTTGACCGAGTTTTCACGGTATCAAATATTATATGTGACTCATTATACTGATTCATCTGGCTCTGGAGCTAATAATGTTCCCATTATGCTACTTCATCTGCAACTGGAGCTCAAAATTAAAATATATTCCTTACCTGTACAGTTGAATATCAGGTATTCAGAATTGCATATCAAGTTTTCAGAACTAAACGACATTTAAGAAAAGAAAATATTTACTTTCGATTTGTTTCAGGAAGTAACAAACTACTGCGCCATTTTATTACGTACAGAATGCTAAAGACGATTACCAGATAGATTGTAGCTGTGCTGACAGAGATTATGATCCAAGAAAATCTAGGTCATTTTTACGTTATTAGTTTCCCGCATACAAGACGGCCATCAATGGCGTTTAAAGACTGAATATCCAGAATTAAAGGAAAGAATATTTCAAGTTATGTTTAGTGTGAAAAATAGTTATTATTGGAGACTGATTTTAATGCTTTCATTAAAGGCTGTGGTCAGAGACATTTCAGTTGTGTGTTTAGTGCGAAGTACGCAACATCAAGTCGTACCATCTTTGATATTTGTCACCATACGTTCAGAATTTCACTTAATGCTCCTACGTTATGCAACGTTGAAACGTAAGAAATACAAAACAACTCAATTGAAATTCTAAGGTTTAAAACGGTGATGACCCCATCGAAATCTACTCAGTAGTTTCTGAGTTTTTATAGCTCAAATTTATCTGGTTTTCGTTTTATAGATACAGATGAAGATCAACGGTTCTCGCATGTGAACTGAATAAGCAGAAATCATCTTCAACGTGTCTCAAATTGGGTAACCTTTCTCGAACGCTGCTATGCCGTTATTATTTAACTTTTCCGAGAAACAGAATTATAAAATGTATGCTGTCATTATTAACACTGAATAATAAAAAGTCGTATGGAAATTAAGCAGAAATATCAGAAACCTGTAATTGAACAGTTCATTTTTCTTATTATTTAAGTATTGTAATCATTTCTTGCCATTTCTATAGTATTTGTTGAGTTGACAAAAAATTTTCATTGTTGTTATATGGATGATATGATTTTCTCGAAGGTACTGACCTTCCAGATTAAATTTTGTCCAATTCATCTGAAGAGAAATTACAGCAGACAAGTGAAATTACTATCTCAATTTTTGAAGGATCAAGTACTTTTTTTGTTTTAAATCAAGCTTCATGACTTTCCCCCAAGATGCAAATGTGCCCTTCCTTCAATCTCTCTGAATAGTTCTTGTCAGTACAATAATAATTAAAGAAGTTTCTTATGCGTACGAGCAAAGAATTACGACAGTATGGCGCTGAACTGAATAAATTAACGAAATCATAAAATTCTCAGTCACGTAAGTACAGCTTCTTGCTAAGAAAAATTTATTCTTCATGTACTAAAGTGGAATAGTAATAAATTGAATGCGCACTTAATTTCATTTTTAACATAACTTAAAGAGGAAATTTGTTTTTAAATATTTTTAATGCAGCCAGCTTTCTTAGATTTTAAAAATGATAAAAAACGCTGGATGAAAACATATTTCCGCTGTTAAACAAAAGAATTGACTTTGAAATGCCGATGGAATTAGGAACGTTAATCACTTAGGATACGTTCAGTAATATACAATCTAATTGCCTCTATGTCTACAAGACTTAAAAGCTCTATACAAAAACATTTTAGTAAATCAACAATGATTTTAAATAATTTTTTGTTACCTGTCAAATAAAGCATTCATTGCTACTTTATACAAGTAACATTTGTCATGGAACGTTCTAGCTACTGCTAATAAAAAAATACTAACAATTCATGTTGATCACATCATTTATGAAAATAATTGAGGAAGATGTTTAATTGTCATATTTCCCATTTCTTATGTTCTCAAACTGTATACGAATATAAATTCCTGAATGTATAATCCAGATACAATATCTTTTTTATATTCTAAACATTACGCACTTCAACTGTGAGAAGAAACTTACGTTTTGCTGACTGCTATTCTGTCTAGATCAGCGGTCGGTAACTTTTAGCAGGCAAGGGCCACAAGGTGGCAAAAAAAAGTAAAGGCGGGGCCCCACATACACAGTAAAAATGCGAAAACTCAGTTTTCAAATTTGATTAATACAAATGAAGAAAAGTTACAAAATTGATCTTACATACTAAATTCAGTGCGACGTTTGATGTTATAGTTGACTGGCTATGTTTTTTATGTCAGCTTTCATGTTAGAAATTGAAATACGTAATATCTCTCTCAAATGCTCATCTGTGAGACGAGACGCGTATCTATGTTTTCGATAATTGACAATTGAAAAAGTTTGCTCGCATAAATAAGTGCTTCCAAAAACTGAAATAAACTTCTGAGCAAACTTCTTCAACTCCACAAAATCAGACGGCAAGCTACCATAAAATTGGACCAAGTCATTCATCTAGTAAAAGGCGTTTTTTAGACTCTCATTGGATTGAAGTTCAATCACATTCATTTGTAAATTATTGGGTACATCCTCAACATCGCATCAAAAAAGGTTAGCAAAAATCTTCAGTTTATTCGAAACCTTCTCGAAATTACCAAGTCACTTAATTGACCTTGTAACGCCATTAAAATGTCTTTCATTTTCTCACTATCCCAATTAAAATCAATGCGAGCTTCCTCTACAGCCTTTAGACAATTCGGGAAGTGATCTAATTTTTTTCTTAATCAATATGTTTTATGAAGAGCCGGTTTTTAGTTTGAAACGCCTTTAAGTCTGTATGCATATCAGATATTAGTTTGTTTTTCCCTTGTAGCTTGACATTCAGCGTATTTAATTCTATAGTTAAATCTGTCAAAAATCCAAGATCTATTAACCATTGAGGGTCTTTGGAACAGATTTACCTTTCTGATTCATAAAAGTGTTGATTTCTTTTCTGAGACCAAAAAATCTTTTCAGCACTGTACCTCTACTTAACCATCTTACTTCTGAAAAATAAAAGACATCTTGATGATCTGCTTCCAGTTCAAATAGAAACTCTCGGAATTGACGATGTGTCAACCCATTATTTCTGATATAGATTACAGTGCTATCACGATGTCCATGAAACGACTTTGGAACATAACGCTTCTTGGTGGATAATGCAATGGAAAAATAACGGGATTTCACATTTCACATCCTATCCAATTTTGTTTTAATCCTACCCACTAGGCCCCTGTTTTGCCCACTCATGTTTCTACCTCCGTCAGTTCTTAGACTTATCAATTTTTCTCACGCTAATTGCATTGACGTCATTGCCTGTTCTAAGTGACAAAATAAATCTTCCACCGTAGTCGTTCCCTTCAAACTACATAACTGTAAAAATTCCTCACACACACTGAAGTACTTATCAATTCCACGAACAAATATTGGAAGCTGGGCAGTTTCTGACACATTATTACTTACTACGGTAGCTAAGGAGAACCATTCAAATTGTGTTTTTTCCCGACGTTTTTTGCATAAATTTGCGCCCAAATCTTCAGAGCGCCGGGTACAAGTTCTGGCACATAAGTTTATATTTTCAAATTTCTTTTTTTTTATCTGGGGCTTACCTCTTCAGCCATAGCAAAGGCACATTGTTATATTAATTCGCGGCCGGTAAACTGTCGCCCAGACTTGGCAAGTGTTTCCACCACCCTTAAACTCGCACGTATATATTTGACTCGTTACTTTGAATTTGCACTTAAAAACACTTTGTTGGTTCTTGAATGAAGATTTGGGTGAGTTGATTTTGTTTTACCGGGAATCACAAACTAGGCACACAAATATTGCTTTATGCTCGGTGTCATAGTGATGTTTGACGTTATATTATTTTTGTATAGCAAGGGTTTTTTGGCATAGTAATCATGGCGGTTTTCCATTGCAATTAGTATAAATCTGTTCATGCATCGTCAAACACTCTATTTTCTTCAATTAGCTTCCTCTTTTATGTAGCCATCAGTAAAACTTATAACCAAAAACCCCAAATACACTCTGTAAGAATAAAAGCCGTGTTGAAAACATGTCACGTAATTTCGCTATGTTGTTGTATGAACTATCAATAACTCACACTTACCGAACTGTAAACAAAATAGTAGGTACTCGTAGGTCACAGAACAATAACTAAATCGTGGGTACAGAGGCGTGGTGGCGTGCACACATGAAATATAACTCGTTTCACTCAATAATACAGCCAGCGCGGACGGACGGCGGGCGAGTGAGAGAAGATTATTGTAAACGCTGATCTACTGTTTCTATCATAGGAGAGAGTACGGGAATCGTTCCTGCTCGCACGTGTCCTGCTTTGTTCGCGTAGTTCATTCGCTGCGCTGTTAGATCGCGTTCACTCTTTTATGCATATATATTTTATTATTTTATAATATGGGCTTTCGATATGATTTTTATAAGACGGACACGAGCCGCAAATAGAGAGGTCACGGGCCGCTCGTTGCCGACCGCTGGTCTAGATGATCAGGATTCACAGAAAAACTACCGTTCAGAATTAAATGGGATTTTCAATGATGTATAGCCAACGGTCCCGGGGAAGGGGATGAAAAATAGAGTACGTTTCATTTTCATATGATATTGGATAGCTGAGATTTCTTTGGATTTGGTTGTTCATTCGCATAGCCAGCTTTATTTTTATTTTATTATTTTTTTAATCCACTAGTGTACATTTTTCTTCAAGTCTACCTAATTTTTGCCACACAGGACGGACACAACATTTAATTAAAATTACTCATGCCCGAGGCCACATTCGAACCGCCACTTGAGCATTTCAAAATCCACACAGTAACCACTACGCTGTCAGGGTAGGCGACTGGGAAATTGAATAAAATCGTTTCCACAAATTAATATAATTTATTCGTTCAACGTGATTCATGCAATAACTATTATACAGTCGGATTTAGATGAGCTTGCAAATAACGTTCAGCCCATAGGTCGGGGATAAAATAAGGTATGTTTAAATTTGATCTGAAGTCTGAAAGCTGAGAAATTCAAGATAAAAATTTCCATGAGTTGGTGTTTATTTTCCATTGAACGCAATTATAAAAACCACTAGGCGGATTAGTTACTGTCAGCACCGCGAAATATTTATCGTGATTTCTGCATATTAGTTTTTAGTTTCCTTCCTGATGAAGTGATGACTGTGACACAGTCGTTTAAAACCATAGGTCCATACTTGAACACTCAACGTGAATGAAGTAGCTAGTTAATAAGTAGTATTCAATTTGGTTACTTGTTGACTGGAAAGTTCCATCCTTTAAACCCTGCCACACCAAATTTTAGCCAGTAGTGAAGCTTTTACCACTTGTGGTAGGCGTTTGAAGTGAACAGTTTAGTAATAACCACAAAGATATACAAAAAAAGAATTTCATGCAATAATAAAACACTTTTATTTAGAGAAGTGGACAGCAACGCAGATCAATGCCAAGTTAGGTAATGTTTATGGGGACTCTGTTCCTGTGTTGAAGACCGTCTAAACACGGCCGAACCAGCACTGAAGACGAAGAGCCCTGCGGATGCCCAGCAGAAGTTACCACACCAGATATCATGGGTAAAATCCATGGTACGGTTATGGAAGATCGCCGAACGAAGGTGCGTGAGATTGCTCAAACCGTAGGCATTTCAACGGGACAAGAGCATAAGACTGCATATGAAAACGTTGTGTGCACGATGGGTATCGCGAAAGGATGTTTTAACGCAGTGTCTGGCTATGATGAAGCGCAATTCGCAGAATTTTTTGGATCCGATTCGTGACTTTAGACGAAATTTGGATACATCATTACACTCTTGACTAGAAGGAGCAGTCAAAGCATTGGAAAGTGCGCCGAAGAAGGCGAAGACTGTTTTGTCGGCTGAAAAGTTGATGGTTACTGTTTTTTGGGATTCTCTAGGAATTATTATAATTGATTACTTTAAAAATGGTAAGACAATAACAGGAGAATGATACGCAAGATTCTACTGTTTGAAAGGAGGGCTGAAAAGTAAACTGCCAAGATTGGTGCGCAAAAGAGTGTTGTTCCGTCAAGACAACGTGCCGTCTCACATGTTGACCATCGCAATGGCAAAATTACAAGAATTGGGCTTGGAATAAATTCCCCATCCACCTTATTCTCCAGATTTGGCTCAGTGTGACTTTTTATTGTGATCATATTCGAAAATCTGACTTAGTGGGAAGACATTATCGTCAAGAGAGGAAGTCATTGTAGCCGTCAACGAGAATTTTTCAGGCTTTGAGACAACCTGCTTCTGTGATGCCATTAAAACTTGGAAAACTCGCTGGATCAAATGTATCACCCCCTCAATGGGGACTATGTTAAGAAGTAAAATTATTATTTTTTAAAAAAATAAGTGTTTTACTTGTTTTTTTTACCAAGTTTATCAAACGACGCTCGTAATACAAATACTGGCAGAAAACATCAACAACAACGACGATGATGATAACGATGACGACGACAACAACAAACCGAAATTGGTGAGTGAGCGGTTAACGCTCTGGCCTCGCATTCTGGAAGACGCCGGTTCGAAACCCCATGTGGGCATCCAGATTTGGGTTTTCCGTGGTTTTTACCAAATCACTCCAGGTGAAAGCCGGGATGTTTCCTTCAAAAGGCCAACGCCGAATCATTCCCTTTCCTTGTACCCAATCCCCTTCTTCCTCTAATGACTTCGACGTCAACGAGGCGTAAAGCCATAGGTAAAAAAAAAGACAACAACAACGAAAAGTACGACAATAACAACGATGACGACGAATTCAGAAAAAACAACGACCACAACATCAACGGGAAAGACAAAATTACGACGACAAACGTGACGAAATCAACAACAAATCCGACTACGACGAAAATAAACACAACACATCGATCTCCCGCCACACAAGTTTCCTCTGTGAACGAAATTTGAACATTTCTAGAACCATTCTAAGAATCATTCCATCATTATGATTATTAAAGTTTGTAGTGAAGGACATAGCGGTGCAGATCATTAACTTCAGCTACCTTGTACTAATGTGGTTGTTGTGGAACATTTCAAATTTTAACGGTATACGTTCTGGGGGATTAACCATTCTTCGGTTCGTTCATTCTGGTGAAACAATAGAATTCTTACCCTTCCTTAGTGCAACACATATACGATACATACATCTGCCGTAGATTACAATTCTCTGCTCATTTGGGTTTCTACAGTATTTTCTTATTTCTCATGTTTTGATTCTAAGGCTCCATATTTCAAAAGCTTCACAAGACATCAGTGACGCAGACTGGAAGGTAAACCTCTCAAAAGAGTAAAGGAATACATTGGCACAATATGAGACTTTGGTTGACACAGCAAAATATAGTGTTTGCTCTATTAAATGTTGCGATGGTGACCCTGGCAACGTAGGGGATAGCGCGCTAGCCTCGCGTTGCAGGGGTCGCCGGTTCGATTCCGCCCTGGGTGGTTATAATTAAGTGTTGTGTTTGTCTTGTGTCGTCTATACCATTGAAAATCTATAATACACTGAGTGATCCAATACATACTTGAAAATTACATAGTGCCGGCTGGATGGCCTCGTAGCCAAATGCCATTAAAAAATAAAAAAAAAATGTTGCGATGACTATTTTAACCGAGAAAACTTACAGGAGCAACAAAAACTTTTGGAACACCTCTTCACGAAAAACTTTTTCTATCTGACACTTATAATATTTTCAAATTTAAACTTTTTTTAGCTGAAACAATAATTAAAAAATTCGGAGGAAAGGTTTTTTTTAAAACACAAATTCCACTTTTAGTAACAGTAACGTTTACTGGTTATGATCACATGTTACGTTTAAAGCCGATACAGAGATCACTTAGCTATCAATTTTAACGAAAACTTCGAGTTGAAAAATCGATGCATTAAAAACACCTCTGTATCAGCCACAAAAACAGGATTAAAATATCAAGAGCAAAACTACCTCTCTAGCATTCATTCCTGACGTTTAAAGTGACCTTGATTTGGTTTTATAAAGTAAAATAAAGGTATTTTGGAAAAGGTTTACATTTATTATCATTGAATGGAATTTAGTGGAATTGCTGCTAGAATCTTCGGATAATTTTTGGTGGTTGTCCTTACAATAGAAAAACCGAGAGTGGTGGATGAGTGATAGCAGTATGGTCTTGCATTCGGGAACACGCGGTTCAAATCAGGCCATGGTTTTCCATAGTTTCTGTAAATCATTCCAGGCGAATACCTGGATGGTTTCCTTAGAACGCGGTTTCCCACTTCCTTTCATACCCACCTCCACCACAACGACATCAACGAGGCGTCAAACCATAAGCAAACAGCAAAAAGCAAAGTATCTATTTGATTTTTTTTTTTTTTTACTTTATTCCTTTCTCTTTGGTAAATAATTTCAATGCAGTTAATTGACCACGTAATGTTCCCTTAAGAGACCTTTTATTTAGCTTTAATAATTTATTTGCCTTCCTTCTCCTTCAATATTCATTTTGACTACCCAGTTCACATTTGACCACTTGTCCTAATTACATACCACTGTAAGCGATGTTGAATTCCAAGCGGTATAGCGCACCACTATCTGTGATTATCAACTCGTACGGTCATATACGTATAGACGGCACACATGTGAATTTGTATTCTGAATGTAATGGTATTTGCGAATGTTTAATGAGATTGGTCAGCTAGAGATGTTGCTGACATTCACAAAATGAAAGCTAAATACATCTCGGGCAAATTAAACATTAGATTTTCTCTGTTTGTACACCCCTAACATTAAACAATTCATTTAGGCAAGAAATGGATTTAGGATTATTTCTGAATCTTAATTATTACATGTTATAAAAGTTGACTCGCGTATCAAAGGCGAAATATACAGGATGTTCTCTTACTCAGCTTTCATCCTGTTTCTATCATTCACTGGTTTGATAACTATTTCTAAAGTAACAACTAATTTTTTTAATAAAATAAATATTTCTCATGAACAAGATAAACTAAATATTAATGATGTAAGTGTAATCTGAAAATAACATTCTTAAGACCAAAAACATTGCTATCACGTTAAAATTCGCAAGAAATATATAACATTTCACCACGTTTCATTAGTTTACTGTACTTAAGATTTATATTGTAGAGTTCCAAGTCATTTTGCGCCAACCAGTTGCAACACTTACCAGAAATTATAAAGTCTACAGTAACGGCATACTAAAAGAAATAACACCACGACTTCCATAAAATAACCAGCCTAAAACGCCCTATTTCGTCATAAGTTAGAGAGGTACAATACTCTGGCACTTTAAAACTACACTGAAGAGTCAAAGAAACTGGTACATCTGCTTAATATCGTGTAAGCCTGTAGGGCCAGCTCAAGCACGCGGAAGTGCCGCAATACGATGTGTCATGCACTCGACTAATGTCTGAAGTAGTTCTGGAGGGAATTGACACCATGCATCCTACAGGGCTGTCCATAAATCCGTAAGAGTACGAAAGGGGGGGGGAGGGGAGGGGGGAGATCTCTTCTGAACAGCACGTTGCAAGGCATCCAAGGTATGCTCAATAATGTTCATGTCTGGGGAGTTTGGTGGCCAGCGGAAGTTTTTAAACTCAGAAGATTTTTCCTGGAACCACTGTGTAGCAATTCTGGACGTGTGGGGTGTCGCGTTGTCCTGTTGGAATTGCCTAAGTCCGTCGGAATGTACAATGGGCTTGAATGGATGCAGGTGATCAGCCACGATGTGTACACACGTGTCATCTGTCAGAATCGTATCTAGATGTATCAGGGGTCCTATGTCACACCAACTGCACACGCCCCATACCATTACAGAGCATCCACCAGCTTCAACAGTCTCCTGCTGACATGCCGGATCCACGGTTGTCTCCATTCCCGTACACGTCCATCCGCTCGATACAATTGGAAACGAGACTCGTCAGACCAGGAAACATGTTTCCAAACATCAACATACCAAGTCGCTACTGGCGGGCCCAGGCGGGGCGTAAAGCTTCGTATCGTGCACTCAGCAAGGGTACACGAGCCGGCCTCGGTAGCGTAGGGGCTAGAGTGCTGGCTCCGCGTGCCGAAGGCCGCCGGTTCGAATCCGGACGCGGGCATGGATGTTAAGTGTTGTGTGTCTGTGTGAATGTCTTGTCCGTCCTGTGGCGTCCATACATTGGAGAAATACAATAAATACTGTATGACGACTTACACACTTAAAAAAAAAAAAACAATTATAATTACATTGAGCTGGCTGTATGGCCTCCGTTGCCAAATGTCATAAAAAAAAAAAAAAAAGGGTAGACGAGCGGGCCTTCGGCACCGAAAGCCCATATCGAAGATGTTTCATTGAATGGTTCGCACGCTGACACTAGTTGATGGCCCAGCATTGAAATCCGCAGCAATTCGGGGAAGGGTTGCACTTCTGTCACGTTGAATGATCCTCTTCATTCGTCGATGGTCCCGTTCTTGCAGGATCTTTTACCGGCCGCAGCGGTGTCGGAGATCTGATGTTTTACCGGATTCCCGATATTCACCGTACGCTCGTGAAATGGTCGTACGGGAAAATCCCCACCCCTTCGCTACCTCGGAGATGCTGTGTCCCATCTCGCATGCGCCGACTATAACACTACGTTCAAACTCACTTAAAACGTGATACCCTGCCATTGTAGCTGGATTAACGGATGTAACGCCTGCACCACACACCTGTTATCTTATATAGGCGTTGCCAACCGCAGCGCCGTACTCTGAGTATTTAAATATCTCTGTGTATGCATACGCATGCCTATACCTGGTTAATTGGCTCTTCAGTGTATATGGGCTCACGCCCAAACTAATGTCTGTGCTGTTCTTTTCAGCAGGTAGATTCATGCCGCCCGCCAGGAAAAGAACGTCATTCCGCTATCTGCCGTTGTGTATTGTTAGACTGAATCTAATAAACCGGATTCTTGAACCAGCTGTGTTCTCGTAGTTATTCTCCACTGTCCGAGGGATATTCACAGGTTACCGTCGCTGGTGAGCCATCTACCTTGAACCAGGAACTCTATTCAACAAGGCTCCTGATCGTTCCACGAAGTATTTGACATGTATATATATATATATATATATAAATCACTTTCTCAGAATTTGGCCTATGCTTGCATCGCCTTCAAATTATAATTTCCACGACATCACCCGATTTCTAAATAATTTAGCCTAATAACTCTTGGTAAAGAGAAATTTACAAAAGTGCTACTGATTTGAGTCATTAAGTCTCTGCTCAAACCGACAAATGAGTGAAGTTTCATGTCTTGGACAGACTTGAGTATAAATAGTTATAAAGAATATACTTTCACTTTTACTAAACAATTCTGCTTTTTGTCAGAATCGACAATTTAATACATATAGTTCTAAATGATTATACTTTTCGGTTTCGAAACCTATAGCGATGGGCGATGTTACAAAAACTTTTTTTTTTTAGAAAAATATATTAATTTGATGCGTTTGAGGTTTCTTTCACGTCGCAACACTTGACAGGAAGGAACATGTAGGAAATAAACTGGTATTTGTATGAAGTGAAAGACCACGAAAATCATAGAAATATGTAATTTGAATGGGTATAACACCGCTCATCTGTGATATCACAGTGCTTTCGTCACTGAATATTTAGAACAAAGAATTCTTTCCTAAAGAAGTTAACATGATTTCCTAACGGAACTATTTGATCATAATATTGGCAAATCGCCCGATTATTGCTTACAGTCAATCCTGAATCTCAATCGTATCGAACTGACTGATTTGAGAGGTTATATGCCTAGTGACCACTTCATAGATGTGTTCAGTATACAACCTATATAATGTTTCGTAGACGAAGAGTAGTGATCCGGAATACTGAATCTCGCAGTCATTTATAGAGGTCACATAACACGATTTTCTACTTTTATGGCTGCCAAACTGTCCTCCATTTATAAGAATGCCTTTTGCCGGTGAGAAAAATGTAGGTTCGATTTCCAACTCGATTAATCATTAAACGTACTTCATGCAAATACTCGTATTGCTTCTTTCAAAAAGTAATTAATTGTTACACGTTTCAGGGCTTCAAAACTGCTGACAGAAGTTTCTTGTTTTATTTATCTGTTAGGTACTACTGATCGGATTCTTCCGACGTCTTCCACGCAACTACATTCCGCAAAATATATATGTCGTACGAACTTTTGCATTCATATATGATGCCTTGAAAACTGCTATTTCACTCCTGGCCAACAACAAACGTCTTTTTATGAGTGCCGAGGGAAAGATATTGCAATAGGTATGAAAAGTAGTGCATGGAAGGGAAAAGATGACCATGACCACAAGCTGGCACTCAATTTCAGGCACAAGGGTGTGGGAAGATTCTCTTTTTTTAGGTAAGGGTGTCAGGGATTGGAATGAGTTACCAAGAGAAATTATGAATAATTTACCGAAAACTTTGAAGGAATTTAAAGATAAAATTTGTAGAGGGCAAATTTAGGTAGGTGCAGGATACGGGGAAGATGGGTGTGCAGGGAAATTGCCACCGGAAACTGTGCTCCATTGCAATTAAATTAAATTAAGTTCGCGTCCTTGAAAAAACTGCATCGCGATTTTTATTCCTTTGTAGAATACAGTTTAATTTTATAACATATAATGCAAAGTGTCTCCTCACACAGATGACATTATATTCTGATAAGTCGCTGACAAAATTTAATTTCTGAAGTGAATTTTGTCCCCAGCCAGTAATGCTATGGTGAAAGGAAATTCATCCAGTTCTAGCATTATGTGGGATATGAGAGCAAAAATGAAAATAATTTCCATTTGGATATTGTCATTATAGTTCATTACCAGGCACAAAAATGAATAGCGTTTTCTAAGGCAGTAATTTCAGCAGGTAAAATGTATACATTTTCTGGAAATCCCTTTAATTAAAAAAAAACTATGATTTAATTACATTGTTTGTGAGAATACTTTCAAACTACATAAATAGGAATAATGTAGATTTGGCCCATATTGAACCCCATCAACAAAGCAATATATCACACCGATCTGTATATAATCAGGAAACACTTTAAAGCGCCAAGCTAGGTACGTAATGAAAATGTAGATCTATGTCCTGAAGACATTAATGTTGTTTCGTCGATTTACGTGTATACAGCTGTATATGATTTCTTGAACAAGAAACAGGAATACAAGTTCGGTGGATGTCCTTGGTCATTCTACATCTACATCTACATGTAAACTCTGCAATTCACAAAATTGTGGGTGGCAGAGGGTGCGCAGCACTAAAGCTAATATCTTTGCTGTGCAATCCAAAACCAAATTGTACGAGGGAAAAAAGAATTCATATAAGAATCAGTCAGGCACCTTATTTCTCTAATTTTATCTTTCCTGTCCTTCCGACTCAAATAGGTTGGTGGAAGAAGTATTTCACTACACTCAAAAGTGAAAGTGGGAGTACGCATGTTTACCAATAAGTTTAAACGAAACGTGAGTCGTCTATCTACCAGAGACTACCAGCCTAGTCTACTAATCAGTTCTGTGACGCTTTCATAAGGACTGTAGCAAGCGGTCACGAATCGAGCGGCTCTTCTCTGTACTTTATTTATACTTTCGATCAACCCCTTACGAAACGGGTCCCAAATGGCACAACAATAATCCAAATGTGGACGCACAAGAGATTTTTACACTATCTCCTTTGTTAGTTCATTACAATTTTTCAAGATTCGACCTATGAATCGCAGCCTAGAATTTGCTCTACCTACTAACGAATTAATGTGTATGTCCCATTTCATGTTTCTTTTTACTGTTACTCCCAAATATTTAATAGAAACGACCATATCAATAACTGTATTGTTTAACTCGTATTTTCTGAACAATTGGATTCTTTTTGTTAGTTACGCTCATTGTCTTGCACTTTTTACAATTTAGAGTAAGTTGCCACTCAGTGCACCAAGCCAAAATAACATCCAGATCACGCTGAATTTCTAAGCAATCGGCCAAATTCCTTACTTCCCTATAAATAACCGCATCATCAGCAAACAATCTAAAAAGGCTTTTCACTTTGTCTCCGAGATCGTTTATAAAAATTAAGAAAAGAAGTGGTCCTATTACACTTCCTTGAGGTACACCCGATGTAACATCTACATTAGAAGAACTTTCTCCTTCAACGACAACATACTGCGACCAACCAGTTAGAAAATCCTTTATCCATTCACAAAGCTGATCCGATATACCGTATACTCGAAGCTTCGCTAAAAGGCGGTTGTGTGGCACAGTGTGGCACAGAGTCAAAGGCTTTCTGGAAATCTAAAAAAAATTGCATCTACTTGTGAACCTGCATCGATAACTTTCATTACGTCGTGTGTAAATAGGGACAGCTATGTTTCACATGATCTTTTCTTCCGAAATCCGTGTTGATTTGATGTAAGCAAATTATTATCATCTAGAAAATTTATAATGTTGGAGCATATAATATGCTCCATAACTCTATTACAAACAGATGTTATGGATATGGGACGATAGTTTCCAGGATCACTTCGATCACCTTTTTCGAAAATAGGAGTTACTTGCGCGATTTTCCAGTCTGAAGGTACTTTTCGCTCTTCTAATGATTTACTGAATATATCAAACGGAAATGGCCCGATTTCCGCCGCATACTCTGAAAATACTCTTACTGGAATTCCATCCGGGCCCGGTGCTTTCCCCCACTTCAGGAGCTCTAATTGCTTAATGATACCTGCAGTATCTATTCGTAATGATTCCATCACTGACTCGCCACGGCGTGTGAAATCGGTAATATTATCCTTATGTTCATTTTTAAATGAATTTTTGAATACAGTATTTAGTACGTTAGCTTTATGGCAGCTTTCATTAACCTCGGAACCTTCACGAATTAGTGTTGGAATATTGCTGTTGGTACAATTAACTTTTCGTACATAAGACCATAATTTCTGTGGGTTTTCTGTGAGACTCTTAGGGAGAGAGTTGGAGTTAAAATCGTTAAAGGCCTCGCGCATTACATTCTTAATACGTCTTCCTAAATCAGCTAAGGTTTCTAAATCGCTGCGACACCCCTTCCTTCGTGAGCGTGCGCGTATTTTTCTTTGTTTTTTGAGTAATTTTTTGACTTCGCATGTGTACCACGGTGGATCATTCTCCCCCTTTATTGTCCACTTCGGTATATGTATTTCCATTCCTTCCCTGACTATATGTATAAAACGATGCCACATCTCTACAACAGTGTCCTTTGCTGACTTGAAGTTATGGTAATTATTCCTCAGGTAGGTTCTAAAACACTCCTTTGAGGCCTTACTGAATCTGTATACAATCCGCCCTTTTTTATTTTTTCGCTTGTTCATTAATTTGATAGTCGCAATTACCGCTTTGTGATCGCTTATTCCTGTGGTCGTTGAAATGTCGGTGAATAATTCTGGCCTGTTGGTAACCAGCAAGTCTAAAATATTTTCGCTACCGTTATGACACCGCGTAGGTTCATTAACTAGCTTATCGAGATGATTATCTGACAACAACTCGAGAATTACTTCAGAAGCTGCCTTATCCCTACTACCTGTGATGTGAACGTAATTAGGCCAGTAAATATAAGGCAGATTGAAGTCGCCTCCTAGAATCATAGCATGATCCTTAAAACGGCTAGCTATACTATTTACATTATTTCTCAACTCCTTGACGATAGCTATGTCGGAATCGGGTGGACGGTAGAAGGCGCCTATGATGAGTTTTGAGCCAGCAACGTTGAGTTTAATCCATATGATTTCACAGATCGTATCGACGTCTATTTCATTACATGGGAGAAATTTACTCACAGCTATAAATACCCCACCTCCATGAGAATATAATCTGTCTTTACGAAAGAGGTTCATGCTATCTTTAAAAGTTTCGGTGGAACATATTTCCGGTTTCAACCAACTTTATGTACCGATAACGATATCCGCTTCTGTACTACAAATATCGCTTTCAAGTTCCGATTGTTTGTTACAAACGCTTCTACAGTTAATTACGAGAACTTTTAACTGTCGTGATTCTTTTACGTTGCTCCTACATTCTGGTGTTGCATCTGATTGGGTTGCTCGTAACTGAATTTCATGTTTCGGGTCTTCCTCCCTCAGCCTAAAAAAACCACCCAGTGCATTCCACACGGCCCCTGCCACCCGTATAGCCGATTCACGTATGTAGTGCACACCTGACCTATTAAGGGGAACCCTACAAGACTCGACTCTATGGCGAAGATCGAGAAATCTGCAGCCAATGTCATCACATAAACGTAGTAGTCTCTGGTTCAGCCCCTCAATACGGCTCTGAACCAGAGGTCCACAATCAACTCTGTCTACGATGCTACAGACGGTTAGCTCTGCCGATATCTTGCGGTCACTGGCGACAGAGTTTACCCTTTCATCCAGCCGCCGGAAGGAAGAGAGGATAACCTCCGATCCAAGGCGACAAGCATCATTGGTGCCGACATGAGCCACAATCTGTAGTTGGCTACACCCCGTCCCTTCTATGGCATCCGGGATGGCCTGTTCCACATCTCGGATCAGGCCACCCGGAATACACACTGAATGGAGGTTGGATTTCTTCCCCGAGTAATCCGCCATTTCCCTAAGGGGCTCTAATAACCGCCTAACATCAGAGCTCCCAAGTACCAGAATGCCTTTCTGCGCTTGCTCAGACCTGGCTGGCTGGGGGGCCGTCAACTCGCAGGATGACTATTGTGAGACTGAGTCAGACTCCGACAATACTTCAAACCGGTTGGACAGACGAACAAGTTCAGCGTCTTGGCCTTTAAGCCTGTTCGACAGCCCCCGTGTGCGGCTTCGAAGTCTAGAAGCCATACGCCAGTCACCGACAGCCGACCACGGCACAGCATCCAACACTTCAGCCTGGGTTGCAGGTACGACGGTCGATATGGAAGAATCTGTGATAGGCATGGCTACATCAGTTTCCGCAATATCACATCTGCTGCAGCCATTTAAGGCAGCTTCCAGCTGTGTAACTTTCGCTAACACAGCTGCAAGCTGTGCGCGCAGATCAGCCACCTCAGCTCGCGTCTGCACACAGCAATCACAGTCCCTAGACATACTGCTTTTGAAAAACGCAAATAAGAAAAGAAAAAAAGGACAGAAAAAAGGAACAGAAACTTGAAATAACCTGTACTTCCTACAAAATATAAACACTCGGACATTGCACTAACCTAATCTACACACACTACAGATAAAATAAAACAACAAAATACGCTAATGCACAAGGCGACTGTTCAAACGCTACTAACGAGTACTGTCTACAAAATGTAAACACTCAGAGATTACACTAATCAAATCCCCACACCACTACAGATAAAATATATCAACAAAATACACTACTGCACTCGGCGACTGTTCAAACGCTACTAACGACCACTGTCTACAAAATATAAACACTCAGAGATTACACTAATCAAATCCCCACACCACTACAGATAAAATACAACAACAAAATACGCTACTGCACTCGGCGACTGTTCAAACGCTACATTGACACAATCTGCTAACTAGTTCTTCCAGGTACTATTATTATTGTTTAAGAGCCTCTAGTTACCACCTAAATGACACCTGGTAACATTAAAACAGAGATAATGCGTTTGGGCATGGTATTCCGAAGAACCATTTTTAATTCCCGGTCAGACTTCCAGATTTTAGCTTTCGATGATTTCGCGAAATCACTGGAGGGGAAGGCTGGTAAAGTTTCTTGATAAAACCATTGCCAAAACTGTCCTGTTACACTGAGTGTTCTGGGCACACCCCAAAAAGACAAGCAGAGATCTCTCTGAACTATGTTATATTGACGCACTCGCTAGATCGATTTAAAATATGAGTGCTTTGTGTGAAATTCGTCTTTCACTCCAGGCCAACAACCAACGTCTTTTTATGAGTGCCAAAGCATAAGTTCGTGTCCTTGCAAAAATTGCATGTCAATTTTTATTCCTTTGTAGAATACAGTTTAATATTATAACATATAATGCAATGAACTTTTATTTTTCTACAGTTCTAAAGTTTGTTTTATCTGAAATAGAATTCATTCAGTAATTAATAATTGTGTAAAAAAAAGAGCGGATTTCAAAGGGCATTCTTTATGATATGGTGGAAACTATAAGGGACAGTGCTCCTTCTTATAGCATAGTTAAAACGTGAGCATCTGAATTTTAACAGTGGAGAATTAGCATTGAAGGTAATACCTGCGCAGGAGGACAGAAGGAAGATTAAACATTCGGTGACACATATTCTGCATGTGTGCTTGGGCATGAGAAAAATTTCCGGCCATTAAGTGTCAAAATATATGTTAGCTGATCAAAATTCAGTTAGGAGGAAGGTGACTGCAGAAATAATAGCCACCCTCAAAGTTAATTCAGGAAATTTTGCTGAACGCTTTATTACTACGGATGACACCTAGGTTCATCACGTTACACCTTTATAAAGGCAATAGTCAGTGCAGTGGAAGCACTCCAGTTGCGTCCATCGTGACAAGGCTAAAGGTGGCTTCGCTCGGCCAGCGATTTTGCGGGCCGCTCCGGGCCAGGCCGAATTGTACGGATCTGCACGCGGCGGCACAGGTGAGCCCGCGCCACCTCTTGCAACACAAGCGCGATTCCTGTGACGCATTGCCTAGTCTCGCTGAAACTACAATATAAACGGCATTCAGGCTTTCAAATATCACCTGTCTTCACAAACTCTTTAATTTTAATGTGTAACGTCCTATATCTTGACATTAAGTTGTCCATTTTCTTCTTTAACTCTTTAGTTGTAATGTTAGCCTCCTTTAATTTACTTTTAATGCTATTCCTCGCATCGTGTACATCGTTTAGATTTTTATTCTTTGCGTTATACGTGTACGATATAGCAGGTGCGTTTTCGTATGCACTAAAAAACTAAAAAATGACTTACTGTAAATAGAATAACGGGTTTCACGCTGTTTCGAAGTGCTCCTCCTTCTTCTTCCCAACATCTTCCTGAGGCCGTCGTTAGGAGACTTAGCCGTCTGCTGAGTCTCTAGCTGACTTAGGCATAGAAAACAAAAATACAGCAGGTGATTTTAGAGATATCCGGAATGAAGTTTTATGCCAGTGATGTGAAATGGTTCTGTTACAACTTGCAATACAACATTAAGTTCGTCATTTCTTCCGGGATATACGTAATATAAATGCAAATAAATAAGTAAGATACATGTTGTAACTTAATTCTTTGCTTGCCAAAAAACAATTAGTTTGAATAGTGTTATTTGTGACGTAGTCTCCGTCTTTGCGAATGTATCGGTGCCCTCTTTGGGTAGCGTACATATATCTGGGAAAAGCTTTAAATATGTTACCGCAGCTTCTAGAATCAGTTTGTTCTCGACAAAAAATTGGTAATCTTTGAAATTAGCTTCATAATTTGTTTCTTTTATTAATTAGGTACTAAACGCGAATTATTATGTAAAATAGAACGATTCTCTTCTAACACATTCGTTATTTGTTTTATACTATCCGTATAGTAGTTTTTTTCTAGCTAAGCTTAATGTAACGTGTCCCTTAATAGTCTCAAGAGTTACATCGACAGCTATCACACAGTAGCACAGTACGTAAACTTCATCAGTAATGAATTGATTGTTATAAAAGTTTCATCGATATATAGAGCATTTCTGTGTGCGAATAGCTGCAAACTGGCTGGCAGTATGTTATCAAATTTAGCGGTGATGGAAAAGTAGCATTTTATGAGCTCACTCCGTGCTATTGTAATAAGTAAACCAAAAATGCCGGTGACGATATTTTGAACGTATAAATGGTCGCAAATTCAAATATTGAACTCATTTCCCACAATTCACTGTTAATGTTTCATATATACACCACGTCCACTCTGGTGCCGAGGGTGATGAAAGAGAGAGCCGAATTCTATCTATTTATGCTACTTGAAAATCAAATACAATGTACTACTGTTTCAAAATATTTATAAATCCGTAGGTAGCCACGCTTCTTTAGCAAATAATGTTGCATGAAGTTCCACCAAGAAATTGGCAGATTACCATAAATGCTACACCAACAAACTGCATTATCATGCCAACTGGCAGAAATAAAAGATAGACGATCCAGTGGACAAACTTCACGGCAGAAATATTCCTTGCTGAGATAAAAAAATAAGTACAACAGGGAAAAGAACAACAAAGAAACAGTTTTTATTTGATGCTATTCTGGATTAATATATCATTAAAATTAGTTTTGAGTGTTATTTTGTACGTTGGTGTGGTTTTGATTGCTATCTGAAGTATATTCGTGATCAATTTGTTAAAATGAAATTTACAACTCTGGGGCTGAGATATTCATAATGACGATCGATTCCATATTTCATTCTTATATTTTAATCTTCTTTTTTAACACTTTAATATTTTAAAAACCGTTTATCTCTGCACTTCAACGTAGAACGCAATGGCACACGCCGTGGCAAAATTTTTAGGTAGCCAAAATGGTAAAAACGGTACCATTATAATTTTTCCATGCTCATCGTCCTTATGTCACAGTCGGGTACTTCTACAACCATTGTTTCCATAGTATCTGTTTAACTCTACAAATAACAGAGTAAATTGATTTTTTTTCGAGTAATGTGCAATCAATTAGATGTGGGGCATTTTTGTTTAGCTAAGTATTTTTGCGAGATATAGTAGTTAATAATTTGTCCTCGTTGCTATAATTTATCAATCACATAAATGACTAAAATTCAGAAGAACTCCAAAACAAAAACGTTTGTTATTAAAAATTTCGTCTTCCGAATTAAATTACTGGTGCTCTTGGCTGATGAATGACTTAGATACAAGTAGTTATTTATTTAATTACTTACTTTTTATGAAATTTTCCCATATATTTCTCAATGATAGTTGTTCAATATTTATGAGATATTTTCACTTCCGTATGTATTAGGTAATTAGACTGTGCTGTTGTGGTGTGTGTATGAATTCTTCGACTTGACATCAATATGATCGTAGTATAAACGTTACGAAATCCATCCCTATGACATATGTATCCGACACACATCATTACAAACAAGTAAGTAACTAAAAATCAGTTTTAATTACATCAAAAACACTCCAAGATCAACAGTAAATTTGTTTCATAATTTAAAAAAAAAATAAAAATTTGCGCATGCCGTACCAAGTTATTTATCTTTTTACTCCAATTATTTTTATGACACTTATGTAATCGTATTACATTCTTGTTATATGGACGAGAAAATAAAGTTTGGTAATAAATAAAAATAAAAATCTTAAAATCCCTCTTGTATAAGCGTCTTATACAACACAATTTTCAGTGCCATGATTTTGAATTTCTAACTATATGCCTGCAAATATTCGAATGTTTTCAGTTAGAAAATTAGAAGGGTGCATTATTACCCAACCTACTTTGATAAAATACGTTGAGCCTGGAGACTGCGAACTTCAGTACATCGGCAACCTTCAGCGAATCTCCATAATAAACTAGCTGTTAATTACAATGCTGCCACCACAGCGTGCTTGGATAATCAACAAAATGAATAACTGTATTGACTTCATTTCCGTAAATTTCAAATAAGTAATTTAATTTAATTTTGTTTGCACTTACATTGCTAAAAGAAAGTGTAATTGCGATGCCTCTGTTATATAGCAGAGATAAAAATTATAATGCGAGAGAGAGATATAAAAAAATAACTTGACGTTCGTTTAAATCAAATGTTTACACGAAACGTTGGTATTCACGAAATATATCAATAAAATTAAAGGTAGTTATTCGTTACTAAAATTACTCTTTACTTGGACAATTTTTCATAACAACAAAAATTTCCATCAAGTAGAATCAAACGGAGTTATTTAAAAACATCCTAGCCAAATACTCCGAAAATATAACCAGAGAAAATTACTAACATCACGACATATATCAATAAAAAAGATAATTAATCATTATTTGCTTATTCTTAGAATCTTGTCCAGAAAAAATTCCTGCAATCGCAATAGCGGAAGCCAGTCATTTTGAAGGGCGTTCAGACAGAATTTAATATTATATCTCGCAAATTACGCAGCCAAATAAAACCATCGCAAAACAAAACTGACTGCGTATTGAAAGACGTGTGGTATGGTACTACAATTGATCCGGTTCGTAAAAATGAAGTAACAATTCTGTTACTACGTCAAAGATGAATCGTATTTTTTATATATATCCTACCAGGTATATATTTATTCTCAAAATAGAGTGTTGAGAATAAATGGAAGAAGTCTCAACAACTTAAAATTCGCTGATGATATAGTTTTAATCTCAGTCTGGCAGAGCTCAAAGAACTGATAAACGAACTAGAGGCAGCTTGTAGCGAAGAGGGTGTTAAAAGAAATATATCAAAAAGCAAATTAATGTAAAAAAATGGGCAGAAGATAAGGCAGACACAAAAGATGCTGGTATTGAGTCTGTAGATCAGTACATCTATCTTGGCCAACTGATCAAAATGAATGGCGACTCAAAGCCTGAGATCTACAGATGCATAAAGCTGGGCTGGAGAGCATGCGGAACAAATTCCGTAGTTAATCTAACATGCCAGTACATCTTTTTTTTTTATTTGATCACTGTGTGTTACCGGCCCTCACATATGCCTGTCAGACTAGGACCCTAAATAGTCACACGAAGCAAAAACTGAGAACTGCCCAGCGAAGTATGGAAAGAGTAATGCTAGGGTTTACAATAATTACAGTGACAGACATTTTAAAAAGAGTCATGACCCAAAAATGGCAATGGGCTGGTCATATCGCTCGCAAAAGAGACGAAAGTTGGACTACGGCAGTACTTGATTGGATACCAAGCAGCCTGAAAAGAGCAAGAGGAAGAACCCCGGATCACTGGGATAAGGATATACGTCGAGTTACAGGCGTGAACTGGAAGAGGGTGGCTGAAGATCGATCAGCCTGGAAAGAACTACAACAAAACTATGTAGAATTAAATTCTTATATAGCTCATTAGACTTAACGAGGCTACATCCTGAAATAGGATTGATATAGCTGCAATAATAATAGTAATTGTCTACGGAAATTTTTCGCGGTCAATGTGACACATCTGTTTATGAAATTTTGACACAAATATTGTAAATGTAAATGAATCAAGTACCAGTGAGAAATGGGCGAAACGTATGTGATGAAATTATAAGGATTTTTTTACTATTTTTGTAAGGGAATCCTAAAAGTCATTGTCTGTGAATCGAACCGGTGACTCTTGCAGGGCGAGGCACGCCCACTAACTATTACACCACCGTTGATTCAGATCTTCAGTTCTTGTGCGTGTAACATGACAGAGCCGCAGCCGTGTCCGAATTGAATTGCACCCGCGTTACTCTCCGAATCACGCGTTATCTCTCTGACATGTCGTTCCCTCTCATTTGCATGCCCGAATTCCAGGGCGGCACTTTATCTGTCACAAAACCGTAGGATAGATATTTGTGTCCAATTACTTCCCGAGTGCAGCGCTCGTGCGAGCATAATTTTAGCGTGATTACCGCCCGCCGTGGCCTGTTTATAGTGCCTATCAGTTTTGTGTGTCGATTAAAGCCAACCCGTAACGAGCACAGTGGTAGTGGCGCTTTAAACGCCAGCTCGGACGACCTATTCGCGACCCTATTGTGTTTAAAGAGAACATCTAGTTCACAGTGTGAACATTTGCTGTTGTTAGCTTCCGGGTACGCCTCCAATACAAACTCGGTGAGCGGTGCTCGAGCCGAATTGTATTGGTTTTCTCATCAGCATAATACGAAATAATAACTACGCTTCAAATATATTCATCATAATGTAAAGCGTATCACCATCATTTACATTCAAATTTTTTTGTTTTGTTTTGTATGTCATCAGTCTTTCTACTGGTTTGATACAAAATCCTCCATCCCTTCCTATCTTCACTAACCTCTTCATCTCAACATTTACAACCTTACAATCTTTTTCCTCAGTTATCTGCTTCATATATTCTAATCTCTGTCTACCTCTACAGTTCTTACCTTCTACTCTTCCCTCCACTAACAAATTAAACAATCCTGCACGTCTCAAAATATGACCTGCCATTCCGTCTCTTATTTGTGTAAACCTCTTCCGCAAACTTCTTTCCTCACCCATCATTTCCAAAACGCGTTCGTTTCGTATTTTATCTGTCCACATAATTTTCAGCATCCTTCTATAGCACCACATTTCAAATGCTTCAATTTTCCTTTTTTCTGGTTTTACTGAAATCCATGCTTCACTATTATTCTCCATACACAGAGTTTTAAAAGTTCTTTCTAACTCCTAGATCAATATATAAAACTAAAACATTCCTTTTTTCATGAAGGCTCTTTTTGCTATTAGTATTCTGCTTTTAACATCATTCCCGCTTCGGCCATAAGTCGTAATTGTATTTCCCAACTAGCATAATTCACTTAATTCTTCTATCGCATATGATTCTAATTTTATATTTAATCTACTATTATTGCTTTCATTTCTGCTACATTTCATTTTATATTACTTTGATTTATATTTGGTCCAAACTCTTCTTTCAGTATTTTGCTCATGCTGTTCAGCAACTTCTCAATATCCTCTGTTATGAAGACAATGTCATCAGTAAATCTTCACATACTTATTTTTTCTCCGTGAACTCTTATGCCACATGCAAAGTTTTCTTTCACTTGCTTTATTTCTTCCTCTACATACAAGTCGAATATTAATGGGGATAGACTACAACCTTGTCTCATCTCCTAAGCAAAGTACTGACTATATTAAATCAAATCTCAATGTATAAAATGGTTTGTAGAAATGGAAGAGAATATAGTTGTAAAATACTAGTAGAATTTTGATATTTTCAGAAATCGTTAAAAGAAACTGGATCGCGATATCCTCTAGACGCTACTCAGCAGGAACGGATATGGGCACTATCTGCTAGAATGTATTAAAAACCTTTATCAAAACACAGACATTTAAGGATAGTACTTTCAGCAAACATGGAGGAAAGTATGGCTGCAACTGAGTAGGAATGTGACACTGAATATCTTTGTATTCGTAAATGATATTTCAGTTACTAAGGAGGAGACGAATATATTTCATCGCGTTTTCCACAATGTGTGGCCAGCAACTGTAAAATTCAGATTCAGTTCATTCTGTATATAATAAAAGCTCATGGCCGGAGGGGTAATGTGCCAAAGGAGTAATGTGCGCTTCTTCGGCACTGAAATATTGTGTTGGGTTCAAATAATTTCTAGGATAGGTAGATTTTTAAGTACTTGTGGTTCAATGAGCAAGCTCTCTGCATCATAAGCTCTTCATCACAGGATTGAATCTCGCTTCAGGTAATTTCATTTATTGAAATATATATACAGATAATTCACGACAAGCAGTTTCAACAATTATGCATATAATAAGTTTTATAAATGCTTTTTTGATATGAAAAACCGACGGCGTCACGTTTGAATCTCCCGTCCCCTGGTGCGGGAATGAAATTTCAACTGTAATGGTGGAGTAACGATATTTGTATTTCACACCTGGCGAACATATATTTTTTAAATATAACTTTGTTTGTGAACAACATAATGAAATTACAAAGCGCAGTTTTTTTAATAACCTTTTTTTATTTATAGCTTTACGCCTCGTCTACGTCGAGGTCATTAGAGGCGGGATGGGACTGGGGACAAGGAACGGGAAGGAATGGCCTTTTGAAGCAAGCATCCCGACATTCACCTGGAGTGATTTGGGGAACACATGGAAAACCGAATTAGGAATGCCCAGACGTGGATTCGAACCGGTGTCCTCCCTAATGCCAGGCCAGATCGTTAACCCCTCATCCACTACGCTCGGTTTTCTAAATAACTAACGCCATTTTAAAAACTTACTGTATGCATAATTTTTAACTGATTGCCGGGAATTATCTCTTTACACATTTGAATAATAATAGTAAAAAAAGTTGCCAGCAGTGAGATTCTATCCAGCGACGACTTGCTTATGAACAGACAGCTTTCTTGTTACACCACGCGACGCTTTAAATCTCCCAACATACAAGTATTTGAACGTAACGGAATACTTCAAATGCCGATTTTCTCTACAACTACGAAGAAAACGCATGTTACTGCTAATTTCCACCGTACACCTCTGGCCATGAACTTTTATAACACACAGTACCAGTCGAATCTGAGTTTTACGATTGGCGGCCTCCCTTTGTCTGTCAAATATGTTCAGAACATCAGTTAGCGGTACCAAGCTGAAAGACGCATCTAACGGGATTCTTAGGATGTGGGCCACTTAGAACAAAAATCTTATCACGTAGTAGACCTATTGAGCAAATTTCAACTATATGGAGTGTGACATAACCCATGATTCCGACAAGGACACTACACATCGTTTAATGATTGAATTGGCTGGTAATGCCGGTGATGATAATGAATCACCTTTGCACTTGTGTGATGTACGATTTCCAAAGACTAGAATGTGTTATTTTCGTTATCTTGCCGTATTCCACAAGACTCTACGTTACAACGCTCTGGCTATATTCACAGCGATGCCTTTAAATTGGTAGTTTCGGTCACATGAATAGAACATACTTGCAGCGCTACGATCACGCAAATAGGGTGAATGACTAACCATACACACTTTTATTGGGCGGTAAATGTAATGTCTGTTCATTTCTATAGGATGCCGCCGTAACAAAAGTTTCACAGAAAGAACGCTTCCTTTTGAAGGAACCATCCCGGGCATTTGCGTGAAGTGATTTCGGGAAATCATGGAAAAAAGAAATCAGCATTTCTCAACGGAGATTCTAACGCACGTCCTCCCGAATGCGAGGCTAGAGCGTTACCATTCACCCACCCTGCTCGACCCTGAGAGTAGTCAACTGTGCCAAAGAATCGACTTGTTACGTAGAATATGGAAGTAGAAAGGGTACGTGTCTATTCACGATTTTAAAAAGGAAATACCAAGCAGTTTAGTCTTGTGCGTGAAATCGCTGCTTTCATCGACCAGGGAGGCAGAATGGGCGGACCGAGCGTGGTAGTGTAACGGATAGCGTTCTGGCCTCGCATTCGGGATGACGGTGGTTCGAATCCTCGTCCGGGCACCCAGATTTGGGTTTTCCATGGTTTCCCAAACCACTCCAGGCAAATGCTGGGATGCTTCCTTAAAAAGGCCATGGCCGAATTCCTTCCCATTCCTTGCCCCCATCCCTTCCCGTCTCTAAAGAACTAGCTGATGAGAGACGTAAAGCAGTTAAAAAAAAAAATGGGCGGAACGTAGTGAAGATCATGATCGCAACATTGGGGTTTCTCCTGTTATCGTCTAAGCGAATGCTGGGACTAACCGCAGTTCCATCTCAATAACTACACAATTCACAAACAAAATTACAGGGAACATAGATAATGGTCACAAACAGATGACGTCGCTTTTGATCCCCTAAGCCATCGATGATAGGCTCGCATCGGTTAGTATACAGTGTTGTCGCAATTATATGGTGAACGGCACTTCGTGGAACGGCAGGGAAGACAATAGGAAGAAGAATCACAACTTAAAATAACAACTGAAAATATTAAATTTGACCCAATAATTCCTGTAAACTTAGAGCAAAAATTAAAGAATTAGTGACCCTGTTTCAAAGATCAAATAAAAAACGTGTAGATACTGACGAACAGTTGCTGGGTGAGGTGTTGGAGTAGTGAACTGGGACATTCGTTTTCAAATCCCGGTTGGTCCAGATATCAGTTACCTGACCTTCACTCAAGAAATTACGGGAATATCTGGATAGTTTCTTAATATTATGGAGAAATCGGAATCCTCGGCCATGACAGTTGGTTTTGTTTTGTACAGTACATTATTATTACCTTATTATAATAAATGGAAAAAAATTACAAGTACCTTTTAATTTTTTTTATAGTGTTGCCGTAGGTAGCGGCTAAATTATTTTTTTTAAATTTTAATTTGTGATACATGTTTCATTTCTTTCTTTAACTTATCAGGACTTAATTTGGGGAAATTATCACTCAGAGAAATTTTGAATATACCTCCACTCGTTACCTCAGAAGACTGAAAAGAAAATATGGTTATAAGCCATGCCTTCATGACTTTACTCTTATATCGAAAACCTTAAGAAATACAAATGATTATTACGTTTTGATTCGCTGACATAAAACGTAGGTAAAACTATACAGCAACTAATTACATACTGGTTCTGAGACCACGGAATAGTATTTCTCTTCCTCCGTTAAACCATCCTGTTGTACCCAACTGTCTGGACAAGAATTCTCTTTCTTAGTAGTTTTTCCATCTTTCCGACCTAAAAGCTTACATTTCACGAATGGAACAATAAAATATACTTCAACGACTCTTGCGTTGTTTACACCGTATTATAAATCTCTTTTGCGGGTATTGATTCACTTACAACTTCAGTTATAGTTTACAAACGTAATTACAACTGCAGAGCAATACTATAGTTAGTGGTCAGGTCGTGATAGGAAGTGGAGTTGTTTTAAAGTTTTCCTCGAAATGAAGAGATTACCTCAGCGTACGAAGAAAGCAGAAATTTATCAGACCAGCAGAGATTTTGACAAGAGAAAAAAAATATCGCTCACCATCGTAAAACAGGTCTTTACGGATCAGAGTCATTGCTGGGACGTTGAAGGAAACATATCAAATTGTGCTGTTAGGTGTCCGGTAGCATTTTTACCAGTATTTCGGCGACTGCTTTTCAAACAAAATATTGGAAGAGTTTTTCGTAAAAGAGAGTTATGCTTGAAGCCATTTCTATAATTTATTCCTGACGGACATTGAGATAGATTAACATGCAGTCCTCTGATAATTTGTGACAACCTAGTCTGGATTGGGAGCGCTTAATATTGGGACGTGACATTCAGGACAAGTACTAGCAATCAAGATTTTCGATTCTCCATGATAATCGAAATCTCTCTAGGTGGATGCATTATGACTGCTTCAGTAGGCCTTGTTTCCTGTTTTTGTAATATCTACATTTAAAAAGTATAAATAAAAAGTAACAAATAATTTAATATGTTAATTTAAACGTAAAACATTCTTTTCTTTCAGTGTTCTGGCAATTAATTTCTAGAATTGTTATTAAACCATACTCATAACATCTCTGGTTGTCGTTACTCCGGGGGCGTCATCAACGTTACTGACACTATGATACGATTACACAACGACAAAAGTAGTTTTTTATTAGTAGCTATTGATTTCTGTTCGTTACAGCTGCAATACTGACCGTAGTCTAACGATCCCCTTCCGTCGGTATTTCCTGAAGGTCTCCAGCAAGTAATTACATATGCATTGCGTGACCCACTGCTCGTTGTGGAAGGGTAATTACTTGCTGTCGTCAGGTCAATCAATTGCCATGCAAGCATTTATCTTTAAAGTTCTCAAAGAAGGGGGAAATAAATAGACATTCTTGCAGATCAGAAACAAATAAAATCAACACACTAATTTATTCTTACCTGCTTAACATCTGATCGGCAAGTAAGCGAAAATGAAGGTAGTTTTGCTAGCACACAGATGAAATGGTCTCGCTGAAATAGTACTGCCATGTTTAGTGATGACGCATTTCAACACTGAGGCCACATAACTGTCCGAAAGGAAACGGGTTAGTTTTTAATATTGAACTTAATTTTGACACACGCTTTTCTGCAAATAATAATCTACATTACCTAAAAGTATGGTTACCAAACCTTAGGAAGCAGTTGTCATCTAAACATATACCAAACGAATTTCTTAAAATATAGCTGTCGACACACAGATGTAATGTCAGCATCCTATTTCGAAGTATGTTTGTAAAGGTAGAGCAACTTTTTCACCAACAATTAACTATGTTTAATCAATAAAAACAGGGAGGATGAGTATGTTTCATTTTTATTGTAAATTTATGTAAAATGTTGATTGCATTAAAAATGATACTAAAAGATTTTTTGTACATTAGTAAACATTTATAGGAGTGTTGTCTAGCAAATACATTAAACTTTGTTGTTTAGTTTAACTTTTAATCATTGTCAAATTTCTGAATGTTGTGACTGGTTGACATTCTCGATTATTTTCTGGAATATTCAATTTTTGACGACTACCCACACTAAGAAACGGTTAAGGATTTCGTGGCCACACATAAGTTTCACATGTTTTTTCAATTTCTGGTTTCAGTTTCGTAACTACATCTCAACAACTAATTTGCGAAGAAGGAACTCAGTCATATATGTCTGAAAATAGTTTCTGTTGTCCAATAAATTTAAAAATTTTGAATTATTATATCATAATGATGTAGCATCATAAGTGAAGAAGACTACGGCTGTCAAACAGGTGGACCTGAGCAGCTCAAGTGTGCCGAACGGCACGTTTCGCTTGGCGCTCTCCGGGTCTTTTGTGCGTTGCGTAGCATGTCAACAGTTGCCTACGGGCTCGCTAAAGGTTGCGTGCCGCAAGACAACCCGTTGCCATGACAGCTCGATTACGTACGCTGAAAGGACGTCAGAAGCAGGGACCTACCTTCTGGTTCCGCTCACTGTTTCTCTCACGATAACTGCACGGAGCAATTTGTTTTCAGACTTTGCGTTCTTAAGATTCGGTGTTCGTTACAGCAATAGTTCTACCAGTTAACAAGGAATCACATGCGATTTATCAACAACTATTGCATTCAAAAAATTGTTTCCTGGTAAAAAGCATCTTCATTCCATTACTAAGGGATATTTCATGTTCTGAACCTCATATATACATATATATATATAAAAGAATAAACAATGGGTAATGTTCCGAATTGAGTTTCAAATATTGTTTAACAAACGCACTTCCAAACGTTGTCTATAAGAAGTATGTTCTGTTTATAAATATACTAGATGACCCATGCTAAAATTTCGCGAATAGAGTGAACTAGATGCCCGTGCGAAAAATTCGCGAGAACAATGAATAGTAAGGTTGAGGGTTTGTAATAAGATGAAAGAAGAACCACCTCATTTATTTCAATTGTTTATTTTTTTAGTGTAATAGGTACATAACCAAAGTCGACACCAGTGAAGCATTTTATTAATATCTCTGTGATGTGTGCTACTGCTATCTAGCGGTTTGGCTCTGAACTGTGTCATACACGCGACTTTCACAGTTATGACGTTTGCCCTATAAGGGTCAAATTCCGAAACACTTCGTTCTTAAGAAATGATGTGATCAAAGCAGATACCTTAATCTTTAATATTATAGCCCATTTATCTATTTAGGTTGTATATCAAGGGAGATAAATGGCTGGTGATAATATATATATATATGTTACGGAACTAAAGATAATTTTGCCCTTTAAGGGTCGAATCTTGAAAATTCCTTTCTTAAAATATGATTTGATCAAATCGGAGACCTCAATCTCTAAAATAATACCTCATTTCTCGATTTCGGTTAGATGTCAAGAGAAATAAATAGCTCGTAAAAAAAAAAAAAAAATAATAATTGGCTTTAAAAAGTCGAATTCCGAAAACTTCCTTTCTTAAAATGTGATGTGACTACGGCGGAGACCTTTATCTTTAAAATGAAAACTCATTTATCTGCATTGGTTGGATATCAAGGGAGATAAATATGAAAGGCGTTATAGAAATATTAACAATTTTATCCTTTAAGGGTAGAATTCGGATAAATTCCTTTCTTAAATTTTGATTCAACCAAAGTGGAGGCTTTAATCTCCAAAATAATACCTCATTTCTTGATTTCGGTTAAATGTCAATAGAGATAAATAACTCATAACAAAAAAACATCATTATTAAATAATGATAATTTTGCACTTTAATGGTCGAATTCAGAAAAATTCCTTTCTTAAAATATGATATGTCCACGGCAGAGACCCTACTGTTTAAAATTATACTCCATTTTTCTATATCGGTTAGACATGTAAGGATGTAAATGGCTCGTGACACAAAAATGCTTTATAGAAATATTGATACTTTTGCCCTTAAGCGTCGAATTCCAAACAAATTATTTCTTAATATGTGATCACCAAAGCGGTAATCTTAATCTTTAAAATTATACTGCATTTCTCTTTTTCGGTTAGGAATGCCGGGATATAGCAGTTCCTGGTAAAAAATAAAAAATAAAAAATAAAAAAAACTTATAGAAATAATATATAAGTATATAAATTGAAAAGTGGTTAATGCTCATTATTTAAACTTAAGTCCTTACAGCGGAATTGATTACTGATAGCCACCACTGAAGGACTTTTAAAAGCTTATTCCATTTATAGCTTAAACAGGCTACAGCTTTCATTTTCGTAACATTTTTAGTAATCAGAGACTTCAAAGTTTTTGCGGAAAAGTTTTGCCAACATAAAGTATCAGTTTAGTTGATTTGAAATACTTTTAAATATATTGTTGTAGCTTAATTGTCAGTAGATATTACATTTTAGCTATTTTCGATTTAAAATCTTCGTTCTAAAATCGATTATAATTTGTCCCTGGCGTTTGAAATAATGAAGTTTTAGTTTTATTTCTTGTTCAAATGAAATAAATTTATTCTTATATCTTTATTCAAATGAACAAATGTAGAGTGCATTGTAGGTAATACTGATAATTTGGTCTGCTGTTGGATAGATGTGTAGCGTTTGCAGCGGATTAACATTTCCAAAATTTAAAATAACAATGAAAATATTTAAATTGTTCCATTAATCATATGGTATTTCAGTTCCCAGTAACCGTGTATCCATATTTTACATTTCCAGTTTCTTCCTTCGATTTCTGAATGTTGATGGTATCCAGCAAATTCAGATCTGCGGAATGAATTAACTGCTAAGTATACTCTTCATTAAATTAATGTTCCTACAATTTATATTTTTATGCATAATCGCTACGCCTGATATTTTCTGCAGAATCGTTTAGTCATGTGTGGGATAAGGTTATTTGGTAACAATAATAACTTTAAGGTTGTTAATTCAAGCCAAATCTGCCACCATAAATAAATTTGGAGAATATTCGCCAATCACAAGAGCGGCCAGTGATGAATTCAGGTCCGATGTGAAGCTAGCCTTGCTGCATACTCAGATATATATAGGAAAAACCACCACGCCACACGTAGTAAACTGAAATTGACAGGTTGGGGGCCAACATACATCAGATGCGCTCTCTATCAAGAAAAGAATCCAGCAAAAGGAAGAAGAGTAACTGGAGTGTCTGAATCATAGCTGAGATACAAAAGTATACACTTTAATTAGTTTTAGTTGCGTTATTTAAGGAAGCAATTATATAATTTCGTGTTGTTTTGTATCAAATAAAATGTATATTTAAAAAAGGAAGCAAGATTACATTATTTTTCTTGAAACTTACTGTCGCGAAGCAAGCCATTCTAAAGGTATGAACCTAAAAAAGGTAGATTTTTCATTTTATTCTGGTATACATGTTTCAACTGCTTTGTGAATAGGTTATGGTGGACCACTGATGAAAGCTTCCCTTTCTGTTACGAGATTATTTTTTTTAATGACATTCGGCTACATAGGCCATATAGCCAGCAGCTCAACGTGATTATCGACTCTTATAGTGTTTAAATTTCTCCCGTACAATGTAGATACTAATTATGGACACATGAACACTACAGGACGGACACAACGTTCACATACACACAACACTAAACACCCATTCCCTCGGCCGGACTCGAACCGGTGACCTTCGGCACGGTTGCGAGAGATTGTTCGCGGAATTCCTGCTCACTCACCACCTCCGTTGCTGGCGCCCCACAGAGGGAGAGAGACGAGTAGAGAGAGAGAGAGAGAGAGAGAGAGTGAGAGCTCCTCCATTAATTACTGGTGGCTGGCCGCCATATTAATCAATGTTGAGGGACGCAACACCTGCTCTCCCGGCCAAACTAGGCTACTTTTCCCCGCCTCCGTCTCCTGCCTTGTACCAACAAAATAAGAGGCCATCAACTAGGTCTAAACTCAGGTGAAATGTGTAGTCTAGTCTGGCTTTTTATGCGCGTTCGCGTCAAAATGAACTTGCATGTAAGCTCCCAGCGTCTGTATGGCAGTCTACCCATATAAAAGTTTCATATGTTGGTTAACCGTTCAAGAAAACCTGTTTTAAAGATTTTACTTACTGTCCTAATGGATAAACATAAAATGCAACAAATTGTCGTAATGTTGATACTTATATCTGGATACAAATGGTAATAAGATTGTATGTTTCTTAGGTAAAAATGTTTGTGTGAGTGAGTGTGAGTGTAGTGGGAAGGGATAGGTGGTTTACGGATTGTCAATGACGAGGATTTTATAGCCGGCAGAATATAAGGGACATATGTCAGAACAGGTGGAAAAGTCTTACTGTATCATTGTAACTGTAAAAAAATGTCATTTCACGAAGAAGATGTTTGAAAATAGGTGAATAACTCGATCTGTTATCGGCGAGAAGAATGAACGCTTCAGTTACTGCACGAAACAGTAGAATAATGTCTATAAACTGTGTCAATTCTGCATTGTCCAAGAGTGTGTGGCACTGATGTCCGCGCTCTCGACCAATATCGTAACAAGAAATTTCACAACAATTTAGCTATCATCATTACCTCCAAAACATGATGTTTGTTGCTTTTTGTGAATTAACTCATCATTACAAAAACAATGAACCCAGTCGACTTATTTGGTAAATGCCTTGAACATAAGTCCCCATTGTAGGTGGATATCAACAGTTAAGTGCTTAATCGTAACAAAATACTTTGATGTAATGCTCTGATGTAAACAGACAACCTTAACATTTGAAACAACTATAAAATGGTATATTTATAGTCTAGGACTTCCTCCATTAAAAAAATTGGTCCACTTACAAATTTTTTTCACCAAACTGAAATTAACTTTTAAGATAATAAAGGTGTTGTAAAGGTATTCAGCTCACTTCATGTAAATTAGTGATGATTTGAGTCTAGGGAAGAAGGGTGTCATGGTGAGTTCTGATGTAATACCACTATCTTGGAATGTGCCGGCAGACGAAGTCATTTCAGTGATACGTGCCAAACATTTTGCACATGCACGTTCTATTCTCGTAAGTCTGCTTAAGGTCACTATTATCCTATATGGTGGTCAACTATATATAGTTAAGTTGAAGGTGTAGCAATGGGCTCACCACATTCACCTATTGCCGCAAACCTATTCATGGTGCATTCGAAACAGTAGCGCTTAACAACGCGCGTGCCTTAAACCTGCACAATGGATTCGGTACGTCGACTACAACCTTTCTAATCTGGCCTCACCCTACGGATAATCTTCAGTCGTCTGAATAGTGCCAACTCCTGATTTCAATTCACTATCGAAATGGAAGAAAAAGGACAGCTAATTTTTCTCGATGTCCTGGTAAATAAACGCGACGATAGACTTCTCGGTCATACTGTGTACCGCTTGGTGACCCGAACAAAAGGCATTTGCACGCTAAGTCGCATCATCATCCGGCAACGCAGAGGGGTGTACTTACGTCATTGAGCTTAAGAGCGAAGACAGTATGCGACACAGAATGTCTAATGGAAGAAATGGAGACTCTCACAAGAATAGTCAAGGTCAGTGCCTACAGTGAATCCTTATATCAGAAGTGTTTTAGGAACTACTAAACCCATTTCAGACCTCAACGTATCACATTATAAGATTGTTCGTGGTTTAATTAATATGATAAATAACTAGTCCACGAAATAGTTCAGTTTAACATTTGTTTTATTTTCAAAGAAACACGACGTCAACAATTATCATGAATACACTCAATCCAGCGATTGTATACAACAATTCTTTCACAAACTACACAGTTTTTGGCAGTCGTAATTTGAGTCGATGAAAAACTTTGCCGAAAAACTAACTGTTTCTCTGTCTTGGATGATCGCTTTATATAAACTTCACCGAAATTTCTAGAAAACTTCAAAAGATTCCGACAGATATTTCTCGAACCATAACAATACTTAAACAATTGAAACATATTTAAAACAATCAGAATTAATACATAATCATTTACCATCATTATAAAATGGTCAGATATGGAAATTAAAGAAACTTAAACACAAAACCATTCACAGAAATCATTTTAAACTGCAGCAAACAACCCCTTAGACATCGCAACCTGCATCAATACTTGGAATCACGAACATTCAAGCAATTCCCCTGCACAATTCCGCTCTTAAACACACCAAATGGACCTTAAATAATTTATTTTCATAAAACAAAGTCTATATACATTAATTCACAGGAAACTGCAAAACAAACCTATCAGATCACATTCAACCAACTCTAGCCTACTGCAATGGTTTTACAAAACACAATTCCATTTAATTTTAGGTTTGAGGGTTGTTACAACATGATACTAATTTTTCATGGAAACTCGCCTTTCTCCCATTCATACAAGGTTACACACACTGAACTAGACAGTTATTAACGCGGATGGAGGTGCGAATAGTTTATAAGACTAGCTGTAAGCTTGGCCGATCATTAACCATGGCGAAAGACAGTTTTCTCCCACATCTGCTTAAGGGTGTTTATGAAATTCTTTGGAGTTGTGGTGATGTTAACAATATTGAGATAGGTTTCGATGTGGTGGATAGACTTAAAGAACATACCCCTTACTATAAATAATACAATAGCGACAAATCCGTAGCAGTTTGCCATACCGTCAACACCGGGCACAGGATAGAACTACGAAATAGGAAGCTGCTGTCGAGAGAACAGTGGTGGCCTCGGGAAGTGAAGGACGCAGTACAAATTTTGACGAAAATCAACAGCTGCAATGAAGGCTGCGCAATATTGCTCTGTGACGCTTGGCGATGGTTGATAAGTAGACGAATATAGTATCTCTGACGAAGGTTGCAGCTTCAGCAGATAGCTTAGACCTGCAACTAGATAACGGGAAATTACCGAAAAATCCAGTTATTGTTAATATTTGTGACATAATCGAAATTACAATTCATGCACAATGTCCTGCTCCTGTCGGCTGTAGAGGAAACATAGATGTATATTCAACGACTTGTTGAGTCTATGCCACATCGGGTTGCTTCTCTTGTGTTTGGCAAAAGGGATATTAAAAGGTATCCACCCACTTTAGGTATTTTAGTCTATATAGGGAAGTAAAGACTTCCGCTGATTGCTTAGAAATTAAGCTTGATCTTGGCGTTTTTTCAGCCTAGAGTGATCATGACTAAATTGAAAAAACTTCAACGCAATGCGTATAATGAACAGAAAAAAATTATTTGTTCAGTACTACAGTCTGAATTGTTGAGTCCTATCTTCAACAGAGAGCGAGAATTTTTCAGACCACTCATCTGTTTTATGCAGTTATAATTCAGGTGAGAAGTTGTAATATCAAATGATTCAACTGTCTGGGCATTATGATAAAACTGTGTTATATAAAGGTCATCTTGTAAATTGGTTGAAGTAACTAGCCAGACGAAAGCAAAAATAACAAGGAATTAAGAAGGGTAGCGAGACTATTTAGATTCAATCCCGAGGTGACTCAACGATCAGAATAGTTGTAGATCTGCTGAATGTTATAAAACATAACAATCCATTAATATTAACAATTCTTCTAATATGCAATAAAACAAACAACAAGAGCAGTCACAGTAAGTTTTAGTACACTATTTCAAAACTACTGTAACCAACATAAGAACTAGCGTCACACAAGGAAACTCCTTACCACAAGATGATATGAACTACAGACGTATGAAATATAGCCTCAAGTAGGATTTTGAACATCTGAAATTACCTGCCAGTCGAAAATCGAACTGCTATCTGAAGATAAATTGCCGCAAATAGTTTCTTTGTTTTGTGATCACATCGGTAATGAGCTAATGAGATCACGTCTTCTTAAACATGCACATCCTCCGACTGTTAGTAAATGTTTGTTTCGTGCGAACATCTGTATTAAAGAGCGTTAAGTTTATAGTAACTTAGTGGGAAAACGGAATTTGGATCTCAGGATTGCTAATTGTTCCAACTGGATTGACGAATAGTGGCTAGAAAACTTCAGAAGAGGCAGGCAGAAAGAGTCAGAAAGATACAAATTTCAGGTTAGCACGATTGAATATATGGTAATTATCACAGAAGAAATCGTAATGGCAAGTTAACATTGACAAATATTAACTAAACTTCAGCAAAGAGTTTTGAAAAATCTGTAAGCTATGGGTTCTGTAGAAAGTATTGGTAGCACTGGAGTCGAGTATTGTACAAGCTGAATAGAGCCAGGAACACATAAACCCTTGAGTTTTCCCAAGTGGTAGTCCTATGACTTCAAAGTAGGTTCCAACTGGGTATTGCAGTAGCAGCACGGAGTTATCCAGAGCCTCTGCCGGTCACTATCTCCGTGCTCGACTGCAATCTGTGGCTTCATTAGCCGGCGCACTTCCTGGCGCGGTGGACAATCAATATGTAATTATCGGCCACCGACGTAATGCTGTCCGCGGAAAAAGGTACCAGAGATGAAAAACGCCGCAGTTTCATTCGGCAGTACTGCGTAGCTGAGAGCCACGGACAGATTAATGAAAACTGATCAGACGGTTGAGTAATTTGAGTAAAAAAAAATCAGTCGCAACACCTCTACATCCATATCAGCCAAATATTAATGTCAATCATACTAACAAATTTTAAATTTTGATGGTTATCAGTCCAAAATATTTTCATTTTTGATTTTTTAAATATTCAGTGCATGTATGGCAGCAAATAAGATACTTTATTTCCATCTAGATCATGTTTATTTTTCGCAGTTATAAGTTTAGGGCAGACGATAAATCTCGAAACTACGAACGCTTTAAGGTTTGCTTTTGTGATGTTTTGCTTTTGTGATGATTTGCTTTATTCGTTTGAAGTATGCCATGACTATGTTTTTCAGCTTAGTTGTAAGTTTATCCACAAAACAGGCTTAATGCGTGACAAATCGAAACTTTGTTATTCTATTGGAATGCAACACGAATTTACTTTCTTACTTTATTATAAACCAATGGCGATATAACGTTCTTTCACTTCCTCCACAATGCAACGGCGTAATTCTCTGGTCCTTAGCATTAAACATCGTATTTTTTATTATTTTTTCCTCGATCCAAGCAGCAAAGGACTAAGTGCTACCGGCCTCCTTTTGTGCACAGGCGGCCAATGTGACTCATCAGAGGGGAGGGAGAGGGGGGGAAGGTTTTTTTATCTGCTTAACGTCTCTCTAACAGCGAGGTCTTTAGAGACGGGAAAGGATGGGGGGCAAGGAAAGGGAAGGAATTCGGCCATGGCCTTTTGAAGGAAGCATCCCGGCATTTGCCTGGAGTGATTTGGGAAACCATGGAAAACCCAAATCTGGATGCCCGGACGGGGATTCGAACCGCCGTCCTCCCTAATGCGAGGCCAGAAAGCTGGCCGTTACACCACCACACTCCGTAGGGGGGAAGTAATTGTGTCCTGGGGTGTGTTAGACCGTGTACTTAACCTATAGGAGCATAGTCTGTCTGTCTACGAACCGTGTAACTTTCGTATTATGTATGATAAATGTATTTTTGTTTGCGAAATGTGTAGTTTACGGGGCGGAGATTGAGGACCGTCCCAGGAATCCTGGATGATTGCGGTAAACTGGTTAAAAACCGCAATCAGAAAGGTCAGTACACGGGGACCAGGACTCGAAACTGCTCCTTTACTATTGTCATGTTACCGATGTCGTTTCTATTATCCGCAGTTGTTTCCACAATATTATCTCCGAATAACATACGAGATCTAAATTCGATGCAAGAAGTTACCATGCTGCTTGTTACTTTTATACATCGGGAGTTCCTTCACCTCTCTCAAATCATTAACTCAAGTTTTTCGTCTACTTTAATGTAGGCCTATTATACTTCAGAAAACTGAAGAAATGAACAACCGCAGCTACTTATAATCTAAGAGTCTCGAAGGGTATGAGGCGTAATCAAAACGCTTCCTTCAGTGGGGGTATTGGTGAATATGCCCCTTTTTTATCGGCAGGTAAGCTGTTATAACGGGCGAAATTTAAATGTTGCCATCTGTCTGCGATTTGTATTCTCTGCGTTCTCTTTTTTTTTGAAGCGTGTATTTTACGATGAAGAAATTGGGTACATCCCGTCTTTGGCCTAGTTGGTTGCTGAAAACCGACTACAAACAGCCTAATGCTAGAACGGTTCCAGGAATATGGTATTACTTCCTGCACCATTGCTTCATATATATATATATATATATATATATATATATATATATATATATATATATATATATTCAATATCATCTCCTACCTAAATTTTCGTTTCATTTTATATTAACCGTTCTTTATTTAAGTGAATTATTTTGAAATGTTAATATTTTATCAGCGAAATATAAATGAAAATTTAAGATATTATACGCCAAACGATGTTACCTTTTTTATACTGTACTTCGAATGATCTAATTTTTCGTTCAGGTTATTTAGTCAGTTAGTTTCATGATCATATTAGAATAATATCGGCGAATAGCCGAAAACGTAGCAGTGAATAATTTGAGAGCGGATTGTAATACGTATAACATAAAATTTTGGAGTTTTGTTTAAAAATAAAGACCTTTCAAGTGGTATGTCACGTTTAAATATTGACGTTCCTTCAATTTACATTGAATAGTGGTATTTAAACTGTTATAAAGCAAATTGATACAAATGGTTTATGCAGAAACCTTTTATTCTTGTTACAAGTGCGCGTATATCACAGAATTCTTTTGTGAAATCTATTATCAATCCATTTTCAATCGCATGTACAAAAGTATCGCGCAAATGTTTTGAACAGAAAATAATGGAGATTTCATGTTTACTAATTGAATTAAAGTAAGCTTTTCATTTGGAAGGGTTCATATGGTTTCCTACATAAAGCAAGTAAGATTTCCTTCGCGTTTTCTGATAAACAATTATTGCCTAATGTTTAAACTAGAAAACATTTATCATATTACACTTACTTCATAACACATTACTGCTTATTCCTGCAGCACCGTGCTTTAACTTTAGCTTATTTGTTTTACGCAAAATATTAATAACAAAGCATTTACAACTTCCTGACAAAACTAAGAAAGGTGCGTTTAACTGACAATACCTTTCTTTGCTCCTTATAAACGATTATCAAAATATTACCTATTTTTTCAATCACGGTGCAGATGGTTGTTATTAATTATTAACCACAGTTAAAATTCTAATATAAACTGCTAATTACTTTAGCGTAATTTCAAAATAAATTCGACACTTTCGTTCTTTAAAGAATGCTCGAATTAAATCGACGGGTTTACTGAAAAGCATCATAAGTTTCCTCAAATAAAGAATCGAATGCATGAATGAGAGATTTTTGCATCATTATACCGTCTTCTCGTAAGAGATAATTTTCATATTATCTTCGGAAAAGATTTTTTTATTACATTACTATATCAGAAACCATTTTTTTCTGTCTACCAAAGTCATGCTTCGATTGTAAAAACCCCTACAGTGTAAATTACATACAAAACATTGAATATATACCAACCAACATCAATATGTACTTGTAACCACTGGTTTTACGATGGTACGGTATCATTTACCCATCAGTTTGCCATTGATCATCATGTCATTTGATTATCACATACCTTTTTCTGGAAATTTCTTCCCGTCGCTTTGTAGTTTGTGGTGTTCTGCTGCAACTTGATAAAAGTTACAATATTACCCCTCTTTCACGATGTTATACATTCGTGGGAACGCATTAGCGGATGTACTGTTCGGCTAGGAATTTTCGTCGAGATCGAGTTGAATCTCTAAACAATTGGCAAAACCCCTCAATAGGTGTCTTCAGAGACAAGTAGAATAAGTCCCTCATTTATCGAAAGTAATACTACAGAAATGACTAGCATTCTAGAATTCCTTTCTACAAACATTACTAGGTACTTGCCATGTAACATACAATTTGAAGAATCTAACACAAGGATTAATTGCTGATACTGCTCGTTACATTAATGAAAGGACTATGTGGATCAGGAATATAACACAGTTAAATGTTTATTCAACTGCGAGAATTTCGGTGTAAAAACTGAGATAAAGTTGGCTGAGTGGTACTTCCACGAAAAATTTATTTGGATCTTCCTTTTCGATTAGTGCCCGGTGATTATGAAATTAAATAGGCATTATTAAATGATTAAAATAACGCCAATGTGCCTCCTGGAGGTATCATCGGCGACGAATCTATGTTGAAAATTTACATTTAGTTTTCAAATTTATTATATAATATTTAACATAATTCTAAATTGAAAAATTTTCTGAATATTTACAACTTACTTTTTACATTAGTGTTCTCAGTTATAATGGTCTCTTTAGAAGGTTGATCTGATACTAATTAGGCCCATTGCAATGTGCTAGCAGTAAAAACCACTTGACATTCTAATATCAACTTGAATGTTATTATACAGTGAGCTTCGCACATATATATCCCAATGGCTTACAACAACAAAAAAAATAATAATGGGTTCACAAAAAGTAATGAATTGACTTAACAAACCAAATGATTTTTAATTAATATAGTCTTCTCGGGTGACTAGCTGAGTGAGCAGGGTTATTTTCTCACGATATTTCGGCGATCGTAAACTCTGTCGCCATCTTCTGGTGAAGATGGCGACACAGTACCCTATCGCCGAAGTATCGTGTGAAGACACCCTGCTCACTCGATTAGTCACCCGAGAAGGCTATTTAATTCTCAACGGCGAGAGAAACTTTGATCTTATGCAAACGATTTTTGTTAAAATAAAAGATGATATGATACCTGTCCAAAATCTTTCAGAGTTTTAAGTTCGCCTGGCTCATTCAACAAGTCTCTAAGCAATAAGGGTAATAGCTCAGGGGTATTTTACAGGCCCTGATACGTTGCAAACTTGTCACTTTGTTGTGTGGCACTTGACCGCACCGCTGAGGACAGTGCCAGCGACAAGAAGCGCACTTCAGACCCCACAGGTGATGGCGGTGGTCTCGCCAGGCCGTCTGACCACATCGACTAACAGTCAGAAGAAATTTTTTTAACTGCTTATCGTCTCTTAACAGTGAGGTCTTTAGATACGGGAAAGGATGTGGGTAAGGAATCTGAAGGAAGCATCCCGGCATTTGCCTGGAGTGATTTGGGAAACCATGGAAAACCCAAATCTGGATGCCCGGACGGGGATTCGAACCGCCGTCCTCCCGAATGCGAGGCTAGAACGCTAACCGTTACACCACCTTCCTCGGTTAAGAAGTTATCTTTGCCTCCACTGCCAGTTTCGCGACAGCGTTCCACGAAACAGATAAAAGGAAATATCCGAGTGGTGTGTCACTATTTTGCACAGGCCGGCTGTGTCCTTGTTGTTATCGACTGCCAGGAGTCCTAGGAAAATAGCGTAGCTTGTACCTTGTCACAATACTTCGCAATGTTTTTGTCATCGCGGTTGGCCCTTCGCACAGTTCCGATTCATATTGGCGTCAGCCCACCAAGTGCGTTAACGAATGGTCTTACAACGCCGAAAAACCGCTTTCACTGGATTGTCCTCCTCTGCCTAGCTTCGGGGACTCGTCTCATTAAACAATCTTCGTAACCACACATCTCTGCTCTTTCCCTGAAGCATATTTCCGCTAAAGCCATTGCTTGGCTGCTGCATAGTGGATGTAAACATTGCGTCTATCACTTCTCACTTATCTACGTTGGCCATCTTGTTTTCTTAATGACATTGAGGAGCGCTGACAGCACCAGTTTTGAAAATGTGATAGAGAGTGACTTTTGATATTTTGTTTCCAGTTTTATGTATAGTGCGTGTATATATGTATTTTTTTGAATTATTCGTTAATTGTTCTTACTGTAGGATTAATTTACTGATAGACGCAAATAGCTCTAGCGGAAATATGTTTTAGGGAAAAACAGAGATGTGTGCTTACAAACTCTGGAAACACTGTTGTATATCGTAAGTTGTAAGCAGTGAGAATTTTTTTTAATTTTCAATTTTGTTAAGCATTATATAATAAGTGTGAGAACTAAATCTAAAATTTCAACATATATTCGTCGCTTATGATGCATCGATGAGAGGCGAAACGCGTGCGGAATTAAAGCTTACAAAAAAAAATGGATTGGCGTTAATTTTATCATTTAATTTATTGAGCTGCTGCGGATAAATGGTCTACATCAACACTGTTTTAAATAGCCATGAATTTGATTAATATTATCACCTAGTTCCCTAAAATCTTCATTCTTTACTAAACGCCACGATATATTACCGTAAAAATCTTCTCTTAACCTCAATTTTTTCCATTTTTCTTATTAAATTAATCCTTTAACTGGCCGTACGGCCGAGGATTCACCGAGAATAGTGTTCTAACCTGCGACAACTGGTTCAAATTTTGAAAGCGCTAATTCAAAAGTAGCTCCTGCAGATGGACCACATTATAACACCAAACAATGCAATATTGATGGTGGACAGATATAAGCTGTGCCTAAATGAAAAGGAGGCCTATACTGTAGCGATGTTGTCTAATTCTTATTGTATTTGCCGATAGAGTGAATTTTTTCCCAACTGTGCATAGGCCTATGTAATGAACGTCTTCGTCACAGTTTCTAATACCGAGCGTGATGGGTGAGCGGTAACGCTCTGGCATCACATTCGGGAGGATGCGGGTTCGAATCCTCACCCGGGCATATATGTTTGGGTTTCCCATGGTTTCCCCAAATCGTTCCAGGCGAATGACGGGATACTTTTTCAAAAGGCCATGGCCGATTTCCTTCCCGTTCCTTGCCCCGACTCCTTTCCCGCCTCTATTGACCTCAGTGTTGACGAGGCGTAAAGCCATAAGCAAAATAATAATAATAATAATTTCTTCATTAATTGAAAGTTATTTAGCACAGTAAGATGATGCTGTACTTCTCAAGATTAGCACAAAGTGCAGTTATCTAATTTATTCCCGCAGAAGATGATTATGCATCAAAAAGTTAACGCTGAATGAATCATACGTACGGAGAACAGTGTCTCTCATGCTGCATCATAATTCCATGGGTGTCACCGGGATGTGAGGGTACGCGAAAGCATCAAGGGCTAGCCACCTTCCGGATAGGCCCTCCTAGACGCCAACCGTGCCACGATTTTGAATGTGGAGGATTACATTTGTTGAAATCAGTATATCACTTCATGTGAAATTACTGGTCCATATGTGGCCAAAAAGCTCTTGACCGGCTGGAAAAATTTCGATGGTAGATCCTGAAACATCCTTCATACAGCCCCTATTTCTCCCTAGATGACTGCCATAACATTGAACCATTAAAAATTACTGGAAGATCAGCCGTTAGCTTGTGACAAGGAAGTGCAGGACACTAGAAAACTGGATGCTGGAGGATCCCGCGGGAGAGTACGCTGAAGCCATACACTTCTCCCCACGCGCTGGGACCGATAGTGTATAAGCGTCAGTCACAAATATGTGTATTAGCAATGCTACTCTACATATGAACTGTAAGTAAAATATTCTTTACCAATAACCGTACTTTATTTTTGTATGATACACCTTATAGCTCTTGTCAGTCGAGCCTGCCAATAGTGAAACTGAAAAGCTTAAGCTCTTGGGATAACAATGCTCACGGCTAGTGAAGATAACCGGCCAACCACGAGTCAAGCATCGCATAGTTAGGATTCAATACTTGATTGAATTTCATAGATATGGAGACTGGAGATTATAGGACAGTCAATTGGCGCGAAACTCTAAACTCGATAAACTTCACGATATCTGACATACTCAACGCAACTTCACGTTATCACTAGCAATAATTCAGTCGTTCAATTCCAATCAAATTTGGAACTGTGGAATCTGAACGAAGACAGCTATGAAGAAAATACTATTAATACATTCCAAATTAATCGTCGAGTAAAATGTTTTGATGTTTCATCCTAAAGTTGCAAAACCATACGAAAAAAGAGTATTTTTTAGCATTTTTGGTCCTGTCTAAATACAAGATATTCTTGACACTGGGGAAGAACTGAAAATTCCTGGATAAAAGCATATTGGAGTTAGGCATGTTAATAAAAATTATCAAACAACTGACATCTTTTTTTTTTTTTTTTTTTCAAGTGAAAAATATGTATTTTATTTTTATTTTTTTGTCATAAGCTTAATGGGCTCTGATTTTAAATACGCCGCATGCCGAGGTAAAAAATTTAAAAAGACATTCAATATCCTTTATTTGGAAGGTAAGTACATGTAACATGAATTTATAAAATTTTGTTTACGATATTCATTTTTGCGACGGCAAAAAATTAACTTACGCGTATTTAAAGCCTGCAACTTATTATTTTTACGAGTTGTAGACTTGTGATCGACAACTAAACATCACAGTCACAATACTAGGGATCAGTTTACCTTCTAGCACGTAATATTATAAACAAAAATGACTGTATGATAACTATAATATTAATGCTGAAGGGAAGATATCAATACAAAAAATAAATGTTCATATTAAAGATATTTCGAAAGAATTACGACTAATTTGACATTATGTTACAAATGTTTATATCAGTATCCATTTAAAGTGCAAGAATACACCTTTAATGAGGCAGCGATTTGAACGATCTAACTTCTAAAGTCCACTATAACTTCGCGGCAGTTTCAGTTTGTGATTTCTTATCCTCGGTTTACTCGCTGTAGCGGAATACAGTTGTCAAGGCTGACGCTGGATACGAGTCCCTAATTCGAGTTAAGATTAAAGCCTGTGCCCACAGCATTAAGTAATAAATCAGACAGGCTTTTCTGGGTGTAGGCGTAATTGCAACCCGCGGCGCGCTCTGCAGGCGCACTTTATAAACTACACGCCGTCACGCATGCTCTAACACATTTCTTTCCGCTCAGTAATCAAGGCTCCTCACAATCTGACTTAGCTCCGTAGCTGATGGCTAAGTTCTGCGATAAAGCAAACCGCGCAGTGTGAAACGGGCCTCTTGATTGCAGCTGCGGTTGATATACACGATGGCCAGAGGATAGACGCACAAAATATAATAAAGTGGCTATGTACTCGCCAGAATAATACCCTTCCACAGTTTAAAAAGTGTTAGTTTTTTGTAATATATTAAATTAACATTTCTCACTTTCAAGATCTTACTATATTTTCAGAAACATTGCTAACAAAGAACAGGCTAAAAAAAAAAAAAAACCACTCATAGGTAAAAAAGATAGATTTAAAGGTAAATTTTTGCTTTGATGATAGCAGAGTCGACCTAGAATTCCTACAGATGGAATAAAATTACTTTAAAAAAATACATATTCAGTATTTACAAAAGGTGTTCAAAATTTCTGCAACAATCTTCTATGAAAGTCTGGTCGAGTAATACCTTTATTCGGTCTATTTAGGTTACAATTTTCTGTATGTTACTGAATGAAGAGGATTTTTTTTTTTTTTTTTTTTTTTTTTAATTATTTAACGCAATCGAGGCCATTTTTTCTGTAATCGAGAATCGTCTTGTAAATTAACCAAAATTTTGTTAATTTTACTTTCGCATATGTAAGTTTTTAAAATACTATTATCCCTTTTCATTTTTAAATTATGGTTTGTTTTCTAAAGAACACAATTAAAAAAAATAAAACAATTAGAAATATCGAATAATTATATGTATCGAAAAAAACCTGCAGAAGTTGAGTGAGGATTACCAAATAAAACAAAAAGTGCATTAAGGAACTCTATTCAGTTTTTTTTCTTTTTTACTTCAATCCCCCTCACTTGTATGAAGAAAGATGGCAACACTGTCGTTCTCACATAGTTTCGATCGCGCTTGCTCAAAAAGTATTTTCAATAATAAGTCTATAAATTTGTTTCTTTCCTTGGATCACTTCATAAAACCACACAGTTAATGGTGGATATAGTTTGGCACTGGTGTTCTGACTCTATTATATAGGTACATTCAAAATGTAATTATACAGCTCGATAGCCAAAGGTTGGGAGAATTTATTGTGCTAAGTGGGGAACGCGAAGTATCGCGTGTCAAAGATGAGCGCCGAAGATTTGGATCGTTTTACCATATCTGGAAATATCAGTTCATTATAATTTCTGAAGCAGCAAAGTTTTAGCCTAAAGAGACACGGAGAGGAATAATAAAAATTCCTTTTTGGGCGATTATTGAAATAAACTCCACACAATTTACGAATAACATGCAATGTTTACAACAAATACAATTTGACTATCATCATTGAGTGGAGATACTTGGTCGAAATCTGACGATGCTGCAAAAACCTTCTTAAACACATTACTGCGAGAGAAAAAACGTATCCAAGTTAAACCGTTGCGGCTATGATACGGTCCATACTTCTATTGTTTGTTCGTCTTTAGGTTTCGACCAGTTATGGGTTACGCTACTTTAGTTGTTTTCTTCTTTGTGCTTCAACTTTCGCATTCATTATCAGTACTATTCTGTTTCCTTTGTCCTCATCTACTCTATTTTCTCAGGGTTTTCTTATAGACCTTGGTGCAGATCATGTTTCTTGTGAAGGGAATTGAGCTTCTTGGTATCTTTATTCGTGGTTCCTACAACTGTAAATATATTTCTTTCTGAAGGAACTACGCTCACATAGCTTTTCTTGCCAAAGAAGTTGGTAAGTCTTGCTTGGCTCACCCAGTGCTATTTCTGGCAAAAGAAAATATTGTTCCATCGAGGAACCACCAGAGATAAGAAATATAAAGTCACGTGTCATGCGATAATTCATGTCAAGGACTAGCTAGAGACATGCGCAGATAAAATCAGACAACATTTACCTTATTACTCCGACACGCAGCATATTCCTGATGAAAGTTGGTCATTTACGGGGTTGTGTGCCACTTTAAGGATGTGATATCTGTAGTTTAAAAGCGGATACCTGATTAGTGGTTTGCTTGTTATGGAATACATCATGGAAATATTAGGGTCTAATATCATGTTATGCAACGCAAAATGTCATACGTCCTGTGTTAATACCGGGTAGAAAAAAGTCTAGAATATGCGGAAGCTGGTGAGTAGCTTTTAGATCATCACTACTAAAAATTTTTAAGTTCAGACTATCATTTATTCCATTTACAGTTACATTAAAAGCTATTAACACATATATACAACTGTAATGAATACCGTAAAATTTTACAAAAAGTCCTTAAGGCAAGTTTTGAACTCAGTTGCAGACTGTAACTCTCATTTAGATCTATTGGCTAGTTGAAGAGAGCTTTTTATAGTTTATTTCATTTTTAACGGCCTTAGAAACACTTGAAAATGAATGGCACTTTGCTTCATGAAAGCAGAATAGTCTGAAGAGAACGCTTTACTCTCATGGGCATGCCTTTCCCTAGGGATGGGCAAAATATAACGATGTATCGATATTTTTTCTAAATATAATCGGTAATTATCGTCGATATTTTTACTTTCGATATATCGATATCGTATTTGGTTTATCGATCGATTTTAAGCACCAATTCGATATTTTTTCTACGCACGCAATTCAGCATCCAATTTAATCGTTACATGTATATAGGATAAATATACGTACATATCCAATCTTCTGAAAGTGTCTTAAAAAGTGAATTCCTCGAAATATAACAGCTTCATCAGCGGTTGAGAGGTTAAAAAAAAACTGTGAAATTTTAACAACTTTACGTTAACGTCATTTTTATGTTAGCATGTAAGCGGTTATTTTATCTTTGTAGTTGAAATATTCTCTTTTCAACTGTTTCATGGGTTGATGAACCACAAGTCATTATGAATGACAGTTAATTAATTTAAATGTCTACAATCTAGTCTACAGTCAAAACTCCTTAATCGTAAGGAATACGTTCCGTAAATATGCCGCAAATACGGAAATCTTGAATACGGAAACCTTGAGTAAGGAATGGTAGTTTATATAGGATTATAGGGAATACGTTCCAAGTATACAGAAAAATTTTGATTTAATGGTGTGACTGTCGCACTTTGAACTTAATAACCTAATTCTGGATTGCTTTAAATCCTCTATTCTAATGTTCATTGTCGTCGTCGGCCATACTCGTTTCCGAGTTTATGTTGCTCTCTTGCGTGTGCGTTGGTGGCTGGTCAGGCCGATTCTTGCATAGAACAGTCGTCCGCACACACTGCACCCAAATGTGGGTGGCTGGCGCGGTAGGGTTTGTCGGGCTTTCCGCCTTAATCGGTATTCAGCTGCCAGACTTCGCTGCTCCTCTTCGAAATGTGCCACTGCTGTGGAGGTAGTTTTGCGCCATAGAACGCGGTCTTTTGTGAGGCTGTCCCAGGTGTTAAGGTCTATATTAGTTTTCTTCAAGGTCTTCTTGAACTGGTCTTTGTAGCGTTTCTTAGGGGCACCGCGAGGTCTGCTGCCAGTACTGAGCTCACCGTATAAAAGTTGGCGAGGGAGTCTACTGTTGCTCATACGCTGAACGTGTCCAACCCATCTAAGTTGGTGGCTGATGAGGGCTTCAATGCTATACATTTGAGCTCTTTCCAAGACTCTAATGTTGGACACATAGTCGTCCCATTTAATGTTCATTATAGAGCGAAGTTTTAGCTGGTGAAATCGCTCCATTTTCTTAATATCTCGTCGATAAGAGTGTCCATGTCTCACACCCATACAGCAACGTGGAGACAATTACAGCTTGGTAGACCATCAGCTTGGTGGTTAAATTAAGATCTTTGTTTAGAAATACCCGCCGAGTAAGTCGCCCAAATGTTCATTTTAATGCTCTTTAAAATATGCATAAACACATATAGCTTCCTCGTGTATTACAGCCCCACTAAAAAATACTTTCTTGTAATTGCTGCCTTTGATTGATGCAGTGAGCGCGGTTTTTAGTTTTTCAATCACTGTGACACCAACACAAGATATCGCAGATAAAACATCAATTTGGTCCACACATGAAAAGCTATTATGTCTTAGCACTACTTTTATGCAAGAGGTTCCAAGTTCTGGATCAGTTCCTAGTGAGCTTAATAGACAGAAAATCAGACCCACTAAAGTTTTGGGTGAATTGCCAGCGCTCCAAGCCAGTGCTTTTGGAAATCGCGCTGAAATACCTTATATGTCAAGCTTCTGTGACGTCCGAAAGAGTGGCTTCTGCAGTCAATAGAGCTGTAAAAGTAACGAGAAATTCTGTACCCGTATGTATTCGTTACTAAACCAATCAATACCCGTTACTTTCGAATCGTTACTCGTTACTTTCGGTACAATCGAACAACAGCATGAAGCATTGTATCGCATACGGGATGACTTCGTTCGTACTTCGTAAAGTTTAAGTAAATTGTTTATTCAGTAAAATAAGCTTAGGTAAGTTGTTTGTTTGGATAAAACTGAAATTAAAGTAATTAGCACATGGATCTTACGGAAAACCTCTAAATGTACAATTCATTTGCTATAATGAATTTTATATTCGAAAGAATAATCTAATTTCAAAACAAACACCTGTTTGTACACACAAAAAAAGACCTGAACTTTCACCTTACTGTGGCCTATCTAGTGACAATAACTAATGGCGATTATTTTTTAAAGTAGCCTATTCAAAACCCTGCATACAAACCTGAAATGATAATAGGACACGTATTTAACAAATATTATAATCTCATCAAAGTATTTCGTTTTAAATAGGAGGTTTCACCACTGTCTTCCTTTACTGTTTTCATTTATTTTTGTATGTTCTTCATCCTTTGTGACAGATTTGTTAAAATAAATGTGGACATACCGTCACATCGGGCCTGCAGGCAGAGTGCTAATGACTCCCGCTTTCTTTATTTTTTTTTTTTAAAGCAATATTTAAAAATTTTAAATAAATAATAAAGGTATAGGACAAATAGGGGAATACATTCGTAATTGTTGTGCGTCGTGGTAACAACAAACATTCAATATCAAAGCGAGTACTGCATTGATCACACGGATCATGCGGTAATAATACAATAACTAACCCCAGACAAAAGGAATAAAGTTATTGTACCTAGTTGTTTGTTTATGGAATTCTGGAACTGCAAACGGGGCTGCTAGTGTGTTTTTTTTTATTAATTATCGCAGAATGCAATCAGTAACAGACATGATAAAAGAGCTGGAATGGGATTCATTGCAAGACAGGATGAGGGTCATGGGAGTGTACAAGGCGTATATTGATGATGAGGCATGGAAAGATATTGATGTAAGAATTAAAAGTAATGCTTGGAAGGGAAAAGATTAACATGACCACAAGTTGATACTCGGTTTCAGCACAAGGGTGAAGAAAGATTCTTTTTTATTTAATGGTGTCAAGGATTGGAATAAATTACCAAGAGAAATTATGAATAATTTACCAAAAACGTTTAAAGAATTTAAAGTTAAAATTTGTAAAGGGCAAATGTAGGTGGATGCAGGAAAGGAGGGAAGATGAGTGTGTAGGGAAATTGCCTCCGGAGCGCGTGCTCCATTGCAATTTAATTAAATATGATTAGAACATAACAAATGCAGATATTTATATCACAAACTATTAGACAACTCTTTTATATTGTAAATTACACTATGCAATAAAATAGAAAGTATCAAATCTTAAAATAAACACATCTCATAAATGTTTGAAATCAATAAACCTCACTAATGAACAATCAATGAAAAAGCAGTAACTATCTCAAATTATCCATACAAATTTTCTGTTTACAAATTACGCACTGTAAATTTTAAGGTTAAAAATAAAAACTATAAAATTAGTCTTTACGTTGTCAAAATTAGTTAGCTGCGAGAGCAGTAACGTGTTCGTATCTATGCGAGTAACGAAACATGCGAGTAACGAAATGAATTTGTGAGTAACGATTCGGTACTCGAGTTAGGCGACGAACCCATTACTCAGTAAGGAATGAATCGTTACTTTTACAGCTCTAGCAGTAAACTTACCTGTACCGAAAAACAGGAGTAGATTTACGGGGAAGCACATAAAACAGAGAGTCCTTTTGATGTGCATATCAGACGAATACTGGTTTGATTGATTGAAAAAAATGATAAATTAATAAAAGTTTGCATAATTTCTAATTTCTACCAGTGTCTTTAAATTCAGAATTTTCTTAAATATTTTGAAGTTTTTTTTTTTTTTAGATAATCACTCTCTTCAGCCAAAAATATCGATATTTTTTCCTGATGTATATCGATAGTGTTTCTAAATATCATTTCAATATATTTTTTTAAAATGCTCATCCCAACCTCCCCCTCTTCTTTTACTTCTAATTATATTTCATGAAGGCACAATTTACATAATACAGATTTCAATTCCATCAGATGAGATGAAACCAACGACAAAATATTCCAAGTAGATTAGTAACAATGGTTTAACTCATGATCTCTGATATTTGTATATATATATATATAATTATTTGTTATTTCATTTCCCCACACATGGGGCTGGTTTTAGTGCGTCTGGAGTTTTGGTATGTGGAGTGGAGAGTGGGTTGTGTGTGTTGTTTCTGCGTACTGTGAAGGATATTCTGAGGCGTTCGAGAAAGAGAAGGAGGTGCGGAAAGGATATTTTATCGTACAGGGTGTGGTTTGGGAAGGTTAGGCGGAATCTGTAAGCGAGGCGGAGTGCATGGCGTTCTATTATTTGCAGTGACTTGTAATGGGCTGGGCATGCGGATATCCAAGCGGTGTTGGTATATGTTAAAATAGGTCTTACTAAGGTTTTATACGTATGGAGTACAGTCTCGGCGCTTAGACTCCACCTATGTCCTGTCAGTCTTTTATCAAGTTAAGTCGTGTTTTAGCTTTGTCTTTGATCGTCTTTAGGTGGGCATTCCAAGTGAGGTGGCGGTCTAGCGTCAATCCCAGATATTTTACTGTTTTTGTGAGATTGAAATGTTTGCCGTAGATTGTAATGTTAAAGTCATGTTGTCTAAATCGTCTTGTAGTTCGTCCAAAAATTATTTCTTGCGTCTTTCGTGGGTTGATTGGCAGTCTCCATTTGTTAAACCATTCTATAAAGCTGCCTAAATGTTTTTGTAATGCTTTGGCGGATTGTTGAAGGTTGTTGCAGCAATCGAGGTAGGTGGTGTCGTCGGCGAATTGTAAGAGGTAGATAGGAGAGAGTGGTTGGGGAATATCAGCTGTGTACAATAGGAAAAGGAGTGTGGAGAGGACGGAACCTTGAGGCACACCAGCATTTGGAGTAAAGTACCTGGAACGGGAGTTATTAATGATGACGTAGGCTTGACGGTTGGTAAGGAAGGCTGCAATAACGCGGACGTAGGATATTGGTAGCGCGTATAACTGTAGTTTAAATAATAGTCCTGCGTGTCATACTTTGTCAAAGGCTTTCTCTGCTTCTAAAGAGATGAGGATGACTGATTTCTTTTCGTTTAGTTCATTTGTCACTAGTTTCGTCAGGTGGAGAAGCTGGTCGTCTACAGAGTAGTTTGGTCGGAAACCGGCTTGGGTGGGTGGGAGTTGAAGGAATTGTTGCAGATGTTGGTGGATGCGGCGAGTTAGAATTGTTTCAAAAAATTTGTTGAATACGGATATGATGCTAATAGGGCGGTACGAGGAGGGTTCAGATTTTGGTTTGTTAGCTTTAGGAAATAACAGTATTTTTTATATTTTCAATTTTTCCGGATATATGCCTGTATATAAGATTGTGGTATAGAGGAGAGATAGGATTTGTAGGAAGGAGAGGGGGCATTCTTTTAGGTGGCGGTAGGTGATAGCGTCGTGACCGGGAGCAGTGTTTCGTTTCTTTTTTAGTGCCTGTCGGATATCTTCGGTTGTTATCGGTGAATTTAGATCATGTCGTGGCATGGTCTCATAATACTGAATGTCGGGCGCTAGAGGTGGTATGTTGGTGTTGGTTCGTTCATGTATATCGGCAGTCATCTCGTAGTTGAAGTGTGATTCAAGAGGGCAGGGAAAGGTTAGCTCACGGTGGGTTCCTAACAGGTTGGCTTTTGATTCATTGGAGCGGTTGTTGTGGATGATAGGGTAGGAAACTGCAGTTTTTTGTTCCAGTTAGTCTGTTGAAAGCATTCTAATACAGTCCCGAGTTGGTGGTCATGGTTGAGTTGAGTCTGTCGCAAGTCATTCGCCAGGTGAGTCTTTTTAGGCAGTGAGATAGTTGCGTACTTGTCGCTGTAGCTGCCTGTGTCGGGTGAGTGCATCCCGGTCACGTGTGGCTAGAAACGTTCGGTAGAGGCGGCGGGATTCTTTGAGGAATAGGACTGCATGAGGAGGGAGAGCCTGTTTATGAGGATTTGCGAATTTTTTGGGAATTTGGGTTTCAATTGCAGAAGTTAGCGTGTCATGGAGGAAGTCTGCTGTATTGTTTACATCATCGTCATGTCAGAAGTAGGGATGGAAATTTTTCATAGCGTCGTCTATATGTCGTCTTTATTCGATCCAGTTTGTTCTGTTATAATCTTGAATTTTGCGGATTTGTGATGAGTCGATATGATTTCTGAGTTGTCGAGTATGGTATGCCACTTTGATGAGCACTGGTAGATGATCGCTACCGGTAGGAACGAGGACTATGAGACTGGTGCGCCTAAGGAGGGAAGGGGATGCTATGATTATGTCGGGTGTCGTATTATGTCGGGTTTTTAGAGGTGGATGTATTTTTGCCGGAATGTTGCGGTGATAGCCGATGGCTACTCCGCCTCGATCAATTGGTAGAGGGTTATCTGATCGGGCTATTTCAAAAGGGGTTAGCCGGATATGGTGAGTCGGTGGAGGAAAGTTTCATTTAAAGCAAAAGCGGAGATATTGTGTGTCTGTAGGAGTTTCTTGAAGAGCATTTTGTTAGTATTTAGTGAGCGGATGTTGTTGAATACAATGTTGTATGTGTTAGTGTCTATTCTGTGTGTGTGTGGGTGTGTGTGGTTTATACGAGTGTTTCAGTAAGTTGGAAGTAGGAATGGGCACTATTTTGCGAATACGTAGCTTTTACATTTATGTGGAAAATGTTAAGGGCGGCTAGGATTATTTGTTGTAGGGTATGTTGACGGTTGAAAGGATGGATGTTTTGCAGGACTACAGTAGTAAAGCGGGTGATATCTTCAACTGAGGGTGGGGGGCGGATAGAGTTTGATGGTGGAGTAGGTGGGTCTATAGGTCGAATTGGAAAAGTTAACTCTGGTTTCTCCGCAGGTGGTTTCGCTTTACATTTAAGCGAATATGCAGGATGGTTCTTACCATGTAGGTAGGTCCATTATTGTTACTGTTACTTATTCTTAATGCTTTCCTAATCGATAGATCACTATTTAATTTTAGTTCTTCTTCTACCTCAGAATCGGAGATTGTGGGATCAACTCCCCTGATTACTACCTGCCGTGGTGGTTGAGGTTGCTTGTTAGGTTTTGGGTTTAGCGAAATGATGGTGGCGTTATCGCCGAAAATTGTTGGGCCTAAGGTCGTCCGTAGGTTTGGATCACGGGATTTGATGATCATACCTTCTCTGGTCGGAATGATTTGGGAGATATTTGAATTTGGTAGGTATTTCCTAATTTGGTATGCTAAGGTTTTGGATGTGTGAAATCTGGTTTCATAGTTTTTCAGGAGGAAGCTTTGGATTGTTGGACATTGTTTAGATAGGATGGTGGTGGTGTCGGTAGTGGTGTCCATTTGCTGGGGGCCGAAGATAGTCATTTGGGCATGGCGTTCGTCAGCGTATGTGGATGTCTGAGGATTTTATGGTTTGCTTCTATAGTCAGGGATTGTTAGTATTTTGCTATATGAAGGTTTAGTAATAGTAGGTGGGAGTTTATGCATACCAATGGTAACTGCTGTTGCTGATGATGGCGAAGAGAACAGCTGGAGGTCAGCTGCAGAGTTGCGGCTGTCCTGGGAAGTTGAGTTGTCCGTCTCGGTGTCCATGATGATGTCCAGCAGATGTAGAGTTGGACTGTTGATAATATATCGATATTATTTTTTGAAAATATCGATATTTATGAGTGATATTTTTTAGGACGATATATAGATATTTCGATACTGAAATCTGAATATCGGATCGATATTTAAAAAAAAAATAAGTTATCATTTTTGGTTTACTCTGAATGACACTGAGTCCCTCAAATTTCTGTTACTCATAGAGATCAGCAAGCTCAAATAAATCTTACAACGTTTCCATAGTTAATTTGGAATTTATAGGTACCAAGTTTACTCAGATGATGTCAACAGTGTGGGCAAGGCATCGCTCGCCCAGCACGAATCGAACGCGAGCGCATTGTTTGAAATGAGTGTGCGCACTGCCCAGGGAAGTCCAACTGGAAATTAGTATGTTAGCAGTAATACTGGGAAGTGTAAATAACAAATAGTGCCTAATTAGAAAGCAAGAAAAGTAACAGAACTAAGAGTAAGCTATCAACATACAAAACTAAATGAAATACCACGAAAAAATTTTATGAAAAAAGTTATGTAATTTGACCACAATGCTTGCTATATTAGTTAAAATTCTACCCAAATACATTCGTCAACTGTATTGCATATCAATCTTAAGATTTACCTCGAACCTCTTTCGAGTTTTATAAATTTTACTAATTTTTATGAAAATCAACAATCGTCACCACCAAGAGAAACCGTTCGAAAGTGAAATCCTGATTAATAAATCACGTCTATTTATCAGTGAACAGTGATAATTTTACAAGGTTTGACTTCATGAAATTGAATTTATGAAAGTATCGATATATCGATATTTTTTCCGATATATCGACAGTCGATATTGATACTTTTTAAAATATCGATATATCGAAAATCCGATATTTTAAAAAATATCAACAGCCCTAATGTAGAGTGGGCCGAGCAGTCCTATACGGCGAAGACGCCGCAACAGGAAAACAGACTCAGCCGATGAGGAAGAGTAGGGATGGGCAAAATATATCGATGTATCGATATTTTTTCTAAAAAATATCGATATTTATCGCCGATATTTTTATTTTCGATATATCGATACATCGATACTGTATTTAGTGTATCGATTTTAAGCACCAATTCGATATTTTTCCTACGAACGCAATTCATTATCCAATTTAATCGTTACATGTATATAGGATAAATATACGTATATATCCAATCTTCTGAAAGTGTCTTAAAAAGTGAATTCGTCGAAATATAACAGCTTCATCAGCGGATGATAGGTTAAAAAAAGCTGTTAAATTTTAACAATTTTACGTTAACGTCATTTTTATGTTAGCATGTAAGCGGTTGTTTTATCTTTGTAGTTGAAATTTTATCTTTTCAACTGTTTTTTTCATTTACGAATAACAATAAATGAGTTGATGAACCACAAGTCATTACGAATGACTGTTAATTCATTTAAATGTCTACACTCTAGTCTACAGTCAAAACTCCTTAATCGCAAGGAATACGTTCCGTAAATTAGCTGCAAATACGAAAATCTTGAATACGAAAACCTTGAATACAGAATGTTAGTTTATATAGGATTATAGGGAATACGTTCCAAGTATACAGAAAAATTTTGATATAATGGAGTGATTATCGCACTTTGAGCTTAATGGACCAATTCTGGATTGCTTTAAATCCTCTATCCTAAAGCTTATTGTAATGCTCTTTAAAATATGCATAAAGCTTTCTCGTGAATTACAGCCCCACTAAAGAATACTTTCTTGTGATTGCTGTCTTAGATTGATGTAGTGAGAATGGTTTTTAGTTTTTTAATCACTGAGACACCAATAGTTTTTACTGATAGTAAGATCCTCTTCGAACGCCTCTCCCGTGTCAAGTTGTAGGCGATTGCCATGGGTGATGTATATCCCTCCAAGGAAAGTCCTAGGAAGATGAACTGGGGTGGTTTCCCGTTTCACCGAACATGGTGGTGTAATGGTTAGCGTTCTGGCCTCGCATTCGGGAGAAAGGTGGGTCGAATCCCCGTCCGGGCATCCAGATTTGGGTTTTCCATGGTTTTCCAAATCACTCCAGACAAATGCTGGGATGCTTCCCTCAAAAGGCCATGGCCGAATTCCTTCCCATTCCTTGTCCCCCATCCTTTCCCGTCTCTAAAGACCTCAATGTTAAGAGCAATTAAAAAAATTTCCCGTTTACTTCGTCAGTGTGACAGTGCTCCTAAATGTGTATGACAGTGACAATGTGTGGCTCGGTATATAGTGTTGTGGATGAGAGATGAAAGAAGGGAGAGGTTGGAAGCCGGTGTCGGCATGTTCAGGCCTACTTTTGCGAAACATTCTAAAGGGGGCGCCAAGCTTAACATTCCCATCCAACTGATGAATCACCATCAACAACATCGTATGCCCTTGCACCATACGCAATGCAGAGAGGTTTGGTGATTAGAAATTGCTACTTACTGTTCAAGCCCTGATTATGAAAATCGTTGATGTAGTGTTAAGTGAAAATAATTCATTTGCAGCACTCTGCGATCACGCAAAAAGTATTGTGACTTATTTTAAGCAGTCTGTCAATGTTATGGATCTATTAAGATCCGAACAAGAAGCATCTGAGGAAAAGGAAGGAGAGGTGTTGACTTTGGCACAAGCTGTTAGCACTAGATCGAACTCCTGCTTTAATATGTTAGAACGATTTGTCAGACTCGCTGCAATTGTAGCTAAAATCTTAGCCACAAAAAGTCAGTCAAATATAAACACACTTGATATGGTTGCAACTTAACAGCTTAATGTAATACGTGACCTCATTGTCCTGCTTGGTCATTTCAAAGAAGCCACTGAAGAGGATAGTGGTATAAATTATGTGACTGCTAGCTTAGCCATTCCTGTGACAAATCTGATGCGACAAGTAACGGAACAAGCTACTCCTTCGACCACTTTAGGATTCACGGTAAAAGAGGCTTTACTCCAAAGAATTCAAGAGAAATTAAGTCCTTTAGAAGGAAATACATTCCTTGCAGCAGCTACCATTTTGGACCCGCGTTTCAAACGTATACACTTCACTTCTCTAATCGGTGTGTCAAATGCGATTTCTACAATAAGTAATGATATTCGCTTGGAACTTAGACGACGAGGACAAAGTTCTCCAGAAGTAAGGTCTACAGCAGCAACACAATATATCGCAGATAACGGATCAATTTGGTCCGCACATGAAAAGCTATTATCCCTTAGCACTACTCTTATGCAAGAGGTTCCAAGCTCTGGCTCAGTTCCTAATGAACTTAAGCAGTATCTGGACCAACCATTAACAGAAAAATCAGACCCAGTAAAGTTTTGGGGGAATTGCCAGTGCTCCAGCGCGCTGAAATACCTTATATGTCAAGCGTCTTCTGTGTCGTCTAAGAGAGTGGCTCCTGCAGTCAACTTAGCTGTACTGAACAAAAGGAGTAGATTGACGGGGGAGCACATAAAACGGAGAGTCCTTTTGATGTCCATATCAGACGGATACTGGTTTGATTGATTGAAAAAAATAATAAATGAATAAATGTTTGTATAATTTCTACCTGTGTCTTTAATTTTCAGAATTTTCTTAAATATTTTGATGTACTTTATGATTTTTTTTAGATAATTACTCCCTTTAAACAAAAATATCGAAATATCGATATTCTTTTCCCCGATATATGTCGATAGTGTTTGTAAATATCGTTTCGATATTTATCGATATATTTTTTTGATTGCCCATCCCTAAGGAAGAGTAGCAGTCACGTGGCGAGGCGAACACCAGGAAAGCAGCAAAGTCGAGAGGCGCCGAGTGAAGATAGTGGCAGTCAGACACGCCAAATGTCAGAATCGTGTCCAAGTTGAAGTTCAGGCACTTTCCCGTTAAACGTCTGATACGCGAGATTCACTTCAATTAACTAACACAATCAACAATACGAACAAACAAATATCGAAATTTCAGGTACCAATGGGGAAACTATTATCTCTTTCCATTCCAATCTCTGATCTTTTTTTTTTTTTTTTTTTTTTTTTTTTTTTTTTTTTTTTTTTTTTTTTTTTTTTTTACAATTTCATTCCTCCCAGCAGAAGGCTGGGAGGCGGGCTGCTGGAGAGTCATAGGGGACTCTTTTCAGCCAATCTACTACTACGGGGAGGGAAGGGGGATGGAAGGTCGGCCGTGGCCTTCTAGGGAACCATCCCAGCATTCGCCTAATTGTCTGAGGGAAAACCACGGAAAACCTCAGACAGGATGGCCGAACCGAGTTTAACCCCGGTCCTCCCGAATGATAGGTAGGAGGCCAATATTGGCCTCCTCCCATCTCGGTGCAATCTCTGATCTTTTTTTTTTTTTTTTTTTTTTTTTTTTTACCTTTCATTCCCCCAGCTGAGGCCAGGGGCGAGCCGTTGGAGGGCATAACAATTGCCCTTTTCGGCTTTTGATACCTTATGCTCCCAAGAGTTTTTATTAATTAAAATGGTAGCAATTATAACAGACAGTAAATTTTTTAGAAGTAACAGTATTTACATATTTTTTATATTATAAAATAAAAAAGGACACATTTAACAGCTTTAGAAAAGTAGCAGAAATTAACAATTTAACATCAAGCAGAGCTTTTGATGATGAAGGTGTTTAAAAACTTAATAATTGAAACAACTTTCAGCAGTCATTGATACAGAATTTTTAGTGATTTTAATTATAGAATTTTTGTGATAGTTAACAGTTTACTATAAATAATAACATTAACTATAATCTTTAGGATTTTAATGACGATGAGATGAAGAGATGGGTGAGAATTGATTTTGGGACTGTACTTTTTCTTTGTATATATCAAAATATATACAGTAATCCTTGCTGCATTGGTAATGGTTTGAGTTTATTAATGCTTAGAAGTATTCGGTATAAATGTACTGCAATGTTTGGGCAGTGCCTGCGATATTAGATGTGAGAAATGTTTTCTGGTGTCTTCATCACTGCATTCTTCTAAAATTGAGAGTGCTATTATGTGAGGAGGATATATATACTTTTGCTTGGGGCGTTTGTGGTTTATAAGTTTTGCAGTGAGTAACGTAAGGAGATCGGGGCGGTTTGCAAGAAGGCGCTGACCATATTTCTGTCTGAGCAAAAATAGTCTATTACGAAGTGGTTCTAATTTGGATATTGAGTAAACCAAAGCAGATGGACTGGTGTGATCGAGGCGAAGGATGTTACGAAGGATACGGCGCTCACTAGATTCGAGATGCTCAATTTTGGAGGGGGGGAGGAGAGAGGAAATAGGGGCGGCATACTCCAAGATTGGGCGGACAAACATTTTGTAGGTGAAAAGTAAAGTGGGTTGGGAGTTGAAAGAAAGTTTCGGACGGATACATTTAATAAGGTTAGTGCGGGAAAATAGCTTCTGTGTTAGGGATTTGAAATGTTGATTAAAGTTGAGGGTTTTGTCCAGGTATATGCCTAAATATTTTACAAAAGGGGATATAGTGATTTTTGTATTCCAGATTTTAACTTTTAAATTTGATTCGGACTGGTAGAGAGTGGAAGTCTTATGTCTATGTTGGAATAGGACTGATTGAGTTTTTGTGGGGTTAGGTTTAATCCGCCACTTTTTAAAATAATTTTCAAGTGTCGTTAGATATCTATTGGCGCGGTGGTTAAGAAATAATGTATTTCGATGTGAACTCCAGTAAGCGGTGTCGTCTGCATATAGTGCCATAGATTCACATGGCAGGAGAGGTCTAGGGATATCAGAAGTATACAATATGTAAAGTATGGGAGAAAGCACGGCGCCTTGCGGTACGCCGGCCTGAGGAGTGAAAGGGGAAGAAAGAGTATCATGAATTTTGATCTGGCAAGTCCGAAAAGAGAGAAAATTTTGAATGAGTTGAAGAAAAGTGGGGGGAAAGCCAAAGGAAGAAAGTTTGTAAATAAGTCCATCGTGCCACACCTTGTCAAAAGCCCTTTCTATATCCAGAAATATGGCGAATGTTGCATGACCTGCGTTTAAAGATTTGGTGATGTCGGATGTTAATGCAAGTAGGGGATCAGATGTTGAATGATGAGGGCGAAATCCGGCCTGAAATTGTGGTATTAAGTTCAGTGAGTTGGCGAAACGGAGGATGCGTGATTGAAGGATTTTTTCAAAGATTTTTCCAGGAACGGGTAAAAGAGAGATGGGACGATATGAGAGAGGGTCATGGAGCGGTTTTTTAGGTTTCGGTATCATAATGATTTGGGCGCGTTTCCAGAGAGGAGGAAAGTATGAGAATGACAGACAAGAGTTATAGAGGAGGTGGAGGAAGGGAATGATTACATGTCGAGGTGACGAACGGAGAATAAATCTGGTTATTCTGTCATGACCGGGTGATGAATTTCTACCTGTGTAGAGGGCACTTTCTATTTCCATATCTGTTATTTCAGTGATAAGTGAATTTTGTAATTCGTTTGGGACGTGAGGTGAGTGCAGGATGGACGGAAGGGTGCGTCTGACGAGTTTTTTGAATGAATCATCAAATAGGGGGTCACTCGGTGATGAGTAGATTTCCTTCATCGTTTCCGCGAACATGTCGGCTTTATCTGAATCACATGTTGATGTAATGTTGTTGACAGTCAGTGGGTGGGAAGGAGAAGAGTATTGTCCTGTAAGGATTTTGAACCGTTTCCAATAAAGACCACCTCGTTTGTAATCAAGAGTAGCACAAGTCTGCTCCCACTGTTGTTGTCGGTGAAGTGCTACCTTTCGTCTAATAGTTGCATTCAGTCTGTTCCATTCACTCCTGAGTAATGGGTTATGATTATGTTTTAACTGCCGGTAAAGTCGGCGTTTCATGCGGATGAGAGGGAGCACGGAGGGTGGCAGCGTTGGCTTATATGGAAAAATTTTCTTATTCGGGATTGCTGAATCTAAAGCAGTCTGGAAGGTTCTCTCGAACTCTGAACATAGGTAGTCAATGTCTGAAGAATTTCTGACGTGAAACGGCCGAAGAAGAGACTCAGATATGGTAGATCGGAATTTTGACCAGTTAGCTTTAGAGTAGTTTTTAACGATGCGAAATAGAGGGGAGGACTTTATTTTGTGGAAAGAAGACGAAAACGTGATGGGAATATGGTCACTGGTAATGGAGTCGCCGAGGCGTGCTGTAGATAGGGTATCATTGAGTGAAGGACTATATAGCACATGGTCAGGGGATGATGTGCCGCGAACAGAAACAAGTGTGGGAGAGTTTGTGGAAAGATGGCAAATATTTTCGGAAAGGATGAAGTCAAATAGGGCAAGGCCTTTGGAATTACAGGAGTGATCTCCGAGGGATGTGTGCCGAGCATTAAAATCACACAGAATTATAAAATTTTTAAATGAGGAAAGATATTTTAAAAATTCAACAGGAAGAGGATCTTGTGGGCGGGAGTATAAGCAAACTACAAGAAGAGGAGGCGAGTTTTTGTGGAAGACTTGAACGGCAACAGTTTCAAGGCAAGAGAACTGAGCAGGAAGGGAGACGTGTGTGGCAGAGATTGAAGATTTAGTGAAAATGGCTACACCACCCCTTGCATTGTCTGGCCGATCTCTTCGAAAGGTTGTATACCCAGAAATTTTTAAAGGGGATGAGGGAGAAGCGAAGGTTTCAGCCACGGCTACTATATGAGAATCATGTTTGATAACTGAGGTGTGGAGAAGAGTTCTTTTATTACGGAATCCACCAATGTTCACGTAGAAAAAACGTAAGGCTTCACTCGCCATTGTCGGGTATGTCTAGTCGGGAGAGGTAGGATGGAGGAGGTAGTTTGCTAACTGTGACGTGTAGTTGGTTGTTTTCTTGACTAATTTTAACAGTTCTATTTAGAAAATGTCGGGACTGTTGTTTCATGAGTTTGATGATATCTTGTTTTCGGTCCTGAAATAGGTTAGTCAGTACGGTAATTAATAGTCTGATTAAATCGTCTTTTAAGGTTAGGTCGTCCACCATTTCAGAGTCAATAGTCTCAGGTATGGGAAGAGGGTCGTCTTGGCATTTAATTTTTGCTGTCATATTCGGAGCTATTGCTTCCTTAGGTTTCTTGGGACATTTTTTAGATGTGGCGTTATGAGAACCAGAACAGTTGGTACATTTTGGGGGAGCTTCTTTTTGGGGACATCTGATAATGGGGTGATCACCACCGCAGTGGGTGCATGTAGGGGTCCGTTTTGTGCATGAAATTGAAGGATGTTCGTAACTGAGGCAGTGGGAACATTGTGCTGGCAATGGAGGTGGAGGATGAGATGGCTCGGTGCGGTACCGAAACATCTGGAAGAAGAAGCCCTCTTCCAGAAGTTGATCTATTACATATTTATTGGGTGTGATAATACGCATCATCATCGTAGGTTTGTTGGTCTGTCTAGATCTGATTCGGAAAACTTTAATAAACTCAAGATTTTGCTCTGTTAATGCTTGTCCAATTTCTTCTTCAGAAATGTCAAAGTCCACTCCCTTGACCACAACTGAGAAAGTAGGGGAACGGAGGGGTTGTGGGACAGTGAAGCGAGGAGGAGCATATGTTACAGAGACTTTTGTATGAAATGCAGTGGAAAGCTGGGTCTGGATCAGACTGGCGAGGTCAGCGCAAGGGCTCTTGACAATGAGAGAGGCACGAGTGGTCTTGAGGTAGTCTATTGGTTTTTGAATATAATGGCGGAAGGCTGTGGCGATTTCTTTTTGCGTTATTTGAGAAGGGATGTTGTTCACAAAATAGGTGTGGACGGGTGTAGGACCTCTATGATGGAGGAGGTGAGGGGGAGATTGTTGTGAAATGGATGGTGATCCAGGTGAGAGAGGTGAATTGTTTTCAAAAACGTCAGGGCATGGTGATAAGTCCATAGGTTCAGAGGGAGCGGGGCTGGGAGGAGTGGAGGGTCCATTCTGTTTAGATTTCTTCGTTGCAGGAAGAATTTGAGTTGAAATATTTACAGGGAGCTTTATCTTGGAGGCTTTTTGGCGAGTTGAAGAGGGTGGTGGAGTCCTAGACTTAAGGGCATCAGAGTAGTTTTGGGAAGGATGCTGGGATGACATGGTGAAAGTGTAGCGTGTGGTTTGCGTCGCGTGTGTCGCCGGGGCTGAGGTTGTCACCGTAAGGTTCGACAACCCCGGAGACACCCTACACAGAGCAGCCCGCGGGATGACCGCCAACGACGGGTCCCTGGAGCGCAGATGTCCCTAACAAGCTTTCGGATGATTTGAGTAGTTGTGAAATAATGAGAGATGAGGTGATTTGAAGATCTCGACGAGAAGTCTCGACGTGCCCGAACAGAAGCTGTAGACGCAGGAACGGCAGCAGCAGGCTCGACGAAAGCTGATCGTAGACTGTGAGGACGAAGAAAAACTGTTGTGCGAAGAAGCAGGAATCTATAGAACGACGAAAGATGTGATGATCTTGCAGATTTTCCTGCGCGAAGCGCAGGAAAGAATTTTTCTCTTTCTCTTGACTAGAGACGTCGATAGCTATAGGCGTTGAAGCAACAAATAATAGAAGCACGAGTAAACTTAACAGCGTAAAATTGGCAGCACTGCTAGTTAAAGATTCAACTAGCGCGAATCAGCGTCGAAAGCAATCTCACTCAACAATGCAATCTCTGATCGATTCGGGTTTTTTATATCTTACTCATCTGTAAATTCTGACTGCGAGAATAATGTAAATTTATTTAAATTTCACTACCTAACTATATTGTTTGTAAACTACGATCCAAACAAGAATAACATTACAAGGTTCGGATTTATTAGCTTTAATTAATATTTGTCACATTTAGTTAAGCAAACGGGAAGAAAAGATTGATCGGGCCACTTCTTTAAACCCATCAGTTTTGACGCTTTGAGGCCAGCCAGTTTATAAAGATCAATAATGTTGCTTTTGAAGATTTTGGTCTGAATATAAATCAAAGCAAGACAAAACTGATGAAATGTAGCAGAAATGATACCAATACTAGTAGAATAAATATAAAAATATAATCGGATGCAATAGGAGAAGTAAGTGAATTCTGTTATTTGGGAAGTAAAATTACAACCGATGGACGAAGCAGGAATGATGTTAAAAGCAGAATAGCACTAGCAAAAAGAGCCTTCATGATAAAGAGAAATCTTTTAGTATCAAATATAGATCTAGGAATTAGAAAGAACTTTTTAAAACTGTTTGTGTTGAGCACAGCACTTTATGGTAGCGAAACATGGAGTTTAGGAATGCCGGAAAGAAAGAAAATTGAACCATTTGAAATTTGGTGCTACAGAAGAATGCTGAAAATTAAGTGGACGGACAAAGTAAGAAATGAACGAGTTTTGGAAATGAAGGGTGTGAAAAGAAGTTTGTGGAAGAAGCTTACAGAAAGAAGAGAGAGGCTGGTAGGTCATATTTTGACACATGCGGGATTGATTTGTTAGTGGAGGGAACAGTCAAAGGTAAAACTGTAGAGGAAGACAGAGATTAGAATATATGAAGCAGATATTGAGGACGTGGGCTGTAAGGGGTATGTAGAAATGAAGAGGTTAGTACAGGATAGGAAGGGATGGAGGATTGCATCAAACAGTCGAAAGAATGACGACAGCAAAAAAAAAAAAATGTTGCTTTTTTCAGGCAGATACCGTGTCACTCCCTCAATTCTACTAAAAGAGACATTGATATTTCAGAGCATTGATACTGCATTCTCCCTGTACCAATTCTGAATATGTCTCACGCAGCTATTCCTTTTTATTTTTCTATAAATCATCCGTTAAGTCTTTGCATTCAACCGTATATCATCCGCGCTGGATCATACCGCAAGTCTCTCCAATGCTTTAGAATATCAGTCACCTAAGCCAAACCTCTTAATGTGAGTGACAGTCCATTCCACTCGGCATACAGTCCTCATGCTCCATTTCCTATGTAGATCCCGTCCATATTCCCTTCGTTAGTCCGTATCTCCCAGTCTTTGCACAGGCAGTCAATAACATTATTCGTACTAGAAATTAACATGCACGGTGTCACTTATATGTTACTTTATAACACTGTAAGGGCAGACCAATTACAGTGGGGCAGACAGAAGAATTGGAGGGTATCGGCACAGAGCGACCATAATACATTGTACTCACATGGGATTGCTGAAGATCCGGCATTTTTGTTTTTTTGTTTTTTGTTTTTTTGTTTATGTCATTAGAGGCGGGAAAGGATGGGGGTAAGGAATGGAAAGAATTAGGCCATGGCCTTATAAAGGAAGCATCCCGGCATTCGCCTGGAGTGATACCCAAATCTGGAGGCCCGGACCGGGATTCGAACCCACGTCCTCCCGAATGCGAGGCCAGAGCGTTAACCACTCACCCACCACGCTCGGTATATGGTTTCAACTGTCTACCTGTAAGGACCTACTTTGACGAACTTGCTAAACGTCAATGATTATACTTACCAGCTCAAATACGTAATCATGTTGATTGCATCTTAAAGTTACCCCTTCGTAAGTGAAAGAGTTTTCTAGAGAATTGAATTCTGACGAGGAAGGAGAGTATAACACAGGGCAAGTAACTCCCTGACCACAATCTACGTTCACACTTCTGCCTAATGACGACATTGGGACCCACCGAACACTTAACTGCTCGTTTCACAGACGACAACACCGTGCCTTCTCATTATCTCTCAGCCACCTCGCCCAGAATAGCAACGCCCTAGGGGCAGCTCAGAGAGGCAGAAAGAAACACTGCAGTCCTTACGCTGCAGTTAAATATTGATGCATGCTCTGAATAGTACGAGTAGTGGCGTGTACGGGAGAACACAGTGCATGTGAAAGTTCAGACATCTAATACCCTATGTCCAACTTATTTAAATGTATACTAAAAATCAGTTCTTCTCTGTTTATAATTTATTCTTCTTGCTATTTGATTAAATCTTTAATTGCATAATATCTTCTGACATGCCAAACGGCAAGCTGTGTACCAAGTTTGGTGCGCAGTTAAGACGGTCGTTACTGTCCTGCAGTAATTTTGTATGTATATAGTGTTGATAAACGTTGTTATGTATTGAGTGTTGTTCGGTGTAAACATGAAAATGAACGTAGGGAGTGGGAGAAATCAGGTTCCGATCCATTTAGGCCTTCCGAAGCAGACTAAGACAGTGGCTAGTATTTGATTTCTGTTTGTAATCTCGCACTAATTGTGTCCATCTTTTCCCTTCTCCTCCTTCCCCCGTTTATTCTCTTTATTTCGTCAGTTAACGGACGTCATTTATCAAAGATTGCTTCTTAGACCCAGTACACACTTAGGTTAAGACAGTGGAAAAATCACAATAAAATCTAGTATTAAAGAATGTTCCTAATTTATTATCAATGAACCAAAATAATCTCCATAATTACTAACACCGCAAGGGACTATCTACTTGAACAAATATAATCTGTAATTACGTAGCTTGTGTTCACTTCACAGTCTTATTATTCATTACTTTCGAGTAGGTTAAATCTTATTGTGTCTTTAATCGAATTTATGAATTGTCTTCACAGAGACATACATTATTTTTATATTCGGCACGACGCATATATGAGGGAATATTAATAAACAGGGACAGAGATAGAACAAATTAGCTTACTTATGCATGGTTGGGTTGCGGTCTTGGCGCGACTTCCCAACAGTAGCACATTGCAGAACTGTACGTCCTATGAAGATCACAACTCAACAAATTGACTGGTCCACACTGAGGCAGTGCTCGCGTGGGGAAGGCTTTTTAACCATTTTCTTCTAACGGGATTCCAAGAGCGCTCTTCAGTAGTTGGAGTTACCACCCTCGACATGCAATATTGAAGGGGCTTCATATAACACCTCTGCCTTATGGGCGCTTGTTTATAGAGACCAGAGAGTTTAGCCTCTTACTCCCACTGAACGGGCATGATTTCGTTTTCCAAAGTTGGCCGTTTACATATGGGTCAGGGCGCCAGACAGCGCGGCTAGTCATAGCGTCACCCTGCCAAGTCCATCAATGTCTGCTGGTTGGGCTTCCTTTCTAAAATACATTTATCCATGCCTTTTGTTGATTTACTGCGTTAACATGCTCTGTCGATATCCTAAAATACAGTTTTTAATTTATTCTTAATTGTATACTTTACAGTGTTCTAATTGTTTACGCTTTTTGCGTATTTTAATGTTCTTACACTATTAATTTTCGGTGATTCACACACTATTATTTTGCCGTGTGATTCCGTTACACTACGTGTTCCACACATTAAATACTATCAACAGTGTTTTATAAACTTTCTACATACAGGTTAGGGACTTAACAGAGAATTTTGTAACACTCTGTTTATTAACAATACTACACCATTACCTACCCTAAAAACTCCAATTCCTTCCACCAACGACGCTCCAACCAGCTAACCCCGGTTAGAATGCCAGATGCTATTTTTATGGTGGCTTAGCGTACTCTACAATCCTGGCATGTAATTCGTAATTTTCTCCCATTAAAACAGAATAGCTCGGTTTTTTAGTGTTTTCTTCATCATTTCCGTAATTTGGAGCTACGAGGTATAATCAGGTATTTATTAAGTTTTAATATACTTTTAAGATATTTGGTGTCAATTGCTGGAATACTGTTAGGGGCTGATTGGCCAAGGCTAGTGGGCGTGTGTGTGGATAGGTGTGCTGAAGAACTTACCTTAGGGAATTCCAGTTCTGCTCGAAGCGTCTCTTCTGTTCTTCTTGCAGCACCACTAGAATCTTACCATTGGACTGCTTGGGATAATGTTTAACACCACTGTGGATTGACGGCCACAGACCGTAGTTTAGAAACTGAGTTAAGGTCTTACTACATGACGAATGCAAGACTTGCAATTGAACAGTATATTGGCCTCTAACACGGAGTAGAACAGTTTATAGCATGCCTCAAAGTGGATTCCAACGGTCACCAATTTACTAAGCCCTGAACTGTAACAGTTAATTGTTAGGCAGATGGTCGCCCCGGATACGATATGCATGGGAGGGTGGCAGGCTCCTAACAGGTGGCTATCAAAGTATGCTCGACTACTCTCGCCGACTGCCCGACAGTAAAGACACTACTTCATCGCTTGTACTTCCCAAGCCACCTTGGCTGACTACATTTATGAAGGGGACTGCACTCTAAGGTGCTGACTGCAAGCGTGCAGATTCCTGGCTGGTCACTGCTCGACCGCGCTCAGCATTGTCAATGATCGCCGATTGCCAGTAGCTCGACGACTGAATATTCCTATAATTCCCCAAATAGTGCTGGTCTTCAAAATGACCTCTTACAATACAATAGCAATATGGGACGTTTAGAACCAGCGAGAAAATCCATAGCGATCTAAGAATGTTATGTTAATTCTCCAACTTGATGGAACAGTGCGGCTACTTCTAAAGTGATCTGAACTCAGAAAAACTGCTTATTCGAATTGTTGTTCTAATACAGGGCTTTCATCACATTTATACACTTGAAAAAAAACTAAAAAAAAAAACTAAGGCACCCAAGAGACTTCGTTGAATGTCACTGTAACTTGCCATGTCTTATAGGGTACATAAGGAGCGTGAACAGCGTCAGTTGTTGAGTGATCACTGTGAAGGACACGGAGATTCGCGTACTCGTGTCAGACCTGTCATAGTTTGAAATGGGACTCGTTGTGGGTCTCTATTTGCCCGGCTGCTCGAATCGTGCAAAATCCAGATTTGTAGGGTATTCGGATGTGACAGTGGCCTCACAATGGTCTGGTGGATGCAGGTTTACTCGTCGTCAAGGTTTCGGTCGACCACGTCTAACCACCACAAGGGAGAATCGCCGTATTGTGCACCAAACACATCGTAACTCCTACACATCTGGGCCTGCCATTCAAAAATTGGTCCTCTGAAACATACTGTGTTATCCCTTACCATTGGTTGGAGACTATCTGCAGCCGTACTGGCGAATTGCCGGAGCCATTAACACAACAACACAAATGGCTGCGTCAGGAGTAGTACCATGGCAGGGAAGCATGGACTGCTGACGAATGGCTATTAATCTCTATTCTGCTCTACCTTGGGAGACCACTGTCGGAAAATGTTGCGGTGACCCGTGGAGATGTCCCATTCTTCCAATGTTTCGGAGGGACACCGCGGTGTTACTCCTGGTGTATTGGAGTGATAAACCGTCAGGTATGACTTCAGGTAGTTATTGAGGGAATTCAGACTCGGACGGCATAACGGTTCGCAACGGTCATCCTGCGTCCCATGTGTTACCTGTCATGCAAAAGTATCGTGGTGTCATTTTTCAACACGACAACACTCCTTCACACAAGACACACGTCTCTATGAACTACTTGCGTAGTGTTGAAGTTCTCTTGTAGGCAGCAAGATCCCCAGATCTACCTTGGATAGAAAATGTGAGGTACCAGCTTGGACGTCAGCTCCGTCCCACAGCCTGCATCCAGGATATAAAGGATCAATTATAGTATTACAACAGTTGTGGGTCAGCTTACCTCACCAGACGATACAACGGATTTTTGACACCCTTCTGAACCTAACATGCTGAAATGTCTAGGTTCGTTATGCCGAGAAAAACATTTTTTCGTGTATGAGATGCAAGATTCATTTGTAAAAAATTGTATTTTTAATATTTTTGTTTTGCATCAATATGATGTGAATTGAACTTACACACGCTAATTACAAAAAAGAAATTCTAATGCAGAATTTTAAATAAATAATTAATTTAGAAATATTATCACTGAGAAAAAATCATGTTTGTTTAACATTGCATAAAAAATGAACTCAGCCAGCAAAGAAAATTAACGGAAGCAAACGAACAATAAACACAATGTTCCCGGCTATGGAGAGCAAGAAACTCCTTCGGTTTGGGCGTATACTGGGTGAAATGTTTATATGAAATTGTCACTTATCGTAACTGCAGGAGGTTGTCGGCGACCTTGATGTTTCCTTCACTATGAAGAAACACTTTTAACTCCATCTGGCAACTGAGGTGGGTTCACTTGTGGAAGCACATAAAGAAAAACAGCACGACAAATATTGTCGTGGCGGAAACGCGACCTCCACGTTTCTTTGAAATCCGCGTACACACACACATGCGGACTTTACGGGGTCTAGCCCCCAAGTGCCCGCGACAGCTTGACCACTCTCACCCCCCGCCACCGGGAGTGACATCTCTACCTGCGTCAAACAAAGCAACCTCGCCGACAACAGGATGCCAGCAGGAATTTGCCAACTTTCCCTGTCTTCCAAAACGGCTGGATGAAATGTCTCACAAATGGAGAGGTGACGGAAAATCAATGACAGCAGAGGCTGGACATTACAATGCATTAAGGCCAGAGGGGTGCAACGTTATGCTGATAAGTAGGTGCATACTGCCAATTTGACTCGTTTTTGTAATCACTGAATCAATATCACATACCCTCTCAGCCCATGAAGTTTCATTTCGTTTCTCTCCCCCCTCCCTTTTTTTCAGGTAGTGTATTTTGTTGATCGTAATTTTCAGTGATCTATATTACTTTAGCACCGTTTTGTGGAAGTAACAAATATTATGTATACTCTCCTGTGACCGAGCCAATTTTATATCTAACAGAAGACGTGTAAGAATGTTTAAAACTGCGTGTGATGGCTAGGGGTACGTACAGCTAACACATACACATATTCGTAGAAATTGTAATTTAATGTTCCCCAAATCTATTTAAATTTGAGGGTTCAAATTTCGTTGCTCTATAGAACTGTTATAGTTATATATAATAGTTTATTTTTAAAATAAAAATATTATTTAACAATATGTTAATGTACCATCCAAACTGACAGTTAAAAATATGTTGTCAATAAGGTCTTTAATGATATAAAGCATAATATCCGAAATTTTGCAGAAAGCTTTTTTTAATCTTGTAAACTAATATCCAGGCAATTAGTTATACCAATAATATAACACATTTAACTTTATATTTGTTGTTAATAAAAAAACTCAAGAAATTTTTGCTTTTTTTGTTTAAAAAGGCATATTTTCCATTTGGGAAAAGCTGCATAAACAGTAATGGTAGGGACTGTAGTAATTAGTATGTAGAACACGTCCTGAAAATTTGAAAAGATCTATTCATGTGGAAAAAAGGTTATCTTTAAATCAATCGATGAATTGCTGTTTCAAGATATTTAAGGTTAAAGATTTGGATTACCTTCAAGTGCAGTAGCATTTAAGTGGCTGTCAATCGTGCAGGACTTTGCTTGATCACGCATAATTTCCACATTGTCAAAGATATTTAAATAATTTTTTCACCAACATGAAGTCAAAAGTAAAAACTATTTTTGTGGATAAAAAAAAAAACTTTTTTGTTTTTTGAAACCTTATAACTGTATCTACCCCCTTAAAGCATGATTATTAATTGTTACTTAAAACACACGTGATTGCGTCTAACTACTGTACGGATAGCCGGGATACGATTTCTCAATGAAGCCTCAGATTTTACTTCGAAGCTGGTATTCGGAAACGGCTCCCCATATTCGGTCATTCTGCTACCCTCTGAGTAACGGGGAGGATTCTCCTCGAGGAAGCAAATAATTGCTGGAACTTTTCCATGCCTAGTCCCAATTTTTAAGTTCGAATACGAAGCTCTATCTGCATTAATTCCAAGCACGATGTCCGTTATAGGGCCTAAACACAATTTCTACTTTTTCCCCTTATTTCATTGAATTGCATGGCACGAACAAGTGTCATGAGAACTTTTCTGATCTTCGGATAAAGTACTTTGAAAACATATTATTGATTGGAGACCATACCATAAACTAAAGACATAAGAATAAGTCTGGTGCTGTGCTAACCGCGAACATTATATCACACGAAACCTGGCCCGGTTCACTTATGGTGGCTGCAAGCACTATCACAGACCGGCAGAAAGCTGACTCCAGAGCGAAATGGCCCTCGGTGATTGAGGAGAGGGCCAGTGCCTTTTCCTTGGTACTCCAACTTCCATGAAATCTCGGTGCCTCTCCTGCCGGTCGTCCGTCTACATCCATTCACCAATCTCCCGTTGTTTCATTCGCCCCTACTATGTATTATTTATGACAAACAGCAAAATCTTATGCTAGAATATTCTGATTCTCTTGATAGTTTCCCTTTCTCTACCACCCACGACGAGTATTTGAAAAACAGATCTGCTTCTGCTAAAAAGCGGTAACATTAAATCCTGGTATACAGTCAGATAGCCGAGATAAAGAATCAGTCGCTTGTATGTACGCGTCACGTACTTTGAGACATAACTCGTAGTAGTGGACACATTAAGATACATTTAAAGTCAAATAATCATATAAAAACAAAACTTCAATATTTAAATCACGTAAGAAGTACATTGCACTTGCGCTAAATCGTCTAAACAATACAGAGGATAGAAAGGAGGAAAAAAAAATTTAAAAAATTGCGATGTATTCGAAGAGCTTACAATTAAACATACAACCCAGTCTTCAAAATGACAATAATTAAATGTTTAATAATTTAAAAAAGTATAACATTACATCTTCTATTTGAAAGTGTATGATATATTTTTCACGTAATTATTTAAAGCCACTATGTCATGAAGCTATTTTACGGCTAAAATATCTCGTGAAAGATCATTAAAACTTCAGCTTTATTCATTAATGAATGGTCTTTGTAAGATGGAAAGTTGTTAAACGTGGTTGTTAAAATACTATCTGAATTACTGAGTACTTGTTCCACTAGTTAATCAACGTTTCCAGAACATTCTACGTAATATCCACTAAACGATAGGACCAGATTAATGCAGAATCAATATAATTGCTCAAAAGTCTTAAAGAATTGAGCGAAGACTTCGACATAATACATGTCTGAGACTAGAACATTACTCCCCTAACTCACAAGCAGTGTGTACAAATGGAGGAACGAATTGTTATCCAGCATGGAATTTGAGAACACTGTCACCATCGATCACAAACAAACTGCAAACTTCACCAAACAACATCTTTGGGCTCTCTCTGTTATTGCTAAATCAATGCAGGCGAATGCCGGAACGATTCTTTCTAAAGTCAATGGCTGAAATTATTCTCGTTCTTTGCCGCAGTCATCTTCAAGTTCTAATAACCCGAAAATTGACGAACGATAAGGCCATAAAAATCATTGTACAAGCAGACAGAATAAAGTGCTAACAAATGAGAATGACACCTGGCAACAACATGGTTAACAGGACTCTCTGGGAACATAATGAGAGCTACTGGACCGGAAGCTGGGCACCAGGTTGTCAACCATATTTCGTCAACACTACGTGGTTCTATTTGAATTGTTCCTGTGAGGGAGCCTTTGTTGCAATGCGACTGCTTCTAAACTTTCCCGAAACCAATAAGTGCTATCAACCAAACTTCTGTGTTTCTTGTAATTGAGTAATATTCCATCAATAAGATTATATTCCACGGACTGGGATGAAATATACGGCACTGGAAGAATCCAAGGGACATTATGAAGCAACTTAGATATCGTAAGACTATCACTAAATCTTTAATACCTCACGATATATGTTATCTGTGCCATCGCGTTGTTAACATCTTTGGTGACCTGAGGGTAGACCAGCCACTGAGCGTAGCGTTCCACTCCAGTGCTGCCTTTACATTTTTACTGGCAGGCGACTTTAGCTGTGCCGAAGTGCTGTCATTTGGTCGCTGCTCCGAAGCGCTCGCGGTGGTTGACGGGGCAGGGTTGGGGGGTGCGGGGAGGGGTAACAGCCACTCAGCGCAGCGTACACGTCATGCCATGTTTGAACAATCGCGCCGGCAGATAGGACGCTGGCAATACCAGGGGCAAAAAAAAAAGAAGGAAAAAAAAAAAAACAGCTGCCGCCCGCGGCACCACGTCCCACGTCCGATGAAGCCCCGGCCATAATAATGGAGGGCCCTGGGGTTATTACGGTGTTTTTACTCGTTTAAAATTATCCCTTTGTAACAGTTAAGCATTTTTTTAATAATCCTCTTTCCGAAATGTTGCTTTTGTATATGTATCCGTTCGCTGGCGAATTATGAAATGTTACACCAGTGTGGCAGCTGTATTTACGGAGAGTCTGGTCGTAAAACCGATTACGCAGCCTACTGTGGAGTTTGGTACAGGGCTCGCAGTGGCTGGCAGATCCGCAACTACAATGTGACTGTGATGATTTTTGCACCTACCTTCCAACTGCGAAAATAAATATATAAACCGCTGGCGTAGTTAAATTTAGTACTCCGGTCTGCTTGTGAGTGGCTCTAAGTATACTTATGGCATACGTATGTAAGATCGGAAATTTTACCATTCCATAAACGGGAATGACAAGCTTGCAGGAGATACTTTACGGTCCTAAAAAAAAAAAAAAACCGAGCGTGGTGGCTCCACATTCGGGAGGACGTGGAATGGGGTTTTCCATGGTTTACCCAAATCAGTCTAAGCAAATGCCGGAATAATTACTTCAAAAGGCTATCGCTGAATTTCTCCCCGTTCCTTGACTCCAGTCCTTTCCCAGTTTTAATGACCTCGACGTCGACAAGGCGTAAAGACATAAGCAAAAAAAAAAAAAAAAAAAAAAGGAAAGAAAAAAAAAAGAATGCCCCCAAATGAACGGCTACTGCATTCTTCAGTGCTGGATTGCGAGTTTGAGACCTATTCACACTGAGACTTAGCACAGCCCGAAGACCAATAGTAAGGTCAGGTCTGTGTTACACTAGAACTGTCAGAAATTGATAAACCAAAAGCAGGGAAGTTACAAAAGTCACAGTTATCTTGGCGAAGGCAGAAATCTTTATTGGCAGTGGCCTGGCCATATTGCTCAGCGAATCGACGAAATACAGATAAAAAAAGGTGTTGAAGTGGAATCTAAAAGTTGGTCTGAGACAAAATGAAAACTACACGACCATTGGGACAAAGACATATGCAGGGTTTCTATACTATCAGACAAACGCCGAAGACCAAGAATGTCAAGTTATAAATGGACTCAGGATTGTAAGAGGACACATGCCTGTTTTATAATAGGCTTTCATATTCCAGCGTCGTCCGTTCCGCCTTCGTAGTGGACATTATGCTGTTTGAAGAAACGTATGTGTTACCACTGTATGTGAAATATGTGTTTGTTTCGAATGATGAGTTTACGGTTTAGAGTGGAGTATTGTAACGGATCATGCTTCTCGTTTAATTTTTATTCTGATTTCATTAAATTAATTTTCAACATATTAATTATTCACTAATTTACGGATGAAAAGGTTGTCCAATATTCATATAAAATGCGTAGGTAAATCTAAAAGAATGCCATAACCTGGCTGATTATGACTTATAGACGGTAGGCACATATTTTACTTTTAAATATATATAAACAAACAAAACCAAAATCCTCGACCTCCCACCTACATAAACGGTCATCAAGTTATTTTAGAAACATTTTAAATTTGAATGATATGCATATGGCAACCAGGTTGATTAGTATTAGCACAACATGACAACATTAAAATATGTACAAAAACAAAGGAACAATCACAGGCACATCATAGAATGTTACACTTTAAGTTTCTTTTAAGACTGCGACCCTTTTCCTGAGTTTAGGTTCGTGATAACAAGACGCGACTTTGCTCGGTCGGTAGAGAGATTCTTATCATGGGGATTCCTCCTCTTAGGGTGTTATTTAGGTTTATGAGATTTCATAATAGTGTAAACAGTTTATTAGCAGATGTAATCAGTTAGTTTACCTTAGTTTACCATGCAGTAGTATCGGATCCTCGTCATGAGAGTAATTTTTTTTTTTACTTATGGCTTTACGCCTCGACGACGTCAGCATCCTGCCATTCGCCTGGAGTGATTTCGGGAAACCATGGAAAACCCAAATCTGGATTCCCGGACGGGGACTCGAACCGGCGTCCTCCCGAATGCGAGGCCAGAACGGTAACCGCTTACCCAACACGCTCGGTCGTGACAATCATAAGAACCTAATTTCATCACTTCACACCAAACTTAAAATACTGGCGGCTACACAAGCTGCCACTTCTTGTCTCATCCTCCACCTCAAGAATCCCGACATGAAGACCCAGTATTCTACTGCTTCTCAACCGTCCTGGGCTCTTCCCCCTCTTCCGTCCCGTATCAAGGGATGACTTCGTTTTATGATTGTCTCGAATATGTAACAAAATAATAAACAAATAGTAACATTTCTTTACTTATTCCTCTATTGGCCCATTCATTCCCTATCTCTCAGGCGTTCCGAATTTCACAGGCTTCGTACTTGGGATTGGCTACTGGAATCGGATGTCTTTAACAGCGCCCGTCGCAGTTTTCGTGACCTCGTCATCTTTGTCGCATTCATCTGTTGCCATTTTCTTTCATCGTGTGAGGGGAACAAGCTGGACTCAGCTTTGTTTCGTGTGCTCCACAATAGAGGGCAGGTATAGTGAGGATACCGGAAATGACCATCCAGCTGGACGCAACGACCTCTTCAAGCTCCTCGCTTTGTTTGTTGGGAACTTTCCTCACACCGGCTGTAAATCCAACCCGCTAAATACGGCGCATTGCATTTTAATGCACTGCCTATCTCAGTCTTTAACACGTAATAACAAAATGTATGTATAGTAATAGTTACCAGTACAGTGTGTAATTTGTGGGAAGAAACCACCTTCTGACTCGGGAGAGGTAAAAGAACTGCCTAAAAACCTTAATCTGAACGTCGGGTTTGTCAGGTCTCAGATTTCATCAGTTGGGCCTACCCTGTCTAGTATGGTGGCTCTATAAGGCAAACGGCTCCACTAGCAGGAAGCATTCAGATATTTACTTATTAACGAATATAAAAGTATAGTATCAAATTCTGGAGCACGTAGGTTTGGATCCATTTTCGGCTATCCAGATTTCGGTTTTCCATGGTTTCCGAAATCACTCAAAGCGAATGCCTGGATGGTTCTGTTAAAATGTCATGCTTGGATTTGTTCACGTTCCTTGCCCCTAGTCCTTTCCCTTAAGGGAGTAGGTACAGTTATCAGTACAAAGAAATATTTGTTTCGTTCAATTCACAAAAATAGTTTCTACTTTTGACTTCATGTTAGTGAAAAAATTATTTAAATATCTTTGACAGTGTGGGAATTATGCTTATTCAAGCAAAGCCCTGTACGATTGACTGCCATTTAAATCTTACTGCACTTGAAGGTTTCCAAATCTTTAACCTTAAATATCTCAAAACAGCAATTCATCAATTGATTTTAAAACTTTTTTACATATGCATAGATCTTTTTCAAATTTGCAGGACATATTCTACATACTAATTGCTACAGTCCCTACCATTACTGTTTATGCAGCTGTTCACAAATGGAAAATATACCTTTATGTTTAGACAAGAAAATGCAAGAATTTTAATTTCCTGAATTTTTTATTATTAATAACAAATATAGAGTTAAATATATTATATTATTGGTGTAACTAATTTCCATGATATTCGTTTACAATATTATAAAAAATATTTCAGCAAAATTTTAAATATTATGTATTCTGTCATTAAAGGTCTTAATAACAATGTATTTTCAATTGTCAATTTTGATTGTACATTAACGTATTGTTAAATAATATCTTAATTTTGAAAATCAGTTTTTATATATAACAATAACAGTTCTATGAAGCTATGAAATTTGAACCCTCAAGTTTAAACAGATCTGTAGAAATCGAAATTTCAATTTCTAAAAATATTTGTATCTATCCCCTTAATGTCGACGAGGCATAAAGGCAACAAAAACTCGGATTAAAAAGCAACGTTAGTCTCCATGATTTTAGAACACAGATGTAAATGATCTAAAAGTTGTACAATAGTTCTGAAACAAGTTACAGTACTTCTGCTATATTTATCTAGTTTCCTGGTTCGGCTATAGATGAAAATTTTTTGACATGCTGAATAATATTTTCAGAAATGATGGTGATAATCATTGCGTACCAATAGAAATCGATAGATGTATTTACAGATGCAGAAAAGTTTTTTTGAGCAGAAGATTATGAAAAGTCTCTTAAAGCCAGAATGTCCGTTGGCCGGGTTGTGTGATTTTAATTCACTCCCGTCAATGCTCGCAGACGACTCTAATATGACACAATTTTAATGTCAAGTGTCATTGCCTAAGAAGTAGAGAATCATGAGAGACAGGATCAGTTAAATAGAGTGTCAAATAAGGTTGTAGTCTACACCATCAATATTCAACTTGAATGTTGGGGAAGCGATAAAGGATGTGAAAAAAAAATTGAAAGTTGCATAAGTGTTCAAGGAGAAAAAAATCAGTACGCTACGATTTGCTGATGATCTTTTCCTGTTAGCAGAACAGACTGAGAATATTGAGAAGCTACTGAATGGCATGAATAAAATACGGAACAAAGATTTTGGACTAGATTAAACCAAAGCAAGACGAAAGTGATTAAATTTAGTAGAAATGGCAGCAGGAATAGTGGATTAAAATATGAAAATAGCATCGGATACGATAGTAGAAGTAAATGAATTGTGCTACTTAGGAAGTAAAATTACAACTAATGGCCGAAGCCAGAAGGATGTTATAAGCAGAAAACCACTATCGAGCAGAAAAGCACTATCGAAATGAGCTTTCATGAAAAAGAGAAATCTTTTGGTTTCAAATGTTGATAAGAACCAGAAAGAACTTTTTTAAAACTCTATGTGTGGTGCAAAGAACATTATGGTAGTGAAGCATCGACCTTAGGAATATAAAAAGAAAAGAAAATTGAGGCATTTGAATTGGGGCGCTACAAAATGTTGCTGAAAATTAAATTACGAAATGAACATGTTTTGAAAATGATTTTATGAGAAAAGAAACTTATGGAAGAGTCTTACAGAAAGAAGAGATAGGATGGTAGGCTACATTTTAAGATATGAGAAATAGTTAATTTGTTGGTGGGGATAACGGACGAAGCAAATAACTGTAGTGGTTGAGAAAGATTAGAATACGTAAAGCAGATAACTGAAGATGTAGATTGTAAGGGGTATGTTGAGATGAAGAGGTTGGCACAACGTAGGATGGTGGATTGCATCAAACCAGTAGAGAGACTGATGACAGCAAAAAATAAAAAAAAAATAAATAATAATAATTATGAATTGACTTCAACGTACCACTGATGGTTCTATATATACCCTGACGCTGGTCGGTGAACGGAACAGTTTTAGGTTGAGAGGACCAATTGAATTTCTCTCGCTGTTTTGAACGGATTTTCCTGTGGGAGTCTACCTGTTCGATTCGTTGTTGGTCCGCTGTGTCGCAGACTCACTGGTGTCCCGACCGCACTCGCGTGGCTCTTCATCTGAATTATAAAGGCACGTCCAACACCAGACTTGCAGATGGACAACGAAATGCTCTCAGGCGGGAGACCAGCTCACCAACTCTCCAGTGGACAACGGCACCAGCCGGCCTCTGCGGGATGGGGATCATTCCTCCCCCTCGACTCTGGGACTGACTAGGTCACATGGTCACAATGCTTTTGTCATATGTTGAGAGTGTGTATACAGCATTAAATAGTCTGATACATATTATATGTAAAACGCGTTTTGTTTTTGTGACGAGACATTTGTTTTCGTTCATACCTTATAGAAATCGATAAATGAGGCAGACCTATCACTTTGAATATAATGATCTACATTCTGGAAATATCGTAAATTAAGGGAGGAAGTTTTCTCATTTCGCCCCGTAAAGGGCAAAATAGTAACTATCGAGGTCACGCGTTGAATCAGTTCAGAGCTAAGTCACTAGGCTTCACTACCATCGATAAGGATTGATCGTGTTACCACTAGATAGCCAGCACAACATATCACACACACTACCCTAGCCGCCCGCTAACTGTATTCCTGACCCACCAGAAATAGTCTCTCTTTATACGCAAGCAATCGATAATATTTGCGTTATTGATTTAATAGAATAAATTCTAAGAACAATTATTTTAGAAAGTTAAACGTTTTAAAATGTTTTATAAAAATATTTTGCTTAAATGATAGTAATAATACACTCTGTTAACTATGTAAACCAGGTCTTCCAAAAAAAATTTGAAAACCAACGACTATTACTATAATTCTTAAGCAAGCATAAATAAAAAAATTTGGAAATCTCATGCCATTGAGGTGGTGGTGGGACGGATAGACATATAGTATTTTTATTTAAAAGATTATATCCATTCTTAAACTGTGATTTTAATCTGTGTTTATGTATATAAATTGGGTATGTTCAAAACTGAAGTTATATGAATAGTAAGACCATTTGCTTCCATTATTAAGAAGATCTCTTCACCAGAAGATGGCGCCGACGAATCAGTGCGCCGAAATATTGTGTGCTTATTATAACACTTCTATAACTCGGCTAGTCACCCGAGAGCATTATTTGAATTCTCTTTAGAACTGTTATCTGCGTGCTTAATGTATTGATGGCATAATTTTGAATTCACATCTGTCGTACCAATCCATATGTAACTGAGGCTTAAGAGGAACTGCTTGATAGATTCAACAGATGGCCCTCAATTTCTGCCCTCAGCCTCGGCTAAATTAATTGCTCCTCCTTACCCAGCCTAAGTTCGCATGTTCTTACATGAATATTTAAAACAGCTGTAACAGTTTTTTTTGGTTTAATGTTCCAAGAGTATAGCACTAAAGCAGACTTAGAACTAACGGATTTTATTCATCATAAGGTGGAAACAAGTAAATGATAGTATAGTGTTAATTTGATGGCGTAAAAATTATCAAAGCATTGAAAAGTAATTTTTAGGTGATATAGCGATAAGTTAGTTTTTAGTTAAAACTTGTGACAACATTTAGATATTTCCAGAATTAATTACTGTTTCTGAGTTTTCTAGTGGCGAAATATTTGCGGCCAGTGTCGCACTGAGAAATATACATCTTCCCCTTATTTCCTTATTTTCACTTGACTTGAAGAGACAAAATATTAACAATAATAACACTCGTAACTGTCGTAAGAAATAGAAAGGAGATTCTAAACCGATATCTCTCAACATGTAAGATCTTCATTCCTGCAGCTATATATTCCTTTTTTTTCGTAGCTATGCGAACACCATCAAACGATAGAATCTTCACTTCTTAAACTAGGAATATTATAACTCACGCTGAATATTTGCATGTATATCTTAAAACCGTCCGATAGTAATCAGTGCTACTGAAAATTGGCACTCTTTAAAAGAATAATGTGGAATTTTCAAAAAAAAAAAAAGTAAGTTGCATAGATATAGGTAAAAGTTAATGTGTTGTTAAAATTAATAGAGATGTCTTGGTGAATATAAGTGTCTGCAGTTCACTTGTTCAACAGAGTTGGAAGAATTTAATAATCCGGATAACCGATGATTATATCTTCATAGGTTCAGTTAGACGAGTACATAAATGGCACTAAATGATGCCAGTTCAATCACAGCTGGAATTCTACCTAACACGAACTCTAAAATCCGTTATGAAAAGACTATACCACCCCCTTATACTCCTGTAATGTTCATATGGTCACCATTGTTATTCATTCACCGAGCGTGGTGGGTGAGTGGTTAACGCTCTGGCCTTGCATTCGGAAGAACGCCGGTTCGACTTGGCTTCCAGATTTGGGTTTTCCATGGTATCCCCAAATCACTTTAGGCGAATGCCGGCATGCTTCCTTTAAAAGGCCATGGCCAAATTCCTTCACGTTCCTTATCCCCCAGTCCCATCCCGCCTCCAATGACCTCGACGTCGACGAGGCGTAAAGCCATATGCAAAAGAAAAAAAAGCTATTCATTCGTCCGAAAACACAATTTCTTAGAAAATGATGAAGATAGGGACATAGGTGATCAAACGAATTGAGCAAGTATTGCTTGTAACCAAAACACTGTAAAGAGTGTAATAAAATTGAGTTTTGCGGTTATTTTCATAATTATTATTTAATTTTGATTTAATTAATTTAATTTTTGTGAAAGAAGTGTGAATTTAAAAGGCTTAGCTACACGATCTAGACATGGGTCGTAACATTACCAATTTATTTTATAAAGAACATATGGCTTTCAGGTTTATTTAAAGTTAAGCATCTATAAACAATCAAAAATTAATAAATCAACACCTTGTCCTACAACAGACGCCGTAAATCCTACAATTGAATAAAATTTAATATGACTTGATCACCTCCAAATAATAATAAAAAGACATTAAATAATACAAGAATGATTTTACAATGTGAATAAACACGCAGGATTGATGGGTCTGCCGTACATTAATTCAAAAGCGTGATCACTAATGTTCATTCTCGATAGTTAAAGTTTTCTTTGCTCTCGGCAGTATTATTAGAGCAGTTTTATACAGGCAGTAGAGAATGGACCTGACACTCACAGCGTTACAGGGTGCGTTATACGAGAGAGTAGTGACTTGAGCACAACACTATGTTACTGTATATAATTACAGCAAATGTCGTCAACAGCTTAACGATCCATCTGCTATTTGTAAGCTCGCACAGCTAATGTGAGGCACAAGATAATGAGCACATCAAGTGTGACAGTGTGATAAACCATTAGCTCACGATTTCCGACCAGCCGTCGTGATGCTGGAAATCGTAAGACCCTCTTCCTGGCGTTGAAGCTGGCCTGTAGCTCCAACGTCCTTCTTGAATCACCAATCATTTCATTTCACCGGCTCACATGTCAACAGAATTTCCAGAAAAGCCATCACAGGTTTTAAGTAAAATGATTTTTCTTGGCAAACTCTCTCCCACTCATCCATTTCACCAAATTTTCTGCACAGAGATTGGTCAACATTGTTATCTTCGAATCTGACTTTACAGGCTCGTTAGTAGGAAGTCCCTTAATTACCTTGGCAAAACTGCTGTCGTTGCGAATTAACGTGTGTACCGCTCTCCAAAACCATTGTTCGATTGTAGGCGTCTCTTTTTCGCGACTACCTGTCTATATGGTCAACCCATACACTGGTCCAACGTGATGATTAAACTTATTGCAGTGACATCGCTAATTTGTTCTATTCATATGCAAAGAGCAATATCATTTCAAGTTGATGGCAGAGAGTTGTGGAGAAGGTCATGTCATTCCCATTCTAGCATTCTTGATCAGCTGTAGCTTCCGTTCACCCTCACTTCTCAATCACTGCCTTGGATAAAACTCCCTCTACAATGCAAAACTCATTTAGCTGCTGAAAATCCTGTATTTATACGACTAACATTATGCCTTAGATGTGGCCCAAATGTGTGAAATCACTGTGATATAAGAACGGAGACTTTCCCGGCGTATGCTTGAAATGAAGTCTTCACGGGTGTACCGCCGGATAGTGTTTTGAAAACACGGTATTTCGACGACTAGCTCCGTCGTCTTCATCAAGACTTCATTTCAATCATTGTGATATTCAACATTACTTTGTTATTTTGAAATATTTGCAAAGTGATTTCAACGATTGTGATAAAGGTGATTAAGCTTCATTGCAAATATACTACTCAAAATCTTATAATATTTTATTAGAAGCGGGAGGAATTGGAGGCAAGGATTAGGAATAAATTCGGTCATGGCCTAATGAAGGAACCATCGCGGCATTCATCTGGAGTAATTTGGGGAAACCATTGACATCTGAAATGTGGTTGGCCAGATGTGGATTCGAACACGCGTCCTCCGGAATGAGAGGCCAGAGCTCGGTTTTTTCTTGTAATAGATCTTGACGTTGTTGATGCCACAAGAGGAACGATTTTTATTGGTGCAGTAACGGTGAAAGTGTGTACCAAATGTTGTATCGATACTCAGACACATGCACACTGTTAGTGGTCTCAAACATAAGCAGATGTTGTAAATAAACGTTTTTTAATGTATAAAATTTTTCTTCGTTACAACCAGAACGTTGGCTGCATCCTTCTGAAGGAGGCTTACGTCCATATGAAACCAGTACGTCATAGGTAGGATGGCCAAATCCTTTATCTTGGGGCTATAATTTAACATGGAATCCAAACCACAATGCAATCCCAGAGCAGTTAAAATACACATAGCAACCGTCATTAGAGATAAGTATTCAGATACAAAGGCTGTGTACTGAACTGTTAACATTTGAGTCTGAGATTAAAAAGGACAATATTTCGATATTCTTTCCAGCCATCCAGGTTTTAATGTTTTAGGAAATAAACCCGGGTGTATGCCGGAATGCTCCCTTCAAACGGCCACTCAAGAATTTCATTTCTTTCACCGAATCTCTTTCTCACACCACACATCCTTTACCGGCTCTAATGAAATCGATGAGGTTTAAAGTCTAAACAAAGTAAGGACAGGTGCATACACTGGGAATCGAAACCAAGACTTTCGCCTAAGCAATCAGGAACTCTATCACTGTACCACTGGGTCAGTCTGTAAGTGCATAATTATTAAAAAGGAGAAATAATTGATTTTTTATTCCGAGTAAAATTTCTGTCCTTTCACAGAGGCCTCTGTCACTTGCAACCATACAATGTTGCATTAAAATCGTTTGTGGTGCTGTTTCATTCAAGTTTGAAGTATAAAACTGAAAGAAAATTAAGATTAAGTGACCATACCGGATCAAAGACTTTACCTTAAAATCAGGCACTCTACCTGTGTTGTACTGGGTCTCAATGTTAATGACTAATTACTAAAAAGAGGAAATAATTAATACATGCATTCCCATCACAATTTTTGTCCTTGCACCGAAGCCACAGTCACTCGTATTCCTACAACACTGCGTTAAAAACGTTAATGATACTATATTTTGTCATTACTTGAAGATTTTACTATCAATTATAAATTCCCCTGCAAAACAGTACGTCTGTGTAGTCTATTCATTCACAGCGTTATATATTTCAGGATGTGTAACTAATAAGAAGGAAAACATAGACTTTCAACAATGCCTTATCATGGCCTAATGAAGGATAGTCCACTGATAGCGAACTACTGCTTCGCTTAGCATGAGACCTGAATCCCAGAACCAGTCTTCATCACACACATATTCCAGCATTAGTCGCACAGTATCTGTCAGCCGGAACAACAGACCGGCTCGTAATCCACCAAGACAAAACGCAAACTGCATCCCGAAAGCGCGTGACTCACAATTACTGTCGCTGCGCCATCGGAAGCGCGCGGAACGGTCGGTTATTGGAGATGCGTCGCAGTGATTGAAACTCTGGATTAACGGACCATTACGACTGACGATTTGCAGCGCGCATTTACATGTTTGCGCATGTTCTTTGCAGCTCCCATTGTGTTGCTGCAGCATCTCGTCAACATTGCTTTCATTCGCTCAAATTTGTCCGCATGCGGAACGCATATACCGGGGACAATGTAAATGCCGTTGATTTAGCTGCAAATGTTGCACAAATATCGTTCGTCGACTGCGATTGTCTGTTGGAAACGTGTTACAGTTATGAAGATTTTGGGTACAGCTGGTATCGTCAATGAAATCGTCTCTAATACGTTTAAGACACTCACGACGGTATTGTGATGAAATCTCGAATTCCCCTGTACGATGTTGACTATCAGACCACTGTGAAACATAACTGCGGTTACATTAATAAAAATAACTCTTGGATTACGATGTTGACTATCAGACCACTGTGAAACATAACTGCGGTTACATTAATAAAAATAACTCTTAGATTATCTTTCGATTTGATTAAAAAATAGAGAAACATATATATAAAAGGATACTTCGCCGTGGAGAATATTTCAAACATGCATTAGAATTGAAAACAATCCTCGCAGCGTAGAAAATTTTCTGCAGCTTTTTTTTTCTATCATTAGGAGAAATTGTAAGCATAACCGTTAGAGACGTGTTTTTCTTTTAAAGGGGGTGGCATTGACGTTATCTACGAACTGTGCTGCTGATAATGTGAAACAATTTCTGTAAGCAAGATTCGATGCTTCTCAAAAATCAATGAAATACAATTATTATTTCAGTGATTTAATTTTTTTAATTAGGGCTTGAAGACTTCTAAAAGTCAATATCATTACAGCCTTAAAAGCTAGGAATAGCAAGGAATTCGACTATTTAATTCTGGAGAGATTTCGGAAAAAAATGAAAAACTGAAATCTGGATGGTCGAAATACCAGTCAACCAACTTCCTCCCAAATTCGATGCCGGAGAGTGAAGTGCCCACAAATTTTACTTCGATGGATAAAACGTATTATTTTCCGAAAAGATTGAAGTTTCGATTACATTTACCTCAGAACATATTAAAGGGTATGGTGTCCACACAGAAATTGCCAGCGTGGTGAGTTTTCATACAAACTTTAAAGAGGTTACGCTTTCTTCGGCCGAGCACAGTTTTTGTCTTTATACGGGCATTTATGCCTTAAAAATACTAATTTTGTTCGTATGTGGGGACGAGATCTGACGACGTACACCGCGGTTGGAGTCGGCCTTGTTGCCGACCCTGCCCGATCACAGATGGAAACGCCTGGGTTTTCCTGCCTTTCACGAGAGCCGAGGAGATGAGTGTGCTTGTCGTTGGTGCAACTTCAAGCGAGGACAACAAGCGAAGTGGGTGGTCCTAACCTCCGCAACTAGATGGTATGTGAGGGAGGTTGAGCTGAGCGAGATAATTTCCGAACTCAAATCTATCCTTAGCAATAGAATAAATGTTTGGCAGATCATTCATTCATTCTGCGTGTAATCTTCAATCGGTTTTCACGCAGAATGAGAACAGTGCTGCCCTGGACTCAATATTTAGACTTACGACATGCAAAAAGACACTCTGTCGTCCTCCAACAATTTGCAACCTCCTCTTCACTACTTAGCAACAAATATAGTTCGACTGGCGTGAATCATAAAGAAAAATTAAAATGAGTCTCACATTTTTTCTGCTGCACACTTTGATAGAGGCAGAGATTGTCATGAATTGGAATAACTGGATTCACATTACGATGGAATGATTTATATATATCCGAAGATAAAAGTCAGCAACGGTACACCCAAATAATGTTTATGTCTAGTGAATGAGGTTTTGGGGAGAAGAAGCCAACTTGATAAGAGGTAGAGAACGTTCACGCTACATCCACCGCAATCCAGAGGAGTGCAATGAGGCACTATCTCAAACAATCCATGCTAACATCTACACAGTCTTTAAGATTGTTCCTTTTACCTTTCTAAAAGGGGTGGGCAGTGCCATTAATAGTAGAGATGGTACGATAAGTAAGGGGATTTTGTAATAATACAGAAAACATATTTAAGTAAGGGACGGTAATAAAAGAACAAGGGTAATCGTTCAGTCCTAATACAAGTATTAAAAATGTTTGAATATCTAAATCAAACTCTACTAGAAGTTGGCACCCAACAACTGTGTATGGTTTTGTATTATATTAAGTTCCATGCCTGCCTCCAGAGTTACGGTATGTGTGAACACTCATTCGTAAGATTTGTCCGTACATGGTATATTCACATTCTTTCTTAGAGATAGATGGGTAGGTTCAAGTCAGTGGAAGGAACTAGAAGAGTTCTTAAGACAATAGGTTATCGATGTGACTGAGAATAAATCTAACCAGCACCATGACTGACAAAAAATTTTGTGAACTTTTATTTTGGTACTCCAAAAACTGATGCCACGAAATTCTCACACAAAATACGAGTTGGCAAGAGGAGGAGACTTTCTCAGTAACCAAGAAACTTCGTCAACACTTATACTGCGGGTCGAGACGAGTTATTGATGTAAATTGTTATTAAAATCTACCTATCTGGTCTGATAGAGCTACTGAAATCTCTCGTTACTTCAGGTGCTTCACTAGTGTCCAAGTTTCTTGAGCTGCAGTGCGGCAGAGTCTTGTGAAATGGTTAAGCTGTAGAATAATCTATTAGCATTTGTTTCACAAAAATTATAACTTGCAACAGAAATTTGTAAGCCTATTAATTATTTACGTAAAGTTAGCTGTAAGGCTGCTAGACAGATTGCCCGAGTGCTGCACCAGGATTGGGAGACGAGCGTTTTCTTGTTAAATCCTGCTGCATTAATCTCGCTGATATTGGTCTGACAGCAGCATGATCGTTAGTCGGAGCTATTACAAGAGTTGCGAACTTGGGGGACATTAGTGAGCGAATGTTGGTCTTAAAGCCGCAGGCAGCTCGCAGGTGTGATTGGCTGCGGAGGCCCCTTCATTATGGCCGCCTCAGCTACCGCTAATTAATGATTCAGGCCGGGCGCCGCGTCCAGCGATAATCTCTTCGCCAAGAGCCAGCCCCGACCAAAGATTAACTTCTTAATCCCAGCGCGGAGCTCGTCCCAAGCCGTGCGGGAGGCCTAGGCAAGAGCGACAAGGGGCAGCCGCTACCTAGGAAGGGGAAACGTTGAGTACATCGTATCTTTACTATGTTTAGATGGTTTCAAAATTACAGAAACATCGACACTGCAAATAAAATCTGTTGTTTTTAATTCATCCACGCAAACTGTTTTGTATACTAATGTTTTCCCTGCAATGCAACAAAATAGTATAACGGTAGAGCGAATTTTCCCTCCATTAATTCTCGTATATTGTAAAATAATCATTATGTCGTAAACTGCAGCCACGGTATTTCATTTTTTGGAAAGAAATCACTGTACTAAATTACAATAAAATGTTTTAAATAATTGCTTTCAGACTTTCAAACCAATTCATTACTAATACGTAATTATTGTGGGTCATTTCGCCTTCAGTTGTTCGTTAAAATAATGAATTAATTTTAATATGGATGTAAATGCAACTGTCGAGGTTTTTTTTTTCTGACGCGCACCGCCTCTTCTCGAAGTATCATCAGCGAACCAATTTTAGTTACATTTCTGTATTTTTTTTAAGGCTTTGCGCCTAGTAGACGTCAAGATCATTAAAGGCGGGATGGGACTGGTTACAAAGAACGGGAACGGTCATGGCCTTTTGAGGGAAGTATCCCCGAATTCACCTTCAGTGATTTGGGGAAACCATGAAAACCCAAATCCGGAAACCCGGATGGGGATTCGATCAGGTGTCCTCCCGAATGCAAAGCCAGATCATTAACCGCTCACCAACCATAATCGGCATTTCTGTACTTGATCACCTGTTTCGTAAACCAATATATCACTTTTAATGTTTTAAGTAATTTAGAGGTAAATGGAGGTAGTTAAATACTTTTCATCAAACAGTTATATCACTTCTGCTACACTGAAATTTGGATGTCAAATATAAATAGCAGATTAAATATGGAGTGCATAAGTTCTTAAATAGGCTCTAATTATACTACACAAAAAATGGTTTACTACCATCTATCCGGAAATATAATAAAATCATAACGGAAAAAAGTTTGCACATTTTTAAATATAGTTGGGTGTGGTTTTAATAAATTACAGTGAAGGAATCAACTTAAAAAAAAAACTGTGTCTGTTTGTCTCCAAGTTCAACAGCTGGACACATTTTGACGAGGTTTAGATTAATGTACAGTCCCTAGTAATGCTGTTAAAGTAGGATATGTATGGATGACGAAAAGCTGGAAAACTTAAGGTAAACGTGTTCACAAATCAGTATCCTCTTTTTTGTTTTACGTAGATTTATATGGGATTTGATTTAACATGGCCTATTGAAATTGTTACAGATTTACAGGTTGTCTCGAATCTACTTAAGCTAGTGATCCTGACAGGTAAAAGGGCCTAAAGTTTAAAGAGTTGTTCGAACAGATTCTTCACGACGCATGCTGACTGATGTGCAACTTGCGATGTGAAAACGAAACTCGCTACACCATTAAGGCACTACTCCGAAGAGCGCTCTGTGATATGAGTTAGAGTTCATGAAACCAGACCAGAAGTTCAGGTGAGGACTGTTGTGTGTTTGCCGCTACGTGTGTCTGCGCATTGCGGAGGGCGCACATTAACATGAGCAGCGTGTGTGAGGAGTCGGGTGCTGCTCAGAAGCTGCTACCAGCCAGCCCAATAAGGGCCCTGCTCGCTGATATTGAAACAGCGGCGTGCATATCAAACGGCGAGAGCCCGGAGGAGGATGCATAACACCCATGTCTGGGTACGACGCAGCACTATCACGCTAGTTCACCAGTAATAAGGGGGGCAGAAGTAGCGCGTCTGCGATCACCATGTGACTGAAAAAAAAAGCATTTATATCTACATATAAGCTCGAATTAACAACATTTTGGGTGGCAGAGACTGTTCAGCACAAAAACTAATCTCTTCGCTGTGACTTCCAATCCCGAATAGTCCGAATAGTACGAGAGAATAAAGAATTTATATACGCATCAGTGCGGCACGTTATTTCTCTAATCTTATGATTCCTGTCAATGCGACTCAAATAGGTTGGTGGACGAAGTATTTCACCGGACTAGTAATTGGAAGTGGATGTACGCATGTTTACCAATACGTTCAACCCAGAAGTGCGTAGTCTATCAACCAGAGACTTCCAGCTAGATCTGCTAATCAATTCTGTGCCGCTTTCGTAAGGACTGTAGCAAGCGGCTCTTCTCTGTACTTTATCTATACTGTCAATCAACCCCTTACAAAACGGATCCCAAATGTCACAACTGTATTTTTTTTATCTGCTTAACGTCTCTCTAACAGCGAGGTCTTTAGAGACGGGAAAGGATGGAGGGCAAGGAATGGGAAGGAATTCGGCCATGGCCTTTTGAAGGAAGCATCCCGGCATTTGCCTGGAGTGATTTGGGAAACTATGGAAAACCCAAATCTGGATGCCCAGACGGGGATTCCATCCGCCGTCCTCCCGAATGGGAGGCCAGAACGCTAGCCATTACACCACCACGCTCGGTGGCACAACTGTAGTCCAAATGTGGACGCACGAGATATTTGTACGATATCTCCTTCGTGCATTACAAATTTGCAAGATTCGACCTATGACGTGCAGCCTAGAGATAGCTCCACCAGCGACCGAATTAATGTGAAAGACGCATTTCATGTTCCTTTGTACTTCTACGCCTAAATATTTCACGGAATCGACTATATCAATGAATGGACTGAACTGTTTACTTTGTATTTCTCCCCAAACATATTATTTTTGTTAGTTATGCACATTGACTTGTTATTATCTACTTCACAGGAAGTACAGGGAAATACTTAAATGTTTAGTTTATGCCGGAAAGCTGTAGTTAAATTCAGGTTCCACGATCCGATGGCTCTTGTGATTACGGCAACGTTATGGTATCCAGCTCCGGCGTACCTACATGATGGAAGAAATAGTCACCGTTCCGTCTTGTTCAGCAGGGCAGGACAAGAGTTCACACACCATTAGTAATTACAATATTGTGAACACAATTTTGGTCATTCTGCAATGCCTATCTAATGAGAGCATAAGACACCGTCGATTCGTTCTGGGGATAGGGTCGTTAAACTTCACTGCCCTCTTACTGTCTTCGCAAGACCAAGTCTGAACAGGCTGGCACAGAATTTTATCTCCCCCGTTTCGACATCTGAATATAATAACACAATGACATCTGTCTATCTATATATCTATAAATGAGAAAATGATAAAGTTCGAATGTGTGTTTGGATGTACGTCGGCAATCAATCACGCCTTAATAACTCAACATATTTAAATGAAATTTGGCATGAAGTCAGTTAATTGCGTGCGAAGTGACATAGGATAGATTTTATCCCGCAAAAACGCATAGTTCTTTTAGAAATTGCCGTTAATATCGATTCGAAAGCAACAAAGAGTTTCCTACTTCGTAGATAGCAGTGCCACGTTTACTCTTTGCTTTTTACGTAAATAACAAACACTACTTTTCGAAAATAAAAACAAAAACCTGTTTAAAAGCCATAAAACTGACGCACTTGACAAATAATAGTTTGGAAGCAGGACAAACAAATCTGTACTTAACCTTAAATTAAAAAAAGAAAGGTAGGTACTGTTATCAAGTTCGCAAAGAGATGTTTTCATTTGCGTACATAAAATAGTATGACATATCAAATATTACACCATAATTTCGTTCATAATATATGCGTTATAATAAATATAAAAAATCAAAGCTCGGAACAAAAAGTAAAATGCTATTAGTATACCAGCACGAAAGTCGGTTCACTAAATGTGCAAAATGGTCGTGCCCCAAATTTCGTATTTATAAAAATGTAAAGGATTCCATTCTATCTCGGTTTAAGTTATATCCTGTTTCTTTTTTGTTACTAAACAGTCTGTGTATTACAAATTATTTTTGCCGAAATTTAAAACTTAACTAACCCTTTTTATTTTTTGTTCAGAATTTTTGTACGAATAGTACTGCTTTTTATTTACTGTTCAATATTCTGCAAATATCTATCGAATGCTACACTTAAAACGAATTTATTCAATGGGCGCTAATGTATAAACTTATGGTTTCATGAAGTAACACTAAAAGTCATTTACAACACAATACACCTCATTTACACGGAACATATGAAAGTTGCTTACTTATTACTATTAATAACTAAATTCCTTCTGCCATCTGCTGTAACAAAAAACATTCTGGTCCAGGCAGCATTTCAACCAAACCACTATTTCTGCTAATACTGCCGCTACAAAATCAAAGGATACGAGCACATCTCAACACATTAAATGCTCTGGAACTACATTTCGAGTAGTAACAGAATTTTCTATATCAAAATTCCTAATTAGTATATCATAAATTACTATCACAATTAATTTCATTATACACCTTACTAAATCACGAGCAATAAAAGTCACCTTTTCGCGATGTACTTTTGACCAGCAATATTAACGATCGTAGAGAATTATGGACTTTCCGTTGTACACTGTAAGTTAAAAGCATTTTTGTATAAATTTTTTAATTACGTTACCTCAATAACTGTCATGAAGCTGACGACATACTTCATGCGGCTGAATGTAGTTTTAGACGTATTCAGTATTTAATTTAATGCGTTAATAATAAGTCAAGTTTATTTCGCTATTCATGACGACACTAACATACAAAATAGTGAATGTATTAATGTGCGAGTGATAGAAGCTTTGATTTTCTAGCAGTAATTTTAAAACGAAGTCTGGGCCAGAATGAGAACTGAAAAGTTATTAGTTATTAAGCTTCTTTCATGAGCACCATTTTAGTGACATCATGTATCGCTTTGTACCCATATTGAATCAAAAGATCTATAGTAAGCTTCGACGATTTAGCAGAACCATGCGGCGTTGCCCGAAGTAAATTTTTAAATTTATCAATGTTTTATTCAGATAGTGGAATGGCGGACAAGCGGCGCCGGTAGTCATTCAATTATGTTTGCAGAATGAGAAACCAAATATGAAGAAACAATCTATTACTATTTTAATATTGAAATTTATATTTTAGCGCAGAATTAATGGATCGAAACGAATGAACTATAGTAAACTGGTCTATAGGCAATTCAGTTGTTTCCAGAGATAGAGAAACCATTACCGCAATACCACTGATTATTATGGATAAAAGAATCAATTACTACTATACTTACTACTGTAATATGTAGGTTTCTGTTGAAGGAACCAATATATCCTAAAAAAAAAAAAAAAAAAAAATCAATATTCAGAGAGCTAATTAAGTTCTCCTTTTTTAAAGATTGTTTTCAGATATTCAATGCAAATCAAAATATTCATTTTTAGTATCGCAATTTTACTAATGGAAATGAGCGTTCTTGGGCCACTTAAGTATTTATTTGCTGTTTGGATGTTAGTATTTTTTTGTTGTTCATATTTAGTGGATTCCATCAATGTATTGCTAATATTTTGACGTTTTGAGCTTCCATTAATTAAAACTATATTCACTTTTATTCGCGAGATGAAATTAGTAATTTTAAGAGATGTTGGGTAAACGAAATTTAAATCTTTCAAAGAAATGTAAGAAAACTAGGGCTATCAAAATAGCCAAAACCTAGGAGACAAATCCTCAATATTGTATATACGGATATATTAAACTGAAAATACTCTTTACAAATAGAATATTCTTACTATTTTAAAAATTCAGAGAAGTAGTTGTGAAACATAAATAGATTTTTTTTGATTTATTACTAATAAAAAATAGCTCTAAAATAAATTGTATGGTCGTATTGACCTGGTAACAAGACTTCTTTACGTCTCCGCAATCAGTCCCTTTCGTAGCCTCTTAACGTAACCCAGTAATCCTACCGGACATAGAGGACCCACAGTTCAACACGGAATCAGAACCAAGTAAGCATTCTGGCGTAATTCACATCACACAACAACCTATGCCAGAGGTGAAGGTCGAGCTAAGGACCTTTGAAAATCCTCACCGAGCCTGGGATTCAAGCTGGGGATTTTCCATCTCCAGTTGGTCGCCCTAAGCACTGAGCAACCAAACCTCTCATGAAAATCTTATATTACAATTTTCAACGCGGACGAAGTCGCGGGTAACTGCTAGTCTAAAATAATTTTGTACAGTTATACAAGTGCTGACAGAGGAAACATGAGGTAATTTGTGTTTGCTTCTCGCTATATATCTACTCTCCTGACTATTATTTTGATATCGTTTATAACTGTTAGTCTAACCAGTAACTACGAAAATATGCTCTGCAGAGAAAAACAAATATCTGATATTGAGCGTGATGCCGGGATAAACAAACGGAAATAAATGTGATTTTATAAACGTTTTCTATTCTTTACTCATGAAACGGATTTCTACAAAAGAAGTGAGAAATTTTCCGTAACTATCAGTAAATCACACACTTTAATTACAGGACAGAATCACGCCATTTTTTCGCAGTTGTTGAATAATAAGTTTTATAAATAAAGCTTCATCTACAAACAATGATTGTGGTGAATATTATCTTTTTTTTTCTCAAGAAGCGTTTCGCCCTTGTGGCTTGGGGCATCATCGGAAGCCGTAAATGTATGTTTTTACATGGGTATCATCATTACAGATCCATACTTTTTTAGTTAAGGATCTATAACTTTTCAGAGTATCCTCTTACAAACTGTTCTAATTCTCTTTGATAACAGGTGAAATATTCTTGGGGTATACGTAATTAATAGTTTTAGCAAAAGCGAAGTTGTAAATGATTCATATCAGACCGTCAGTGTATGGTTATTACGATACTTTAATCGGTAATAATTTCGTCTAACTTTAGTCTCGATTTTGCTGTTAACTATTTTGAAGAACTATCCTACGCCGTTTAAGTTCCGTTCCTGGCAGTAGTAAAATAAGAACGAGGTAAGAAGGAATTGTAATATTCGTTTGAAATTTGTCACACACGTTCCTCAGTTCACATCTTGTTATAGCAAAGAAGCGAAGACTTTAGTTTTCATTTATAAATTAAGGTCGCCTGACTTTTTTGGCGGCAATATACTGGCTTGGTGGTTAGGTTGTAATGCAGCGTGGACCAGCGTGAAAAAAACACGTACTTTGTAACAACAGTATTAGATGTGAAGAATTAGTTTAGATTCGTTGCTGTAGATTGCAGAAACTATCTTTGGCAAGAACAATTTTACTGCAAATGGCGGTTTTTTTAATATTGAAATTCATCGTCTCGTAACTTACGTGAGGCACCACGTCTAAGGTATCTTTCATTTCTCTTTCATGTACACTTTTTCTTAAGAAGTATGACCACAGTAACGTGTGTCACAAATTTTAAGCGAATAGCACAAGTACTTCTTACCTCGTTCTTATTTTGCAGTCACCCCGTTCCCTTTCTTTCGAACGAACTCATTTTCAGAAATCTTTTCATAGTGACCATTTTCTTAAATAAACGTTAGCTGGTGTATCGAATAAATGTTTACACAAAACACAGATTGTACTCCTTCTTGTTAAGTTGTAGAATGATATGCCATCGCCTATAGTCACCATACTCGGTGACTTATATCTGGGACTAGACTATCTTCTGCCATATGATCTCAACGTTCTAGTGAAACTTTTTTACATTTACATGATTTGTAAACGATTGTAACGAACTCACGTCAACTTGGTATCTTGTGTGTGAGGAAGTAATAAGCAATAATTGTGACATTCTTTAGTATAAATACTTAATAGTAATGTGGTCAGGTATCGAACTGCAGACATGTAACACCCCAAAATATCTGGGAGTGACACTCGATAGAACCCTCACATATAAGAAGCACTGCATGAATTGCAAAATGAAGATCTCTACAAGAAATAACTTACTGCGCAAATTAGTTGGATCACAGTGGGGCAGTCAACCACAAACTATACGTACATCGGCAATGGCCCTTTGTTATTCTGTTGCAGAATATGCATGCCCAGTTTGGTACTCATCATCTCATACCAAACAGGTGGATGTAGCCCTCAATAACACCTGTAGGCTAGTGACAGGTTGCTTAAAGCCTACCCCAGTTGATAGGGCTTTACCAGCTTTCGGGCATTGCACCACCCAGTATCCGGAGAGAAGTGGCTGCGATCAAGGAGAGGACCAAAGTAGAACGGGAAAGCGCTCATCCACTGCACGGCCATATACCACCAGCCCAGAGACTCAAATCCAGGAAAAGCTTCCTCAGAACATCACGGGAACTAATTGGGTCACCTGAAAAGGCAAGAGTACAGTTATGGAAAATGAGGGTTCCCAACATCTCGGGACCACTGACAGTTGCAGAGCGCTTGCCACCTGGTCATGAAGAAGACTGGAACGTCTGGCGGTCTTTAAATCGATTGCGAACAGGAGTGGGCAGGTTCAAGGAAAACCTAATGAGATGGGGTTATACTGATACTACCAGTATCAAATGCGAATGTGGAGAAGACCAAACTATGAATCATATGCTCGAGTGCCCTATGTGCCCATCATCCTGTACCAACGAAGACCTGTTTCAAGCAACACACAATGCGATTGAGGTTGCGAAGTACTGGCCAAGTGTGTTTAAAGTTGTTGATTTACAAAATGTATTTAACTGTGTATTTTGATGTTCTTGATACGAGAATAATAATAATAAGTAAAAGACACATTAAATATCTCCATCCAACGGTTGGGAAACATTTATATGGCAGTATGCCCTGACACCACCAACACGGACACTATTTCAACCTTCAACAGAATATCGTCTGTCTGCCTCCACATTTCCTTCGTTTCTAAGTAAATGTCATATAGCAAACATGTGTTTCACCACCTGGAATCGAACCAATGAATGTTGGGATGAGCGCCAAGCACGGCACAAAACTTGAGTGATCTCAGTCACGATGCTAAAATTATTAATACTTATACTCTGATAAATTTCTATAGAAATTAAACAGGTATATGGATTTTTTCTAGAAGCAAAGGTCACGAAAAAATAACTGAATTGGGTTTTACTTCAAAAATACCAAACAATTAGCTTTTGTTCGCTGTGCTAGGTCCTCCTTGCTAATTAGGCGGAGGTAGTTACAAGGCATGGCCCAAGCGTTGTTTCTTGAGGAAGTGCTACCACCTAGCACACTGTAACTGTTTGATAAACTGCTCTCAAATTACACACTCCTGCGCAACGGATGTTAATGTTAAATTCAATCCATCAATATTTTCATTTAACTCCACAATTTATTGAAGACTTTAAATACTCATACAACACCATTCATAGTCGTCACTATCCATTTTTTTAAACTGCTTAACGTCTCTTAACAGCGAGGTCTCTTTAGAGACGGGAAAGGATGGGGAGCAAGTAATGGGAAGGAATTCGGCCATGGCCTTTTGAAGGAAGCATCCCGGTATTTGCCTGGAGTGATTGGGAAAACCATGGAAAACCCAAATATGGCTGCCCGGAGGGGGATTCAAACCACCGTCCTCCCGAATACGAGGCCAGAACGCTAACCGTTACACTACCACTCTCGGTGTTACTGTCCAATTAATAGCTTCCCTCGTGGTCTCTCTGCGCCATCTTAACACCTTCTTTTTCGACGAACAGTACAGAGTGCCAACTTCAAAAAATTACATTACGACAAAAGACTTTAATATTACCTAAATATCTATACATACTACTTATGCTGTGAATGTCTATTATTTGCTAATCTATTTACAATTTCAGCAATGATTGTGAGTGGGACCTCACAGCTGGGAATCCAATACTGCGTATGTCCAGGCTTGAGTTCTCTGCTTAAGATTGTTTTATTTATTTTTTTATTTGACACCGTTCGTCTGTGTCGCCTGGTGCTATAGGCGGCGTCAACCTCACCTCTAGCGTGAAGACACAAAATGAAATTACTGCTGCGGGAGATTTACGGAGACAGATGGCTTTCTTTCCGACTGGTAGATACTGACTCGGAGCGAAATATACCGCCGCGGGAGGAGAGGTGAGGCCAGTGAGGAGGTATTTTCGTTGCGAATAATTTACTACCCGTCGAGATAAGGCTACCCGGAGCTCGTCACTTGGCTGAGCAGCTGTATCTAAAACGTGGCTTCGTGAAATCTCTTTTCTAAACTCTACACACTGCCATCTCCAGACATATTTGTCTTAATTGCGTTTGCTGTATGATTTTCATTCCTCGTGTTATTAAGATAGAAAGAAGTACATTTATAACGGGAAGTTTCTTTTACTAAATCTTGGAAGTGGGAGCATATGCATGCTCCACACTGAAGACTTTTATCCTGGGATCCATTACCACTACTGCCACATTTCTACATCTATCAAATTGACTATTTCATTAACGATAATACAGAAACAAAACTAGTACATTTCTAGTTTTCAGCTTACTTTCGTATACTAACTCTGATACATTTTTTGTAGTTTGTATTTTAAATGCTGTTTTTGCTCATGATTTTCGCCTTGTCGACGTCAAGGTCGTTAGAGGCGTGAACTGGAGGCAAGGAACGGGAAGGAATGCGGCCATGTCGTTTTTGAGAAAGCATTCCTGCATTCGCCTGGAGTGATTTGGGGAAGCCGTGGAAAACACAAATCTGGATGCTCGGACGGGAATCCGAATTTTAGATGCTATTCGATCTTGGTTTTTCTGTCTCAGTTAGGAATATTAAATATGCAACTTTTTCTTGCAAAGCTTCTTTCATAACTCGGCTGTTAGGCGATAGACTGAGTTGTCTGTAGGAACATAGGTTAGTAAATCTGGTTAGTCTGCATGTCTGAAACCAGTTTAAGGACTCAGAATAATTTGTATTGAGAAACTTAAACTCCAAACCATCAGGTCACTTGCGGAATTAGTAACAGTCAAGTTAGGAAAAATATTATATCATTTGTCATCTTCAATTCATTACGAGGAAATCACGACCAGGAGTCAACTTAACTACAAAAATAGATTTCCAAACATGTACATTAGCCGCTTTGAGTTAACGTTTTCAGTAAATCCACGATAAATTGTTCCAGTCCCTCACATTCCCACACACCAATCAAATCTTCCTGATTCCTTACGGCTGATCTCAAGCCTTAATTTGATCATCATCATGTCTTGCCTTCCAGACTCTTCGCCTAGCATCAACTAAGCCACATCGGCAATGTATTCTGATACACATCCACAAATCTCTTCATCTGCGCAATGTTTTTCGATGACTCTCAACCCTTCTCCTTTATCATTTCTGTTACTATAGTTTCCTGTGGGAATTTCCACAAAAAATTCTAACAGCGCTCCTTAGCACTCCCTGAAAATTCCTATTTGTTACCGACTTATATCTATAACGGGGATATCAAAGTCAAGCAGTAGTCTGAAAAAGATTTTTTATCGCAATTTACGTTTATTAAAGGCGAGGAAGGGTTGTGGCAAGAAACGGGATGGTATTTGGCCGGGACATTTGGGGAAACCATCTCAGCTTCCTCTGGAGTAATTTCTGGATACATTGGAAAACAGAAATCAGGATAGTCTGCGGGGATTTAAACTCACGTCTTCCCGAATAAGAGGTCCGGGTTTTACCGCTCTCCCAACAGCTTAGGAAGGTCATGGAACCCAGTAAAACTCCCCATAACTAGTTAAGCATCATCTTTGTTTGATATATTATCTCAGAAATAGGTTACAAATATCACTAAACCTAGAATCAGAAATCGTATTAGTTATACTTCCCCGTCAGGTTGTCCTCACTTCAAGCCATTAAGATTAAAAGAGTGTGTAGCATAAATTATGACTAATTTAGTTAGTGAAATATGAAACAAAAAATGTGTACTCGACATTTGGTTAAATGGCAAATCTTACCGCAGTATATTTGGATTCACTTTAGCCATTGTTTATAATAATTAATTTGGACATTGATGTATTTTTTCCCTTAATATCACTGCCCTACTTTCATCCTCGCCATTAAAATTCATCAAACATAACACTATTCATGAAAAAAGTTATGAATGAATAAAAAGCAGTTTCGGGATAAATAAAATTCCACATTAATATTTCAGAAGCAAGGTGTCGTTAAAAAAGGAAGAAGAAACACTACAAGCAGTTGTTGTACCCCTTGGTCTTCAAATTATTAAAATCTTATTCAGAATAAGAGGTTTTTGGACGACGGTTATCTTAGCGGCGCTTTTGCGGTGGCTGAAGTCCTTGCACACAGCATACCGAGTTATTGCCTGCCGCAGTCTTAGGGGCTGTTGTTTGCCAAGCAGCGGCGCAAAGCCAGATGCTCGCTGCAAGTTGAATACGTACCGGAAAGGTAGGAAAGTTTTTACTGCGCCATAAAATCCGGGCTAGAGTGTGTAAGATTAAGCTGCACTGCGCTATGCATGAGAAAAGACCAAGTAGCCGCACAGTGGAGACCGCTTGAGGTAGAACCGAATACAAATTTCATCTCTAGGGAGGAAGACTGTTTCGTGTTGTTCCAACAGATCCCGACAAACATGCCACGAACAAGTTGGTGGCGTCGGAAACTTTCTGTTCGTATTTACTGCATTCGGATAAGAAAGATATAGTGCCACGTAAAACCCGAAGTCAACAGTTGGTGAAATATTATTTTGTCAAACATAACTTTTTGTAATGCAGCACATTCTTGCCATACTTTAAACCATGATTCATATTTTTTACCCTAAGGTCATTAATTTTCCAGCGTTGTCGGAACAATAGGTCTACATGTGTGCTTCAGATTTCATTTCAAGGGGAAAACAAGATATTTTATTTTTTGTGTTATGTTGATTTTCTTATACAGGGTGTTACGAAAAGGTACGGCCAAAGTTTCAGGAAACATTCCTCACACACAAACAAAGAAAATATGTCATGTGGACATGTGTCCGGAAACGCTTACGTTCCATGTTAGAGCTCATTTTATTACTTCTCTTCAAATCACATTAAACATGGAATGGAAACACACAGCAACAGAACGTACCAGCGTGACTTCAAACACTTTGTTACAGGAAATTTTCAAAATGTCCTCCGTTAGCGAGGATACATGCATCCACCCTCCGTCGCATGGAATCCCTGATGCGCTGATGCAGCCCTGGGAGAATGGCGTATTGTATCACAGCCGTCCACAATACGAGCGGTGAATCGAGGAAGTACAGTACATACTAACGAAACTAAAATGAGCTCTAACATGGAAAGTAAGCGTTTCCGGACACATGTCCACATAACATATTTACTTTGTTTGTTTGTGAGGAATGTTTCCTGAAAGTTTGGCCGTACCTTTTTGTAACACCCTGTATGTATTGTTGGAGTTTCTATTTCATATATGGTTTTTGATTATTTTACAAATCCTGTACACTGAATGAATGCTAAAAACGAAATTACAAAACTATTTATCTAAATTCATTTTTTCTATCTTTTTTTACAATTTCTTGATAGAAAAATGTTTGGAGGTTACAGTGCGTCCTAGTTGTTGTATCTATATCTACCAGAAAATTTCTTTCTATAACACGTTTTTCTGATGGATTTTGGTAGCGTAGGAAAAATATTTCTGAGCTGTTGAGCCAGATCCTTTCCCTCAAGCACAATAGTGTTGGAATCTTGAGATAGGTGTGAAATCGGAATTCTTTCGATCAATATCTTACTCTTTTTAGTTGGATTGGAAGCATTTAGAAATCTATGACTTGCCAGTAGTGTGCATCGTACACTATTCGTCAAAAATTATGTGAACAGTGTTTTTAGTATCCCAAAAGATGTTGATGAAAACCTCATTCATACATTTCTCCATATTCTTCTTCGTAATTTCAGGAATATTACGAACAACATATCCAAGATTAATCTCTTGACAATACGCGTCAGAATAAGGTCGTTTTTGATATATAATCACCCAAAAGCATTTCCACTGAACGACCGTGGAAATGTATTTTTTAAAAAAAACAGAAATGATTGGTGGTCAAACCTATTAATTATAAATTAAAAAAGCCTGGATTAAAGGTGAAACTCTCAGTTTAACCAAAATTCCTGAATACATGTTTGTATTTTTTGACGCTTACAGGGTAATCGGACAATAAAAAATTGTAATTCGGTAGAAAGTATGAGAGATTATATTATTCTTAACATTTCTGTGTATTAAGTACATGACCAAGTTTGTATTCTGATTTTATATCGTTACTAGAATAATATAGGTTCTACCACTGATTAATCAAGTGTCTCAATACTAAAAAATTAGAAATAGGACATACGTCTAGAATATGAAGAAACGCTCTATCAGTTTGTCGAGATACTCACGGGATGCGTATTTTCCTAAATTTTCATGAATAGGCAACTTGATATCAATTGATTTTGGCAGAACGTGTGGGATTATGGGTCATATTTCTACAGAAAATCGTTAATAGTTAACAGCAGAGGAAGCAAGTGAAAGATTTATAGTCTTCTTTGTTGTACAGAGTACTCCTTACGTAAGTACAGAAAGGCACCGCATTTACGAGTGTGTAAAATGTCAGATTACAGATGTAACCGAGTTTCCAAGCCCTAAACGTGGAACGTCTACATTTCCTAATCAAGTTTTGTGACCACGGTATGTGGAATAATAATGAAATGGTTTTTGTGACAGTGTACATATTTACGCACTTACAAGCAAATTGGATTTCTCCTATTAATTTAAAAACCATTGGGTATTAATATTGTTTTAAATCTCGGCAAAAGTGTCATAGCATTGGCGTAATAGTCGATTAATGTAGTGTATTTTTAGTAAGACTTAGACCAAGATAGACTCTTATTTTACAATTAGTTTACTGTATCTAATAGTTTGGTCATTACCGATCACAGTAGCATTAACTTCGATATTTAGTTCGCTTTTCGTCTAATTAAATTAAGGCATTTTATAGTGCAATTTAAAACGGTAATTAAGGACTAAAACTTGGAGAGTTTTCTCCAATAACTACGCTCGTAACTCAAGTGTTTATACCTAATTAGGAATTCATATACAGGCGATAAATTAACAAAACAGAGATAAGTTTCATATTACTCCATAAATTCTGCGAGAGTAGCAGAAAGGTTCTAGGCAATTACAGTATGTTACAACGATGAATAAATTTACGGAAAACTAAGATCTATTGTTGTCAGGAATGCTAGAGAAAATCTCAAGAAATTTTATGTTTTGTATAATAGTAACCACATGGACACAGGTTCGGGCCTAGAAATTTTTCAGATAATATATACATTGCATAAGTTATCTACCGAGCGTGGTGGGTGAGCGTTAACGCTCTGGCCTCGCATTATGGGGGACGCGGGTTTGAGTCCCCGTTTGACCAGGTGAATGCCGAGATGGCAATGGCCGAACCCTTTCTCGTTATTTGCTCCCGATCATTTCCCACCTATAATAACCTCGACGTCGACGAGACGTTAAGTCAGAAAAATAAGATGAAGTATCGGATTTTAATTCGTCCCGGGGCATTTAGTTTAGAGTTGTACTTTTGGCGATCTTTATTCATATTGATTTGTGATCGTGATATGCTCTGATTCTTGTGGGGTACCGTGCTTCGTGTGGCGTAAAATAGTCACGCGACAGTATGCTACCAACTCTGTTTTGTGGAAGTTAACGTTAATCTTTATTTATGTACATCTGTGGCCTTTGAAATAATAGTAATAAATATGCACAACTCTTAAGGTAGATGTGTACCAGAAGTGCATTACGCTCACTATAAAAGTTACCAAATATGAGTTTATAGGGACAAAAATGTGTATTTTTAGTAGTGGGTGATAATAACTGATCAGTTTATCGAGTGTGATCATTGTTTGTTCGCTAAGGTCTATTTAAACTAAAAATAAAATATAAATTTGACATAGAATAGGTTTTTAGGAACAATTAAAAAAAAAATAGTCTCAGAGGTCATGAGCACGTTGTCTGATCTGATATTTTTTTCCTTCATTTTTGTTCATCACTTCAGGTCAATTTGAAATAAAAAAATTCACTACACACAGTGTAATTGAAACAATGAGCTTTTGCGGAGAAAAAAAAAATTATTCTCACAGGTCATAAGCGCGTGATCGGATATGGCATAAATACGAACTTAACCTGTATTTGACAGTCGACGACGCTTTGAAAAATTAAATAATTTCTGTTGAATTTGAACGGACTAAAAGTGTTAAAGAGGGATCTCAATGTATGGAAATGTCCCAAATGCCTGTATAGTTCACATAGGCCATAGCTACTTTTTTCCATGCTTTCGTATCAAATAAGTTTTTGTTCAAAACAATGTGTTTGACGATATTTAAAAAAAAAAATATAAAAAAAGCGGAGTGCATAATGAAAACATGTATGTAAGCAGAAAATGTTTGGAGCTTGCTTAATCCAACAAATGTTGAGTGGAAGATTAGAAGAAAAAACGAGCTGATTACTGATAATATTCCGTAGATTTCTAGAATACAAATAGTAATTATTCACCTGATAGTGAAAGCAGTTTAAAACATTAATGATTAGCTCGTTAGTACAACCATGGGATCCAGGTTTTTTTTTTACAAGAATTCATGTTGTAAATACAGGATGGTACTTTTTATTCTTTCGATAGTTTACAAGAATGATTTAGATGAAGTAATGCAAACATTCATGCAGCTTGTGCCCACAAACAACCCTTTAAAAAAATTCCAAATCTGCTGTGCATTTCACAAATCACGAAGTATGTTTTACAGATTTTTGTACGTAACGACTTGGTTAACACAATAAATTCTCTATAATAGAAGGAATTACTAATAAATCTGTATTTTTGTTATTTATTTATAATATACATCTCAATTACCACAGCTTCAAAATTAAAAACAAGTAAAAAGTATCGCTGCTAATTCATTATTTAGATACCTATAATGATGAATAAGATGGAGGAATTCTACCACGATTACGTACAAAAGATAGATGTTGATAGATCGTTCTGCGAATGTGTCCGTGGTTATAAAAGACGTAAATAGTCGTACTTATCAGCGAGATTAATGGCGCATGACAAGTGCGTTTACAAACGTAATGTATAATCGATAATGAGCACAATTCTATTGAGAACTTCAATGCGGAGATTTGTCCCGTCTCTTACAAGTGCTGTGTAACAACGAGACGATTTCAAAATACCTGGATCCTAGGATACCGGCTTTTCTTGTTGTGGTTTCACAAAGTTTTTCACTGTCATCTATGTGAAACATAAATAGTCCTAGCTTCCCAGCATAAACAAAAAATATTTTTTAGAAAAATATGTAAATTTTCTGATATTAAAAAATATTTACATGTTTGAGGAAACGTTTTTCGTGTAAGAATATGTATATGTGGTTGGCTAAACTCAATCAGAAAATTGATTTCCATTTAATCATGAAATTATATCATTAATTTTTATTATCATTGATATATACTGATTCTACCCAAATATACGTATTTTAAAATAACTCTGTTATGTAATTCGCACAACTTGAATAAATTTATGGTCAGCTGACTGAAGGAAAGCATATTCCTATGATGTAGTGTGACGTTCATGCCACACTCCATTAATATATAGTCTTCAACTTACTATATTCAGATTATTTATTCAGTGTGAATTATTTTGTTATTCAAGTCCATGGTTAATTTATTCAGACGGCCAAAGATTTATAAATAACTTTTGGTAATGCAAGGTTGCTTATGTAAAGGAGCAAATAAATGATGAAATAATGAAATGTACTGGTGGTCAGTGCGAAATTCTGAACGTCTGCGTGGCCGGGGTAGGCCGGAGGTTGGCGTCAAGGAGTCGCCTCGAGCACAATAGGGAATAGGGATGACGGATGTGACAAGCGCGTCCCTTTAGCCCAAGGCCAGAACGTTGTACTCCTAGCCAAAACGCGATGGTGTTGATGGTCGTCACTGCCTCAAGTGAGCGCGAAACGAAAAGCTAACAGCGAATGTTCTTGGCAACACGTGATTGTGGCGTACGCTATCCAATCAATGCTGTATTGCGTCGGGGGTTACGAAAGTTACTCCAGAACATCTTTTTTCCATGTGACCTGGTCGCTGAGGTGAGGCCATAACTTTCTTAGTGACTAACGGAAGCTACATCGACAAACTTTGTTGGCCAGAGTGGCCAGATGCAGTCGTGGAAGACATTTGGACGAGACGAGTGCTGCAGTACTGGCCGCAACTTTGAGATCGACATCTCACAGTAACACGTTATGTTGCATCCATCACGGTGCTGTCTTCACACGGTAATGTGATCTTACGCCAGGCCAATGTTCACGATTTCACGAGGCTTTATTGACCCGTAAACGCCACATGAGACTGGAATTTCAACTCTTAATTGTGCAGGACCCCTGAGCTAGCTGTCAACTTTTTCAACAAACATTAAATTCTGAAATCTCCTTCTTTTTAACATGATTCAGGCAGTGATCATCTTGTTTTTTAATGGTGCCCTGGGAGTATTCATATGTGTATATGCATAACAACTAACAGTTGGCCTGTGTCGCCACGCCGTTTCATTAATCACTTTGATACCTAAGACACTTAAAGTTCAATAATTATTTGCTCTGGTTGGGCAAATTGCAAGATCTGGGTATTTCTTGCTTATAATTTTGCATTATCTTATGTTAGAGATAACGTTAAATATACCCAGCAATGTAAATGCCAGAAGACTGAATAAAATTTAACATTTATTTACCTGTAATCCTACAGCAATCAAAAATTCTTGCTATCCAGATTATCAAAACTAATATTGATCTTAATATTAAATAAAGCCCCACCATTCATTCGATACAATGTAGATTCGGCATTGCGTTTTATTTCTGGAAAAATATTGCAAAGACTTCTCCTTGAGTATTCGGATGTTTTTATTTTACAACAAAACTGTTGTTTAGCTTTATTTGCTCTTGATAGTTTGCAAACATCTTTTCAAAAGAATTAGAATTTTGATTCTAGTTTAATTTATTCAATAGGATCCTGGACATGGGTGCCAAAGCTTTGATACTTATAAGATGTTGTAGACAACTTCGTTTTTTTTCTCTCTTTCTTTCAGACATAAAATTCCTCAAGTCAACAACGATTAAATTACGTATCGCTTGGTGAAGTCTCTCAAATTCCCTGCAGAATTCATTCTCTTTTTAATGAATATTTTTATTCGTGTTGTAATAAAATTTGCTACAACATGAATTCTACCTCAATTTGAAACGTCATGATTAGGTGAAGCCGTGATTGGTAGTATCATTGTGTTTCACCTATCGATTTTTATCTATAAGTACCAAGTATTGATTTATACATGCTGACCATGTAAGTTGTTACTTTTAAATATATGGGAAAAGAAGTATTTGAAGAAAAAATGTTTTAAGTAAAAGTTATTTGATGTTAAGGGGAAAAAACAAAATGAATTATTAATGTTTTATTATGAGTAAGGTTTCCAGGAATTTCAATGTCAGCATAAGTTTTCCTGTATTCTTATTACAAGTACAATAGTAAACACGTTAAATATCAACCTCTTTATATCTAGGTATCTAGGAAGATATTCAGTAAACAAATTATGATCAAAGTTAGTTATATTCTGGCACCTGCTTGTATAATTGTATTATTTTTTTATTACAAATGATGACAATTCTACCACAAGAAAGGTCAGTGAGATGCCCTTCAGTCACAAGGTGCTACCGAGCGTGGTGGATGGGCGGTAATGTTTTGGCCTCACATTCGGGAGGACGCGGGTTCGAATCCCCATCCGGGCATCAGATTTCAGATTCCCTTGGTTTCTCCAAATTACTCCAGGCGAAAGCCAGGATGCTTCCTTCAGAAGGACATGGTAGAATTCCTTCCCCAGTTCTTTCCTGCTTCGAATAACCTCGACGTCGACAAAAACTAAAGCCATAAACACAAAAAAGGCACAAGGTGCTTTTCAGTACATTGAAGGTAATATTGATGTGTGCACAAAAGTAATTTTTTTTAAAATGGAACAAGATTTTACTTATTGTTTTGTACTGTTATTGATTAATCGGTACCAACTCACTCTCAGAATTGCAATTGTTCTACGGTACTAATCACCTTTATTTGCGAAGTTAGAAATTCCTCTGATAGAAATTCGCTGTATTAATATCTACTAAACTAGGAAGTATATCAAAACTGGCTAATGCGTTATTGTATAAAAATAAATAATAAAAAAATATAGGTTTATTTTTTTTTAAACTTATCTTAATCTTAAAGTGACCTTCTAAACGTAATGAAAATAAAACGAGAACAATGAGTTTGCTTTCCCTCTTAACTTCGACTAACGTTCACTTTTTTCCTAAAATACTTCAATTTCAAGATATTTCAAACTACCAGCCCACATTGTTCACCCTGTCTACAATGACCGGTAGGCAGCAATACGATATAATAAAATTTTGGTGAATGCCAATGTAATTATCTGTCAACATTTCACTTAACGATGAATTAAGAATTTTTACTTCCTAAACGTACATGAAGAAAGATTTTTCTATAAACCTTTACCAATCCAGACAGATGGCAAAAGTTACCACCCATTCCTTATATACAATATATCGTCCTAAAATGATTTTAAAATGTCATCAAGACGTACCCCCTATTCCTTCCCCCCACCTCCCCCCGAGCCTTCTTTTTTCCCATTATCAATAAAGAAATCTTTCGCTTAATACAAGTGAATCAAAATCTGACTGTATAAGCGTACCAGATTTTTTAGATAGGCAAACAACTAATTTTTTAAAACAATATTAATTTCAGATGTCCGAGACATAGATATCCATCGTACTTAAGAGGACGATAAAAACTACATTTATCTTGTTGCTGTAGAATTGCTTTTCGACAAGAAATCCAATTTTTTATCTTCACTGAGAAAATCTAAAGACTTGTGAGATCGCACGTAACATCAACAGCAAGAAATCGAGAGTGTTAGTTGCACTGAGCTTACACGAGCTGGCGAGAAGCTTTCTGAGGTGTGAAGAACCAGCAGCTCTCAGAGCTTCGGTCGATGGATTTTTATTGTATGTATTTCATGAAACGTTGGAAGCCGGGGCCTACGATATTTTTTACATGAAAATCCGATTAAGTGATTAAAACGTAAGCCTTCAGAGCAGCACCGAGCTTAAACTAAATGTTTCAACGATCAGGCGGTATAGTTGCTTTCAGAGAGCGAAGCGCTTCAAGCAGCGACCGCGAAAACACCCAACACATTTCAGCGAATGTACTGTTTATTTCTCAACAGGTGTCTAATTATCAGTATTGAGAGAAACAAAGCAAATATTATAATATTTTTTCTGTATACTGAGATTTCATTTTATAAATTGCTCTCATCACTTTCTTCCAATTATATACAGAAAATCTCCCTTTTCTTTCGGTACCAAACTAATGAAAGAAAAGTTCAATCATTCATCCAAACGATCATACTAAGAAATCACAGAATTTTCCGAATTCGTAAATTAATTTAGAGTATTGTATATCTATATATTGTAGATTAAACAATCAAATTTTTCTCTTAAATGAGAAACAAGTGAAAAGTAACTGTTACTATTTCAGTTTGTTAGAGTTTAGTAAATATCGGTTGACTTAATATAGTCTACAGATGGACGATATTAGGCACAATAGTAAGGATATGAATGGTAGATATACGCTAATCACTCACATTCGACGTATTGAAATGAAAATAATATGCATATTTGAAGGGGAAGCAATTAAGAAAGTTAAAACAGTTAGAAGACAAGAGGGATAATATTGCGGAATTACTTAATAACATACAAAAAAAAAATTACTGGGAGAAGAATTTCAGGCTAAATATAAACCAAAGAAAGAAAGGGGGAAATAATAATAATAATAATAATTTACAGTCATTGGGAAATTCCGACAGAAATGAAAACAATTAATATCATACGCGCAACAAGTCATTCTTATGGCTACAGATGTACTAAGTAATAATAATTCCGTGTGGTCGTAATCAGCTGGTGACAGGATTTGTATTGGCTGCACACTCCACCCCTGACTTAGCCGCCTTAATCTAACCCGGTAGTGTTAACAGGCATAGGGGTCCTACAGTTTCACGTGGAATCCGAACCACTGAAGTGTTCTGGCGTATTTAACGTTCCACAGCAACCTGCGCCGGAGGTGAAAGTCGATTTAATTGTACGAAAATCCTCGACGAGACAGGGATTCGAACCGGGGAGCTTTCAGACACCTTAACCACTGAGCCACCAAACCGCTACAGAAGTTAAGATTAGCATGTCGGAGACGCGAACTCATCAGGTTTTGCCCATCAAAAAATCTCCAAACACGCCTAAAGTAGTTTTAGCTTCAAAAACTAACAATCGAACTTAGTTCACAGTGAGGAGGTTGGTCGGATCTTTCGAAGGGGGATTTACCAAGCTATTATGTCAGAGGCAGGAATGCCAATGCCTTTCCTCAGTTGTCTACAGACTAACGTGTGATCAGAACCAAGGACCATCTCGGCGTAACTCATATAATCAAATACAACTCCTAAAAGTTCGAACCCGCGACCAGAGAGACAAACTTTCGGAAGTTAGCGCCTTATTCTCTCAGCAACCAGACCACCTTGTTTTCTAGTATACGTATGCTAAATTATTATCAAAATCGGATAAAAGCTATGGGTTTGTATGAACAGTGATGACAGAAACCAAGGTGTGGGGGAAAGGAGGAGAGTGTTTAGGTTTTTGAAAATCAAACGTAAACAGTATTTTTCAATTTGTTTTAAAGTGTAAGTATGGAAAGTTCCATCGAAATCGGATAAAAACTTTGTGCTTACGTGAAGAATATTGGAAAAACAACAGCAAAAATCAAACAAAAACAAACAAACATTAATTTTTATGTATTAGATAGACGTATAATCTATGATTTCACTGCTGTCCAAGCGCAACACGTCATACTTATAGCTGCAGATATGCTGTTAACATTAGCATGTTGGTGACGCGAAGTCATAAGATGGCCGGCCTCGGTAGCGTAGTGGCTAGAGTGCTAGCTCCGCGTGCCGAAGGCCGCCGGTTCGAATCCGGCCACGGGCATGGATGTTTAATTGTTGTGTGTCTGTGTGAATGTCCTGTCCGTCCTGTGGCGTCCATACATTGGAAAAAAACAATATATATTGGATGATGACTCATACACTGGAAACCACAAAATTACATTGAGCTGGCTGTATGGCCTCCGTTGCCAAATGCCATTTAAAAAAAAAAAAAAAAAAAAAAAAAAAAAAAAAAAAAAAAAAACTCATAAGATGTTACCCATTCAAAAAGCGTCCAACGCAACACGTCACAGCATGTCGGTGACGGGAAGTCGCGAACTCATAGATTTACCCCCGTCCAAACATCGCATAAAAGGCCTTTAAAAGTTTTTACTTTAAAATTCATTGAATGTATCAGAAATTATAACAGTAACAGGAGGCTGAATATAAAAGCTGGATCAGTTGATGTAGAAGTGCTAAAAGAATTCTGTTACTGACAAATAAAATTGCAATTGTTAAAAAACAATAATGGTTTAAAAATCAGAACAGCACTTTAACATGCGCATTATCAAAAAGTGTTTTAGACTGAAACATTGACCTGGGACCCAGATAGAACGTACTGCTGTCTGTATACGAGAATGAAGCAATCATGGAAGTGAATAACAGGTATATGGTAAATCAAACCATTTAAAAATGCTATGGGGCAGAAGCATGTTGAACATTAAGTAGGTAGATAAATTACGAAACGAACTTCTTTTGGTCGATCATCTGGCGAAAAATTTTGAAACGTACACGCTTAATACAAATGTTGAGGAACTTTGGTTTAATTTAAAAGAAATAATATGGACCGGCTTAAATCAATTTGTTCCCAAGAAGTTTATTAAGGTTAGTAAGAACTTCCCGTGGTTCAATAGAGAAGTTAAATGTTTGCTCAGGAAGCAAAGGCGTTTACATGCGACGGTAAAGAAATCGGGGGACTCATCTGATCGCGTTAAATTAGTCCACTTGCGAGCGGAAGTGCGTAAGGCAATGCGTGATGCGTTTAAAGAATTCCAAGCCAGAAATTTATCCGAGGATCTGATTACTAATCCAAAAAAGTTCTGGTTATATGTCAAATTAATAAGAGGCTCTCGTAAGGTCATGCCGTCGTTGATTAATGAAAATGGGGAATTATCAGAAACTAGCGTCGAGAAAGCAGAAATTTTGAATAATGTATTTAAAAAAGCTTTCACGTCAGAGAACTCGGAGGAGATTCCGATATTTAACAATAGAACCAACAAAATTATGAATGATCTCGTTCTCGATGTCGAGGGAATAACTAAACTGCTTATGAATGTAAATCCCAATAAGGCTCCAGGACCAGACGGTATTCCTACAAGATTCTACTCTAGGTACGCAAAGGAAATTGCGCCGTATTTGATGAAATTATATACCGCCTCCTTGGATCAGGGAAAAATACCAGCCGAATGGAAGACCGCCATCGTAAGTCCAGTGTTCAAAAGTGGGAATGTTAATGATCCTCAAAATTATAGGCCGATCTCGTTAACCTCAATATTTTCCAGGATTTTAGAACACATCATCTATTCAAATGTCATGCGGTTTTTGGATGAAGATGAGCTTTTAAACCCAAATCAACATGGATTCAGAAAAGGCCGATGCTGCGAAACACAACTTGCGCTCTTAATTCACGACTTGAGCCGTATTATAGATGAGCAATCACAGGTTGATTTAGTTTTATTAGACTTCAAAAAAGCTTTCGACACTGTGCTTCACACTAGGTTACTTATGAAACTTCGCGGTTACGGTATATCTAGACAAATATGTGATTGGGTTGCAGACTTTTTGAAGGGCAGAACACAGTGTATAGTTCTCGACGGTGAGCGTTCATCACTTGCCGAAGTGAGGTCCGGGGTTCCCCAAGGAAGCGTGATAGGGCCTCTGTTGTTTCTCATATACATTAATGATTTGTGCGACATAATAAGGGGAATGAAAAGATTATTTGCCGATGATGCTATTATTTATCGTGAAATCACAACCCAGGACGACTGCGCTTTGTTACAAGACGATGTTATGAAAATAATTGCGTGGTGTAAAGATTGGCAGTTGGAGTTAAACGCTAAAAAGTGCCAAGTCATGCGTGTAAGTAAAAAGGTGACACCAGTTAGCTTTGAATATACAATTAATGGCACTGTCCTTAGAACGGTAGATTCCGCTAAATACCTAGGGGTAACAATTCGTAATAATGTGTCGTGGAATGAGCATATCGAGAATGTAATTGGGAAAGCAAATCGTATGCTTCGATTTCTAGGTGGTAATTTAAAACAATGCACTCCGGAAGTTAAATCGATTTCGTACAAGTCACTAGTGAGGCCTCACTTGGAATATTGTTGCTCTGTATGGGGTCCCCATCAAAAGGGATTAATGGAGGCATTAGAGATGGTCCAGAGAAGAGCCGCCCGATTCGTGACAGGTATATATAGTTGGAGAAAAAGCGTAAGTGCGATGTTGAAGGAGTTAGGTTGGGAAGACCTGGAGCACCGAAGGCGTTGCTCTCGACGGAAGGTAATTGAAAAATTCTCGACTGACGTATTTCGGAATGACAGCAAACAAATATTGCTACCACCAACATTCATATCTCGGAATGACCGCGTAAATAAGATAAGAGAAATCAGGGCCAGAACCGATTCATTTCTCTACTCATTTTTTCCACGAGCGATTAGGCAATGGAATAGAATGGATTTACCGGGCGAGTAAACACAAAATCGGACAGGAGTAGCTTCCGATAAAGCACTCCGGCCATCCTGATCTGGGTTTTCCATGGTTTCCCTAGATCACTCCAGGCGAATGCTGGGATGGTTCCTCACAATAGCCCATGGGCGCCATCTTCCATATCCCGTATATCCCTTCCAAACCATTACCCTTCCTGATAGGTGCAATGCACCCTCCGCCAAACACTTTTAGTGAATCGTGGAGTAATTGTAATAGTAATAGTAATAGTAAACTCCTAAAAGAGCAACGCAGAAAGAAGAGACAGGATTTTATGTCATATAACACGAATAAATATTTAACTCATTATTAAAACGGTCAACGGTAATAACTGTAGAAGAAGACTGCATTTGAAGCAGATTATAAAATATTTAAGTTGTAGTACATTAGGAATATTGAAGATATTAACTAGGGACAACTTGATAGACTGATGACGGGAAGAAGTTTCCTGATGGTAACGTTACACTGATATAATATGGTATTATAATGGTACTCAACTGATAAGGACAGTTCCATTGTTTTTATTTATTTCATCACCATTAGCGTTTCGTCTACTGTAGGTATATATTTCTCTCACCACGTCAGAGGAACAATGTCTAATCAATTTTTTATCTCTAATATTTTCTAAACCTGACTCAAACATACGATAGCCGTTACGGCCGAGTCTAAAGCACCAGTTACGATGCTATCAGCTTTAAAAATTATTAATACCATTTATTAATGGTACGTACAGTGACAAAATTAAGGTGTAATCCTTGTTTGTTAGGATGGTAGGAAACAATGAACAATTAAAGATATGTCTCAATTAATTTATTATTGTAGACGTCAAGAAAAAAGATGAAAACTAAAATCTGTACGTAAATCCTACATGCTAAAATTAATATTAAATATTCCACAAAACTCCGTTGGTATATCTACTTCATTCGTTCGTGACAAATTTGAACGAAATATTGCAACAAAACAAGTAAAATCTAATAAAATACTTGTTACTTTATAGTATCCTTTGATATATTGGAGCCATAGTAATTAACATAACAATGATACATTTTCCATGAATTTTCCTATCGTTTCCTTAGGTTGGAACAGTTGAAAACGTTTAGTGTTTTGGTTATCCTACAACGTCGAGGTAAGCACTATACGTGTAAATAACTTTACCATAATCTGAAACCATACATCGGTTTAGTCTGAATGTAACTTTAATTCAAGTAGTACAACGAAAAGTCTATTTTAATTAAAAATACCTTATTTCTCATAACTTTTGGTGTCATTATCTGCGTTGTCGCTGATGAAAACGATCAGAAAGCTAAATACGATATTAGAAACAAATATGGATTTAGAAAGCTGTTGTAACAGCAACGTGTTTGATGAATGAGCTTCTGTTGATTAATTAGAAACGTCAAAACCACAGCTCGGATAGTGCAGTAGCATGTGTAGCGAACACGGTGGTCTTCTAATTACTCTACAGGTCCTGCCTCACACCCAGTAATTACATTCAGCTTCGTTATCGAATTGATAGTTCAAGGGGAAAGAGTTAATTCAAATTACTTACTGCAAAACGCAAATTCTTGTAACTTACATGCAATATATTTTCATGCTTGTAGGTAGTAGATTATTAACTTCATAATTAGTAATTTCATTAAGTAATATGTTGCAACAGAATATTTTCTGCCCAGCGTTAGGTGGTAACGCAATCGGCAAATTAAGAAGCGTGAAACTTTCGTTAAATTTGTAAACTGCGACACTCTGTAAGCAGTGTGGTGAGTCAGCGTAAAGTCTACTCCTCATATTTCCATTCAGTGATGTCGTATGGCATAATTTTTTGGGGAAACTTTTCAGAAAGTAAAAAAGTTTTCATAGTACAGAAAAGAGCAATTAGGATGCTGTGTAGGGTAAAACCGAGAACTCCTTGCAGACAACTTTTTAAAAAACTCAACATTCTTACAGTGACTTCTCAGTATATATATATTCTCTCATGTGCTTTGTCATAGAACATTTTAACCTGTTTACCTCTAATTCATAGATACACAATTTCAATACAAGAAACAGAAATAACTTGCACAAAACACAAACATCTCTGTCATTAGTAGGAGTTAACTATTCTGGGATACATCTATTTAATAAACTTCCCAAGAGTATAAAACAGTTTGCAGATAATAATGATATATTTAAAGAAAAACTGCGAAATTATCTTATTGGCAACCCTATCTACTCCATTCAAGAATTTGAACAAAATAATTAATTTTATTCAATATGACCTTTTACAAAACTCTGTTGTAAAAATTAATGTGTATTTTCATTCTCTTTATTCGTCTTTGGAACATATGATTGTTTTCATTATGATTATGACTCATATTGTATGTATGTGTATTAAAGATGATATGTTTCACCTCCCAGGGGTCGTTTCTCAACAGGAATCCAAGAAACAAGATTGATAAATACATAAATAAAATAACATCGATGTGTCCCGCGTTCAAATCTCATATCCGGCTGAGATTTTCAGGCGCTTTTAAACTCCTCTTGCTGGCTCCGTCAGCATAACGGCCAGAGCGCCGTTCTCAAGCTGCAAAAGATATTGTGAATTCGGTTTGAAACTGACCTAGGACTGACTTGAATGGTTTTAGTTAAATACTGTGTTTGTATTGTGTTGTCACTTTGTGCTGTCCAAATTGTGATGAAGAGTGAATGACTTTTTTTAACCTATGGTCAGACTTCAAGCCATCCCATTAGATCATGTCGTTTCGACACCAGGACGACGTTCAGCGCTCGCCTCGGGGCTAGATGGGTCGAACTCCATGATGAAAGAAATGTTTACCATTCGATACTTGCTGAGAAGAGTAGGAGTAATGTTGGTTCACCATTCTTAATATCATCCTGAGCTTCATCCCAAAACCTTACTCATTGTATATATAGTGTACGACATTTTTGAGGGCATGAGCCCATTGAATGAAGACATTAATGTTTCATGACCCCGCTGGTGTCTTCTAGAAGATTACGCCTAAATGGTCCTACAAGGGTTTCATACACTCCCATCGTTCATCACTGATCGAACTCTCTACATTAAACATACGCAAATTGCTGCTATCTACACTGTACTAGAGAAGGTTACAGTACTTTTCTTGAGGAGGGGTTACACACTCCATAGTAACAGCCCACGCTTACACGGGTAGTTTAGCTACTTTGTGTGTCTGAAGTACGATAAAGATGTCCCACGGTTTGTGTCCCGCTCGTAACTGATGTGGTATGATCACCGACTTGGATTTATGTTGCCAAGACTGATCAAATTATGTGGATGATTGAAATGCTGTCGTTCAACTGGCTGAACTACTGATGTAGTTCCCCATACTAATAATATTACAAACACATATATCATTACAAGATATTCTGTATGTTTATTTGTGATTGTAAGGCAGAACTATCTGTGGTCCTGAAAGACAAGATCACCTGGTATTTTCGCAAAGTAGAAAGAGTAAAGGAACAGATCAGGTCCAATGCCCACAAATTTAAGATTCATGAACACTCCGTGTTCCAATTTTTGACCTTTGTTTCTAGGAAGGAAGTAACGTTTCCCCCCTCCCCACCCGCCATTAAACATGAGGAGAAGAGGAGAGAAATCCTCAGTACTCGCTGACATGCTTAATGAACTTAGGTGAATTGAACCAAATGTTCAACTTCCAACAAAAATCTTCTCCTGACTTCCACCGACTGAGCTAACTTAGAAATCAATTAAATTTATATACCACTGTAGTGGGTTACAAGTTTAGCGGAACAGTTACAATTATTTGCTTCTCTAAACAGCTCTTTATACTTACGAATCGATCTTATTGGGTAATACGTGACGCTCTAGCCTGGTGTTTGGAAGATCACTGGTTCAAACCCTTGCCCATCCATTTTGATTTTGTTTTATCATGGTTTCTCTACAAGTCACTGTAAGAGAATGCCGGGATGGTTCCTTTAAAAGGCCATTGCCGAATTCTGCACCGTTCATTGCCTTCAATCCCCCACCGCCTCTAATGACCTTAATGTCGACGAGCAGTAAAAAAATCAACTCACACCTCTACAGATCTTTCTGACATTAAATGGATCAATGATTTGGAAGTCACAGTAGAATATACGAAAATAGCTGGCGATTGATGAAGATGGCTGTGAAATACGTGAAAAAAGTTTACGAGATAGAACGAGGAAAATTGTGAAAATGAGTTCAGCAACTCCTTTCTCACTGGCGAGAGAGTCTGACACCTTTACTCACAAACAGAGAACATTATTTTCTTCGAAAAAAAAAAAAAAAAAGTATCAATGAGCATTCCATTTATATTGTTCTTCAGTTTCGGCATTTCGTAGGTCTTGGCGAACTGGCATTCGTTTTCCGATCGTAGTCATCCATCCAGCTTTCATTGCCGATCGCTAATAGACTGTCAACAAAAAAGGTTTCATCGATGGAAGAAAGTTTTTTTTAGGTCGAAGAAACAATTAATGCGCAGCTGCTTTTGATCATTTTTTCGACAGGCGCAAAACGAAATTTGACGCGATTCGATGCAAATACAAATATTTTGTTAAAATTTTCTAGCACGTTTCATTATCGATATATGTAGCGTTCTGGCGATACTGTGAATTATTAGACGATGCTCTTCAAATATTTCTGAACTTTTTCCATCGTGTCGATCCATGCCAAATTCTTCCATTAAAATTCACTGACACGTTTCATAACTTATGGTCAGACAATGGTCTTCACGAACTAGTTCTTGTCTCGGGCGTGGTTTAAGTCGAAAGACTTCTGGAACGCCATTCGTTTTCCACAGAAATTCTGCTATCTTCAAATACTAAAAACCAACGAAGAGCTTCTACTTGGCTCTCCATATGAACCATTTCATCAATTTTACTTCTTTCTCAAAGTGCTGCTCATTTTTTTTGTGTTTATCGTAAAAATTTCAGGAGGCACAGTAGGACCTCGGCGTGAAATTGCGTAGAGAACAAACAGACCTAGTTATCAAAATGAGATTTGTGTCATTTTTCGGAAGCATCTATTCGTACCTTCACCTATCGGCACACGTCAGTACTATTTCGTGTCCTTGTTCCATAAACATATCTATAGAGACCAATAACCATTCACTCACGTAAGAAACATAAAGTTGAGGCTTTATAGTGGAAAAGTGAAACGTCCTATCCGAGCGTGATATGTGTTGGGGCTGTATACCACAATCGTCGTGACAGTGGAAGGCAGCAAGCTAGCGGCAGGTGGCCCGGTCCAGCCAGCGCAATAACCTATCGGATTCCGATAGCCGCCTCTGCCGGCAATCTCCAGCCTATATTGTCGTCCAGCGGGCACGGCTCGGCCAGGCGCCACACACCGATAAACGGTGAATCACTCCGCTACAATCCCGTCATCACACAGCCAGAAAGATACCGCGCCTCCGTCTGAAAATCTGACAGCACACAGTCGATGGATGCAGCATGCCTAAACGTTCTCATCGTCCAAAAAACCTGGAGCAGATTAAACCAAAATTCCGAGCAGATCCCCTTCCTTACAATTATAGATTAAAGGATCCCAACGTTTTTGGCCTATTTTCCCTTTTTCGAAAAAAATTTTTACCCATCGCCCGTTTTAAGAAAAAAATTACCAATCGCCCCCTTTTCACAAAAAGACTCACACTGACTTCCTTTCTTATAATAAATATCTTAACCCATAGCGCGCTTTCTGAAACAATGATTCGAAGGCGTCCCTCTTTGATAAAGTTGTAACGGTCATACATCAAGCTGATGAGAACAAATAGATAATTATAGCCATAATTTAGTTATAGGTATATTTTTTGTAAATAATTATAATAACAGCATTATTTCGAGTTCATTTGGGAGCGTGCATAAACCACGTAGCTCCATTTTGGCGTACTGTGACACCCCCCCCCCCCCCACCCCCACGTAGCAAGTAGCCTTTTTCCCTTTTAATTCCAGAAGACATTTTATACTGTTTTCTCTTATCAGACAATTGTAAATTATATAAGGAGATAATTAACTGAGGGAAATAAATATTCACATGCTGTTGTGTGTACTGTTTCTCATTTTAATTGTGAAAAATGTTATAAAAGGAAAGCTACGTGGCCTGGCTCGGAACCTCCCCCCACGTAGTCCAGCGTAGCCTTCTAGGCAACCCCTCCCCCCCTGGATCGAGCTACGTGGTTTGTGCACACTCCCTTGGCAGCAATGAGAAACGGGCCAGAGATGATGTAACACAGAGAAGATATATAAGAAAAACAAGAGAACGGAAAAATTGAAACAAAAATACATGAACAAGATTGATAAAACGATTATCTTTGATTATAAAAGCAGTATTGAAGATGTAAATAAATGAAAAATCTAAGGATGATGGTTTAGACTTTAGGAGAATCGTAGTTGTATCAAGAAGTAGTTAAGTGATGTGATACGGTGTTAAATGTATTGCTGAATAAATATTGCATTTAATGAAGGTAAGGGAAGTCATTATTTGTAAAAAGAAATATGACTAAGGATGCGTGAGTGGAGACTTTCCCGGCGTTGCATGGCTAAGGATGTTTCATAAGTTGTTTGGATCGATAAAGGCTGACAGTGCTAAAGGTTGATTACGGTAAGATAATACAAGATACGGACAGGACAACTGGAGGTAACGTAACACAATTATAAAAGTAGTCATTTGCAGTAAAAGGATGTGTGGTACTGAATAGCTGAAGAGTATCTAAAGGTGAAAACGGATCTCTAAATGTAACAAGGAGACCCGTTTATATATGTATATTAAAACGCTATCCCGTTAGAAAGTGCACAATTTCACAGGGACAGATTTCTAAAATTGCTGTATTAAAAGATACGCACAGTATTGGTGTATTGTTCACAGTCTGACTCGGTGTAATAACACTAATTTTTCGATATTTCATCTCTTATTTCCCATTTTAAATCACCGCGCTCCAATGTTGAAGATCGGTTTCGTTTCATAGTTAATAAATTATTTACTACGCTGAAACTTCTTTGGGTTCACGGGTTGGTCAAAATAATATGAACACCTGACATTTACATATTATTGATTTATTAATATGGTGTTGGGCCACCTTTTGCTTGCAGAACAGCTGCAATTCTACGCGGAATAAATTTTTAGAGTGTCTGAATAGTTTCCAACGGAATGTTGTCCCATTCTTACACCAAATCATTCGTCAATTGCTTCAACGATGTTGGAGGTGGAAAACTGCTCCTTATTCTCTGCTCCAAATCTCACCACAACTGTTCAGTTATATTGAAGTCTATCGATTGTGATGGCCAGGGAAGATGTTGGATGATATTCTGAAGCCCCTCAAACTAGGACAGAACCTTTTTGGCTTTGTGTATGGACGCATTATCATCTTGGAAGATGGCAGTCTTTGGCAGCAGTATTCCAGTCATAGTAAGAACTTCATCACTGAAGATGTCGATATATTCATTCGCATTCATCCGACCAGTGATGTGAATGAGAGGACTAGCTGAATACCACGATATAGCCACCCAAATCAAAACGGAACCTCCCTCAAGCTTGACTGTAGGACGCAGGCAGTCCGGACTGTAGGCTTCTTTTGGATTTCTCCGTATATAAACCCGGCCGTTAGTGGAAAACAATGTGAACGATGATTCATCGGAGCATACCACATTCTTCAAATCATCTCGAGTCCCGATTTTATGATCGTGGCACCACTTGTTTCGCAGCTTAGCGTTGGTAGGCATTATAAGGGGTTTTGCAAATGCAGCCCTTCCATGAATGCCAGCTTTGAGGAGCTCCCGCAGTACTGTTTTTGTCGAAATAGTATTACTCAGGAGTGTGTTGAGTTCTGCTGTCACTTTTGCTGCGTTAGTTTTGTGTTATCTGGCCACAATCATTTTTAATATTCTTCGGTCTTTCTCTGTTAACTTTGGTTTTCATCCATTATTCATCTTAGCCGACGATGTTTTACCATGTTTTGTGTATGCTGTCATTACCGTGGATACATTCGCGCGTGAGACGTTAAACAGTTCAGCTGTTTTTGTCACAGACGCTCCTGCTAACCGAGCTCCAACAATTTATCCTCTTTCGAAGTCTGAGAGATCACGCATTTCACCGACCGCTTGTTATAATCATCACACAACAAAGCGTATAATACACTGACACATAACCTACAAGACCTGCCCCGTCAACTATGTCGTACATGCGCATCGCAGTATTCACAAGGTAGTAGTACAACCTGTACTCTATCGCATGGTGTTCATATTAATTTTTCCAGCCTCTGTATAGTCTTTGGAATGCAATTAAAAACAGCAGCCATTAAAGCCGGCTATAATGCTGGAAAGCAGGGGATGGTGGTCGGTACTCAACGCCCCCCAAATTTGCGTTGGACCAGAAACGCCCCCTATGATGCTGCAACGCCCACTGGTGGGGGGGGGGGGTACCGCCCCCCTTTGATAACCAGTTCTCTAGTTGTTACTACGACCTTCATCAATGTATCTATAGCGTTTTAATAGTCTCCAGGTTTTATGCCTGCTATTACCCAAAATTTTTGGCTTTGTAAATGGACCACGAATGTCTTTAAATATTCGCGATGCAAAGAAGATGTAATATTGTTCACTGCAGCCCGACTATCCCTGTGTTAAAATATATGAGGTTCAGTACTAAGTATCATTTAATTCTTTTCAGTCCTGGTATTGTTGGGCCAAAGGTGTGTGAGATGAGATTATAGCAACTTCCTGCAACGAAATATCGACCTAATCATCATGTGCTGTATTCTGTTTATGCGAAAGAGCTTTTAGTGAGCTTTCCTTTTTTTTTTGTTTTGTTTACAGCTTTACGCTTTGTCAACGTCGAGGTCATTAGAGGCGGGAAAGGAATGGGCACAAGGAACGAGAAGGAATTTTAACATGGCCTTTTGAAGGAAGCCCGCATTATCCCGGAGTGATTTGGGGAAACCATGAAAAATCCAAATAAGGATGCCCGGACGAGGGTTCGAACTGGTGTCCTCCCGTATGCGTGGCCAGATTAAATTAGTTAACGACTCACGGTACAATGAATAGCCCACAATTTTTTAACAGCTTCTGATGATAAAGTGGACACCAAGAGGTTCATGGCACTAAACCTGAGGATTAAAAATGGATGCTGGTCTGGTTACGGTTGCTTATGAAATATTTCAGAATATAATCTTACCGATAAATCATAAATAAATACCGCGAGAAAGGGCGGCGCACTATCTCTGCGCAACTATAACTGTCCTGTTAAGTAGCTCTAAAGAGTTATATTGCCATTATATAGTTTGCAACATAAATTGTGGTAGATTGTGCACTTTTATGCCATGTGTCGCTCTTTATTTGTTTAAAATATATATATATATATATATATATATAAAACTTATTACTCATGCTTTAGTAAATCAAACACTAACTTGTCCAGGAATATAAAAATCCTAGTGTAAGGATGCAAATGGCTTAAGTAGTAAACAAAACGTTGGCTGTCAGTTTTTGTGATTCATTATTGAATATGCCATTCGAATTCCTGACAGTCTTTTTATTTATAGATTTGCAATGTGATTGCTTCAGCCACTTTGCATTATTTATTGTATCCGATTACCTGTATACCAACCTCGGGGGAAACTATTCCAGCAACAGTATATTATTCTTTCAGTTGCAAAGTCACAGCAGGGTACATTTGCATGACATGTTTTAAAGTTAATGCAAATTGATTGTTCTATATCCTGAACAGCTTGGTGTTGTTAATCACAGAGAGTTTATTTTTAATCACTGAATTTCAATTCAATAGTTTTGTCCTAATTTAAACGTTTTTCTCATTTTTTAAAAATATTTGCAGTTATTTTGTAAAAAAATAGGATTTTATATGTGGTATTCAGTATTTGACAAAAGCTACGTTTTAGGAAAATCTAAATAGCCAGATGCTTATAATGCTGCTGACGAAACGTATAAATGTGTTAAGACTTTCATTTCTGTTCTCGTGAGTGGAATGAAAGTTTTTAAGACACGATTGCAGCCACACGTCTTGAGTTAATAGCATTTGAACGCAGAATGGTAGTTGGCGGTGGAAACAGGGGTTATTCCGGTTCGTAAATTGCTTCTCTTAGGCTCGTTAACGTTTCGGATGGACCCTAGATGCCTGAAATAATGTTACGTGATGAGATGAGTCATGGTGTTAAGGGATCATGGTAAGGTATGAGTGTCCATGGCCTGGCGCAGACTCCACCAGGCCATGGACACAGGTTGACATAAAGGCACTGTGCATGCTGATCGTGGGTGCACCCTGGTACGGCTGAACCCCCCAATGACCGAGATACTTGAGCCACCTAGTCCCCCCCCCCCACCCTCCCCCTGCGCTGGATCCGCCACTGAAGGACGATAATGTGTCATGTCACCGGGCGAAAATAGTTCGCGATTGGTTTGAGGAACATCCATTCCGGCTAATGATTTGATCACATAGATCGCCAGACATGAATCCAATTGAAAATATATGGGACATAATCAAAAGGTCAGTTCACTTACAACTTCCTGCACCAGCAACACTTTCATAATTGTCGAGGAGCATGGCTTAATATTTCTTCAGGGCACTTCCGACGATTGTTTGAGTCAATTACACGTAAGATTACTGCACTTTCCGTGAATAAAGGGGATCGCACACGATAATAGAAAATTCCCCCCGTAGCATGTTTAATTTTCATGAAAAACCTAATTTTTATGGAAAAACAGGAATTCGATGTATCTACTTATATTTATTTAATCCTAATATATATTTACATATATATATTTAGCAATAAATAAATGGTTCTCACTTAATATCACCGGTTCCGCAATAGCCCTACATCCGAAAGGTGAAGTTAGGTGGATAATCCAGAGAAAAAAAAATTAATGTAATAGGTATATTGTTTAATAAAATTATAACGATGCTTAAGGAAAATGAAATGGTTTTTAGGCAATATAAATAATATAAAGGATAGGGAAAATAACCCATCACTCACCAAATCTGCGACGAGTTAAAAACATATTAGGCGAAAAAAAAATATATAAGACGAAAAAAAAAAAATATTTACAATAATTCAGTTTAATACCTTATTCAAGCGGTAGGAAATGAACCATTTTCTTTTGGAGGTGTGCGCACGCCGATGTTTACCCCATGATTGGCTAGGCCACGGAGAAGTGGTGGGGGAGGAGGTAGTGGGGGTGAAATGTTAAGAAGTAAACTATCCATATGTCGTGAAAGACTAAGATGATATATCTCAGGCGGAGATAAAATGATTAAATATAACAAAAGGTTACAAAATTGTGTTAAGGTGAACAATAAATGAATTTGGAAATGAAATTGTAAAAATTTTTAATAGTTAAATTATAACGGTGATAGTAATAAAAACAATGTGTGATGAGTCAAATGATAGGATTTTATCTGTTGTTGAGGCCAGATATTTTGTAAGCAACTTTTCATCTCTGACGTTCTGATGCGGCCGTGGTTTCGGAAAAAAATCTAATTGCTCTCACAGCGAAGCAATCATTGAGGTTGTTCGAATAATGGTAATTGGCATGACCTGGTACTGGAAGGTATAAGAGGCGGATATGGAATGCTTAAAACACGGGTGAGACCTACAGAGATCTGTGCTGTTGTTTGCTAGCCAACAAGTTGGTTTCTCCACTAAGGTAGGTAATGACTCAATTATTCCTTAAATTATATTAAAAAAACTCATGAATCGAAATTCTCAAATCAGTTTTACTGAATGTGTCGAATTATACTGACACAAAAATGAATGTTTAGCAGTACTGTATAGTAATACGATAGCTGATGTCTTCATATAACGCACAAAAATGTTGTATTTCGACGGCCGATATGCATCACAACGATATCTGTACTAAAGAATAAATTCCAATAATTTTAAAAAAGAGAAGCTATAAATCAACATTTTATGGTCTATCCAAATACTTTTTTTTTTTTTAAAAAAAAAAAAAAAAAAAAAAAAAAAAAAAAAAAAAACAACTGAATTACCTTAACTAAAAACAAAATTTTGTAAAATGTTTTAAAATAAAAAATGGAATGGTATCAGTTTGTTCACGTGCAAGAAGTGAAACTTGTATGTACTTTTCTGTGTAATTTTTGGTGTTTCTTTTTGATTTAAGGATACTATTTTTATAGCATTTGTACAGTAAATGGGAATTTTGTCAAAGTTATTCTCTTACGCAAATTAAAATTATTAAATCTTGAAAACATACATTTAGTCTTAGTTTGTATTTTATATTTAGATGTTTTATATCGGAGAAACTTGGACAAAAATATCTGATAATTGTTCTTGCAATCAATTTTCGTTACTAATTAGTTTGTAACCCCGTCAAAAATAACAAGCTGAATGTAGATTTCTAGTTTACAACTAAAATAATTTTTTTATAAATGAATTACTCATTCCCAATGCTGTAAAGACGAATGCTAATATTTCTATATGCAAATGAATGCTTTAATCGCATGAGAATTAACACATTCACTGTGGCGCATAAACGTGATACCATATTTCTTTTTTGTTACTAGAACAGTGATAAGATAATATAAGGAAACCATCTAAATTGAACGAATGTAAATAAACAAAAATCAAATAATCAACAAAATATTTACACTTACACATACGTTCGTAAAAAACGGAGCCCGAAATAACTCAAAACGATGTAGCGAATACTAAGTGTTTAACATAGCTTAAATGACAGTGGACTGTATCGTATCTGTGTTATCTATATCGAAGCTGCCTGTATCAAACTATTGTTAAATGTGCATGCAAACTTTATATCGTAATATGGAACACTCATAAATAGCTATGCGAGAAACATGGATACCAATATTCTTTTCAAAAAATGAAAAGAAGATTTCAGCTTTTACTGCACATTTACAATGAAATTAACAGAAAAAAGAGAAGTGCAGTTGTTAAATTGACGGTATGCGGTTTATGGTGGTGTTCATAACATTGTTTAGTCTCACGGTAAATTAATTTCACATTCATTCTGTCCCATACCTCAATTTTCTTCCAACGCAAACCTAGGTATATTGAAACATAAATCACTAAGGAATGAACAAAAAGGAAAGTAATATTAAAAATTATAACTTAATTCTGAAGTTCAGCCTATGGAAAGTATTCAGACTACTACGCAATGTCTACAAAAAAATAATTAAACCAAGAAAACCAGGTTTTTTAAATTTAATCTTTCATTCCCTAGGCTGAAGGCCAGGGGAGGGCTGCTGTAGAGCGCTGACTTTTTTCAGCCGATTGGGTTACAGATTTTTGTTGATATATTCTTTATTGACTCATCATGGCTTGCATATATCTTTTTTTTGGGTTAGATTTATGTCTTTTTGGGTCCTGTGGACTTTTAGTCCTTAGTATTTGTTACTTGACCCTTTTTAGGGGATTAAGGTCGTTGTTAGTTGCGCGAGAAGTTCTACTATCTTGGTTAAGGCTAGTTGGTTCTTGTTACTAAGACTATCTTGTACTTACTGACAGTGACATCTTGTGCACATCAATTTGTCGTTGTCCTTGTCGAATATCTTGTATCCTTGATGGCTTCAGCTAGGTGGCGCTCGTCCTGCTTGGTCTGCGCTGGTGTCTTGGTGTGGCCCGGCTGGGGATCGTGTGATGGTTTTCCAGCTTTGGGAGAGAGCAGCATTAATGCTTTCTTCCACTGTTTCAGCGCGAGTTTTATTCTTTTCCGCAGAATTCTTCTTGGCGGTTGTAGGGCGTTACTTTCTTCTCTCTTCCTGCTGGCTGTGTCTTGTTGGGCAACGTGAGCTGCACGCGGTGTGGGGACCTAAGCAGTTCGCGCAGATCGATGTCGCATCTCTTGGGCATCCGCAACTTTTGACGCTGTGTCCACCCCCGCAGCGATCTCAGCAGCGCAATCGACAGCTTGGTGGTCCCATGCTTGGCAGCGCTAACATTGGTAGGCCTTGGTTGGTGTCTTCTTCTTCCGTACTTTAGTTGCCTGGGGCTTTATCTTTTCTGGCAGCCTTTGTTGATAGAGGATGCCACCGTCTTGTAGCATCTCGATGGCTGCAGTTATATCATCTGTCCTGATGTACATGGCTACCCACTTTCGGCCCTCTTGTGCGGTGGAGGGCTCCTCTTCCCTTGCTGTATCTTCCGACTTGATGAATCCGGGATATGCGTCGCCACTTTCTTGGTTGTAGTTTCGATGGTGTCTGTATTTTTCTTGCCTGGAGGCTTTAGTGGCGTGTCTTCTTGAACTTCCGACATGGTCTGCCGGCCTACATTATTACCAGGATCGTCTTAGCTTTCAGCATCCTTCAAGCTGTCGTTGATTTTTGACGGGTCCACCATCTTGAAGCTGAACGTGGAAGACGTGTCTGGAGTGGCTCGACTTGATGAACCGAAGAAACACATATCCGTTTCCAAATTATGTTCGGAATAATGCAACCATCTAATGAGTTAAATATACTATACAAACTTTAACTGTACCAAGCTTTTTTTATATGTATATAATTTAACAATTTGACTGCGGGAAAGAACATGCATTTCGTTTACCTCAATACTGTTTCATCTCTACTTGGATAAAATCGATTGACTGCTAAGATTTCTATGTGGTTTCGAATAAAATACAGACCATGGTGAAAGGGATATAATATGGTATGTTTTATTGTGATGTGAATTCGGTAAGCTGAGAGATTTTGGATAAAATTGTTCACAAACTATTATCATTTCTTGTTGAACGCGGTATGTGAACCTCCCATCGAATTTTCATGAGAGTCCGAATAATTTACATAAAGGGTCCGGCAAAAAAACCTCCCCGGTTTGAGCAAGCCACCGCGTGAGTTGTAGTGGGGGTAGAGATGTGGAGGGGGTATGGTTCCGTAGCGGCGTACGTGCCATTTTCAGTGTTCGCCATGGCTTGGCTCGGTAAGCATCGGGCGTTTGTTGTGGAGGAGTTTATTAAAAATGGCGGTTCTGTGATTTCTACTCAACGAGTGTTTCGGATTCGATTCGAACTTGGCCGACGTGATAGTGTTCCTGATGCGAAAACGATTAGACTGTGGGTGTCAAACTTTAGACAAACAGGGTCAGCACTAAAAAGAAAACCAACTGGCCGACCTCGTACTGCAATAACACCAGAGAATGTGGCGCGAGTGAGAACTTCCATTCAACAGTCTCCAAAGCGATCAGCGGTTAAACATGCAGCTGCCCTGGGATTGTCAGAAAGGAGTGTAAGGAGAATTCTGCATAAAGAACTTCAACTGCATCCCTACAAAATAATGTTTGCCCAAAAGTTGTCTGAAGAAGATTATGAAACTCGCAGGGCCGTATGTGATGTGCAAAACATTCCCCCAGATGCTGTCTTCATTTCTTCTGATGAAGCCCACTTCCACTTGTGTGGAACTGTTAACAAACAGAATTTCCGCTACTGGGCTGCAGAAAATCCTACGGAACTCCACCAACAACCACTACACAGCCCAAAAGTCACAGTTTGGTGCGCCGTTGCGGAATTTGGTGTGTGGGGACCGTACTTTTTTGAAGAAGATGGACAAACAGTAACGGTCAATGCCGATCGCTATTGTCACATGATAGAGACATTTCTCCTACCCAAGATCAACCAGTTTGTTTTAGGCCATGAGGAAGAAGAAGTTTGGTTCCAACAGCACGGAGCCACAGCTCACACTGCTCGGCGATCCATGGAAATGTTAAGAGAGTTGTTCCTTGGACGTCTTGTTTGTTTAAGAGGAGACATTTCCTGGCCCTCAAGGTCACCCGACTTATCACCTTGTGAATTCTTTCTGTGGGGCTACCTAAAGGCTGAAGTGTACAAACATCGCCCCAGAACTCTGCAAGAACTAAAAGATTCCATTAGGCAGGAAGTGGCAGCCATTCCAAGGGAAGTTACACGAAGAACTATGGACAACTTCAGGGAAAGACTTCGTGAATGTCTTAACAATGGGGGACATCATTTATCGGACATAATTTTCAAAACCAAGTAAAGTGTACTAAGTGATGTAAAATGGCATCATATAGGCTATTCACAAATATAAGTAATTGTTCTGTATGTTTCTTATTCTCTTTGCAAATGCCTATTGAAATCAGGGAGGTATTTTTGCCGGACCCTACTTTGTTCCCACGGTACAATAGGAATGTTCAATTTTGATTTAAAGTTGGAAAGCTGAAGTGACCACAAATTAGTATCGACTCTTTGTCCAAATCAATTCATTTGGTCGAATTTAGATACTCGTGGCAATCGATTTTTTTTTTTTTCCTTATCGTGATCTCTGTGTACGAGTGGCATCATAATAGTTTTTTTTCTCCGTGGCGATGAGCTCTTAAATAATCTGTTTAAGAGAGAGACTTGTACTTTGAAAGTGTACGTGGATGAAGTTACGGGTAATACCTAGTACATAATAAATTTGAAGGTAAATTCTTTTTTTCCAAAAAGTTATTAACATATAAATCTAGTATTTGTTGTTATTTTGTAACTTAGAGTTATTTTCTGCTTGTTAATCTTGATTTCCTTAAGAGGACAAAATTATACTGTTTAGTTGGATTTGAATTCTGCACTAACTTTTTTACCGTTTGAAACAATGTAAAGTTCTCTGATGGTGTTTTAAGAATAACTGTTATATACGTACAGTACCCGAAATTTGTATTTAGTGGACGAATCAAACTTCAGAGAGTGAAAAAAAATCATACTTTATTCGTGAATCAATTTTTTAATTTGAATTCATGAAAACTGATCACTGAAAGGCGCTAAAATGGTGTTAATTTAGACTCACGATCGAAGTGCTGTGTTTAGGAGCCTTTGATGCAAGACCAATCAATTCATTCAGATAGCTAATGATGATCACTGGAAATGGTTGTCACGACATGTATCAAAGAGGTAAATTCGTATATAAGGTTGGATGGACGGTGGAAGGAACCACGTGTGTGTGGGATTTGCAAGGCTGTCTGAAGGAAATACTGTCCGGCCCCCTTCTTCTGTGGAATAGATAGTAAAACTGGTAATTTTCGTTAAAGATACTTAGATTAACGTATTCTCTCTAAAACACTTTCGGTTGTACTGATTTTGCTCTGTAGAGAATCCTTGGGACAAATAGACATTATTTCAATTTTTAATTACATAATTCCTCAGAATATTTTTTGGATAATTATTCTAAATTATAGACTAAGAGTTGGATGTCGTCTTACATTGCAGGTAGTAAGGAAAAATCATTTACAAAAATTGTACATCAAAATAACATCAACAGTCGAGCATATATTAAATTACTTTGGATATGAAAAAAATGCAGAAAAGGCCTCTGATAACTTCAAAGTTCAAAAATTTCCTAGTAAGAAGAAGGGTATCAGGATCCTTAATCAGCACTATTAAAATGCTGTATGAAAGCACAAAAGTTTGTGTGCGAACAGGAAATGGAGAGAGACACGGAGAGGAGAACAACAGGGCAGTTCTATGTCAACCCAACTATTCATTGATGTGATGGATGACATCTCTAAGAAACTCAAAGAAGTGTGCGGAAAAGAAATAAGAGCCCTAATCTTTGCTGATGATGTTATGATTTGGCGTGAAGGTGCAGAAGATGTGCCGGAGAAGCTGAAGCCTTGGAACAAGCTGTTTGAGGGGAATGGACTGAAAATCAGCCAAGTTAATTAGCGGTCGTGCAACAGGTACAGAGACTTCTAATCCCAATGTTTGCCTAAACAATCAACAACTTCAAAATGTTGACCAGTTCAAATATCTTGGCAGTATTCTGGGTAAATACAACACGAGTAAATGTGAGATTACAAACAAAACCAATAATGCAGCTGTTTTTTATAATCAAGTGAGAAATCTATCGTGCGACAATGATGTGCCCAGTAAATGCAAACATACAATATTCAAAACCTATTACATCCCCATACTAAAAACATTTACCCTATCCCGAAGAGACGATAATAGACTTAAAGACTCTGAAATGAAGTTTCTGCGTACCATGCATCAGAGGACACAAATAAGGAATGAAATCAGTCGTGCAGAAGCTGGAATAAATATCAGTTGGTAAAATCCTTGCAGCCGTCTCTCCAGAGGATGGAGGAAAGCAAAAAAAGGGGCTACTTTAATATGAACATCAAAGGAAACATACGTCTAAGAAAGCCCAGAAAATAAGGATAGATCAAATCAAGAATGATCTGGAAGATATAGGGCTTAATTGATGGACCATTCATTAATATCAGCCATTAAGTGCTAGTGACCAGCTGGAGAATAATGATGAAAAAGATAGTATTTCATGTTTTCTTTATATTGATCAGAAAACTGTAAAAAATGATGTCAGTCATAAACTTCTGTAAATGAAGTAAAGTTTTCATCCATAATCAAGAAAGTATTAAAAATTAACTTAGTCTTGACTACAATAAACCTGGAACTAAGAGAAAAATGTTTCTAAGATTAATATGTTTTAGGAAAGGTGTTTTCTGGTGCATTGTCAAAGAGAGGACCAAGATTGGTTAGTGAGAAGTAACGAGCCACGACTTATATCTCTCATCTGACCAACTACATTTTGGCTTCCATGATTTCCCTAAACCACTACAAGATAATACTGGCTGGCACGGTTCCATCATAAAGGCCGTGACTGAATTCCGTACAGTTCTTATTAAGAAAAAAAAGGGAAGGTGGGTATTCTGAAAAATGTAACTATGTAAAACATTTGTATCTTGAGTTTTATCAGCAGACAGCAAATTATCAGTAAAATGTTAAGTTCACTTTCTGTACTATGCGGAAGTTGTGAAATATCAGACACGTTATAAAATTGAAAATTTATATTGGTTTCACGGTGTGTACCATACATTATTGCACTTATTGAGTCCGTTATTATAGAAGTTAGAGTAGTTATTAATAAATTTCACACTGTTTGTCTCCGCTATTGTCTTCAGTACACGCATACCGGTTCACATCAGAAATAGCAGCGGTCGGCAACGTATGGTACTGCATGGAGACATCAGGAAGCTAGTAGTGTGTTGCGGGAAGCCAAGCTGCCCCTTACAAGGCAGTCCACGGCCAACGCCTTCCGCACATTGGGCAGCCAAACAGGTGTGGCGCGGTAGCCCGCATGCTCGTAATGGGCGGGAGATTTAGCGTCCGCGTTATCTGCTGGTGGGCCGGAAGACCTGGCCATCCACACCGCACTGCCCTGCTGCCTACCTGGCGAGAAATATGGGAAGCGCCCCTATAAATCTACCCTCGGACAGTCCCTTGTTTCTTAACGATCCACTCCCGTTACCTCTCTTCGGAAATTGTAACGTCTGCTGTGGAGTTAGTTATTGTAATGGTATCGGAGAGACTTATAGTCGTTCCGCGGTGAGTTGTTATCAGTTACTTAAGGTATCACCTTGAAACTGTTAACCTTCACCGGAGGGGGAAAATTGCCTCTGACTACCCTACTAGAATGAAGTAATTTTCTTATGATAATGAAGACAATAAATACACTTCCAAACCCTTATATAGAATCAGAGCATACAAACGTTTCCTTGTTGATAGAAGAGGCCTTATTTTCTTCTTGGATTATCATTTGTTTTCGTGACAGTGTAAAATGCTGCTAATGTTTTGTGTTCAGGAGCGAATGTTTTGTAGCCGAGAAGTAGATATCATGCAAGGTATGGTGAAAACATGAAACAGATACCTGCAATTAAATCTGAATTAGTCAGTACAGTTACTAATTTATTATGAATTCATATCCTCATTTCACTGAGTGAGTAGACACTGTTAATAAATTTCCTTGAACACCGGGGCTTAAAAGGGGCTAGTTGTGTTTTGGAAACACTATTACACTGTTTAAACTTCAAAAGCTTAACGGTGGCATAAATCTAAAAATCTTGTAAATTTGAGGATCATTGGAACTTAATTGCAATTCATTGTTAGTTAAATTATCATCTATCCTCTTGGAGGGGGTAAAACTATTTATTTTTCTAATTATCATCATATATATTATTTCTATAAGGTATTTTTTTGTCACAAGCCTATATCTTCCTTCATACTTAACCGAAATCAATGAATGAGGTGTCATTTAAAGCTTATGGTCTCCACTTTGGTTAAATCGTATTTTAAGCAAGAAAGTTTCGGAATTCGACCCTTAAAGGGCAAAAATAATAATTTTTCTAAAATGCTGTTTTCTGTGTTACGAGTCAGTTATCTCCCTGGATACCTATCTGAAACCGTTTTATGAAGTATCGTTTTAAAGATTAAGATCTCCGCCTTAGTGACGTCAAATATTAAGCCAGAAATTTTTCGGAATTCGACCCTTAAAGGGCAAAAGTATCAATATTTTTGCAATGCGTTTTTGTGTCACGAGCGATTTATCTCCCTTAATATCTAACCGATATAGATAAATGAGGTATCATATTAAATAATAAGGTCTCCGCCATGGTAACATTATATTTTAAGAAAGGAATTTTTCGTAATTCGACCCTTATAGGGCAAATATGTCACTTTTTCTAAAATGCGTTTTTTGTATCTCGAGCCATTTATCTCCCTGGATATCTAACCAAAATCGATAAATGAAGTATGATTATAAGGAGTCTCAGCTTTGTGAAATCATATTTTAAGAAAGAATGTTTTTGGAATTCGGCCCTTAAAAAGAAAAAAGTATAAATTGCTCTATAACGCATTTTTGTGTCACGAGTGATTTATCTCCATTAATATCTAACTGATATAGATAAATGAGGTATCATATTAAAGAATAAGGTCTCCGCCGTGGTAACATTATATTTTAAGAAAGGAATTTTACATAAATCGACCCATAAAAGGCAAAAAAGTCAATTTTTCTAAAATGCGTTTTTTGTGTCTCGAGCCACATATCTCCCTTGATATCTATCCAAAATCGATAAATCAAGTACGATTGTGAGGAATTATGTCTCAGCTTTGCTGACATCATATTTTAAGAAAGAAGTGTTTTGAATTCAACTATTAAAGGGAAAAAGTATAAATTGTTCTACAACGTATTTTTGTGTCAAGAGCCTTATATTTCCCTGGATATCTAATCGATATAGATAAATGACATATCGTATTAAAGACTAAGGTTTCCGCCGTGGTAACATTATATTCTAAGAAAGAAATTTTTCATAATTCGACCCATAAAGCGCAAAAATGTCAATATTTCTAAAATACGTTTTTTGTGTTTCGAGCCATTTATCTCCCTGGATTTCTAACCAAAATCGATAAATGAAGAGTAATGACTGAACTTGGTGACATTATATTCAACCTCAATATTCATCGCATTTTATTCGCGAAATTTTCGGACTGGTCGTCTAGTTTATTATATATTTTCGTATTAAAAAATACATATTTACACAAGAATAAATATAAAATTATACTGAACCATAACTTGGCTACAACCTGTTCATTTTTCCGCGGCCTCGTACAAGTAATCTTCCTAACAGCAGACGGGACATAGTTGATACTGATGTATGTGTCGAACAGATCTCCGCCATCTCACGTGATATTATAGTTCTCAGTAAAGCCCCATCTTATTAGGATGGATCAGCCCGGTACTGATCTTAGCCTATTTAGAGGCTTCCATATCAGCCATGTCTGCTCATAGCCAGTTGGTAAAATTTCAAACACTTTTCATCAAATAGAGGGAAGGAGGACCTAAGCTATACACAAATTTTAGGTGGCTTTCTCAGTTGTAAGTTGCTGTGATATTCTGAAAAACATTTCCTGGACGTATTCAGTAATTGCCCATGTAAAACTTTGAATAGCCGTTACTCGGTGATAGCTATCGGTGAAAACGATTAAAGTTGTTTCATAATAATGTCATTAGCTCAACGGTATTCTTATGTCACCGGTGGTCAGTTTCAGCAGGAGTATTTACGAACAAGCAATGCGGCCATTGTTGTTTTCCATTAATTGTGCGTCCTGCTTATAATTGTGACTTGTCATGGAGGTGTCACATTTAAACCATTTATGCTGCCTTTGATCTGTAGACACTTATTGGAGAAATTTTTCGTTTGAGCTCGAAGTGCTCCGCAACATGAGTGAACAAAAGGTGTATTGCTTTTCTATCTGCTTGCAAGAAGAAGGGTACTGATGTCTGTGAACTCAAAAGAAGAAGCATCCTTTACCAAGTGTTATGGTGATGTATATTTATCTCTGTTGATTCATAGGGATAGACGTTAAATTTGCACCACTAAGTGTGGAAAGCCATCTACCAGTTAAATTGTCCACCAACCGCAACGGATACATCAGTCCAATGTCTACTTCTGGGGGCATGCCTTTCGTTAAATGCTGGTGGGAGGCTCCTACTACTATTGGAATCTAGCCTGACCCCGAAGGCCAACGCTTCCTTCGTAGTAGAAAATTCGCGCGAGCTTTTGATCAGTGATGAAAGAAGGCGGTCTCGTCAGGAGTCAGCCACGGGGATACACATCCCTTTTCACGAACGTATTTGCCTATTTGCCTCTTACACAATCACCTTAGGCTCAAATTAGGCCCACTCATATCAATGTCCCATCTCTTGTGTCAGAGCCAGGATAGGATTGTTGACAAGGAACGAAGTTTTTTCAGGACAATAAAAGCCGACATGGGAGCCTAACCTGTGTTCTCCAAAATTTCAGACTCGAAAGCTACTGATCGGCCAAAGAATCAGTTATTAAATATCATGTGATAATTTTAAAATCACTCACACGTAAGAAATCTACTATATCATTTCCTTAGCTCACGCACTCACTTCGTCACCTCTATAGCTGTTAGCTGGAGAACGGTAACTTGGCTAGATGCCTAGTATCGCAAATTAACAGCGACCAGAGATATTTTTGAAACTGAAGATTAACTGCACTGTTTAACAGTTAATCAACTGCTATCAAATTAATTATCATAATACATTCATTACTTTTGATTTAGAAGCCTTTCATTCTTTAAATATGGAAAAACTTTATGGCTGAAAAATATGGAACAAGCAGTACTTTTCATAACATGTCGTTAGTCAAAGCAACATATAAAACTTTTTAAAAAACTTAAATTACTCATAGTCTCTGCTGTAATCACTAACGCCAATTTAAATTGTAGTTAATGTTGCTGCTTGATCAAAGTTTACACATTACGGTTTATTTTATTTTTACATATTTTATTGACCACTTTCGTCTATGGTTTTTGTTCATGTTCGCTGTACGTAAGTTATTAGATTATTGAAAGTGAACACCAGACCAAATGTGTTACCAAATCGAGTATTCTGGCAATTCACTTCTTGAATATTGCTTAACAACTTAATAATCTGGAACCTGTATTAAGTTCTCAGGCTGTTACGGGCACTATGATCAAAGATTGTAACAATTCCATATTTTTAAATTAGTTTATATTTATTTACAAATTTTTATTGTAAAAAAAAGTAAAAATGTTTGAGCAATGTTACATTTTTCTTGGGACCAAAAAAATTTGTTTGTTTTTTTTTGTTTCAGGTAATGTTTGCAGTAGCGATGAAACCCGGTAACGTTTACCCAAGGCAAAAGGTAAAGATATAAATACATCCACAAGTTTTAAATTTTGCGACAGATGTAAATGTTGAAACTAGTCATAACTAATTTTCTTCAAACAAATTGTATCTTAGTAATTATGGTCACGTTCCTGTCCATTAATTCTTTCTCATCTAATATTATAATGAGCAACTCTTGGTCATGTATGACGTCAGCTGTACACGCCATGACGTCACTCTATGACGTCGCGCTGTGGTGTCAAGCTTTTCGCCTTACGACGATGAGATGTTGATCTAGATTATGCAGTTATCCAAGGAACCGCGAATAAATTAATTGCCAGAACACTGAAAGAAAAGTTCGTATTCCGCTTAAACCGGCGTGGTAATTATTAGTTACTTATATTTATTTAATATTTGTTTTATGTAAAAGTATTCGTTAAAATCTTTGGCCGCAGATATGTAATATAAAAGCTTTAATTCTCGCAATGTTAACTGCAGTTTTGATAGATTGTTAATAGAATTGGCTCTTGACATTATAGCAGAATAATTTTATTTTAAAAAATATTAATTTGGTTTCATGAGTGTTCTGTTACTTAAAACGATCTATACAGCATAGAATACAATTAAAACTAAAATTACGTCAAATGATGTAAGTTATTAAGATTTATTTATATTTTCCTATGCTTTTAATGATACCATATTTCAGCCGTATGTAACTGTGTCAGCTATTCAAAGGTTGTAGTATCTCTCTGAATCACTAATATAGAAAAAGAAAGATGGAAGAATCTGTAAAGATTTTTGATTTAGTTTATATTACGACTCATTATTACTACTAAAACGCGATTTATTACATGTATTAATATGGGTGTGATTGAAGTATTGTTTCTCTGGCGGTAAGTTTAGAGTAGTATGTGGTTAGGTTGAAATGCAACCTGGACCAGGATAGCAACGAAAACCTTTTTTACATTGCACTGTGCATGAATTTCGTTTAAATTGGTATATTAATTATCAGTTTTTTTTTTTTTACTGAAATCATTACATTGTTTGAATGAAAGAAGTTCCATATTGATCGCGGCTATACCACAATAAAAACTAATATCACGTTGCATTACGTAAACTGTTAAGATTTATTTTTAGCATCCTTCGTTTTCACTTCAGTCATTATTTCAGCCGCATGTAAGCTGTGTCAGCCGTTAAAACATCGATCTTCATCATTGATAATAAGAAGGATGTAAGAAACCGAGAACATTTTGTATCATATATCGCGATGCATGATGACATTGACATGCGATACAGGGAAAGTATTAATGCGCGTGTGATTAAAGCTTTGATTTTCTAGCGGCAATATTGACGGAGATTGTGGTTAGGCTCAAATGCAACCTGGACCAAGTTCACAACTGATACTTTTTGCTACAGCACATGGGACGAGAAATTACATTGAGCTCTATGTTATTACAATTCTATTTATGAAAGCAACTCCAATGAAATTAATCGTCACAATACTCCGTTAACCCTGTTATTTTTGACGGGCTTTTTGGCTAGTTTATTCATAATTTACGACAGTAGCTGAAGGACAGAGCTTTGAACAGTAATTAACTGTTACAACACATTATTCTGTGTGTGACGTAGAATATTTTTCTACGAATTAAAAACGTAACATACTGATGCTTAACAACTATATTTATCATTTTAAGAAAAATGTCTAGGGGGACGCCATTTCTAGATAATTTCAACGAAATTAAATTTTATATAACTGAAACGAAGAATGACATTAGTTGCATTTAAACTCATAACTGCGGTGTTTAACCAGCACTTGAAAATAGTGGCTGCAAATAAACTAAATCACATTTTTGTGCTGTAGAGCTGGATATGGAAATCGCTAAAATGGTTTTGGTGAAATTGTCATCACTAATAAGTTTACTGATATTCCAAACATTATACAGATCGATATTTGCGCGAAGTTATTCGCTGTTACAAAATCTTTTATCAACTTAAATTTTTCTTTAATTGTTTGAATCCATAAACTCCCATAATGCAGTTTAATCACTATTTGACACACATATTAAATACTTCACAATTATTATTTATTTAATGTTTTTAACAAAATATTCCTCAGACTCATGGGTCTATCAATTACATCTGTAATCTATACCAACAAATGAAATAAACAACAGAAATCAGTTCGACGATTGTAGATAGTAGGGCAGGTTTTTAGGATAACTTGAAGTAGGTTTTGGGGCTAGTGAGAACAAATGAATTTATCAACTGGATTCTTGGTTTCAAGAATATGATTTAACTAGGAATTATTATTATTTTTTTAACTGCTTTACGTCTCTTTTTAACATCGAGGTCTTTAGAGACGGGAAAGGATGGGGGGCAAGGATGCGGGCAAGGAATGGGAAGGAATTCGGCCATGGCATTTTGAAGGAAGCATCCCGGCATTTGCCTGGAGTGATTTGGGGAAACCATGGAAAACCCAAATCTGGATGCCCGGACGGGGATTCGAACCGCCGTCCTCCCGAATGCGAGGCGAGAACGCTAACCGTTACACCGCCCCGCTCGGTGAATTATTGGTGTGTGATTTGTCACTATAAAAAGTGTTACCATGAACAGTTAGGCGATAGAAGCTATATAAAGACATTTATATATATATATATATATATATATAAAAATTCAAGAAAACACATCTCAGTCTGTTTTAGTTCGAAGCAAATATATTTACAACACCATCGCGTTGAAAATGTGTTCTAGTTTGTGATAAATGTTATGGTTAACTTGCTCCATTGCTAAATTGTGTTACATTGCTACGATAAACTTCTTTGTTTGATTGGAGAAATATTTACTCACAGATGACATGAGTATCATATTCTAGATGGTATTTCAACTGACGTTTATGAAAATATGGTCGTACCTAGTCAAATCGGTTACCCCACCTAGGACATAGATTTCAGACAGGCCGTGTTGTCTATTTTCGCATTAGCAACAAATAACTAAATTTCTTGTGCTTCAGTTTTCAGATTTGGTGCAACCCTAATCACATTCTGAAACTGATTTATCAGCCTTTGGACAACTTCCGCACTTTAGCAGCTATTTTCTCTCGCAAATAAATAAAAACTTTCAGTAACAATTCCTCGGATAATGTTACAAAACATTGAGTGGTATATGAATGAGCAAATATGAGAAATTTATGATTGCTGCCGACATTTTTTTTTTTTTCGTCTTCGTGCAATGGAGTCCGTTTAATAATTTATAATAACCTGCATGAGCTACACGGGGCCAGTAAATAATGAAGACAAAGAGTTTATCAGTCACACAAAAAATTTCTCAAAAACACATCAAAGTAAAAATCGTTTTCTAGATTCACGAATAACTTAAAAGCACAATTTCAAATAGAAACAATAATAACTAAAAATCAATTTTTACTTATTTTTGTATTTCGCCTGATTATTATTGTTAAATGATTGAGTGATTACGTCAACGGACAGTATCAAGAACAATCCGTAATTAATATTTTTAAAACCTTAAACATATTAGTCCTCTTCACAAACGTATTAGTCATCTACGAGAGAGTAAAACAATCGTTATAGAAAAATTCTCTTACTAATACTTACTAAAGAATAACTAAAGTTAGATATACTTTCTAAAAAATATTCTGACTGCGGAATATCTGCTATCCATTCAGAACGTAACGTACTATTAGCCGTAAAACGATAATTGTTAATTTATCTGTGGATAATTCGTAGTATAACCTAAAATATTAGCACATCAGGTACATAAATTACAGATTCCGGTTACCTGATTTTAGAGGTCTAGAAACTTCTCCCTTTAAATTATCAGAAATTTTTAATGCGTATCTCTAAGGTAAAAAACATTTCTAATTTGAATTGTGTTTAAACATACGAGACTATCCACATTCTGTATTAGGCCACCATGACTGTAGACTTAACGCCTTTTGAAAAAAAATTATCACTCCGACATTGAGTAATATGGTGCCTTTTATATCTTTCACGGTATTTGGTGTTAAATGACTTCAGACGGGGACAGTTCCGGCCTGCAATTCGATTCCCGGTCAAATCATCCAGATTTCGGTTGACATTGAACCGTAATAAATCCAAAAGTATAACCAACAGAACAACAAGCAGTAGTTGTGGAAACGACACAAAGATCTATTCAAGGAATTTAATTTCTGACACAATACTACATTTTAGATAAACTACTTTTAGATTTACTTGCATGCCGATTTATACGAACAACCATAATTGGGTGGAACACAAAGAATGCTACTCTGAACTATAAAAATTATATTTTTTAAACTATTCTGGAACCTCATCTCAATGTTCCGGATGTGAAGTATGGAGCTAAGAAAAAAGGAAACTGCAGCACTAATCCATGACTTCGTCGATCCTTTTCTCTCTCTTTTTTAAATGCATTGTTAGCGATACACGATAGCGCTAAAATAGCTTCTACCGTAATATTTCTCTTACCAGGTAGGTCTCTCTTCGATATTAATTTTGGAATACGTTATATAAGTCTAAAATCTTAGGGTGAGGTATTTTTTACCTATGGGGAAAAAACACATGTTTATGACACGAAAAGGTCCAATCTCAAAAAAATTGAGGGTGTCAATCAAAAATTTTATAGCTTCACACAGAAAAAATCTGATTTGAACGAAAACGATTGAAAATATTTGTCCTAAAGAAAAATCCAAGTAGTGTGTGTAAGGGTTCAATGACTTTTAAATTATGTTTCCGTGGTTCCACTTTAGATGAGTGTATTAATTCGCCGCTTGCGGTAGATATTTGGATTTTGGAGTAACAATATTAGCAGGGTTGTGGTTGCGTTGAATTCAGTTAGCAGCTATTAAAATTTAGCATTCAGTCAACTTTCTTTCAGAGTGATTGACGAAATCGTACATCAAGCTACACACATCTAAATGAGAGGCTTAAAATCTTTACACTCCGGTGCCCAGCATTCTCTATTGATCTGAATATTAACGGCGAGGAAATATAATGGCATCCAGCACATAAAGCACTAAAATATCTACGGCTAAAAATACATCGTAGACATGGAAATACCATATCAGTCATAAGCTATCTGAAGCCTATGGTCGTATCTCTGAATTATCTCCATTATTTCTCTGAGAATTGAAAGCGGTCTGTTACTCTATATATCTCTAATCCATCTTACCATCTAGTACACTTCTCATGTATGGTGTACTGTTGTTCCTTCCAAAATTTATACAATAAAATTCTTGCAAAATATATTCCTTCGAATGATTCTAGTTTATGTATAACACAAATTTCAACAAAGAAACTGATTTCCCATCCATTAAAACCTACAGTCATGAAACCAACTAAAATCTTCCCACATAATCTAAATACTTTCCAAGAGCATAGTTTTACACTCGAGGCAGGAGATCAACAGAAAAACCACGCTCAGTATACATCATCTTCCACAGAACATTGTACGTGAAGATGAACACAACCCCCGTTGATCATCTTCCAATATTTACAGTTTATATTTGATGTGTTGTACGTTTTCTAAATGCCACTAGGATCAACTGTAATATTACGTAGATACAGAGGAAAACAAATGGATTACCCTCAGATCAAGCACTGTAAATAGTCTTATAACAAAAAAGAGAACAAAAATCTCTATAGAATGTATGTAGGGCAACCGATATTTTCGAATAAACCACGAGTACTTCTGTTTTTAATAAAAATTCAAGTACATCTCACAAGCACCATATAACTAGCGTCATTGCTTTTGTGCGGACCAATGTAGTTACACGTTTACTGCGATCTATCATGTCTGGACCTGAATCATAACTGTTATGATTTCAAAATTTATTTTTTAATTTTATTAGCTTTCATCGGCACCGTGTTACTGAACTTATTAATTCAGCAGCATGTAAGTAGTGTCCATTGCATCTAATATATATTACAACCAACTAAGCTGATATCTTTTTATTTCCCTCATTGCTTTAAGCCTCGTCGACGTTGAGGTTATTAGAGGCGGGATGGGACTGGGGACAAGGAAGCATCTCGGCATTCACCTGGAGTGATTTGGGGAAACCATAGAAAACCCAAATCTGGATGCCCGGACGGGAATTCGAACCGGCGTACTCCCGATTGCGAGGCCATCTTGCTCATAATTTCACGTACAATACTTTATTCTCATTACGTGTTCATTATGTTGTAATAATAATTGAATGATGTTGATAAGTAGTATGCAGTGTTGGCTAGAATAGTGATTAATCTATTATTTTTTTTTTACTTATTGCTTTACGCCTCGTCGACGTCGAGGTTATTACAGGCGGGATGGGACTGGGGACAAGGAACGGGAAGGAATTCGGACATGGTATTTTTGAAGGAAGCATCTCGGCCTTCACCTGGAGTGATTTGGGGAAACCACAGAAAACCCAAATCTGGATGCCCCGACGGGGATTCGAACTCGCGCCTCCCCGAATGCGAGGCCAGAACGTTATTCACTCACCCACCACGCTCGGTGTGATTATTCTTGTTGGAGTACGGAAACATTGGTTGGCGTACCATTGTTGCAACAAATGAAATATGTTTTTATTTGTGAGTTCTCTAACTGATGAAACGAAAAAAAAAAATCGTGCAATGTTCAAAGAACAGAATAATTGTCGAGGAGAGGAAAATGAAATCGTTCAACGGAAATAGAACGGAAAAACACCTAATAATGTTGAACAATATTTATTCAGAAACTTGTGGAAGATTCTTACAAAATACGATTAGTAACCTGCGGTAATGAACGACAGTCCTACACGAAACAAGATCAACAGAATCATATATTGTGAAATAAACACACACCAAAAACATGAATCTGTTCCGTAACAACATTATTAATTCTTTTAACACCTGCACTTGGTGAGGCAGAAAAAATTCTTTTCCTCTGGAATATTTTTCTGTATTTGACTAGGAATGTAGTTTTCAGAATTTTTATCATAGGACGCATAGGTGGTCCAATTACCTAAGTGTTACTTACACAATAGTATAAAAATTCATATATGTGGTTGACGTTTCTTATTTTAAAAAAATCAGTTTAAGGTTAATATTAAGTGCCATCATCCCAAATTTTTCAAATTTTTGCACTGCCATAATCTAAGCTAAAATAAAATGATTCTGACATTTCATATTGAAAAAAGTAGTGAATTTCAACTAAAATGTTTTAGATGCGGAGCAAAAAAACTCAGCTTTCTCAATTAATCAATTTGGAAGCGTCGAGGAGAGAAACTCCATATAATTTCTAAATTCATGATAGAAATATTAAATACAAAATTCTAAATAAAAAAATGTTGCGACTGGAAGCAAATCATAGCTTAAGAACTTATTGGTAAAATCGGAATTTGAAAGCTAAATAACATTAAAATTGTTCCAGCACGCTCCTATCAGAACATTCCCCGTGTTGTCCTTTAATGTTTTTATGTAGAAAAATATAGCCGGTTTCGACTAAAAATATACCAAATGTTTTCCTTGAATATAGTGATAAACGCAACATCCTCAAATAAGATTTCTAATTTTGAAGGGAATAGGGCGGGATTACATGCAAAATTCCTACATAGGCCCTGTATATTGTTAAATTGAAAAGAAAAATCTGAAAAAAATGGAAAATATGTGAAGCACATAATTCAGGACGTATGTTGCAAAGGTATGGTTTAGGTACACAGATTAGGTAAAAACAAGAAGAGCTGGAGGAATGCATTGAAACAGTCAATAATCTGGGCTGGAAAGGTGCTGTTGAAGTGTAGCGTTATTTTGCTGTGCTAATAGCTAAAATCGGCTCATTATAACATATTTTTTTCTCTTGCCATGAATTTCACAGTGTAGATGGTCTTTTTATCTGGTGTCTATGAAAATCGGGTCCATTTACTCAACATTTAGATTTGAGGCAGATCATGTTTTCTATTAAATGAGTTTCAACACTTCAGCAAGAAATAACTGAATTGCCGTACGTCCCATCACAATCCGGAACTCATTTGTCAGCATTTGGAATTCTTGTGAATCTTTCGGAACTATTGTATTTTAGAAATAAATAACAGTTTTCCCGATAATGTTTGTAATATTGCGTGTGATGAGTCACTTTTTTATACTTTCGATTCCTGTTGATCTTTATATACGTCTACGTTTAAAGTAGTGGATCTAATAATGCCCAAGAATATAAATTATTGCAGTAAATATCACGATATTTTCGTTTTTTGGGAGGTGAGCTTGTGTAATGTTACAAGAACTCTTTTTTGCCGAAAGGAAGGGGACTGTGATAAGGAACGGGAAGGAGCTCGGTCACGGCCTTTTAAAGGAACCATCCCGGCATTCGCTTGCCACAATAAATAAATGTACGAAAGCTATAACTTTTGTACCTTACTTACTAATAATTTGGGCCACACTAAAAAATATTCATGGAAAAATGGACAGGGCATCAGTTCATATCGTTCTGGAGGGATAAACGAGATTCCCTCAACCTAAAACTGCTTTTTGAATTTATAATTTACTTCCACTATTTCAGTCACTATAACTACAACCGTTCGTACAAAGTTCAGCAAACATTCAATTAATGAAGTAATATATAAAGATGAAGTGAACCCAGTGGATCTTAAATATACTTTTAATATATATTTTCTGGCTGCGAGAACCTCGTCTATCCCCACAGAACGATACGAACTGATAGCATGTTCATATCGATATTCCTTAATGTGACCTGAATTGTTAGTACATCAGATGCTTAAATTATAGCTTTCGGTACATTCATTTACTCATTAGATCATTCAAAATACTACTGTCTTTAGATTATTAATATTTTTATGCTTATGTTGAAAGTAAAACATTTCTAAATTTAAAAAGCTGTGATTAAAGAAAGGAGACTATCTAAATTCTATATTAAGCAACCATAACTGTAGCCTTTTATACCTTTTGAAGAAAAGAAAAACACTATCTTTCATACTCTTGACAATATTTGCGTGTCAAATGGCTTCATACTTAGGCAGTTTTGGTCTGGTATTCTGGTAGATGCGAGTTTGATTCTCACCACCAAACCAACAGAGGAATCTGCAGGCGCTGCCATCCCTGCACCTCCAGTCGAAACTGAAAACTCACCAGCTCCGGCATTATGTCCAGCAGCACCTAGGAAGCGCACTCGCCGCCGCAACCGTCCCCCTGGCGAACACGCACAGAATGCAGGCCCCTGTGAACATACGCAATACAGGCTCTACAATAGCATTGACAAAATCCTCAACACCCTAATGTGCCTCATCGAAAAGATGAACCGCCTGCCTGCAGAAATCCAGGCAGCAGTTACGTCAGCCTCAGCTATCACCTCAAGTGCTAACCTACCTAACAATGGATAGAAGGCATCACATACACTGCGTCTCCATATGCATATGGAATGCAAACGGGCTTTATCCTCAACTTACAGAATTTAGACAATTCATTGCAGAGCACAATATTGACTTATGCCTCGTCTGTGAGACCCACCTTAAACCAGGACTACGTGCGTCGATTGCTAACTATGACTGCTATAGAACAGACCGACTCACAGCTGGAGGCGGCGTCGCAATCTACATAAAAAAAGGGCCTACCTCACCACGAAACTCCTCTTCCGGCGCTGCAAAACATAGAAGCAGTCGCCATAGAATTAAACCTTAACAATCAGACCTTCAATGTCATTTCTGCCTACCGACCTCCCAGACGAATGCCTCTGGATGCAGACTTAGAAGCACTGGCAGCATTGCGAGGCAAACTACTCCTAGGAGGAGACTTTAACGCAAAACATACTGACTGGCTCTGCCATAACACTAACCAGGCGGGACTTGTCATCAGAAGAATTACAAATCGACATAACATGTGTGTATGGGCTCCCGACGAGCCCACGCACTATCCTTACAATGGTGGTCGGCCTGACATCCTTGATGTGCTCATTACTAAGAACTTCAACGGGTTCATCTCAGCATCCACTGTGGATGAACTATCATCAGACCACTTACAAGTTATATTTCAAGTCAGCATAGGCCAGTGGCAACCAGATGATAGGCTAAATCCCATAATTGATCACAAGTTCACCAACTGGAGGATGTACAAGAATCTTATAACTGAAGCACTAGCGGACCACCCTGCAGACAACAATCCGGAAACAGCGCTGGAGGCTTTTGAAAGTGCAGTCTTAAACGCCATCACAGCCTCCACCTTGAAGCACAAGAAAAACGAATAATCGCTCCAGCTCCCACCTCACCTGATAGCAGCGATCCGACATAAAAATCGAGTCGCAAAGGAGTGGAGGATCACTAGGAACCCCAATACCAGGAAATTACTCAATCGTCTCTAAAGAGAATTGAAAGTGTCTTTAACTGAACACCGAAATCGTGAATGGGAGGCCAGACTTTCAATGCTGCGAATAGACGACGGCTCGCTGTGGTCACAGACCAGATGGTTTACTAAAAAGAAAAGTCGAATTCCACCTCTACTTGGAGAACAGGGATACATATATCGCCCTGAAGATAAAGCCAACGCTCTAGCTAAAGCTTTCGAACAAAACTTTCAACCAGCACCCGGCGACCCCGATCTTATCGATGAAGTCAACAATCGACTGAGGGTTTTCCTCGAAGCTGATGACGAAGACGAACACAACATCGAGCACTTTACCCCTCAAGAAGTCTTCACCTGTGTGACCAGCCTAAACCCAAGAAAAGCCCCAGGCCACGACAGAATCAGTAACATCTGTTTGAGAAACCTGCCTCCAGCGGCAATTAACCACCTTACTATGCTGTTCAACATAATTGTAGACAGGAAGAACTTTCCCACCCGGTGGAAACAGGCCGTAGTCGTAGCTATCCATAAGAGTGGGAAAAACCCCTCTCTACCTCAAAACTACCGGCCCCATAAGTCTGTTACCATCTATCAGCAAGATGTTTGAGCGTCTGCTCCTCAAACGCCTAAACCTGTACATCGAGCGACAGAGTATTCTCCCAGACCATCAATTTGGGTTCCGTCAGGGACACTCAACCACCCAGCAACTGATGAGGGTGGTTGAGACCGCCACGACGGCCTTCAACCATAAAGAATACTGTGGACTTGTGCTACTAGATATCTCCCGGGCATTTGACTCGGTATGGCACGCCGGACTGCTACTACGACTCTACGAATTGGGACTCCCGGGACAGCTTGTCAAATTGATAAAATCATACCTGGAAAACCGCTCTTTCAAAGTCAAAATTGGTAACGTCTATTCCACAACGCGTAGCATTCAGGCAGGAGTACCACAAGGCTCGACCCTAGGACCTCTGCTATACTGCCTATATACAGCCAATGTACCTTCTCAAAACGGAATTCACACCGCCACATATGCTGATGATACAGCTTACTTCACTCGCTGCCACAGCAAAGCTATCGTCACCCGTCGTCTGCAGGAGGTACTGCAGAAGACTGAGGCCTGGGCGAGGAGGTGGCGTATCGGAATCAACCCAACGAAGACCCAAGCCATCTTAATAACTAAAAGGACAGGACCTCGACAGAGACCTCAATTCGATCAACAACTCACAATTCATAACAACTTAATCCCATGGTCAAACACGGTTCGCTACCTTGGAGTCCTGCTTGACTCCAGGTTGACCTGGAGGGCCCACATAAATGACCTCCGCAGAAGAGCTAGCGCGAGACTTCAAGCGTTGTACCCAGTGCTAAACAGGGACAGTAAGCTATCCGCACCCTTAGGAGTACGGATCTACTGCACCTTAGTAAGACCAATACTGGAATATGCCTGTCCTGTGTGGGGATACTCAGCAAAAACAAATCTCGACCGACTTCAAATTATTCAAAATCGAGCGTTGAAGAGAGCACTTCATCTCGACTGCAGATTTCCCACAATTGCCCTTCATGAAGCCACAGGGCTACCAACTTTAAAACAACGTTTCAAGGATCTTGCCACCAAATTTTATAATACAGCCCATAAATCCAACAACCCACTAATCAAGAATCTGGGAAATTATCCGGTTGCAATAGGTCCACACATAGGACCTATCTCACTTGTACTATAAATCCCCAAATCATCTGAAAAAAGCTACGCCAAACGTTAAGACAAATCTAACCTGAAGCAAGTATCCATCTATAAGACTAGGAGTAAATGTCGCAAGACAAACACTCCACCCTACTCTGCCCAAGGAGGAAATGGGCAGTTAATGGCGCTGCTGCTGCTGATTCTCAGCGCATCCAACCAGTTACCGGCTATGTACAAATGCGCGGTAAATTTCGTAAAAAGGAAAAGGAAAAAGACACTGGACGATTATCTTCCGTTTTGCCACGTATTTCTTAAAAAATAATGTACTCTATACGAATACTTGCAACAACTTACGGCTCATTCCCTCTGCACACATCAGCTGTTCGTATGTAATTGACCTTGAGCTGTATTAAATTCGTATGTATTACCAGGAGAAACAACAAACCCACAATAAAAAGTAGTAGATGAAGAAATGAGACGAATATTTGTTCTGGCACAATATTAGATTTTAGTTTAGCTACTTGTAGTTTTATTTGCGTGCTGAAAGATACCAACGAGTGTAAAATCCTCATGGCAAATAAATAAGCTGTGTGCCACGCAAAGAAAGCTGTTACTAATTTTGAATTACAAAAACTATACTGTTTTAAACATTTTTAGAACCTTATCTCGGTTTTTTCTGATTCGTGGAATGTAGCATGAATTCACTGATCGTTTCGTCTCTTAAGGGATATGCAATTTTAGCATTGTATCACTCGAATAATTTCTACCGTACCGCTTCTCCTTCAAGCTAAGTTCGTCCTCAGTCTTATTAATTTTTTTTTTTTTTAGTTATATGATATCAGACTAAAATCTTATGCAGACTTATTCTTTTACCTGCGAAATTCAAATGTTTACGATGTGAAATACCTCCAAACTTGAGGGTGTCAACTGAAAACTTTATTGTTTCATATAGAAATTAAAAGTTTTATTTGTCATATTTATATTTATTTTTCATATTTGTCCGAGTAGAACGTATAAAACAAATCTAACTAGAGGGTTTGATACAATTTATACTATGATATGTGGGCCAAATTTATATCGCAATACTGTCAATGCAGTGATGAATGTTTGGGAGAGATCTGGATTTTCGTGCAGCATTTTAGCGGAGTTGTGGTTCTGCTGAAATACATTTTTTTTTACTTATGGCTTTACGCCTCGTTGACGTCGAGGTCATTAGAGGCGGGATGGTACTGGGGACAAGAAACGGGAACTAATTTGGCCATGGCCCTTTGTAGGAAGCATCCAGGCAGTCGCCTGATACCCGGACGAGGATTCGAACCGGCGTCCTCCCGAATGCAAAGCCAGAACGTTAACCGCTCACACACCACGCTCAGTGAGTTGAAATGCAGTCAGCACCAGAAAGACAATATACCATCAGTGCTACCGCATATGGCAATAATACTACAATTTCTTTAGTGAAAATTTAAGTTTCTTTCAAAAGCATAGTGTTACTGGTGTCATCACTTCGTGCGGAAGGAAGTAGTTCCACATATATCGTAACCTGTCTAGCCTGGACTAGAATAATGAGTAACACTAATCAGTGCATCATTAAGAGCTATGGTATCAATTTGTTGTTATTAATTTTATTAACATTCATTGACACTACTGACGTCATTAATTCAGACGCATACAAGCAGTTCCAACTATATCGCGATATATTGAACTACTAATTATGATGATGTCGTGATCAAGGTTTCAGAGCTCTACATTCGAATTATTCATAGGATGGTTGCCGATAATACGTGAATAATGTTACGTAGTATACAGTCTTAGCTAGTATAATGTTTATCATTGATGTATTGCGCAAACATTGGTTGGAGTTGTATCTTTGGTGTGCAGTTTAGCATCTGTGCAACAGATGAAATGTATTTTTTGTGTCGTGTAACTGTTGAATTGAGAAACAGAAAAGCAATCATGGTTCAAAGAACACAATAACTATTAAGATGAGAAAAATAAAAGCATTTAACCGGATAACATTTGTTACGAAATGGGTGGAAGATATGTAAAAGAAAATGACTAATAAACAACTTAATTACGTCATATTTCAACAAAGATTAACCGTATCGCGCAAAATATTCAACTAAATAAAAATGTTAGATTTTTTTAATACATTTTCAGCGATTGCACACATGAGGAGCTAAGTGAAAAAGATTCATCCCTCTGCTCGTATATGGAATGTTATTGTTATATTTGTCGACGAGTCTGTTTTTCAATATTTTAATCAAACGAAAAAACAGTAACGGAGTTATAAAACTGTTTGATAGTAATAGAATTATTTGAAAATTTTAAATACTTCATCCTATATCTTATCTGAAACATATTTAGATCGTAAGTGGCATCATCTTGAATCTTTTCTAGTTTTTCATTCTTATGGTTGGAAAATTGGATCAAGGGGGTATATATCAACGACTATGGGATCTCATATCTAGCGACGTAGGTAGCTAAATGAAAATATACCATTCAGTGCCAATCCAAATGTACCATACTAAGTGGGTTACACGAAAATAAACATATTTAGTTTTCTTCATTTTTAGGATCGTCAGTACTCAAATTCTTATTTTTCTACTATCCTCTGCGGATCTGATTTTGCGATCAACAGCATACGACTTCCTGTTAAATTTCTTTACTCTTGACGAAAAATTGGTGGGGTAACCAGGCTGTTGCATACGGACAGACGAAAATGAAAAAAAAAAAAGGATAAGAGTTGCGATTTTTACGATATTGGTTAAGGAACCGTAATAACTAAAACTGGAATTTTCCAACGCGGTTACACTGATTTAAAGGGATGAATTAATCCCTGCGTTTTCAGAATTCTAGAACAGAAATTATAAAATGAAAAAAAAAGTCTGAAAAATAATAATATTACGTATCTGCACCAAATTAAAGTTAATTTTTTTTTAGTTTTCTTAGGAAAAAATCGGAAATCACCAAAAAGGACTCTTCACACTCATATCAAGGTTTCTGTATGCCCATATAATTCGAATTTCCATCTTGTAGTAGGGGCAAACTGCTCAGTATATTTGTTAGTAAATCTGTTCTGGTTTCCGGAGCTGCCTAAATATAGCATAACAGGTCGGTTCCGGACCAGATTGTCTGGTTAGTTCGTTTGCGAGCAACGTAGTATATAGCATAACGAAACAACATCTAGGTTCCAACATTTATTATTCTCTATAACAGAAAGAAATTGACCACGTATACAGAATTCTAGAACAACAACTGCAGTGCCAAATGTGTTAGGCCAATAGTGCTACAATCATTGCTTAACTTGCAGGTGAAACAACTACATGCCCATAAGGTATCGTAGATACCTTTCGTGTCGGGGGATAATTGGCAGAACGGCGAACGAATTCCGTAAGGAGTTCTTCTTACAGTTCTAACAGGGTTGTCAAAACGACTGGGTTCTGGTTCTTATTTCTAAATTACTGTCACGCGATACCGATTTGCAATATTCAGTTAAAAAATAACTTGGATCGTTGTTTCAATTTGGGGAAAATAGTTTACAGTGACTGAAACAGCGCTAGCAAAATAGAAGATGAGAAATTATTTAGACATTAACTCCAAAAAAATAAAAAAATATTTTGCATGGGATGTGATGAGAAAGACAACTTCTTGAAACTTCTTAACCGATCTGGAAAGGATTGAGAGAGCTATCCTACGTAATTTCATAATTCCGGCTTAAATATTTCAAATTTAAACAACGAATTGTATAAAGTAGATTACACATCAAAGCAAATTAAAGCTATAGGACTTAAAAAAAAATATGAATTTAGATGATAAATAGCTCCAACATTGATTCAGCAAGTTCATACTAAAGAATTGGTTATGTTGCCCAAAAATTTCAGTTTCTGTGATATTCCTTAGCAGCTAAAGGAATACTTTTCATTTTTGAAAAGTGATATATATTGGATGAATTATGAATCCGAAAACTGGGGCGAATAAATGAAGTTTAACTTTTTAATATGGTAAAATGTAATCAGACTAAAAGTTTAAAAATGTTATCCGTAAGAAAGGTGATAAATGCAACATCCTCTCTGTTAGCATATCAAATTTGGAAGAGGGGAGGGGAAAGTTACTTATAAAATATACATAGAAATTGTTAACTAAAATTGAAAAATTTGGTAAAAAAACATGCGTTTGCACATTAAAGCTCATAAATTAGTGTATTTCTTTGAAAAATTAGATTTTTTGAGGAAAACTCATAAATTCATCTCTTCACAGTGACAAAGGAAAGGAATCTTTGCTTACATAAACGAATTTCAGTAAATACATGTAATATTGGATATAATTAACTAATTAATGTCTCAGCTCCAACGTTTGCATTAGGTGTGGTTACCAAAATTTAGTAACTAAAGTAACAATGGTTTAGCTCACAGAATGAGTAAATAAGCACACGTATACGCTTAACAGCTAAAAAAACTGTTGAAAAAAGTATCGATAACTGTACAGAAGTTAATAAAATCCTAAGTTAATAATTGCTTATTACATAAATACCGATACTCATAGATTTATTATTTTGAATATAATGAATTGTGGTTCAATTTTTTATTTTTTCACTATATTTCTTCCTAGCGATCTCTTATTCAACATGAAATCTTTTTTTTTTTTTTTTTTTTTAAAATCTTGCGTCATTTCTTACTATAGATTTAATTTGAATATTATTGTTAAAATACCATTAGATTGCATCACACCATTTATATCTTATTGTATCGTCTCCGCCGGTGGGTGAGCACCGTAACAACAGATCTTTCAAGTTGTTGGAACTTTGGGTTGGTAGCCCTGCTATCGCGTCGTCCTACACGGCTCAAAGGCCGACTTGCCTTACCGCACACCTTGCAGGCAGTCCGCCCTGCAGATGGGCCGCGGCGATAGCTTTCGGTAGAGTTGGTTCAGATCGGTCCGGCGCCAACTTGGCTCGCCGTTCAAGATAAACAGGGCGAGGGGAACTGTCGATGGTCCACGGGCTGATCTGCATGAGGCCCCAAGTTCGCGCCAAGGTACCGTCCGCCCTGCAAAGTAGCCAACTTCGGCCCTAACTTGTCGCCGCGTGTTCGTGCAGCCACAGACTGACTCTGAGGGAAGTACGGTGATCTGGAAGGAAAAACCGAGAACATAAAACAGCACTTTGAGTTGATCATACTATATTTCGGAACTAACTCAATTTTTCTTAGAAGGTAATATCATAAAACTATCTGCTGTAAACGCTAAGTATATTGCCGATAAACTGCCACCTACGTTTGCAGAAAGATAAAAACTTCTTTTTTTCCTTACACTCATCTCCATAATGCAGGGACAAATTCTCTGTGGAATCTGTCTACCTCTGAATGACAAAGGGAGGCAGACAATTGTAAAATTCAAATACGATTCATACTGTGTATTATAAAAGTTCATGATCAGAGGTGTCATGCGTTAAAGCAGAAACATGCTGTTACAACCCTCAAATCTAAACTTCAACTATAATTGTATTTTATGAAGCATTTATAGCCAGCTAGAGTGTGATTGAAAATGGTTTAGTATATTTGTCTAGTATTTTATTGTAAATCAGTGTAAATGGGCTATGTTTTGTGAAAAGAAATTATGTAAATACAATTTAATATGTTTAAGAACAGAACTATGCAAGAGAATTACTTAAATGTTTGTAATTGTAGGCATTAAGTTGAACTACGAAAGGATGATTTACTACAGTTTAAAATGATTTATAAGGATAATTTTGTGTTTAAGAACCTTTAATTTTAATTTCTAAGCATTTTGTAATGACTGTAAATAATTAAGTATTAATTCTGATTATTTTTAACATGTTTTCAATTGTTTAAGTACTGTTAATGTTCCAGAAATATATATCGGAGGCCTTTGTAGTGTTCTAGAACTTTCGATGGAGCTTATATAAAGTGACCAGGAAAGACTGAGTATCAGTATCTAAGCATTAGCTTACGTCGGCCAAGGACAGTGTTGAACGAACGGTTTTGGTAGTATTGTCTTTGTAAGAAGTTTCGACTGTAATCGTTGGAGTGTTGTGTTTATATGTATTTTGAAGTCCGATGGCTTACTAGCAATAAAACAAGTTAAAATCTGAAACTGGATCGTGGACTAGTTATTTCATATAATAATTAAACCACGAGGAATCTAATAATGCGCTTCTTCGCCGTTGTCGAAAAAATTCGCGTTGAAATATTCCGTTGCGTTCGAATACTTTCTATGGGCGCATAGTGCAGTGAGCAAGCTCTCTGTCCCATAATAATAAAATAAATAAAAAATAATAATAAATAAAAAAACTGCCCGCAGTGAAATTCGATCCGGCGACGACAGGATTATTAAGCAGAGAGCTTGCTCGCTGCGCCACGCGCCACTTCAGAGCCCCCTAACGTAGAAAATATTTTAACGCAACGAAATATTTCAATGCCGATTTTCTAGCGCGTGTTACTGCTTTTGCTAAATTACACCTCTGGCCATGAGCTTTTTATAACACACTACATCAATCGATTTTGAATTCTATAATTGGCGGCCTTCCCTTGTTAGCCTGACGCCACCCGGGAAGCAAAGTTGTGTTGCCATCTGGTAACGAAATGTGTAACTATGTTCTGTATACGCTATTTTATTTTGTTTGTGAAATGTGTAGTTTATGAGGTGGAGATTTGCCTTGATGAAGGCATAAAACCGCGGTCAGGAAGGCCAGTATGCAGGGATCAGGACTCGATTCTGCCCCTCACAACATCCCCGATTCAGTAAGTGGCACCTTAGCGCATTGCGCCACACTGACGGGTGGAATAATTAAAATATGTCACCATAAAAAATTTCGCAGAAAACTATCGAATTAGTCACCGGTATTTGCAGCGCAGTATTTTGCTGATAGTATCATGTAAAGACAGCGGAAAAAAAATAAAAAAAATATTCTACTACCAATTTTTATTAGATCTCGAATGACACCTTAAAACAGGACTTACACATACAGCAAAAATGTTTTATAATCCCAAAGCAGAATCAAGATTTAAAAGTATTGGTCAATAAATTCTAGCAAAAGATTATATCTCGTTACTCTTTTAGTTTCAAAGGTTGACATATGGTTTGGAAAAAACTTTCTAAAATTTTATGCATGGAATACAATATTTTTGTTGGAAATGATGTCTGTGTTTTAAAAACATAAGAAAGAAGTAAAACGAAAAAAGAAAATGAAATGTGGTTTTACATAAGGAAGCTCAAATTTAAGTTGATGTATAAAGTAATAAATCAACATGTTTTTGAAAGAAGTTTGTGGAAGAGTTTCATGTAAAGAATAGATATGATTGGGGAGGGTGGGGGGGGGGGGATGCTCACATTTTAAGTAATGCGGGATTTGTTAGTTTTCGGTGCAGGAAACAGATGAAGGAACGAACAGGTACAGGAAGACGAAGGATAGATTATAAAAAGCAGGTAATTGTGGTTATGATTGGTTTTGTCGAGATGAAAAGATTGTCTCAAAATAAATAAACATGGAGGAATGCATTAAAAAAGTCAGGATACTGAAAGCTTCTTGGACGGGATAACTACTGTTTGAGCGTACCCTCGTGTTCCTGTAGTTTTCGCTGAAATCGGCTGCTTCGAACATGATAAAAGCTCTTACAACGTTGCTTGTATTCACCACAGCAGTCTACCAAATATTCTATTAAAACTTTTCTTGAAACATTAAACGATGTTGTTGATTGCTTCGAACTTTATTACACATAACTTTTAAAGAGGAATGAGAACTATGCAACAAAAATCACGTTGCCACTTAGGAATTTCGATCAATAGAGCCTTCAGAACGATATAATTATATAAACATACTGCCGTTACAAAGTCAAATATGAACAAAGACTTGATTCCAACATGAATTTAGCTGAAAGTGCATTTTTCTTAAATTGACATATGCAACAACACATCCAGCAGTGATGGGAAAGATATTTGGATGACGTGTTGTGGTATGGTTAAAAAAAGACTCGATGTTAGTGCGTTTTAGATACTTGCAACGCATTCAGAGAAAATTGGGTCAGTGAAGTGGAAACAAATATCTTCGGAGACAAAAACTGAAAGTAAGACAATTTGGAAGAAGGGGTTGAACGTTTCTGTAAATTTTTGTAGATCACATCACTAACTTAATAATGTTTTGTAAATCCTGGAACAAGAACGTCCCATGTTACCCATCATTCTTAACACGAAATGTTGATTTATTACCAAATTATTGACGACAACTATTTGTATTATGAACGCCATCTTTTGATTCACATATCTCCATTCTGTTGTCTATTTTGTTCAAGATTTAACCTTTCCTATTATATTGGCTTCTAAACCTACCAAAAATGACGCATTGAACGCGGTGGTCTGGCAATAACTCGTATTCACAGTTATGTAACTAAATAGAATTCTTGGTAAATGACGCTCTTAGCGTTGATTTTGTAAAGATGAAATACTGTATACAGGTCTTAGTAACATGGGGTAAACGCAGCGTTTTGGCAGTTAATTTCTTCACAGTCACTTAAGTAAATGGAAATGATATTAAATAACTGTCAGAATCTTAAATATTGTATGATGTTGTACATATTTCTTATCTTACTGTAACGGCAGTATCTGTGAATAGAGAATATAAAGAAAAAAACTACATCGAACTAATATAAATAAACAACAAACTATTAATAATTGATATACAGAGGTAAAAGAAGTACATAGCTTTATTTATGAGTGGTATGAAATTTAAATCATATCGAAACATCACAGAAACGTAAATATATAACCTAACTTCTTAGTCCGCTATAAAATCGATTTATGAGTTGCAGAGTATGGATGTAAATGCAGATCTACGGAGAGAGAGTGAAAATGTTTTTGGTGATTTTTAACTCGCCAACAAGATCACACGATTTACGGACACGATAACGCGATGTTACGATGAGTAAACTGGCCTTTTATTAGTACTGACATTTTTTGAACCAATCCATGTGGCTTAAATATTGAGACTTGAAGTACAGTGCATGATTTACAGAGTGGTCAGCACAATCACATCAGGTGGTGAGGAAATACAACAATCAAGGTACTATATTTTACAACCTACCAACTCCAATAACGTACTCTGTAAACGGCGGTACATTCGTCGGGCTGCGCGCACTAATTTCCGTGATCTCTGGAGCAGGCCCGCCGACGTGCCGATATTAAATTTCCCCCGCGAGGAAGTTGGCCCGCTGTTGCTGTTACTGGCGCCCTGCACGCCCGCTAATTCGGCAGTTTACATTCGTCAGCCCGCCACGCGTGTAACGGGCTGCCTAACTGCCGGGGGCGCGCCTCAACTTGCGAGACGCACCTGCGTGCCGTTGTTTCGACGACATTACCTGCGTGCGAACAGCGGCGTGTCGCGGCGTTGATCTTAGGACCTGCAACACACCTACGTGTACCTGCTAGTTGCTATTTAATATAACTTTCACACCATCAACAAGCAAATGAAATAAGTATGTGGCGTACCTGTAATATACTGAGGGATTTTATGCTACAAAACATAGTATTTTCAATCGGAGTAATTTTCACAGGCCGCAGGCAAGTAACTTAATTCCTTTCGAAATCGCAGGGTTTCAAGGTTAGAAGAAGCACTTCCCGTGGGAAACAAGTCTCCCACTCTACCAGCTCTAAAAGTACCTAGTAAGGTTCAATGCACCCATAGTAGAGTCTCATGTGATTCTTGAATTTTATTTGAGCAATTTTCCAAGCGTTATTTCAAGTTACTTCATATGTTTGTCTATGTACTTATATCCAGTGACTTTATTAAAGTCACTCTATTCTTTCCACTACATTTTTCAATTGTTATCACTGATTACCTGCTCATTACTAGCTATAAGTAATGTTAGGAACGTAATATCTTTGATCACACGATCACATTTGAAGTGTCACGCTGATTGCGGCACCAGGAAAGATAGTTAATTTTATTTATTGGAATTTTATTATTTAATATGTAATGAGAAGATGGGAATTAATCAAGGCAACGTTAAAATTTACGTTTATAATATCAGGCAGAATTGACATTTACATTTATTCCACATAATTACAAAGAATGATGATTATTGAATTTATTTGTGCCCAGGCTAACTTGAGTCTCTTTCCCCAAAGGTCGTGTCGGGTTGACTGATTTGGCGCCGTGGTGAGAGCACACGCAATAGTTTTTTATTGGTACTTGGCCCGTTGTCTTGCACCGGTGATGGCTGATGACCCTGTCATGGAATCAGCCTTCCCTTCACATGCAATTAGATGCTGGAATTGGCAGATCCGTCGGCGAGCGCTCCTCCAAACTCGAACTGCGAAGATAGGATCGAACAAGAGTCGATCCTACAAACACTGGTCGACGGTACCACGCACGCGACATAATGAACGGTTTCGCGCACGTGAACTTGCGGCTAAAACCTCCGCGAAAAGTACTGGAGCGTCTGCCCTATACCGGCCAGTCCGCTCTCTACCGCTCACCCACCTCTTGTCTTCCCTCGAGTCCTCCCCCCGCTTAACAGGTCGCGCGGGCGGAAGGGGTGGACGCATTGTCTGCGTGTCCTTGCATTCCTGCTAGTTGCCTAGTTGCCAGCTCTTGACCGTCGAACAGTTCGCAAGCTTAAGTGGCATGCAACTTAATGTGATGTGTCATTACACATTTCTTCGGTAAAACGAACCAAGGCGTGATGGATCGAAAAAGAACTCAAAGTACTGTGGTGTTCAGCCGGTCTGACACTACATACCTGAATACTTTGAACCTAATTCCGGTAGTCAAATGTAGATATGAATCAATGAAAATGGAAAATGTAAAGTATATCATATTCTGAAACATAACTTCGATGTACAAAATGTAATAACGAGACCATATAATCACATGTACACATATTTAACAGGAAAAACCGCTGAAGATTCTTCTGTGAATGAAGTGAAAAGCGTTTGGCAAACAAAATAAAAGAGCAAGAAAAATCAATTAAATTCCCAGTAAACATTTTTCATACAAGACATACACTCTTTACTCATGGAAAGTTAGCTAATACTGTGGCAAATTCCGGCCATTCAAAAATCTACATATACTAGTTTATTTAGCAGTGGTAAACATTTCATTGTCTCGGTCAGCATGGTTCCTTTATGCCAACCATCAAACATTACCACAACGCTAATAAACCATAATTGTATTAATTACCTCCAGCCAAACGCTGCTAATACTGTGTAAAGTTAAAATAAACAGTAAAACATCAGATAAACAGCATACAATAGGTAGGAGGTTGATTAAAATGTCCTCGGTAAGAAAAAATGTTTCTGCGATAAAAACTCTGTCACCATTATAATGGTGACAGATACTACATCGATCATGGAAACGTCGTATTTTGCGAACAAATTTTTATTAAAATACAACGCCTAGAAAGTTTTCATCCCTTTATAAGTAGGAGGTTATCTGTATGCTCCGCTAGAAGCATAGTGGTTGGTCTTTAAAAGTTTATCTTCATTGAGAGTTAATAAAACTCTGGATGGTTAAAAAAGCTGAAAAAAATTGTTATAGTATTTTCTTCCTTCTCACGATAGATTAATCTGAAACCCTCCAGGGCTGGTTTGTAGACAGAGTATTATTTGGGAGAGAATTTGGTGCAGGCAGTTCTGAGCAAGAGGAACTATGTTGGTCGACTCAGTGTGTGGACATAACGAGCAGAGGATTACTGCCGGCAGCCACTTGAGCAGTACTCAAACAGTAATGAGAACCTGTACGCAATCTGCCCCGCTGATGATGAAGCAGACTGTCTGAAACTAGTCTCTAGTAATAGGAACGCTGTCACCGAGGTATGTACAATGCGTCTTATCATTGTTGTTCAGTATAACACATCAGATATGTTCTTTGTCAAGGAGATGATATTGTCAGATAATTTGTGACTGCTTCCCATAGCTTTTACGAAAATATCACAGATAAGAGTTGGGATTCTTTGGTAGACAGAGTGGCGTCACACACTGGAGGACGCGGGTTCGAATCCCCATCTTTAGGATTTTCCATGATTTCATAAGTCACTCCAGGCAAATGCCGGATGGTTCCCTCAAAAAGGGCTTTGACGAATTACTTCCCGTTTTTGCCCCCATTTCTTTTCCCTCCTCTAATGACCTCGATGTTGACAAGGCGTAAAGCCTGAAACAAAAAACAAAAAAACAAAAATTAGGATAGACAGAGGACGTAGTTTCAGGGTTAATTTATAGTTTATTGATTAACATGTGTACAAGTAACCTAATTCAGGAATACAATTAAATAATTCCCTCATCTATGCACTATCGCCGTGACGACAGGATAGATAATACAAGGGAAATAAAGTGTCATACCAAGAGCTATATAAATCTTCCTTCGTGATTTTAGAGACTGGTAGACACAGCGCAGAGATTAGTTCTGGTGCAATGAATCTTCTGCCACTCAAAGTTTTCTGTTGATTGCACAGTACACGAGGATATAAATTTCGAAGCAAGAATTTACTCGAAGATTTGGTAATCATTGCGGCGTACAGCGAAATATAACTTTCTGCAAAAAAAAAAAAAAAAAAAAAAAAAAAAAAAAAAAAAAAAAAAAAAAAAAACTTTTTTCAATTTCTATTATCTGGTCGTATTTTTTAAATATCAATTTATTGAAACAATTACATGAGTGAAGTGTTATAATACAGTTTAAATTACAAAACATAAAAGTGAAATGGTCATAGTAATGGGTTGATAGTTGACGTTGACAAAATTTATTGTGCAGAAGTTCATCTAGATTCGCTCCAAAATGGTATTTGTACCTCACTGATTTTTTTTCTTTCTTTCAAATTCCATATGTTATTTTGAGGGTGGAGGTCCTTTAGGAATTTTTTTACAATATTATGCACAAAATAATAAAATATCTAAATTAAAGAGTTATGTTTTTTTTGGTGATATAGTTTTCATCAGAGCTTCAGTTTCGAACATTGCTCATAGTCTGCTGAAAATATTTCCAATATGTATGTCATCAAGCTACAAGCAAAAAAGTTTTTAGTTGAAAATAGATGTGCGTTCTTTCAAATACAAAGATCACAACAACCGTTTAAAATTGTTTGTAAATATCAAATATAATATAATGTTTAGATGCCTAGAAACATTGCTGGAAAAAGGAATGGTAAGCAAAATTTATTTCAACGAGAATAACGATGAAAGAATATAAGACTATTAAGATACTCATACTTTTTTTTGGTTGGCGCTTTACAGTTTGTTGATGACAACCCTAACAGACATGGAACGGGAAGGAAACCAGCTTTGCTTTTTATGAAGAATCCGTTGCCGAATGCTGTCGAATGCTGCCTAATTTGGCTGAATAGATTTCTGGACACCATGGAAAACCAAACTCTGAATTATTGTACGGGAAATCGGAACCGATCCTCCCAAATCACAGGAGAAAACGTTATTGCGGATTCACCAGTCTGAGTCAAAAGGAAGTTTTGACATTTCAATTATGAAAAACAGTTGAATGAAAATGCTATATGTTTTTTCACTTGCTCTCTACAAGCAGCGATGTAACTTAACAGAATTATTTCCTGGCCTAACTTTTCCTGACCGGATAAAACCATTGAATATTATGTTTCTTGAAATCATTTTTGGTGTGTACTAACATCTTGTGTATTTCGTAACTCAATGGAGAAAATTGCTAAAACCTAATGAATCATTACTGAGATGTAGCATCCTGATTAGAATAAAATTTGGGCCATGTGTAACAACTAAAATTTTTCGGAGATTTCATTCAATTTTTGTCACCTACTTTTGGTTTCACCGCCCTTCCTTTACTTTACATTGATGCTCACGACAGTAGCACCCCAATTGCCGATCAGCCTAATAGTTTCCGAGATTTCGTTTCCAGGCGCCGCGTCATAATAGTCGGCCCTTTGGTAAAAGGCACTTATTTCAGAGGTTTTTTTCCCATTTTCAACACTTATCGTAGCTAGATGGACTCCACAGGCGTATTGCTCCATTTGTACACTATCCTTACTGCTTGATCTACCAGACGGAAAAATACGTGCCTTCTTCAAATTGCTCTCAATTTTTTAAAGACAGGGATGTATGACATGTTCCAGTAAATTCGTATGCTGAAATATTTTCTTTTTCGGTAAATGTTGACCTGTTAATTCACGAACCTTGTTTCTGTATACTATTACAACCCATTTAGTAGAAAGAAAATTGTCAAGAAACTTATGTACCTCTGTACTGATCCCTCACAGGGGAAACAATCTCGGTGTTTAGACTTATCAAGTGTGACAGGTTAGTAGATCGTGTTAAAGGACCGTCGTATTAAAGTACAGTGAGCTCTGATTCAAGTTTTGACAGTGGGATGTTTACAGCGTTAGCGGTGCTTCCTTCCTTTTCACCTTAAAATCTACGCTTTAATGAATAACGCAAAATATCTTAACAGAAATTTTGGACGGACTGCCAGAAAACGGACCTGGAGACAACTTTTTTTCAATTAATGTATTTTGACACAGTGAATCAGAGGTAAAAAAACTACGTAAGTAGTTCATATGACATATGTCTTGATGTTACAGTCACCATGGGAATGAGCATTTAACACTTAAAGTGTTGTAGCTAAAGATTATTAAACAAATGCAAAGCATTACTTGATTTTTCGTTTTCTTCCACTCTTGGTATGTAATAACATCTGCAGACATTCTTCAGTGATGATTTACTAAATAAAATAGTTACATTATCGGAAAGAATATAACTTAACTCAGGATATGCAAGTGTTCAGATAAATATAAAATATGTTAAAAAGTTGGACTTTACTAGTTACTTCACCGAGCGTGGTGTGTAAGCGGTAAAGCTCTAGCAACTCGTTCGGGGTTTCGCGGGTTCGAATCCCCGTCTGGCCATCCAGATTTGTGTTTTTCATGGTTTCTCCAAATCGCTCCAGGCGAATGCTGAGATGGTTCCTGAAATAGGCAATGGCCAAATTCCTTTCGGTTCGTATCTCCCATTCCTTTATCTACTCTAATGATCTCTAATCCGACTAGGTGCAAAATCGTAAGGGGGGGTGGGAGGGAACATATTACTTCACGGCTGCCAAAAATTAATTCTAATTGCCAGAGACGAGACTAAAGTATGTCGGTAAGTCAACCTTTTGCTTTTCATTATTTTATGGAATCGTCTAAAATATTAACAATACACAAAAAAGTACTACACTTTTATTAAGCGTAATAACAAGCCAGTGGTTAAAAGTACTTACCGAAACTGTACATAAGGTATCATTAAATGAACCAATTATCAATGTGAAACTACAATTATCAGCTGTAACACTATCAGGTACATCAGGTATGTTAATACTGATTTAATAATAAGTAAACACCTGTATACTATTACAACCTGCCTTAGTGACCTTCTAATATTAGTATAATTCCACAATTCACTACAAAGTTGGTGGCGGGGAATGTGTTGCACCTATCCTAGTTTCTATACGCATATACATAGGAAGGTATATCCAGCATGTAACAGGGGCCCTTATTGGCTATCTTATGGAATCATCCCGGCATTCGGCAGAAGTGATCTAGGAAAACAGTGAAAAAACCAGTGGTTCTCTATACTTACTACCGTCAGCCTTAAGTTCTCCCGCTCGATAAATCCTTCCTATTCCACTCCCTAATTGTTCGTGGAAAAAATTAGTAAAGAAAAGATTTAATTTCGCTTACCTTAATTTCTCGGTCGTTTCCGGATATGAGTGTAGCCGGTAGTAAAATGTGTTTGCTTTCATCCTAAAATATATCTCTCATAAACTGTCCATTTAGTTTCTGACTGACGCAATGCCTACGGTTTTCCAGATTTTCGCATCTCAACTCCTTCAACACTACACTCACGGTTTCCTTCCAGGACATCGATGAAATTTAAAGCTGCGCTAAAAAAAAAAAGGAAGAAAAAATTATAATGGGATTATTTATTTTCTCATAGTCGGCAGAGCGGCAGAACCGGTCTTGCAGAGAAACGTAGAGACTCTGCGATGAAGAGATTGTGAGAAGCTTCGACGGTGCAGGTAGGGCGGAGCTGAGTCCTGGGAGACCGACTGCGGTCTATTTAAATAAAAAGCGGTCAGCCAACAGAGGTCCGGCCGGAACTGCCCTCGCGGGAATTCGACAGCGGAGGCAATTACCAGAGATTTACGCGAGCGGGCCGGGCGCATTAACTGGCAAAGGGCGCCCAGCGGCTAACGGCCAGCACCGACGGGGAAACTACTTGCCGCGCAATCCTACAAACGGTATTGGGATAGGATCTGTCCTGCGCATCGAGATAGGCGTTTTTTGCAGGCATTTAGAACATTCGGCGTCTCAAAAAATGGATGTAAAGAAAACAGAGTACACTAAGCAAATAACAAAGGTATGAGACAAGTAGAAAAAAACAATAAGTAATGCAATCACATCTCATCTCCACGTATGACATATTTTTAAAAAAGCCGATACCAGACGAAAACCACACCCAAAACAAAATAAAAAGGATTGGCATTTAATGATATACATTAACCTAGTGACAGGCGCGCTTCCAAAAGTCACACTTCAGGGCGCAAATATCAAAATGAAACAGCTGCTAGAAACTCACATTTTTTATTTTTTTGTACTTTAATGATTAATATCAGTTGTATGTGTAAGGGGTATTAAAGATAAACTTTCATTACAACAAAAAAGAGGTTTTCAGAGAAACTCTTTAAAATTAATCTATGCCTGAAAATACCTTTGAAAATGATTAGAGAAATTAGTTATCCCAGAGAAATAGAAATTAATAAATTATTTCAACAAAAAATAATAATTGTAAAAGTTCACAATAACTACTACTACTACAATTACATTAGGTCAGTTATCATCAAAGATAACTCAGGTACAACGATCTGTTTTAAGGAACAACGAACTCTTACTTGTCTATACAACGTTTTAATGAAATACTACACAGAACTATGAAATTTCTATTCTAAAATAAGTACAGAAATTAATAAATAATAAAACAAAAATTAATAAAATCTTAATCTGTTAGCCTCATACCAATGGTGTTTACAAATGGATACATGAAGAAAATTTTATATGCTCGAGAATATGTTACTTACTAATAAAATAGTAAAAGCTGGGTTGAAAAGAAGTTATAATATTGAATTAGCAATAAATCACACTAACTGGCATAAGTATCAATTTTATACAACCAAGTTTTTCTAGAGAAAAGAAAACACCGGCCGGAGTGGGGAACATCACTTGTTGGTTGTGGGTTACAAGTCAAGAAGGTAGTGGGGAGGGAAGCCCCACTCTCAGATCACGTACATAAAAATTCGCGGAAAACTGTTTCACATGTATCAAAACGTTACTCGTGCCCGTCGCTGGGTTAATTAAGATACACGCACAATTGCAAATATTCTGAACAAACAAGGTTTAAAAACGACATATAGAATATACAACTCAGTACAGAAAACCATAAACAATAACACACAAACCAACAAAATTTAACAATGGCAGGAATACACAATAAATTGGTCGAATACATAGGAAATTTGAAGACACAAGGAACATCTAAGAGCATTAAAATACAATAACCACTCTACATTTGCTAGACACTTACAAAAACGCAACCACGCACCAACAAAATACTGACACATACTCACCAATAGTCAGAGAAAAACAATAGTAAATTACAACCACTACCATTCCAAGAGAACTGTCGTTTTCAGAAAACATTAATAAAAGGAAAAAAATTCGATAAACGCAAATCCGACACATTTGACACTATACAAATTTCTCAAAAGAAAATGATAAATACAACCACCAACAGAGATAAGATGGTATAAACAAGAAACACACACGGAATGACAACAAAATTAATATAAAAGTACACGTTTTCAAAATACGTGCCTTACAGTAGGCAAACAGGTGACAGGCAATTAACAAAGCAATACGAAACAGCGTTGTACAGGCGAGAACTATACAGTAAAGTGTATTAAAAGATAATAAAACAACATAGCAGAACATGACTAGCTATGCAATAACTATCCTGATGCCGAATGTAAAGTGTAGAAAGAAACCAGTTTAAAAGGAATATGAGAGAAATCACATTTAAAACTTTTCTTAACAAACAGAGTCTTAAATCTGCTAAACTCTATCGAATAAGTGCTCGACAGGCACTTCACAATTTTTTATACTGTTGCTGTGTTGTCACAGGGATTGCTGCTAATCAAAGATATATTTAGGGTCCCAGCGCACCGTATGTACCCCGTACGAAATTTTTACCTTTACTGACATAAAAAAACTCCTATTCTATTAGGACAGAAGTGCCCTTTCCCTCCTCCCCCCCCCCTTACCATACACTAAACCCGCATGACGCGGACGTCTCTAGACGTCCGCCGTTACGCTATTGACCATCTTACCTGAGACGGCAGATGATTTTAATTTTCTGCCCCTTTTATGCTGTTTATTTTACTTTTAATTGAAAAAAAATACAATTACGTAATTTACTCGAGTTAATAGCTCACAAATATTTCAACTCAATTTATATAAAAAAGTATATTTAATAAAAAAAACTAAAACCCCGTTGCCAGCAAATATATTTTAAACATTTATTATTATAATAAGGAAATTTAATCTAGAATGGAATTGCGAAACATAATAATTTAAGTTCAAGAGATGAGTAAAAAAATTAAAATTTATTCCTAATTTTACAGCAAATGCAAAATTACATATTACAAAGTAAATAATTTAAATAAGACTTACCTTAAAATTCTTCTAATTATCAAGTAGATGGGAGAAATTAATCAATAGAATAATATTTTGAACTTATAAAAACACCGAGTTTGAAAAATCGCCAACCTTCTATACAATCGTATAGGGAAAGGACATCTCAAGCCGTCCACTGTCACTGGGATGTTTCCTAGCGGACAGCCGAAGACGTCCTCAGTACTGAACGTGTTAAAAGTTTGCGGTTGTGGTCGTGGCTCAGACACAGTATCCGCAGATTATTTTTTATTAGATGTGCACGCACATTCGCCAACGTGGAATTTAAGATTCATGTTGTCAATTCACATATAAACTATTCAAAGAAATGTTCTGCATAGGAGAAAGTAGAAGGATTGTCTCAAACCCCTTCCCCGCCCCAATCCCTCTTTCCTAGATCTCCTCCTTTCATTCGAAATGCAGGTTGTACTCAAATATTTCAAACGCGTCTGCCACACTTTGTAATTCCAGCTGATTCGGAAGATTTTATGGTTGAGGATGACTACACGAAGGCTTCAGTAGTGTTCACGCAGCTTCTCTGCAAGTTAACTGGCTTTGCTTGTGGACGAAAACAATGTTCTATTTGAATAGACTATTACTGAACAGTTGAATTAACAGCCTGTTTTTATTATTTCACAACGTGTCGTTATCACATTGAAACCTAAAGCGAACCTATAACTCACTTGATATAATCTATCCACTATGTACAGTTCTGTTGAGATTGTTGGTCATTACTTGATCGGTGCGCACACGTACAAAAAATTCAATATTTAACAAATTGACCTCAGTGTCGTGGACGAAATGTCTTACTAACGAGTATAATAATTATCCTTTTTTCCTTATGGCTGTTTCGCCTCGTCGACGTCGATGTGATTAGAGGCGGGAATGGGATTGGGTCAAGGAACGGTAAGGAATTTGGCAATGGTCTTTTGAAGGAAGTATCACGGGAATTCCGCCTTGAGTGATTTGAGGAAATCATGGAAAACGCAAATCTGGATGCCCAGAAGGGGATTCGAGCCGGCGTCCTCCGGAATGCCAGATCAGAGCGTTAAACCGCTCACCCACCACGCTCGGTTAAAAAAAATCTATGAAATAAGCTGAAGGCTCATGTTGTCGTGATGACCTGGTGACATGTTTTTTATTGATTGTGTATTCGGTCCTTATCGTAGCAGCTTTAACCTAACACTTTAATATGGTATCCGAACCACGAATGCTTTCTGACGTACGTCACATTTCGCAGCAAGCTGTTCCTCAGATGAAGGTCAGGTTTCTGAAATCCTCGCCGAGATCTCAATCTTTCAATCTCCAGTCTTACGTCTTTATCACTGAGCTACTTAGACCATTCTGTAATGTGATTTGAAAACACATACTAAATTTTTGTGTGAGACGCACGTACACAGACGACGATTCCAAACTTTACTGTTTTTGTCTCTGTTTCATAAGGAATGACGTAACTGATGACGTAACTGTCGCTGTGTATTTTTTTTTTTAAATGCTTTCATTAGTTTTTGTGAGATACGCGCATAGATAATAAACCATATACCAATATGGAGGCTGTATGTTACATAAGATATCGCTGTTTATATTTTAGTTATAATCCACTTATTAATTTTTATGTTTCGCTGCAGCAAAGAACCTAAATCTCAAAATTGCTGTTTTGACATTTGTTCACATCAGGATGTATGTAATTAACCTGTATAAAAAGTATCCTATATCCTGGTCAGTGACATACGCTATCACTATATGCTATCTGGCTGTTAGATTTTGAATGAAGAACGAAAATGCAGAGAGAAACAAAATTCGAAATTTTGTTGGTTTTGCATCTCTGTCATCATCAGAATACTCTTCTTCAAAACAATTATAAGTACAGGTACCCATTTTCTACTTTTTTTTATTATATAGCAAATGTTATGTGCAGTGCAGGATCTACGGGGAAAAGGGTGGGTGCAATGTGCACTTACTCCGAGCGGAAAATACAGGGGGGTGAAAAATCATGTTTGGAGGGGAAGCAAATAAAAATTTCATGTGGCAATGACTTTTAAAAAAAAAAAAAAAAAAAAAAAAAAAAAAACATGGGTGCAGCATATCATGTTTGAAGGGGCGGCGAATTTTATATTGCAGTGAACTTTTTATTTAAAAAATAAAAACTACTGCCCAGGGCTGCAGAATTATGTTTTGAGGGGGACAGAATTCTCAAACATTTTTTCCTGGTGTGTATATGTCTCTGTAATATCATGAATCGATAACTGTGTGAACAGCTTCACAACAGATTTGGTTTCTTTCGCAGGCAATTTATGTAACGACTGTTATAAATTATTATAACACAATTTTATTTTTAAAAATGTCACATCTATATGCAAATCTATTGTATTATTTTTGTAAAAGTGTGAACATTCCTTACGAAAATCTATTGTAAACCATATTATCATTTGGCTGAAGAGCACGACATGTGTGTTGCCAGCCCGCCTCCCCTCCATTAAGGAGATTGAATGAAATGACAATATATATACACATATATATATATTTAATTTAATTCTTCAAAATATTACTTTGTTCCAAATTATGTAATGGTGAATTGGTTATCCTTTGATTTATATGACAAATGTATAAAGTTTGATTTCTACATTGGATATATTCTCTATATTCACTTGTTTTATTAAATTAAACAGTACAAATATCCAGTGTTGCCATCTCTACGGATTTATTTCGATTGAAATGAAATAAAGCTGATATTCTGTTAGATTCTATATTTTATTATCTTAAAAGACCGTTATATAGAAGTATCGGGGCACTTCGGGGCACTTATTATGGACGGTGACACGCTCGTTGGCACGGCAACTTAACATTTTTGTTACAGAACATATACTAAATTTAATGTCAACAAAGAAAATCTATGGTCCCTGAAAAAAAAGAGGTTGGTACAACAGCAGAAGTGATAAAAGTGGGGTGTATAAAATATGTTCAGTGATATTTATTACTTTCAACGTAGAATATTATTTTGTATTTCAAATTTTAAAGACCTGGAAATAGAAAGTATTGTCAATCTTGACTCTCTCTTCAATAACTAATGTTTCAGTCATTCAGTCTCCGGATATTTGAACCCAATCTACGGAAATTTTAGCGGCCATCTGCGGGTATTTAAAGCCAAGTGGCTGACAGCACTGCAAATACCTATTAACGTTGCTGATGTATGCGCAGCAGGATTTTGATTTAACAGTCATAATGTGACAGAACAGAAAAATTTTCATAAGAATTTTTTTTTTCCTGAGAGTAGATAGAAATTATTAATATATATACTCTTAGAGAGAAAAGCAATAAGATATAAGTTGCTATGGAGATAAGAACTCGAGAGATGTTAGTTATCAGCGTAGATTGAATGCTCGAGTAATCATTGCCAAAAAAAACGAAACCTGCATCTTCTGAGAGTAACCAATTTCATTGTAATCCCTAGTAGATTCAATAATATATAATAAACCATATGTGTTTGGATCGAAAGAACTGAATCTTTATATATAAAGATGAATGTATGTTTGTTTGTTAGTTTGTTCTTCATACAAATCACAGTTTTCATCCGATCTTGATGAAACTTTGCACACTTATCCTTTGAAACAAGGAGAAAAATACTGTCTACATTTGGTTGAAAAATTATCTGTATAAATACACATTTTGTCTCATACTTCGAAATACGGCGTAGACAGATACGTTGGATATGGACGTCTCCGTACCGTGTTTCCGTGTAGTGGACTGGCAGCTCAGTAGTTAAAGCGCTTGCTTACGAACGTCGTGGTTTCCGGTTCAAATCTCCGTGGACTCTAAGACTTTTAAAAATTGTTTTTCATCGCAAGAGTCAGCCGTGGGCCGTAGGTTATTCGGATTGAATGTTAAACTGTAGATATTAGAAAGTTAGGGGTGCAATGCGAGGAAAATCGTAGGTAGTCTTGCAATGCTGTAGGTGTACACTTTTTTACGTTATAATGATCACTCAGGTGTTGTTCGCAGGCTCCTGTGTGAGTGGTGAACCACAGTAATATTATTATAAATACGGAAGTAAGTCTCCGTCTTTTTGTTAGGTTTTTGACGACTAAATGACTGTATCGTTGTGATGGAATTTTATAAGGAAATCTGTATGACGGGCACAGGATATTTTTTCCAGTATGATTAACAGTTGTAGTCACGAAATTTTGAGACCTTATCGAATGGTGACAGAAATATGTTGGAAATTGATTCTCTTCAAGAGACAGGTTCGACGGTAAAATGATATAGTGATAGCTTTCCTGTCATATTATTCCGACTCGATATTGTTTGGGACCAATCCTTCGTTACCAACAACTTTCTATATTTAATTCTGGCAAAAAAATTCTTAATCCACGCGTACGAAGTCGCGGGTACGAGTTAGTTATCAATATACGATAAGAGTCACTATAAGACTCGCAATCCAACATAGTTCACTCTGTCTGTCAGATTTAACAGCAAAATCGAGGAGGAGGTTTCTCCACAACCTGAACCAGGACTTAACCCTCACTGATCATCCATGGCCCGCTGTTAGAGGAAGATACAACGTTACTGCTGACCGGTTCCACTGTGCGGTACGAAGCTGCCCGTTTGCACGGTACAATTCATTAGGAAAAACATTGCTGTACGGCTGGAAACACGCAAATAAAAGCGGACCGAGTTGTGGTCATCGAACTGCGGTGAACGAGCGAGCGCGGTGCAGCGGAGGAGAGGCCAACTTCCCTCCAATGAAAGGCCGCGTCCCGCCGCTCTATTTCCGCCGATGCCGAATTCGCTGCACTGCTTTCGAAGGGCAAATCCCCAAACGCAATTCTGCGCGGCAAGCGGGCGAGCGCCCGTTATTTTATGCTTTAACGAGGTAATGTTAGCGGTCCGGCGGACAAGGCTGAGCGGACGTCAATGCAAAAATAAAAGATAAAGGCGCTCGCCGTAAATATTGTATAGGACACCATTGAACTGAAGAATTTGCTCTTATACAGGATCATTGGTTCCCTAATGTGACAGTCAGTTTCTTTTTTTCCTGTCAGCAATCTCTCGATTGGTTGATGTAAACTTCCATCACTTATGTACAGCCTGATTTACAAGTGAGCTATAAAAATAACACAGGCTTAGAAACAAAGAGTATAAAATTCATTGGTATTGTAATAGATGGGAAACTCAATTCGTAGGAACATATCACTTCACTACTGAAGAAGTTAAGTAGTGCCACATTTGCAATATGAACACTTTCTTTAACAGAACTGGTGTTCTCCTCATATTTCCATTCAGTGATGGCATAATTTTTTGGGGAAACTCTTCACATAGTAAAAAAAGTTTTCATAGCACAGAAAAGAGCTATTAGGATGCTGTTTAGGTTAAAACCTAGAACTTCTTGCAGACAACTTTTTAAAAAACTCAATATTCTTACAATGACTTCTCAGTATATATATATTCTCTCATTTCCTTTGTCATAGAACATTTAAACCTGTTTACATCTAATTCAAAGGTACACAGTTTCAATACAAGAAACAGAAATAACTTGCACAAAACACAAACATCTCCTCTAGTACAAAGAGGAGTTAATTATTCTGGGATACATCTGTTTAATAAACTTCCCAGAGAATAAAACAATTTACAGATAATAAAGATATATTTAAAGACAAACTGAGAAATTATCCTATTGACAGCTCCTTCTACTCCATTCAGGAATTTGAAAAAATAATAAATTGTATTCAACATAACCTTTTGCAAAACTCAGTTGTAAAAATTAATGTTTATTTTTATTGTCTTTATTTGTCTTTGTAACATATAATTGTTTTCATTATGATCATGACTCGTATGTATGTGTATTAACGATGACATGTTTCACATCCCAGAGGTCCTTCCTCAGCAGGGATCCATGAAAGAAGATTGATAAGTAAATAAATAAATAATAACTTACTGGCTTGATCTAACATCTACATACCCATTACAACCGACATCCTCAATTACTTACTTCATCTAATCTTTGTCTTCCTATATAGTTCCTTCAGACTGTTGCATGTACTAATAAATATCTAATTGCACATATATAAAAGTGTCATCCACCACACAATCTCTTATTTCTGTGAGAATTTATCATAAATTTCTTTCCTCGCTCCTGTACAAAACACGTTCATTTTAAACAATATATTTCGACATAATTTTCAACATCCAACAGCTCCACATTTTAAATTCCTCAATCTTCCTTCATTTGATACATCCAGAGTCAAAGATTCTCTTTCCTGAGTTTCTGTATTGAATGCAAATAGTTTTGCAAACTTTTCTTGTTGGCCATGGTCAATATTTAAAAAAATTAAAATATTGCTGATATTCGAGAAGACACCTTTCACTACTATTATTCTGTTTTCGACATAGTTCTTGCTTGATCTATTATTTATTTAGTTCATAAACAACAGAATTAATTTTCTTGTCATATCAAATCTGACCATATTTTTAATTTAATCTACTGCGACTACTGTCACCCTTTATTCCTACAGCGCTCTGAATTTGTTCCAAATTCCCCTAACATTATTTTTCTCATTAGTAAATCACAACAACCTCACTCTTGTCTCGTAGTCACCCAAAATCGCTTAAACATTTCAACGAAACATTTACAGTATCAAAAGTTAAAATAAAAGGTTGTATAAATTAATAACACGGCCGCCAGTGAAATTAAACTCTTAATAATATATTTGCCTTAATTAAAGATAGTTATCTCACGAAATAAAAGTTAGTAAGTCCAATAGTGAACAAGTTTAATAGTAGCAAAACTCCTGCAACCATCAGATAGCTAGAAAATTAGATCAAACTTGACTATTTCCTAGAAGAACAGATTAAAATCGGGTTTGTACCTCGCGTAATAATTTCATAAATAGCTCATCGAATATGTTTGGAGTTGGCGGAACTGATTTACGCACTTTACAGCTAATCCCACTCATTATTACGCATACCACATCGCGACTCTGGACACATCACGAACAAAATGTTATTACAGCCAAACTTGCGCTACCCACAATAACTGGTATTACTTCTCAGAAATGAACAGGCCACCCAGGAAAGACCTATCGTACGGCGTAAGTGAACTTGAAATGAATTATACTAACAATTTTTCTACAATCCCTGAAATTACGTAAGACTTATTACCAGCCAACTGAAACAGTCCGATAGCATGCCAGTGACCAAACCTCAAAAGTATTGTTCTACTTGGAACAAGTCACCACTGAACTCAAATGACATACTAATTGCTATCATCTCAAAACTTTCATAGAAATGAAAACGTATTCTGAAAATAAGAGACATAATTAAAGAAAAATAAGGATATTGAACTTAATGCCAGTTAAATCGAAATTATGGCCAGTATATGTAAAGGTAAAACTGTACAAATATAACTCATATAATACAGTTCTGTTTCAAACCGCATTATACAATTCATTTCGATAAGCACGATGGAGCAGCCTCTATCGCTTGGTTGTGTAATTGATTACTCTTGTGATAAACAATTGGAAGCTTTGTCATGATTACCGATAAATCATGTATCAGCCGCCCCTTTGTAGATTAGCTGGGAGTTAGTCTAGGAAAAAAACTCGAATCGATACTAAGTCGGCTTGCTTTTAGGACCCATAAGGAAAACAGTTTATCAACGATGAAAAACCTTTCTATTGAGCTGCCATAAATCTAAGAATTGGCTAGGATGGAACTATGAACCATTGGTGTTCACGGAAATTAAATTTCTTAATTTCGACTGTGTACAGGAAGAATGTTTAATGATCTCTTCGTAACATTGTATCTGTCAAAATGTTTATTAGTACATTTAGTGCTTTTAACAGTCGTCGTATGACTTCCGACTAGAAATTTGTATGTATTGGACTTGTTACGAAATTTAATTTAGAATTTATATTTACTACAGCTGATGAACGAAGAAATTTGAAGTAAATTCAACAATTGTTTTATGAAACTCGTTTTCTTTGGTTTCACTTGAGTCGCAATTTCATATTTCTTACAACACATCTGTATCGGATCAGCGATAAAGTACGCAGTAGATAATGAACAGTACGCGAACATCGTACTTTTCACTGACTGCTGATGTAAACAAAACGCTTGATGCAGGTAGCTAGCATTTCATCCGATAATTGATAATCCTAAGTAATCCTATCAATTTACGGGCAAATTGAAAATCTGGGAACCAATTGAGCCGATGCAAATACGTCATAGAATCAACAAAAAATGTGTGGATTAGTAATGAATTGACGGAACTTTCTCCCATATATCGGAAATATTACCGCCCTGTAGTTAATGCTGCTGTTTTGCAAAATGGTTTTCCAGGGATGAATCCTACCAACGAATGAAAGTATCCTCTACATGAAATTATGATCTGAGTTGTTGTCAGCCTTGCTGATAGACCACATTCTTGTGGAACAAGAATTTTTTGTCAGGCACAAGTTACACATGAAATTAAGAGCTATTAAATCGTATCTTTTTTCTCTAACACTTCTACATGAGTTTGTTTTTACAGTACCGGAAATGGAACTGCAGTAATAAACCGATCTGAACCTAGAAAATTCGTAAGATTTAAGAGTAAGCAGCGTACTGCTATAAATGTGATTATGATTTTAAGTTTCAAATTAGTAGCTATTACATACAAATTATTCAAGATGCTTTCTTATTTGTTTAATTTGATGGCTGAAGAAATGGTTTAAGTCAATAATCTTTTTTTACTCACACACTGATCAGCCAGAATGTTATGACCATCGAACTAATAGCCGGTATGTCCGTCTTTGGCAAGGATAACAGCGGCGACGCGTCTTGGCATGGAAACAATGAGGCTATGTAAGGTCGCTGCACATTTAATTCCCGTAATTACGGGGAGGGGGGGTGATGAGCTCTGACGCCACATTCAATCACATCCCAGATGTGGTTCAGATCTGCCAAGTTGGGGGCATCACATCAATTGAAACTCGCTAATGTGTTCCTCGAACCACTCCATCAAACTCCTGGCCTTGTGACATGGCGCATTATCTCGTTGAAAAGTACCACTGCCGTTGGGAAACGTGGTCGTCATGAAGGGATGTACGTGGTCTGCATTCAGTGTACGATACCTATTTGCTGTCATGGTGCTTTTCACGAGCTCCACTGAAACCAGGGATGTACACGTGAATGTTCCCCAGAGCGTAATTGAGCCACCGGCCGCCAGCTTGTTTCCGTCCCGCAGTACAGATGCACTGATCTGGGTTTTCCATGGTTTTCCCAGATCACTCCACGCAAATGTTGGAATGATTCCTCACAATAGCCCATGGGCGCCTCCTGCCATATTCCGTATATCCCTTCCAAACTATTACCCTTTCGGATGCACCCTCTGCCACACACTTTTAGTGAATCGCGGAGTAATAGTAAGCTGTTCCCTTGGAAAACGACGGATTCGCACTCTACCATCGGCATTATGAAGAACATATAGGGATTCATCAGACCATGCAACGTTTCTGCCAGTGCGTGCGCCAACGTCCAGTGATGATGGTCACGTGCCCATTTCAGTCGTAGTTGGCGATATCATGGTGTTATCATTAGCACATGCATGGGTAGTCGGCCGCGGAGGACCCAATATTAGGAGAGTTCGGTGCACTGTGTGTACTCTGCCCAGCATAAAAGTCTGATGTTAGTTCCACCATAGTTCGCCGCCTTTCCTGATTTATCAGTCTGCCCATCCTATGACGTCCGATATCTGTAATGAGGGGTGGCAGCCCAACCGCTCTAAGCTTGGACGTGGTTTCACCTTTGTTTCACCACTTATTGAAGACACTCACCACAGCACTCCTCGAACACCCGCCAAATCGTGCAGATTCTGAAATGCTAGTGCCAAGCCTCCGGGCCATCACAATCTGCCCTCGGATAGATCGCTCGCCTTCCCCATTCTAACCACGAATAACACATTCACTCATACTAAGTGTACCGTGTGTGTGTCAGAATAGCAGTCATTCGATTTCAGGTGACGCCGCTATGGCTTGGACTGGTTTATTTCGACAATAGGTAGGTGGTAATAATCTTCTGGCTAATCAGTGTATATTTAGTGATTATCAACAGTCCCACAATGTTACTTTCAAGTTGAATATCTTTACTTAGCAGTGGTCGTACTTTATTATAGAAGAGATACGTTATATCTTACCAAGCATGGTGGGTGAGCAGTAACGCTCTGGACTTTCATTTGAGAGGAAGCAGATTCTGATCCCCATCCTACCATCCATGCCGGGATTGTTCCTTCTAAAGGCCACAGATGAATTATTTTCCTTTTCCAGTCTTTTCGCGCCTCTGATCATCCCGACGGCGACGGGGTGTAAAGCCGAAAGAAAAAAAAGTTGTATCTTTCGTTTGAACATTTGATTTGTATTTCATACTACTGACGATTGAAGAAAGTTAAAACTAAAACACAGCAAATGTGAGACTGGTCACAAAAGGATTTAACAAAATTGGATAGGTACGGTTACCGAATTAGCGAGAAAAATTTTTCGAATGGAATTATTTTCAAACTTTGAAATAATAGTGTATTCTGTCGTAGGAAAGTCTGAGCCAGCCAGATGACGTACTTTGACACTCAAATAATAAATTAATCGAACAGTATAAAATCACTATTCAATTATGGTATAATCATGGCGCTACAACTACACATACCTTTTTAAAAGTAATTTCTCTGTATTACTTTCTTTCTTGATATTTACCCCTTTAAAACGTCTTCACTAATAAATAAATTGACTTAAAAGGCCCCACACACAATCCATTAAACCTATTTTTCAATGTTAGTTAATGTAAAATTGCTCCTCAATTAATAAACTCAAAAACGGTTGCCATATTTGCAAAATAATCTTCCACAGAGATTTCCAAATTATAATATACTGTTGGGAACATTTCACCTCCCAACCCTGAAAACAGGGTATCAGGGTCCACTAAACAAACAAATAAATAATTTTAATAATTTTTCGTACAGTCTCCTGATTGTTTTAACAGAACTTGACCAATTTGTAAATTTCCTTTAAGTCCATCTATTCTCTACTGCTTTATTATACTGAAAAACGTTTGGCAGTTGATTTTGGCTGTTACAAAATTATAGTTGTGACTTTTTAATTTTAAGTTACTTTAAACAGCAGTTCTGAAATTTTCATAAATCTTTAGAGCACTTGTATTTATTTTGTCTTAATATATCAAAGCAATGAGTTCGAAAAGGCAACGTTCAAGCAAACGAATGTATGAAGACTGTTTCAATGTCCGTTTCATTAGACCAAGACTGTAGTTTCAACACAATAAGTATTTTTAAACACATATAATACTTTATAAAGTAGATAGCACAGCTCTCTCATTTGTCAGCTAAGTGAAAGTTAACAACTTCACTTCTTGCCCTCGGTCGTGATTTCAGAAGTGTAATTGCGTTTAGTAACAACTACCATTAATGGAGTTCCCCCGCTTTCAGGCCAGCGAGTAGTCATTTAAATGCAAAGCGTGTGGGACGAACTCACAACACATACTTTGCGGTCCAGGGAGCGACAAAAAAGATGACCGTTAGTTTCGTAATGTGTGGGGTCCTGAGCGGAGTGTACCCCGTTACATTTTCTGTCCATTTTCAAAGAAGAAGAAATATTATCACCTTATTGTTTATTGTGCAGTATTCTCCTTTACCCGGAGGATGCAGCTTTTTTACAGCAAAGACTAGTCTCTGTTATATTTTCGCCATTTCTTTATTTCATTGATAAACCCTTTATATGCCTCTTCCCCTTCCTCGACTTCCTTCCATAGATTCCCGGAACAAAGATACTAACCATATTGTGTAAAGCAATGTCTGTCCAGCCATAATATTTATTTAAGAAGGGAAGTATTGTCGTCTTTGACCATGTATGGGGTTCTTGACCTCTTTACGTTTTCTTGATAAACAACTTTATAGCGTTCATTTGAAACTTACATTTCCCGTAGAAAATTATGTAGAGCAAACTTCAGTGAAAATGTATGGTTTTTAGTTTTTAAAAGCCATTGCCATCTAAAGGTCAGGCAAAGATCGTCTTATACAGTTCTCCTTCTGATAGGGCACGATGGGCTGGGTGTGAATGAGGCAAATCAGCTAAAAACAATCGCCTATTTCTTCCTAAACAGTGTATTGCTTAGTTCTTTCGAATCCCTTAACGGAAAAAAACAATGGGGAAGGGTTATGTCAGGTTCCTGACTAGCAGTGACGTAACAAGGTGAAGATATTATTTATGGCCTAACATGAGCCACTGTAACTTCACTGGAAAACCAGGCGAAGACTCACAACACTTAATTTACAGTGTATAGAGCTGGATGTGAAAAACTTGATAGCAATTTACAATATCAATAATAATCTTCATGCAAGGATTGTTATACGTGGTCTTCTAAAGCAACCATTACAACGTTAACCTGGATTGATTTCGGAAAACAATGGATACAAAAAATATGGATGATAGGACGATGGTTTGAAACCACGTCTACCCGAACGCCAAGCCAGAGCGTTTGCACTCATCCTGATTAAGCTAAGCTAACTAGTAATGATAATGTAGAAATAAATTTAAAAAAAAGGGAAAGTAAGCCTGATCAAACCAAATGAGCTCATATGCCATAAGACTGTTTCATATCTCTACTGCTGCTGCAGTGTGCATCTAGTATTGCAAGGATTGCCTGACTACCTCGAAATATGAAGCTTAGGCGAGTGACTAATTCCCAGAGTACGAGTATTCTGAGACCGACTTGTGTATGCAAGAGACATTTTCCTCGAGCTTCTCCCTTCCCCCCCCCCTCTCCACCACGATACCTCCCCGGAGGGGATACCTTTAGCCGATAATACAACGAGATGATGTCATCATTTCCAATAATGAGATGCTGCTAGCTTCAAGTCAAATACATCATGGCTCGCTAAAATCTCACAACCTAAAATTTTCCTCTGTGATGAGTTATGGTGTTTATAAATCTCTATACACGACTCAGCATCTAATTAAAACTGTTGACGGAAGCATTTCTGTGGTCAACTCGAGGAAACTACCCTTTTTATGTTCGCTTCCGTTTTAAATCCCAAAACATGAAATAGATAGATAAACAAAGTAAATAGCTTAATTGTGTTATTGTTCATCGAGTTTATTTGTAATCCTATTTTTCTCTTCTTATTAGAAGTTCATGCTAAATGGTGTATAACTAATAAGTTAGAGAAATTCAAACTTCCAGTAATATGTGGTTTATCCATTTTCTTAAATTAAATGTTTCTCGATACTGAATCATGTTGTATAGATGTGTGATGATGGAGAGACATCAAAGCGAAGAGTTATTCCAACAGTCTTTTACCGGGGCGTAGCTAGCGTCGGGCAGACAAATATTAGAGTGAAAAAATACATGAAAATAAAAAATTTCACTTTTAATATCGAAAAATAAATTTTGTCAAAATGTAGCCAGTTCCCACTCATACTAGTTCTTGAATAAGTTGTTTTTTTTTTTTTTTTTTTCAAGCAAAATCTTTTTTAACAAGTATTTTTATTAAATTTCCTTGCTTTTACCGCACCGTAAAGCTAATTCTGGTAAGAATGTTAGAAAGTTGTGCTGGTTAATGTGCTTAGGATGCCACAAGCTTACGAATCGGTTAGACATTTAACCCTTTGCTAGTTGATAAAAATTGTAAGAGTTAGGAATAAATAACGAAATAAACATTAATTATATGTGAAGAACATGCATTTGCGGGCGGATCAGCAGTGAATTCCCACCAGCAGTCATTGAATGGTGTCGAAGAAACATCACCTGACTTTCCAGGAATTAATATTCTTTAAACGAAAATTCCCACTCTAGTTTGTCATGTCTGAATTTAGCTACACTGCTAAATGCTACAACAAATACAAACGAAATGAGCTATGTGACTAATTAAATTAATATTATTCTGAAATGTTTCTCAGACAAGCAAATGTCCTGTGTACCAAGGAACCTTGCTACGATTCAACATGGTTCTCTTTGAGAAATCATGAAAATCTGAAATATGAATATGTGGTTATTTTTAAATGTTGGTCAAAACATACAGCTGACTATTTCTTTGTTATATGTATCTTTTATTGAATCAGTTGCAGAAATTACATTTAAAGACACAAGAGGTGAATTATTACCTTTATGTGTCATTTCTTGAAACGCCTATTTTGTTAACTTAGTTCAAACTCTCTTCGGTCAGACACGAGAGTATCACTTCGGAGTGGACTATAATGAAACAGTGATAATTTAATGATTTTCTTTAGACTAAATGAAGCAATAACAAAATTCTTCACTTTTATTTACAGCCCCTGTGGGAATGAGAACAGAGAACCATTAACGGCCCTTTCATTCAAAATTTTAATGCTTTTCATACGGATTTTGAACAGTTGGCTCTTTTATTTCATGAAGCTGAATCTGGTACTTACTAAAAGACAGAAAGTTATTTTTTAATTTTTTGAGCTTTGACTGTTTTGAACACTCCTGCTGGCGTTATTAACAATACAACGTAATCTACTGAAATGGAGTTTATTCAGGTTACTACAGTGGTAAAGTTATTGTTTCCCGTAGAAAGAGCCCAACATTTCAAGTCTGTTTTTTATAACTCATTTATTTTCTAATGTAAACATTTTATAAGTAGATGTTCATACTTATGAAATGTAGTATTTAAAGCGTATTACATGTTCCGCGCTCAATTTTCATATTAAATATAACGTTAAAAGTACCCATAATTAGTGATACGATAAAGTTAAGCTACATCAGTAGTTATAACTCTTTAACTGCTGTTATAAAGATTTTTATTTACTACCAAACCTAAGATTAGAAAAGACAAAGAGAAAATTCTTGCTGTCACTAATGGATTTCATATTATGTAATATCAGTGAACAAGAGATATTAGTGATATCTTCCATGATTAAAATCTTGTCGGCTAACTAGCACAGTTAGTCCATCAATAAAAACGACGTTTCGGCGCTAATAACTCTGCCACCATTATCAAGTGACTTGAAAATGGCGGCAGAGTTGTGACCGCCGAAACGTTTTATCTATGGAATAACTTGGATAGTTACCCGAGAAGATTTTATTCATATTCAACGCCGAGAAAACCTCCAGTCTTAGATGTTTTCCGTTGCAGCTATTGCATTTTTCTTTTCATTCTTTATTGTATTACCTCCTGTTGATGTTAACACTAGTCATCCTATTGCAACATCAGAGGCATTAATTCTCCGTACGGATCAAAGAGAAAGTAACGAACTAGACACTTAAAATTTAGCGGCTAAACATTTTCAAATATAATGATTGGTATGTGGATAGAGTCTAAATTGAACATACAACAGTATTAGGTAACAAATAACATATTCAGCAGAACAAATTATGGTCTAAAATCAACTTTTGATCACAGGGGTTATCTTTAGTATTTTATCTGGCAACTTTTAAAAGTCGGTTTCCTGCTTTCGGATTTTCTTGCAATAATTATTTTGATTATTATTTGATACGCAAGAATTGGATGTAATATGTAAATGAATTTTCCCAAATACACAGTCTTGGAGGTGTAACAGAAAGGATTATACATTTTGAAGCTTAATGGTACCATTAAATAAAGATGATTAAAATCATAGATACTCAACCATGGGAACATTTTTTTGATTCAATCATCCCCCACAGTATCAATTATAACAGTAAATACGTAAGTCTCCAAGAATCGTACGCAATATTACTGGTAGTAGCAAGTTGTTAAGCTCCATTCTTGGCCTTTACATAACATACATTACTTTTTTCAATCTTCTTAAGTACCAAGTAACTAATATGAAAGTTTAGAGAATAAATTATGAAACTGAAAACACTTTCATTTAGGGATTCAATACACTGGGGCTTCGCAGAAAAAAGAAATCTGCGCAAAAGTTTGTCTTTCTCTCCAGTCATTTCTTGCATTTCCCGATTAAACTAAAATATAATTGTTTTATCAATGTCTGCTAGTTTCATACAACCGCGGAATGTGATTTACTAGAATTTTAAGTATACTTAAAATAAATTACCGCAAATTTTCTTCAGAGTAAGAAATAAGAACGCATTTTTTTTTTTTTTTAAGGGAAAGATGGCTCGATTGTTTTGGTAAACAGTTACGGATTTATTGGATTATTCACATAATCACCGTCATTGTAACATGCAGATAACATTAATAAACGTGGTATGAATTACAAAAAGTGTCTAGTTTCGTACTAGTTATTTTGTTTTCACGAACTAGTTGTATTCGAGAAACAATTAGACTCTTAAATGGTGATTCTCGAGTATATCTGTTCAGTATATTTTCGCTGTTCAAAAATTATGTGTCTAGTTTGTTTTTGTTTAGTTTATTTCTTTTCATTGCTATTAAAAAACACCAGCTACGGTGAATCTTTTGTTATCCTGAACAGCTAGGATGCAACTGATAACTTTTTGCATGTGTATAATTGCTTTCGTTTCTCAATAGTTTGTACCTGCCTAATAAGAAATCTTGTTACCATTCAGAGATTAATCAATATAGGGCGACTGTCTTTGGGCTGATGTTGTTTAAGCTGTGTCGAGTGAAATCGCAGAGCAGACATGCATGCAGCCTTGCGACCGTGAGGCCCGGGGCGGAGAGTCTCTTTGGGCCGTAGAGTGGCCCTCGGGCCTCTGCTCTCGCCCCTAGAGACGTTCCCCCCACCCCTCTCCTACCCTCTGCAGAGCTCGCTATTTTTAGTCCACTGAGGCCCACTCCCGGGCAACTGCTATGTCTGCTCCAACTTCAAAATAAATGTGTTACAGTGACACGGAATGGATAATTTCTTACCTCAATTCACGTAAACAGCATTGATATTTGTATGGAATGTCCCACTTCTCTGTCATCAATTGTAAATGAACCATTAATATATATCACCAGATATTTAATTTATCACAACAATCTTGACCAGCCTTCCAAACAGATGCCCTGGAGTCTGTGGAGGAGGTGAAGTGGTGATAGTCACTTGATCCATTACGTTGTCCGTTCTTGTTGTCTTCAGCCCTCAACTTTCGCTTCCACGATCTTTTCCTCCAAACTATCTCTTCTTACTTTATGTCAGAACGCATGGAGGATTTTCTGCATGATTCGGGAAGAACAAATTTTGAAGATGTTAAGTTCCTGTGGTTTGGTCGCATTTAGACTTCATTCATACATACAATACACACAGCATTCTACGTCAACATATATACTGATATACACTTCTGATACCCAATATATATATATGTACATATAGAGAGTGTCCAGTAATGAAAGGATAATCCTGCAACCGCACATTGGTCACATAATGTCCTATTATATGACAAAATTTTATTTTAGTAAAAGTCTCGCCATTTTCGAGATATTCATTTCATTATATCTTTTTTTTCTTCGAAACATGTGACTTTGTTAAGTTTATTCCATGCCATTTCTACAAATTAAGAGTTTTTGAACCTTGTATTTTTTATTTTAAATTTACTCAAGGATGTTTGAGTCATCTCAAACAATGAATGTTCTTTTCTTCTTAAACATTAAAAAATATTATGTAAAAAGTGTATACAAATTTATTCAAACGGCTGACTTTGACAGCCTGTGGTGTAAAAAAAATTTACTACGTGGGTCGTGCCAATTACATTAAAAAATTGCTCCGTTTTTGCCAATTTTAAAATGGTATAATTGTTTAACATTCCTTTTAAAAATTATGTTTTTATGATAGTTCTAAAGAACGAAGTTTGGTATTTTGGGCTTTATTAATTAACCACCACAAAACAATCATTTTAAAAGAAGAATGAAATAACTATACCATTTAAGATTTTTATAAGGTTTTATAGTACTTTTTAAGAAAAAGAGAACATTGTTTTAGATGACTCAGATATCTTTGAGTAAATTAAAAAAAAAAAACAGAAAAAAACAGGGTTCAAAAAGTCTTGATTTTTAGAAATGGCATGGAATAAACTGAACAAAGTCACATTTTTCGAAAAAATAAATATCTCGAGAATGTTGAGACTTTTACTAAAATAAAATTTTGTAAAATAGTAGGAAATTATGTGACTTATCTGCGTTTACAGGATTATCCTTTTATTCCTGGACATACTGTATGTACAGTGTATTCCCCTCATTAACAAGTAACTTAATTTGAATTCGCTGATTATTTTTGTTAAGATGATGACTGCTTATCTTCTTAGCGGTACATGGATGACGAGAAAGTTTTATTATCCGAAAATTTGGGTAACATATTACACGTGGCTTCCTACCAGTATGATTTGCTTGGTAAGGATATGAATTTATACACCGTGGGTTAAATCTCCCAGCAAAACCAAAACAAAGGCTGAATCCGAAAAGTGAGCAATTAACCGTCTGGAATGACATTCAGGAGGACTAGGTTTTTACTACCGGTCTGCTATTCCCAATTTCGGTTATTCACGAATTCATTCTAGGCGGATTGTTGGATAATTCCTTCAAAAGATCAATCCCATCCCTTGTCCTCAGACCACTCCCGGCTCTATTGATATCAACGTCAAAAAACAAGTTGTTTTTGTTGTTGTTAAAACAACAACGAAGTTTCAATTCTTGTTCAATCAGCATTAGGTAATAGGGTGGAAGATTAGTAAAGTGAATTCTCAAAATTAATATTTTTTGGTGGCATCAGTTAAAACAAAGAGATACTAAAAACTCATTAATTCTAAGAGTTTGAATATATAGTGGATGTAAGATAGATGATATGTTCATGTATACCGAGAAAACAATGCTCTTCCACTCATTACGTAAAGTCGTTCTAGCTAATGTATATTCAAGGTAGGTATAAGTTCAATACGAAATATTTGAAATTAATAAATAAACTGAAATGTACTTAAGTCTCAATTGTTGCAACAAATAGACTCGTTCTAATCTCAGAATGAGAGAAAAATAGTGTATATTCGAAAGAAAACATAGGCATTACATTTACGGAGACATGTAGTCATACCTGTCCAAATGAGAACACACCGTCTTGTCACGTCTTGGGATTTGACCTTAAAAAGGGTTCAGGAATACCTCTTCCGACTTATAGACAAATTAAATAAAAATCATAACGTTGACGACAACACTTCCCTTAATACTCAGCAAAGAACCGCGGCATAATAGGGGTAATGTAACAATCCTAAGACCTATTTTCATCTTAATTACTTAATTACAGTCACATAAATTAATGAATTTGTCTTGATAGTGATACGAAGAGATTAATTGTAAGTTTGTATGACTGTATTGATTTTTTATACATGGAAATTGTTTAAATGAACTGTAATTGGATTAAAAACAGTACAGTGTTTGCAATTTTGATTAAAAGACTGTAATTAAGAATGTTGTGTAAACAGTAGTGTTTTAAGTGTGATTTTCGACTGTCTGAAAAAATTTAATTTTGTCATGTTATATTTAAATGATTGTAAGTAACTTTTACTTACATTTAAACATGTTTCTTCGAGAATTTAAGCGATTTCTAAAAGTTAAATTGCTTGTATACAATATCTGTTGTTGAAGCGAATTGTCAAAAGCGTCTGTAGTTGCTTGTGACTTATCTCGAAAATTCGGCGACACCTATCTAATCTGCCGAGATGGCTAACGGGTGACCTCGTTTAGAACGGTATTAACAGGAGGCCATGTCATTTATTTATTAACGTGCATTAAATCTTCCGAAGGAAGTGTGACGCTTTGTTCAAGTATGTTTTTCTGAGTATTTCGTTGGTATGAAGTTGAGTAAAAAGTTATCTATGGTGTTGCCATTCAAGAAACTGTCATTGAAAAGTATAAAGTGTTTTGTACATACTTTGCTGAAAGTTAAAAATCACCTAGCTATAAATCTACCTAAATCATTAATTGGCAGCAATATTCTACAACAAACATTTTTCGAGTAATTTAATGGTAGGTCACTGGGACTTAAGTCCTTATAAAATTTTATTGCATGTAAAAGATGAACGGAAGCGAAAAACCACGCCTTCAACTATGCAGATGCAAATCCTAACATCTGAGCATCATTTCCATGTCGATTCATCCGCGTTCGGAACCGAATCACAGCACCAGAATATTCCACACTGCTGGAAATAATTTATGTCGCATGGTTAATGACTAAACCGCATACTACACTACTACGCAACAAATTTCTCTTTACACAGCGTTTAGTATCTCTTTGGCGACTGATAACTACCGTCCCTTAGCCTAAGTGTTTAATCGTACCGGGTACGGGGAACATAAACTTTAATTTAGGAGGAAAATACCCGAGAGAGCGTTAAAATTTCATTTTCTCGGTGAGGAAGCGTGGCCGAACGTGAAACGGCGCTATACACAACATAGTGTTAGCAAGCCATAACATGGCGCCAGTATAGCTTGATGTTGACAAGAATTTTCTGTCTGTTATAGTAAGCACATAATACGCACCTTGTTAGTGGACGAACTGAAATTTATTCAGCATAATCTAATTCGCAATAATCTGATTATTACGTAATTTTCTTACTTCTGTCTTTTCTTCCCACTGAGATAAATGCATGTCCGTCTCGCATTCGGGAGGACGGCGGTTCGAATCCCCGTCCGGGCATCCAGATTTGGGTTTTCCATGGTTTCCCAAATCACTCCAGGCAAATGCCGGGATGCTTCCTTCAAAAGGCCATGGCCGAATTCCTTCCCATTCCTTGCCCCCCATCTTTTCCCGTCTCTAAAGACCTCGCTGTTAGATAGACGTTAAGCAGATAAAAAAAAAGAATGTCCGTAAAACGTCTGTTGCGACTAATAATGTTGTTTGCATCAAGAATGGGTAAAAATGATGTGTTCCTGAAGTGAAAACTTTTTTATTGCTTATGGTTTTACGCCCCATCGATATCGAGATCATAGAGGCGGAAAGAATTTGGGGCAAGGAACGGGAAGAAATTCCGCCACGGCCCTTTAAAGGAACTATCCCTGCATTCTCCTGGAGTGATTTTAAGGAAACAACGAAAATCCAAATCTGTATGACCGGACGAGGATTCTAACCCGTGTCTTCCCGAATGCAAAGCCAGAGCATGTTCACCCAGCACGCTCGGTCAAGCGGAAGAGACATTCACTTTCAAGAATTATTTAAAGCTAGATGCCTTAAGCAATACGAATAAATATTGCATTAGTCTTTCAACAAACTAATGCACACATAGTTGCGAGATTAAATTTTTATTTATATGGTTACAAAGCCGGCATACAGAAGGCAAATACTTGACATAGGCTGCCAATGAGACACAAAAATGGAATTATCTGTGTAAGCAAAAAGCATTTTAAAGTAAAAGTAAAAGACTTTGATGCCTAAAGCGATCACGTTTATGCATAAAATAAAGATCAGTATCGAAGGTTCTTGACCATACGTTGTTCTTTAACCTACTCTGTCATAACCATATAAAGAAAGGGTGGATCTATAAATTTTTGTTTCGTATATTTCATCGACAATATGTGTGGTCAAAGGCGGAACATTTTTCAAAAAATCCTTGCGATGTAAACGGTTTCATTTGGTACCAGGTCTTAAGGATACGTTGGATTTCATTATTTCATTTGATAATAACACTAAAAATTTCAGCGAAATTCTGACTGTAAATTTTTTGCTATGCAACGTATCTACAAATATATCGTGACACAAAAAAACTAACTTAGTCCACAACCCGAAGGTTAGTTGGATCATCACGAAGAAGGCATACTAAGCCATTGTGTCAGAGGTAGGACGTACAGTTCCTTTCCTCTGGGACCTACAGTTTAACGTGGAATCCGATCCACGGAGTCACCTAGCGTAGCTCATATCATCAAGCACAACTCTTAAAAATTTCTGAGCCTACAGAAATAAATAAAAAACAAACATGGAAGTAGTTAAGGAGCCAGTGGCTCCAAAGTTGTTCTGTTTGAAGTACGGTAAAGTACACTTTTATGGCATTTGTTGATTTATAAAAAGCTTTTTATAATGTTAGGTAGGATAAGATGTTAAAAATTTTAAAGAAGTCAGGACTAAAGTATCGAGATAGAAGAATACTATATAAAATATATAAGAATCAAGTGGCTATAATAAAAGTAGAGAATCACGAGAGACATGCATCAGTTAAAAAGGGTGTGAGACAAGGTTGTAGTCTATCCCCGTTAATATTCAACTTGTATGTAGAAGAAGCAATAAATTAAGTCAAAGAAAAATTTCCTTGTGGCATAAGTGTTCGGGGAGGAAAAATTACTATGCTACGAATTGCTGACGACATTTTCTTGTTAGCAGAAAGGGCTGAGGATATTGAGAAGTTACTGAATGTCATGAACAAAATACTGAAGGAAGATTTTGGACTGAATATAAATCAAAGCAAGACAAAAGTGATGAAATGTACAGAAATGATACCAATCACAGTAGATTAAATATAAAAATAGGATCGGAAGCAATAGGAGAAGTAAGTGAATTCTGTTACTTGGGAAGCAAATTATAACCGATGGCCGAAGTAGGAATGATGTTAAAAGCAGAAAAGCACTAGCAAAAAGAGCGTTCATGAAAAAGAGAAAACTTTTAGTTTCAAATATTGATCTAGGAATTAGAAAGAACTTTTTAAAACTCTACGTGTGGAGTACAGCACTTTATGGTAGCGAAACATGGACTTTAGGAATACCGGAAAGAAAGAAAATTGAAGCATTTGAAATGTGGTGTTACAGAAGAATGCTGAAAATTAAGTGGACAGACAAAGTAAGAAATTAACGAGTTTTGGAAATGGTGGGTGAGAAAAGAAGTTTGTGGAAGAAGCTTACAGAAAGAAGAGATAGACTGGTAGGTCATATTTTGAGACATGCCTGCATGGTTAATTTGCTGGTGGAGGGAACAGTCAAGGTAAGAACTGTAGAGGTAGACAGAGATTAGAATATCTGAAGCAGATAATTGAGGACGTGGGTTGTATGGGGTATTTATAGATGAAGAGGTTAGCACAGGATAAGAAGGGATGGAGAATTGCATCAAACCAGTCGAAAGACTGACGACAAAATAAAATTATCACTTGTTTTCCTAGATCGCCACAGCCTAATGCTGGGATGATTACCTTTTGTGGCTTTTTTTTTTAAATTAAAAGGCATGTTAAATAAATAACATAGTCACTATTTTATCTAAACCAATCCAACTTATGTATTATCAAAATCTATTGCTTGTACTCATCATTTCTGTTTGTTTACACGGATTACTGAATGATGCTAATTTTTGTTTTACTGTAACTTAAGTATACGAAACAAATGCTCCTTAAAATGGGAACAAAACTGTTATATTTTTTTCAATTTCTTGAGGCCTTGACTTTCAGAAGGAAACGTTGCTTATAACTAACAGGTACTAAAAACTGATTTCAACATTAATCCTATACTGAAATTTAAAATATCAATACTTTGAATTTCAAATATTATAACCTTAATATCTTATTAAAGAATTTTTTTGTTATTATCCAACCATTACTTTAATATGTTTAAAATAATTACTTAATAAACTGTTATATTTACGACAGAACAAGTTAATGAATATATGTTATGGTTTCAATGGAATGTGAATAGCAGCAATATGTTATTTACGAATAATTTTTTTTAGTATCAATTTATTTTTTATGGTTTCAGAACTATTTAAATAACAAATTCATACGATCTTAAGAGTAAACGTTTGAATAAGGGCAGCGTTTTGTAATCATACAATACAATAGTGAAGCTGCTATGTGAGAATTGTAATAGTAAACCTGTGGCGTATTCGTAGATGGATTTAGGTTCAAAATTGGAGAGAGTTTGGGTTTTATGTTCTCTACTTGTAGTGATTATTAAAAATAAATCTGGCAAGACATCGTTCAAATGAATATTCCGATTTTTATTATTAAATTAAATTTTTAAAAAGTTTTCCTTTTTGACATTCAGAATATGAGTTTACATGTTTCACCAGACATTTTCCATAAGTGAAATAATTTTTTTATGAATTTGTTTTCAATTGCTCGTCGGATTATCACTGAATCCTTACCACAGCATTTGAATCGAGAACTGCAGCCGTATGAACGTGCTGAATACCAGGGCTGCCTGCAGTTACCGCAGTCCAGTGATACATAAGGATTCATAGCTCACGCAAGTAGAGCTAACATTAACCAGTGAATTTGGATTTCTCTTTAAATATTTTCGCTAAAATTAGCCACTGAAATTCATGTGAAGTAAGATATCTGAAATCTATCAAGAAAGAAATTTATTGATAATAGTGTACGTTAATATATCAATGTACTGAAAAACTATTCCTTGTGGTACACTAGTGGTCAGAAAAAAAGGAGGTTAATTCTTGTCCTAATTGGTGACTGCACAAGATTTGTTTTAAGGTGTATTAATTAATTGCGATGCAATTTTCTATAACTACTGTAGCTACCATCATTCAAACATATCTGCCACCTCATTCTTTTACTGATGTCCACTGCACGTATCAAACTCGCATCATCATGATGTAGTTAAAGAGTTTTTGACAAGCATAAATATATCATCCATGCTTTATCGCAACAACTTTGTATACTACTTTGTTTACAATAGTCTAAAGCCTTTCATAGAACTGTATCGTGTAATATCAGCTAATGTTCATATAGAATTAGAATTTTTGAACGGAATTCAGTTGTGGGAAACATTTTTAAATTGAAATGCAATGCAGCTAACTACAACAACTATTGTATACGGATTAATCCGATTAAATAATTGGGCTTACCTGATATATTATGGTTGTTAAAGGAATATTTTAACTGTTCGATTGGCCGCATAAATTCACATTATTTTTGTCGGCATTCAGTTTTATACTGAGAACAGTTCGTGAAATGGTATAGGTTGTTTATATCTTCTCCGTGAATAACGGTTTCCTGTATATATAAACATCGCCACTATATTCTCTTCATAAAAATAACACAAAAAGAGTTTATTTTCGTAAAGTTCGCCATAAAATCACTTGAGGCTATTCATCAATCACTCTTCAACAAAACCTGTTCATCAAATACTTGATCTGAATTTTGAATTTCTATTCTCCAGTTAGTATAGTCTACCGTTACTTTTTATTACTTTCCGATGTCTAAAGTTATTCCAGGATGGTTATGCTACTCCAGCTTTGTAAGATGCATCTTATACGTGTGATATTCAGAGTGCTGATAATAGATTAATTTCTTATTTAGTTTGAATGGAAATAACTTGCTAACCTCCGGCGTTCCATTCATTTATTTTATTTTTTACTTATGGCATTAAGCCTCATCGACGTCGAGGTAATTTGAGGCGGGATTGGACTGGCGACAAGGAACGGGAAGGAATTCGGCCATGGCCCTTTCGAAGGAAGCATCCCAGTATACGCCTGGAGTGATTTGGGGAAACCATGGAAAACCCAAATCTGGATGCCCGGACGGGGATTCAAACCGCCGGGATGCTTCCTTCAAAAGGCCATGGCCGAATTCCTTCCCATTCCTTGCCCCCATCCCTGCCCCCCATCCTTTCCCGTCTTTAAAGACCTCGCTGTTGAGAGACGTAAAGCAGTAAAAAAAAAAAAAAAAATAATCTCCATTTTACACAGTCCAATTTTATGCCAGAAGGTTCTTCCTCACAGATTGGATACCATTTTGTAGGATCAATATTTGTGCGATTTAGAAAGTCTTCAGTCAAACGACAAAACGGTCGCAGGACACAACAAGGACGTGGTTGATGGAGACCAAAGCTACAATGGCAGAACTTTACTGTCTCATTAAGCAGATGCAACACGTTTGCATGTGTAAATTGTACTAGTTCATCGTACCGTCACAGTTGTACTCTCTGTAACACTGCAAAGGTCGAACGCCATTTTCTGAAACAGGGCAGCCGACGTGCCTAGTGCATTAGCACTGCAGAGTGTTTACAGGCTTTTGTGGCGCAGTCACATAGTACAACACCGAGAGTGGTGTTTAAACAAAAGAGGAATTGTCGGCAACGGCGGGCGCTGGTTGAGCTCAACACTAACATCGCTTAAATCCGCAGCACCTACTGGTAACAGCTCCCCATTTCAACGGATGTTTTTCCGAGTTCCGTAATTTCTGGTCTGCGCGAGGGGGTGGGTGGCCATAAATTGGTTGGCAGAGTGGAACCCGGGCAGGACGGACGTGAAACGAGAGTTATCTGCCTGCCTTCTGCGAAGCGCTCGCAGACTTTAACGAAATTACGGTCTCTGTATGGTAATTTTATATCCGTTGCGAAGCGCGGCACTTGAGGCATTAATCCGCCGACCAGCAGGCTTCAGGTATAAAAGACCTGCGCGCGATATACGGCACGCGGCAGGCGCAGATAAAGTTGGAATACGTTTCTCCTGCGGTGAGGCCAGGCTCTTCTTTATGCGCCTTACACACGTACCAAATACAATTATCTGGGACCACATCGTCCCCGCCCTCTTCGCTTTCTTCCTTTTTTTGGTGCCGGAATGTCTTGTTCGCGTATTCATGGTGGCGCCACAGTCGGCACTTTACTGTTCATATATCTGGTTTTAGGCGGACGTGACCTGAGTACCAGAAGATGCTCGTTTCCCCATCCGTCGCTTCTTCTCCTGCTAAATGTCAGCGATCAAAATTACCCACGTAGTCCGATTATTTACCGTGGATTTTTTTTCTTTTCTATCTCTGTTGCTCAATTCAACACTGCAATCGTTCGTTAAATGGTAACTTCCTTCGCCCGGGTTTTAAAAGTTTTTATCTATTTTTTTTTATTTATTTTTTTTTTTTTTTTTTTATTTTTTTTATTTTTTTAACTAGAGGGTTCAGGATTTCAATTTGACGTGCATTCAGCCCTGTCGGAGAATAGCCTAAATCATATTGGGTTAAAAAGACTTTGAAGTTTAGGTGGATACCACAGAAAGTAGCTTCTTAACGTACTTCACATGAAAAATTGTCTGAGTTGAGGTCAGTTTGAGGGCCTAGTCCAGAACAGGGTGCAGTGTTGGGAGCACTAGATTACCAAACAAGAACTTTTAACCGCTGAATAACCAGGTCACTTATATTATGAACTAATGGTTATAGAAAGTTACCGCACATAATTTCCAACATTAATTACGAACGCTTAACTTATGATGTGAACTACTTGTTCATCACGTAATTACAGTTATCGTATTTGAGTAATTACCAGGACACTACATATTTACACATCATTTAAAAAATAGCTTTCTCAGCTTCATTATCTTATGCCAAATTATATCTTATTCGCTAGTCATCCTTCAATTTGTAAATTACAAAAAAGCCACTTCACAGTGTATAGTTTGTGCTGAAATACAAAATGGTATTGTTTGTGCTTAAAATTGTAAGAGTTTTGAAGATAACGTTTTATTAAATAAAGAAGCTGCAGAGAATTTATCATAGTCGTAAGCTTTTTGTGTGAGATTAATGCTTATCTGAGTCAGAGGAAAGTATTGAGAGCCACTATCTGGCTGAAAACGTTGTTAGTTTTGTTCTAACTATCTTTAATTTTCGTATCCACCAGCGCCAAGATTCGCGCGTTGGTTAACTATCCGTCTGTCGTAAGAGAGGCAAAAGGAGTTTAACCTATTGTTAGGAAATCCTATTCAGGGAAAACTTATGATTCAGTACAATGAGTTTGCTGTCCACAAATTCGGTATGAAAAATATGTTTAAAAATTACAATGTTTTCTCATAACATTCAGGAGAGGAGTGCGCTTTGCTCACTCTCATTACAAAATCCACGACCCTGGAAAACGTTGCAAATGTGGAAAATTGAACGCTACCTGAAATGATTTAGTTACGCGAACTACTTCAAGTAATGCAGAAATGGATTTTAATCATATGGTAAAACAAACTATATCTCAGCAAAACTCAGCCAACTGTTAATTAATCTTCTTGTGCTGTAGTCTGAAAACCATTTTGTTGAAATGACTCCTGGCTGACTTGATATTGTGGGATGGCAGAGACGCAAGAATAAAAGCGAATGAACTCTGTAAGAGGTATTTGCTTAAAGATCCCTGTACCTTTACTCACTGGAGGGAATGTTTATAGGCAATCATGCAAAGGGTTATTTCCTTCAATTTACAGTTGTGGAGTAAGAAGTGTACGAATATTATACTCAGACTTTTCCCAAAAACTTATTTAAATGCTGAAGCTGTGATGTAAGTGTCGCACTTTGCACAAAAGAGACTAACATTTTTACTAATGTCAATACTCCACCAGTTTCTCTTCAGTAAATGATCGTACATGTTACCATTAAGTCTCTTAATTCGATGTTTTCAAAGGTGATTTACAGATATACCAATCGTTTAGTACTTAACGCCAGTTACCAAGAGAAATGATGAATAATTTACCGAAAACTTTGAAAGAATTTAAAGATAAAATTTGTAGAGGGCAAATGTAGGTAGGTGCAGGATACGGGGAAGATGGGTGTGTAGGTAAATTGCCACCGGAGCCTGTGCTCCATTGCAATTAAATTAAAATAAATTAAAGCTTAAACTTAAATAATTTTTACTAGATAACCCGTGTGAATAATTCATAAATAAAATACAGTGATTAAAGAGCTTGGTAGTTTGTAGTAGGTTGCAAGAAGAAGCGACTCATATGTGGCAATATGTTGGCGTAAACACCTGAAGCTGTCCATTCCAGGAAGCCGAGACGTCACACACCTCATGGGAAAGCAACTAAACTAAACAAAAAATAAACAGTATGTTCATATCTCTGTGATATGTAGTGCTGAAATCTACCGGTAAGGTAGTCATAGAGCGTGCAAAAATTTCTTGAATATAAGAGGAATTGTATAGCAAAACACAAATGTTTCCTTAACAGAAAAAATATTTAGAAAGCTCTTTACTCTATAAAACACTTTTCCGATATCTCTGATGTATGTGGAGCTGAAGTTTAGTGGTATCGTGACCAGTTTTTATCAACGCCTCAGAAGTTAGTTAATACATATTCCTAAAGAAGGGAGATAAAAAAATAATTTTTAGTCAATGATACCTTCGCCCTTTAAGCTCGAAATTACGAAAAATTCATTTCTTAATTTATGGTGTTACTAAAACTTAGACCTTACTCTTTAAAATTATACCTCATTCATCGATTTCGGTTACGTGTGAACGTAGATAAGTGACACCTTTTAGGAATAATATACATGATGCTACCCCGTTGAATATTTTGTTTAAAAAATAAATATTTCCGGTTGTATACTTGAATTTTAAATCAGGTATTTTCATTACAGATGCAATGAAATATCTTTGAGTAATTTAATTTGGTCATGCCAGTGACTACTACAGGATAAATGAGATATCACTACCATTAATATCCTCGCTGATTGCTTCCTTATGGATATTAATGGAGGATGTCCGTATGTAATAGTCGTTTAGAACCATCTTGCGCGAGACACAGTATTTCAGCGTACAGATTTAGATGTTGCTAGCGGCGCCACGCGATACAAATGCCGTCCGTCTCTGGCCGTTACTCGTGATCACCGCCTCGCAAAAAGCTTGACTCGAGGCCAAAGTGAAATACTGCCCGTGTGACCTGAGGGCGCACGCGAATTGCGCCGCCCGCTTATCTGTCGCAACAGTATCTGCGCCGCGCAGCCACTATATTACTGTCCCTCGACAGCGGCTAGCAAGAAGGCCGCACAGTGTTTTGCGCTGTGAGGCGCCGCGCTGGTTTTTACCGCACAGACAGCCGGACAGAGGTTAATGGAAGCGCCAGACATTGTTACTTGCCACTGCCGTGCCGGACAAATTGCGTTATTACAACCCTCCGGCCGGTGGAATCTGACGTGATAAAAACTAAATCAAGCCTAGTTTCGTTCTCACCCACGCCAGGTACTGTTGACCTTTCGTTGCTACCCGGACAACAGTCATTGTTTTCAAGAACTTCCACAACTCAGCACCATCAATAGTAGTCATGCAAAATAGTCTAAGATACGAATACGTGATTAATGCGTTCGTCTTTTATTTTGCGATATTAATGAGGCTCGCCACTGTAGCTGTGCGCGTTAAAGCGCTACAGAACTTTATCGGGGAGATACAACGGAACCAGGATCAAGTCCTGCCGGGACGGTCTCCCATCTATGCCCCATAAAGTACACATTATACAAACAAAAATATACGTATCATAGACAGAACATTAATACACGTTTTGCAAACACAATATATACTGATCAGCCAAACCGTTGTGACCAACTACTTACTAGCATATTGGTCCACATTTCGAACGGAATACAGCAGCGATCCGGCGTAGCATGGATTCTACAATTCCTTGGTAGGCTTCCAGAGGTATCTGACAACAGATTTCCATGCATTTGTCAGGAAATTTCCTTACATTACGGGCCAGCAGTTTGTGGGCGCGGCGTCTGGGAACGAGCATCTCGGAAACAGAGAGGCTGTTCGGCTGTTCGCGTGCTTCTGTAGTGAACATCTATGGGAAGTGTTTGAAGGATGGTGAAACCACGAGTAGTCAACAATGTGGTGGACACCCAAGCCACATTACAGAACGTGGAGGTGGGAGGCTTGCCCACTCTGTAAAGTAGAATAGGGGGTGATCGGTGGCAAATCGCGATTCTTGGTCTCTGAAACACTTCTCGAAGTACCAGAATTGTACTCTTCCGTCAGATCTGCCACAGATCATCCCATATCCTACTTTAAACAGCGGGCAAGCCTTCGACCTCCACGTTCTGTGATGTGGCGTGGGTGTCCACCACATTGTTGCCTACTATTGATTTCACCGTCCTTCAAACACTTCCCAAAGATGCCCACTGTAACTGCCCTCATACCTGAATTTTGAATAGCATTGTACTGTATGAAGTATTTGTAGTTAGCTAAAGTTTGCTTGAAAGTGATTTGGTATGTTTGTTTTGTAATTTCTTGTAAATCAGTGTATATAGACTTTGTTTTATGTAAGAAAATTATTTAAAGTGCATTTAATGTGTTTAAGAACCGAATGGTGCAAGAGAATTTCTTAAAAGTTTGTAATTCCATGTATTACTGTAAGTTACGATGTCTACAGGACAATTTTCTACCGTTTGAAAGGATTTCTGTAAATAATTTCGTATTTAAGTATCTCTAATTACCATTTCTGATCATTGTGTAATGTTGTTAAGTAATTTTGTATTAATTCCGATTGGTTTTTAATATGTTTGATTGTTTGAGTGATTGTTAATGATCGAGAAATATCGGGCGGATGCCTTTGAAGAATTCTCGTAATTTCGATAGAGACTATATAAACAGATCGCCTGGACAGAGAAGTTAGTTAGTTAGTTAGTTGACATTATTCAGTGTTACAGAGAGTTTCATTCAGTGTGTTGAGTTCACAGAGATTATCTTTGCGACTATTCAGAAGTGCATCTCTGTATTGTATCTATGCTTGTGAATATCGCTGACTTGTTGTTTTGATCAAAATAAACAAACATCTTCAACATAAATTTTTTTGGTGGACTTTTTAATTAATTAATCAGTAATTAAACCACCCAAGAACCTTAATACCACGCCACATCAAAGAACGTGGGGGTCCACCACATTGTTGCATACTATTGATTTCACCGTCCTTCAAACACTTCCCAAAGATGCTCACTGCAGTAGCACGTCAACAGCCGACCAGCCTATCCGTTTCCGAGATGCTCGTTCACAGAAGCCACGCCCAAAAACCATTGCCCAATAATTTAAGGGAATTTTGTGACCTTTACGGAGAAATATGATGTTAGATACCTCTGGAAGCCTACAAAGGACTTGTAGAATCCATGCTACGCCGAATCGCTGCTGTATTGCGTTCGAAATGTGGACCAATATTCTAATAAGGAGATCGTTATAATGTTTTGGCTTATCAGTGTATGTGGCAAGTAACTGGATGTTGCTGCATTAGTATTGCCCTAGTAGTGCACGGTACAACTTTCCATGTGGAGGGCAGTCATGCAATAACCTGTCAAAGGGCAGGACACCGATGATGGAAGATTAATCATAGAGGCATAAATTCCGAACGGACTGCGTTGCTAAATTTTGCAACAGATACCAACTTTTTATTTGGCGTGAAAATAATGACGTGGGCCATTTTTGTTACAGGGACTATCTCAAAAAACGGTATTTCCTAGGAATTTGATATTTGTCGCCAATATGGAGCATATTCTGTATTTAAATCCAAATCCTAAAAACACTTCCATCTAATATAGTTTCTAAATTTTGAGCAAAAGAAACGTAATTTTATATTTTTAGGTTACCGTGCCAAATGTTAATACTATTTATTTAAAAGTGCTCTTTATTGATACTTAATTGTTTGTTAATATACCTAAATAAAATTTTGTTTGGTGAGGATTTGCGCTAGCGTTTTGAGCGTCAACGTAATGGGGCTTTGGGAAACTGAAGCTGAATTCACTGCGCGATCTGAAAATGTGTCCAGCAATAATTTTGAATCAAGGAACTACCTTATAACTTTCCTGCATTTACCATTTACAGATTAAATTCGTGATTTTTATATTAGACACTTTTTTGTATTCCATTTAAACATTTAATAAAACTTTTGTCTCAAGTTAGGGAAACTTGTTTCATATTTTTGAAGATTGGTAAGATTGTTCTATTTCTTATACTCTCCTATTAATCGTTGTAAGTTATAAAAAAAAAATATGGAACCTACAAATTTAACAGAACTTCAATTACTTATCAACTTTGACTATGTAAGTAACACATACTTCCTCCGTGTAGTATTAATGACATATTGGTTGTCCATTTATTTCTTTACCAGCAGTAGCCTCATACTTCGGTTACTTGGTTTTATATTTTACAAAGCGTTATGAAATGAAGTCAGGACTGCTAATGAAGTAACTCGCATGGACGATTTCACCTCATTATTAGCAGTGAGCGGATAGTCAAGAATTTAGCTCATGCAGTGAGAAATCAGTCAGGGTGAAACGACTTATGGCGATTTTTAGTAACAGTAAAAAAAAGGGAAGAAGTTAAATGTCACACAAACCGACAGTAGAAAGCACTGGTAAATCAGTCTTTATTTTTTTTTTTTTTTACAACCTTTATCTAAGCTTCCGTTGACGAGGCTGAAGGATTTTTAGTATAGTCCGTACAATTAACAAAGGTGGCTCAAATTTAGTCTGTAGTCAACTCCGCCGTTCTTACCTCTACATGGGGAAAATTACCATTCCCCTATCTGGAAACAGGAGAGAGGTAGGAAGGGAGGAGCGGAGCCAGGGGAACATGACCTTCAGCCGCCAGTTAGGAGTGAACAGAGTATAAATAATAATATTTACGTGTGGTTTTGATAACATAGGGGCAGAATTTCTTAGGACCCTCTCTCGTAACTATCTAAATTATCCCACCATTCTTACCAGGTAACGGGAACCTGCAATTTAATGTGGAATCCAAACCATGGAGCGTGCCAGTGTTAAATATAGGTTTCAGTTTTAAATAATATCATTTTAATTCCGAATAATAAAATGCGATTGGTGGGTATCCGACCAGCAGTTTTTGAAACACTTTTTGTTATTATATCAGGTTTCCGCAAGATAGATTCCTGGGACCATGGGCTGTACATTGGTATAAGCCGCACCAAACTCCAGCGAGGAATTTTTAAACGAACCAAACAGATAGCCTCCCAGGCACCGATATATTTATTTGCTTCTCAATGTCGACATGAGGATGAAAAATATATAAATTAACTTCTTGGGGCCTCGGATGCACAGTATTTAAAACTATATAAAAATCCATATTTTGGTTCTTGAGAGAATCATGGTTAAGGCGTACGTTAGTTCTCGCAGTCAAAGTATTTTCGATATAGTATATACAATTTGGAACTACTACATATACGTAAATTTATTAGATCGCAAATATCTTTTACTTCAAGAAGCATAAATATTCTCATTCCACTTCCTTTGATAGATGACGTAGTTAATGGAGTTGGAAGATACTAAATCTAAGAGTTTTCGGGGAAATGTTGTAAACTTAAGTCCCTCATCACAATGCGCAGTTCAGAGGCGTCTTCGTCTGGGGGTTTTAGAAAAATTATTGAAAACCCACAGTCCACTAGTATATCTCTTCCAACGTTGTGTAATGGGCGGCACAAAAGGCGCCATTTCCAAAACATGCGTATCTTACGGATATACTACCAGATTCACACTTTTTTTCCCCTGTCAACAGTCTTTCGACTGGTTTGATGCAATCCTACATTCCTGACCTCTTCATTTCTACATACAACACACGTCCTAAATTATCTACTTCATATATTCCAATCTCTGTCTTCCTCTACAGTTCTTACCTTCGACTGTTCCCTCCACTAACAAATTAACAAATCTAGCATGTATCAAAATATTACCTACCAGTCTGCCTCTTCTTTCTGTAAGCTTTTCCACAAACTTCTTTCCTCACCCATCATTTCCAAAACACGTTCATATCGTACTTTGTCTGTTCACTTTATTTTCAACATTCCCCTTTAGCACAACATTTAAAATGCTTCAATTTTCTTTCTTTCTGTTCTTCCTAAGGTCCATGATTCGCTAGCATAAAGTGCTGTGCTCAACACATAGAGTTTTAAAAAGTTCATTCTATACCCTAGATCAATATCTGAAACTAAAAGATTTACTTTTTCATGAAGACTCTTTTTGCTAGTACTGTTCAGCTTTTAACAACATTCCTGCTTCGACCATCGGTTATAATTTTGATTCCATAGTAGCAGAATTCACTAACTTCTTCTGTTGTTGCATCCGATCCTATTTTCAGATTTAATCTGCTGGGATTGGTATCAATACTCCTACATTTCATCACTTTTGTTTTAATTGATTTATATTCAGTCCAAAATCTTCCTTCAGTATTTTGTTCATACCATTCAGTAAAATCTCAATATCCTCAGCCTGTTTTGCTAATAAGACAATGCCATCAGTATATCGTAGTATACTGATTTTTTCTCCCTGAACACTTATACAACAGAATTTTCCTTTTACTTCCTATATTCCTTTCTCTACATACAAATTGTATATATACAGGAATAGACTACTACCTTGTCTCACACCATTTTTAAAATATGCGTGTCTCTTATTATTCTCTGCTTTTATTATGGTCACTTTTATACAATTTATAAATTATTCTTCTATCACGATATTTCAGACCTGACTTCCTTAACATTTTGAACATCTCGTCCCACATAACAGTATCAAAAGCTTTTTCTAAATCAACAAAAGTAATAAAGTGTCTTTGTTTTTCTTGATCCGCCCTCCATATATTAATCTGAAAGTCAGAATTGCTACTCGTGTACCGCGATTTTTCCTAAACCCAAACTGATCTTCACCTACTATCCTTTCCATTCTTCTGTATGTTATTCTGGTCAGCAATTTTGACACATGTGGTGTCAGATTAATTGTGCGATAATTCTTATATTTGTGGGCTTGTGCTTTCTTCGGAATTGTGAAGATTATATTTTTATTAAAATCAGTTAGAATTTCTCATGTTTCATAACTTTTTAATATCGGCATGAATAATCTTTTGATTCATTCTCCTCCTATGAATTTAAGAAGTTCTGCAGGGATCTCATCAATTCCAACTGCCTTATTTGCTTTCAAGTCATTCAGAGCTCTATTAAATTCTGTCCTCAAAAAAAGATCTTCTAAATCACTAATTTCGACATCGCCTTCCTTCTCCATTACGCTATTGTTCAAGTCGTCCCCATCATACAGTTTCTCAATTAATTCCTTCCAACGATTCGCTCTATCGTCTGAGCATAAAAGAGGTTTCCCATCGGCAGCTTTAATGTTAATGCCTCTTTTCTTCATTTCTCCAAAATTCTGTTTGATCTTCCTGTATGCAACATCTACTTTACCTAAGACCATTTCCTTTTCTACTTCTTTTCTTTTAGCCATTTTTCTTTTGCTTTTTTGCTTTTCCTGTTTATTTGATTTCTAAATTGCCCGTATTGCCCCCTTCCTCCTTCAGCCTTTTTGCGCCCTCTCCACTGATCCATCGGCTCCAAAATTTATTCTGTGTTCCAAGGTTTCGGGCAACTTGTTCCCTAAAGCCTAATGTTTCTTTACCTGCTTTCATTATTTCTCTCTTCAATGCATTCCATTCGACCTCGGTTGAGCTCCTTTCAGAGTTACTTCCTAGACCTAATTTCTCCAAAGCTTTCTCTCATGTTAGATTATTTCAGTTTATTAACTTCCAGTCTTTTCTGCTTATATTGCTTCCTTATTCCCTTGAATTTGAGCCTGCACTTTATTACTATCAAATTACGATCAGAGTCTATGTCTGCTCCTCGATATGCTTTACAGTCTAGAACTTCATTCCTTAATCTCTGTTTGACCATGGTATACTGTAGCTGATATCTGCCTATATCACCTGGACGTTTCCAGGTGTATATACTTCTTGCATGGTTCTTAAGCAATGTGTTCACCAAGACTAGATTATATTTTCACAAAATTCTAACAACCTGCATCCTCGCTCATTTCTTTCCCCTAGACCAAATCTTCCTACAGTATTCCCCTCTTTTCATTATCCCACTATCGCCCAATCTGCCATGACTATTATATTTTCATTCCTCTTCAGATATCGGATTAATACTTCAATTTCGGAGTTTTTTGTTCGTCATCTTCCTGTGACGTTGGCATATACACTTGTTCTAACGTGGTTGGGGCGGTATTAGTTTCTAGCCTCATCTAAATAATTCTGTCACTAAACTGTTCATAATAACTCAGCCATGTCTATTTACTCTCTTATTCATTACAAAACCTACACCAGTGACTCCATTGACAGCTTGTGTGCTAATTATCCTGTGTTCCCCAGACCAGAGATCCTGTGCGTCCTTTCATTTAATCTCACTAATCCCAACAACATCTAACTTAAGTTGTTCCATCTCCCTTTTTAAGTTTTCTAACCTACCTGCCCTATTCAGACTTCTAACATTCCACGCTCCGACTCGTAGAATGTTTCTATCCATTCTGATGACTCCTCCCTGAGCAGTTCCCACCCGGAGATCCGATTGGGAGACTATTTTACCTTCGGAATATTATCCCCAGGAATAGGCCATCATGATATTTGTAATTTGGGAGGATTATATGTCCTCGGGATACCCTTTGGGTCTTTAATTCAGTGGTTTCCTGTTGCCTTCTGCATCCCCATACCGTTGGTCATTTTTGATTCATCAGCCTTTAGGGGCCGCTTCCAATCCCAAGAGCAAGAGGGTGCCTGGGACCGCTCCCCGCTCTTTCAATCCTTTAGGAGGCCGTTGGCAAGCAGTTGGTGACTCCTTATACCGAGAATCTTTCAGTTGCCAGAACCTTGTCCTTGCAAACAATGTGCACCACGTGAAGAAGAGGTTGACATTTGACCACTTACCCGCCACGCTACCTGCAAGGAAGTCAGTCGTGTCTCTTGAGACCAGCGTTGCCATGTGTCCCGACTATCGGGGGTCTTCGGACGCGTCCCGATTTACCCTCGATCGAGAGGCAAAATGATCTTATTTTTTAAGCAAGTGATAAAAAGCCATCACTCATCGCAAAAAAAAACAAAAACAAAACAAAAAAACGATCGCTTATCACACGTCGAGATGCATCGCATCCAACCAGCTGTGTTATTCACGGCTTATGTTTCAACAGATCCCACTAACTTTCACATTGTGTAAAAGCAGTTTAGAATACCTCAGGGTAGATAGAATGATATGGTGTTAGTTTAACAACATCACTGAAAACATTTTAACGCAGTTCAAATGAGCACCCAAGAAGGGAAAGTAATAGCTGCAGAAGGTACAAAGACATACCACTCAGTCAGGCACATCTAGTCATTCAATTAACTCGATTGTGAATCAAAATTCGATCGTATTTTGTATAATGATTCTAAAATTGTTGAGAAATGATAACTTAGACGAACAATATCAATGGGATTGCGCTTTAAGTTTTAGATTCGGCATCTACTCTATAAGCAATCGAAGCTATCCAAAATAATATTTAATTGAAGAAATGAAAATTAACACGTCTTTAGAAATGGATGATTTTGATGAGGAAGTTTATATACCGTACTGACGTAGCGAGAGCAGCAGTGTAGAGCAAGAAATGGCGCAATATGTTTCAAAATTAAGAACTTGTCAATCTAAAAAAAAAAAATAAAAAAAATAAAAAAAAAAATGCTTTCATGGCATCAATACCATACAACTTTCAAACGCGGAAACTGAAAGGTAATTCTCCCAGGATTCTCTGACGAAACCGATTATCACTGCACTATTCCTTCAAATTTTTTGGTAAATTATTCATAATTTCTCTTGGTAACTTATTCCAATCCCTGTTCCCTTTACCTAAAAAAGAGAATCTTCCCACACCCTTGTGCTTGAAATCGAACGCCAGCTTATGGTCATGGTCATCTTTTCCCTTCCATACATTACTTTTAATACTTATACCTATTGATGGCATAAATAAATGCTTAAAATTCAACTTCAAAATGCATAATATTTTGTGACCTGTCGTAGTCTAATAGTCTGAGTATTATTACAATGTTTAGTAATAAGATCCTAAGTTGGTATAATATAATAGATATCTGTGGAAATTACCTGCACTATTCCTTCAAATTTTTTGGTAAATTATTCATAATTTTTCTTGGTAACTTATTCCAATCCCTGTTCCCTTTACCTAAAAAAGAGAATCTTCCCACACCTACCTAAATTATAAAAAGAAATATGAATTATATAAAAGCCTTTATTTTTTTGTCCCGATTTGTAGTCCAGAATCCAGATTTTTTTGACCTTCTGTCCAGATTTGTTTTTCTGCTTAACGTCTTTTAACAGCGAGGTCTTTAGAGACGGGAAAGGATGGGAGGGCAAGGAATGGGAAGGAATTCAGCAATGGCCTTTTGAAGGAAGCATCCTGGCATTTGCCTGGAGTGGTTTGGGAAACCATGGAAAACCCAAATCTGGATGCCCGGACGGGGATTCGAACCGCCGTCCTCCCGAACGCTAACCGTTACACCACCACGCTCGGTCCCGATTTTTAACAAATCGACCCTGGCAACACTAGTTGAGAATCTGGTCCCAAATGTGAAACATCGTGGATGAACACATGTTCAACGTTAAGTTTGTGAGTGAAGCTGACAAAAAATTACGTTTAATTAATATCCAGAAATTTTCTTTTATATTTAAGCGGATTTCAATTAATATTTTGCTTTAATAGATTATTGTGCAAGATTTTGACCTTGCTAGATTGTTGTTACCTTCGCCGACTACTCGTTGTCGGTGGTACCGTAATATTATTCAATTCACATTGAGGCGGGAACAATCAGTCTTGATCATATAGTTAGCTTTAATAGTTAACAAGCAATGTTAATCAACAGCAAGCATTTTTCTAGTAATCAGTCAGATATGTATGAGAAAGAATCAACGAAAGGTTTAGTAAAAGATGAAGTTAAATTTATTTTTGTGAGTCATCATTTCTACAATAGCAACCTGTCACTTGATCAAGAAATTCAGGAAGTTAAAACTATGTATTGTGAGAAAGTGATTTCTTCCGTACTAAACATTAACCCTTGTTGGGCATGCGTTGTGAAACATCAAGAAAAGTAGTTTGCAGAAAATTTAATTAACATCGATTTATAAACGTGGCTCCTGTTGTTTTTTTTTTAGTTCTTACCATTAGTTTTAACTTCAAAATTTCATATGTGATCGTTATCTTTTCTTAAATTTGTTTACTTAACTACTCCAAATTGTTTTCCCCTCTTTATCTCTTGTATGTATGATTTGACTATGAAAACAGATTCTTCGGAATTTCTGTAAAAGGTTCAATAATAATAGGTAGCGGTGAAATCATCATCACCTGACATGATGAAAGACTCGGTTAAAACCATAGTAGGGATGTTTATTAGACCGAGACTTTCCACGGCTAGAGGAAAAATGAAGAGATCGTATGTGGATATCATATTCGCAGGCGACTCAAATTAGTCGCGTCGCTTTGGAACTGCGTAGTGTGAAGACAGACTAAGTCTTTATAAGTGGAGTGGGACTATTTTTTTTTTAAATTTTATTTCCTAATTTTACATAGCCTACTACCTTGTTACCTAAAGTAGGCCCTTAGTTTCTACAGTTTTATTCTTAAAACAATTTACTTTATTTTTTGTTAATAATATATCTGGATAATTATTTTTAAGGATTTAATGGATTTAAGTATTCTAATAGTAAATCTACTAATTATTCTAATAATTAATATACCACTTAATCTACCAACTAATCTACTAATTAATCTACCATCTTACTAATTCACACCAAAATCAGCAATTGTCTTTGTATTTTCATACTTCTAATTAATAAACTGTCTATTTGTATACGTTCTTCTTTTACCACTGCTGGCCTGCGTCGACATCTGGCCGCTAGCTGTCTCTGCTGATGCAGCGGGGCGACTGCTGACATGCTGACCACAAAGTGTCGTCAGCCAGCTTCACGTTCCAGGTAGTGGTCTCGTTCTTCTCCGGTTTGTACCAGGAGCCACCTGCCCCCCCATCAGGAGTTCCCTCCTGGAATCAGAGCAGGCCACCCCCTGAGCCCTGGAGAAGGTGCCTCTGGCTTCCAGAGGCACTACGATGAATTGAGTCTTTGCCGTCTTCCTGGTGCAGGCACCGCGTTAGTCATGGGCAGTGCTTGTAGTCAAATTTGGGTTGTTCTTTACTCTTGAGTTTCTTCCTCTCCTGTCATTCTTTCTGCTTCTGATGCCGGTTGCTCGCGGCGTCCCCTACGCTCTGCCTGTTTCAATTCAACAAATCTCGCCTTCTCGCGCTGCGACGCTAGATTAGCAGCTTCATCCAGCAAGTGCCAGAGCTCGGTATCACGCAGTATATCGTATATTCTTCTGTTCTGAAGTTGTATTTGGAGATATGCCCTTGATTCTTCAGTTTGTTTGCACTTCCAAACCACGTGCTCGGGAGTACTTACTTCACCACAGTCGCACCTGTTTGTTTCTTTGAGGCCTCGCTGTTCTAAGAAACTGTTGTATGGACCATGGCCAGATATGTAGTGTATGAGCCCTGGAGATGGTTGTAGGTGAGTCATGTTCATTCTCTCTTTCACGCAAGGAAGCATGTCGAAGGTCCTTCTGCCCGTGTTGCTGTTAGTCCATGTTTGCTGCCATTCATCCATCAGCGCATCCCAAATATCTTTTTTGGTTTCAACGGGCCTTCCAATTATTTCAGCAGCTTGGTCATACCTTCCTTTTTTAATCCAGTATAGCGCTCCTCGCTTCCTTACTTCCAGGTCCAGGGGCCAGATACCGAGTATAACCGTTAGGGCATCTGTGGCCGTTGTTCTGTAGGCCCCAGTTAGTCGGAGCAGAATTCCTCGCTGCGTACGGCGAAGCAGCTCCTTTGGTTTGACCTTTCTTAGGTGCTTGGCCCACGTGCTTGCAGCGTATCCTGTAATGGAGGTCAGTATTGCATCGTGATATCTTCTTATGACGAGCGGAGGCAGATTAAACCGTCGTTTGCCAATGCTTATCAATTTGTGCATTACCAGTGCTGCTCTTCCACATACTTCCTCCATGTGAGACGCAAATTTCAGTTGTTCCTCCAGGTTTACACCAAGGTAACGGACTACTGCTTTTCTCTTTATTGTTTTTCCCTGGATCCTAATTACCGGATTTCGTTGGAGTGTTCCTTTTAGGAGCATGTAGGTCGTCTTTTGTGGGGCTAGGTTTAACTTAACTGCTGCACAGCACTTACTCAGGAAATCCAATACTGCTTTGCATTTTGTTTCGAGTTCCTGCCTGGTGTCCGCGTCTATCAGAAGTGCGAGATCATCGGCGAATGCCACCACACCCAGCAGTTCTGACATTTGTTGCAATATTTCCATGACCGGTTCCAAACCAATGTCCCAGAAAATTGGTCCACACACTGATCCCTGCGGGCAACCTTTCGTCAGTCTTTTCTCTATGTACTTGTTGGGGCACCGCAATTTGGCATATCTATTTCTACAATAATCTCTAAAACTGGTATATAGGTTTTTTGGACAGTTGATGTTTCTTAAGCGTTCGAACAGCGCGGGCCACCAGAGATTGTCGAATGCGCCGGCGATATCCACAAATACTCCAAGTGGAGTGGGACTGTAAACGTGGATGTCTGGTACAACATAACTTGTCAAATTGTAACTGTACAATAAATAAAACGTGTGATGATTCGAATAATTCAGGCGTACGATGAGACGAACGAGCTTAACTGTTTCCCAGGCTCATTCAACTAGTTGGCGATGGCAATGAAAAGCTGCCGTGATGTGATATTAACAGCTACATCATTGTGTAGAGATTAAAGAGAGGAATGAAGAGATCTGACTACACCTAGCTTCCAGCAGACCACATGGCCTCTACCTCTAAAAGCGACTGCAAGCTACTCAATCAAAAAAAAAAAAAAAAAAAAAAAAAAAAAAAAAAAAAAAACTGTGAGTGACGGTATCCTTTCTTGTATGCTTAATTTCAGTCACAAGATAGTTCAGATAACACAAGGATGGACGCAAGACTTAATCACAAACGCCGATGACCGAGATCGGTCTCCAACCTGCGAACTTAGAAACTGAATGTCAACAAGACAAGAGATATTTTTCTTCTCGAGATTAAAACGGATAATGACGGTGGAAGCTGCCCGAAAGATCTGTGATGGAAGAATGTCGTCGGAGAATCTATGCCAAAGTATATCAAACAGAGAAATGTCAACAAAATTGTCTAAAAATCTCAGAAAGAGCACAGGGTTTTGATTAAGAACGTTTAAACTTTTTATCATAATTATTATTCATAAGAATGAAGTTTTTCTCTACGTTGGGAATTAATGTAATCTTCTCGGATGACTAGCCCAGTGAACAAGATGGCGACAGAGTATTCGATAGCAGAAATATCGCGTGTAAACACTTTGTTCACACAGCTAGTCCCCCGAGAACATTATATAAATTATTATTGTTGTTATTAGCTCAGATGGAAATAATGACAACTTCTTTGTACACCGACGTCTTCATTAACGGGATTTTTAATTCAAATTATTTCACTGTTTGACGCAATTTGTTCAGCGTCTGCCTCAATAATTTATTACAGTCACTGAATTCCTTACCCGCAAATTAGTTCTTACAGCTTTGTTATGCTCAAAATAGAATGTTATGTAACGGAAATGCCTGTATACTCCCTACCATTTACTATATCCAGTTTTTCTTCCAACACCCATCCATATTTCATCGCAAACTAATGCCTTTTATAGAGTTCTCTCTTTACCCACAAATTTAATAACTTTATGGAATAAGATATTTCTTTCATTTAAGGCTTTACGGATCGTAAACGTCAAAGTCATTAGAGTTGGGAAAGAATTATGGAGAAGAAAATGGGAGGTATTTTGTCATGGCAAGGGTTAACTTCAGTGAACTATGGAAACAAATATCGCGATCGCTGTACCGGTGATAGAACCTTGTCTTCGTTAGTGTTTGGTCGAAGCATTAACCACTCACTCACTGTGCTTGGTATGTCAATAAAAAAATGCTTAATTTCCTTGAACATATCCAGCTGCCCTCTTCCGCAATTATTCCAACTCCTATATGTGATTTCCATAATGTGTGTCCAATGTGTACTACCTTGCTGGATCAAATTTGATCAAGAATTTGAGTCCTAGTTCCCAAGTAAATACTCCCGTCATTTTCTTCACTAGGTGCAGCACCTATAAAGTTCCTCCTCTTAAGTGTGACCAACCTAATTGAGTCAACGTATAATGCAAGATGTTTTCATTTTATTTCGGCAAGAAATTCGTCTTCCACAAAGTAGTCACTCAAAATTTTAATTTTCTATCGATGTACCATGTGAGTTTATTCTTTTAGCATTCATCCTCTTTAGATGTTGATCTACACTATCTATTTCGCCTTGTAACTATTCACAATCTAATTATAATACTAATACTCACAATTTGTCATCTGCAAACAATATGTTCATTCATCGTAATAATGAAAATCAGTGGTCCCAACACATTGCCCTGTGGAACTTCTGACTCACACCGTACTGCAGCAAAATAACAAAATCACTAAAAGTCCACTGCTATAGATCGCGACACGTTAATACACAATACACATGAGATAACCAAACTTTTACTAAACGCAACGGAACTGGGTCAACAATTCTTCATGCATTCGAAGAGCAAAGAGAATAAAGTGAATATTATTACAGTTTATGAAACTGGTAAGATCAATTTGTGTGCGCGTTTTTCAGTCGTGCAAGTGCGATTGTTTTTATTGTTAAATAAAGCAAATAAAGTCTCCAACGATCTACGTAAACCGAACGGCGTATCGTAATGAACATATGTATCTTCGTGCTGATAACATTGGCTTTCTTGTGATTTGGCATTGCGAGAGAGTAGGGACAGGGGAGGAGTGGGAACGTCTCGGGCCACTTTGCGGTGCGGTATCTGTGCCGCCAGCTCGCCTGATTGCTATTGGCCGTAATGAGATCCTCTCGAGAGCCGACTCGGCTGCCGACGAGAATCGCTTACGCATGAATAATGCCCTCTCGAGGGGATTAAATCCCGTGGGAATAGAACGCGCGCACCCCCAACGTAGAGGGCCCGGAGAGCGAACGCCTGCGGGTCGGCCGCCCGCTCGACAGACGTTCCTGCGCCTGTTAAGCGGCACTGGGATTCTGATTAAAGGCCGGTTTTCCTAGCAACGCGTATTTTGCACCGTATACGACGTGTTACGCTGCCTACTCTTTCTCCATATATTTAATGGAACAGTTTTCCTAAATAGCACAACACTTTACACTTTGACGAAATAAACTCTGCGTGTGTGTTTGACCGACTGCTAAGAGAGGAGTCTATTAGCTCCCATACACGAGCGATCCATCTGACACCAGGCCATTTGGCACCATTCCATTTAGACTGGGTCCAGATTAGGGGTCACACGATAACATCAACCACGCCGGTCCAGGCCAGTTCGTGCCTGCAATTTTCGCTAGTCCTGTCCTGGCAGTGTAGGGGGTATCACGCTGGACTGACGTTTTAAGGGTTGCCGGTCCGAGTCCGCCCTAGAGGCTGGATGGTTTTGTGTTAGTGTTGTGCTGTCCTCAAAATTGTGACCCAAAATTACATGAAACAAGCCCGATACAATATTTGGTACTATATAAATTGCAGCTAGCTAAACGGTCACACAGACCGAAAGCCATTTTAAAAATTTTTTGCTAGAATGTATACTGGTTACTGAAAGTTTTAAAAGGAATTAGCAGTCATTTAAAACTTTTTTTCGTCTTTAATTTTATTTTATATAGGAAAAATAATTAAATTCCTCTAACGCGAATCCTTCAATGAAAATTAGTAAGAACGTATTAAGTACAAAATACCAGGATATTCAGAAACATATGGAAGTGTCAAAATATAGTGGTGCTAGTCTCTTTTCCTTGTTTTGTATAAATTAACATAATGCAAAAGATATTACAATAAATTCTGGAACAGAAATGTTGTAATATTATCATATTTAGTGATGTCACCTGGAATTAAATTTAACGCATAGGCTTGAATTGAATAAAATCTGCACAATGTTTACATTTTGCTGTTGTCAAAAACTACTTAAATTAAAAAGCGAGTGAATTACACCACTACGTATGACTTACACCAGTGTATTTATCATCAATACTGATATAAAGTGAGATTGCCTAATGTATCTTGAATTGTGACTTTAACTCATCCAAATCGAAACTATCTGTGGTTTACAAAAGCTTCGTAATCTTTAACTAAAGTACCGATCAAAGCTCGTATTTTAGTGCTTCGAGAATTGTTTCTGGCGTTACACTATCTCACTACCTACAGTGGTTTTTTTAAAACTCTGAGCACAAAAATGAAAGGACTTGAGTGAAAATGAGGGGAAAACGGAGTTTTATGAATTCATGAATCATTCTAAATTGACTATTGGATGTAATCTAAAGATATACTAAAATTATAACTGGGAATGTCTATACATGTGAGATATTTTTTAAAAAATGAGTTCGGCTAGTATTAACACGCTACAGAGAAGGAATCAACTGCATATTTTTTATTGTGTCTGTCTGCAAATTATGATGCTAAAAATATTGGTCAGATTTTGGCTGCACATCGCTTAAATGTACAACACGTAAATTAGTACCCACTTTTGGTTATACGGGTCTGGTGGGGATAGCCCACCTGACCCTCGGCTGGGTTGGTCGACGTCGTGGAGTTAGGACAGAACGAAAATCCAGCAGGGTCTGCCGAGCCACGCCAATCCATCCGATCTCCCCGACACACGACGAATTTTGGATCGGCCCTGGGCCAATTGACATGTAGGCTCGCTCGTGTGTGGAGGCCTTAACGCGTCACACGCTGTGTGTTACGTTTCGTTATTTTCTCTGCGAAGTTAAAACTTGTGATTGTAAACCGTCAAGAAGCACGTAAAAAAAGTTCTGAGAGCTACGAAAGTTCTGAAAACAGGAGAAAAGTTTTTGTTTAAAATGATTTTATTTAAATTTATTGTGTATTGTATTTTTTTTCAAACAATCTATTGCACTACTCGTTCAACATTTTTACTACCTAATAAAAAACATGTTTCACAATTAATTCACATGTAGAACTGTGAGGATAATAGTATTTATTCAATCAGAAGTTCTTGGGGAATCGACTTCTCACTTGATATCCTTCAGATTTGACAAAACCACCAGTGCTTGCTAATGGAATCAGGTTTTGGTTTGAAAAATCTTCCAAGTTTTGAGTTATATCTGCTCCTAAGGGATTCCCAAATAAATACTCATCCCTAAGCAAGTTGTGTAAGCAGTAAAAACCAAGTCAATGGTTCCGAGTTTTAAATTAATAGAAGCGAAAAAATCTGAATCATTCACATGATCTCGAAATCGTCCATATAATACGTTTTATAACAAGCATGGTGATCATTTTCCTTCTTCTCGATCCATTTTAACACAATGAGACATTTTCCATACATCAACAGAATAGATCAACGCGTTGCCCTAGGAAAACACTTTCACGTAGCGCAATAAATTTCGCGCTCCTGCCGACGTGATTAGCTTAACACCGGTTCCTGCTGCGCAAAATACGTGTCGCTGGAAAAACTGACCTTAACAGTGCCCTCATAATTATCTGTATGAGCGACTAGAATATATTCGCCGTTAGGGAATTATATATTGATACCTGTGACACCCACAACTCCAGTCTACAACTTCCTCAAAGACAGTGAAATCTACCATCACCCCTAGCACAGCTTACTGTGTAATATGTAGTACGCCAGAACGCTTCCGCGGTTCGTATTGGATGTTAAACTGCAGGTCCCCTATAACCAGAGGGTTTACCGGGTTGGGTTAAGGCGGCTACGATAGGGACGGAATGAGCAGCCAATAAAAACCTTGTTACCAGGTCATTACGAACACACGAGCCTTCATCTACAAAATGCCAACAGAAATAGCATTTCGCGTTAACTGTGAGTCCTGTAAGAAATACGGCAATGTGTTGTGTGGTTAGTTTCTTCTTCACGTTAACAAATCGGTTCACGCAAAAGTATTTACAAATAGATTTTCAGCTAATTAGTCTAAAAAGTAACATTTACTGGGTGCCACTAAAGGTACTATGTAACTACTATAATAAACAGAGCAACTAAGGTTTCGCCCCATCTCCTAGTTTTAATCCTATAGTTCCAATTTTGCTCTGGTTGTAGAATTAGAAATATGAATTCTTTTATTTTTGAAAACACATACACAAAAGTTGGTTAAAATCTTAATTTTAACTGTTAAATGGAATGCTGGCATATTTTACCGGTAAGGAATTTGGACTTTAATACTTGCAAACCAGTAAGTTTGAACAACTACCAATACTGAATAAGATGCATTGCATTTTGACACAAAGACCTTTGTCCCATTTACAACGTTTATTCGCTTCCTTTGTTAATATAAATAGTGTTATTTGTGGAATTTTGATTCGATGAACGAAAAACAGCTTAAAACTGCCACAAATCCTGAAAAAATGACAAAATACAAAAGATGCTCACCTGTATTTGGGCTAGAATATCTTGTTAAGTTAGTTCCTATTATAATACTGTGGTGCAATTCTACTTGCATGGACAGTTTCTTCAAGATAGTCAACATTCTGGCATGGCGCTTGTATACCCTCGAAAAGTTATAAGATTCTATTACTGAATAACATACAATCATTGAGACTGATTTTTAACTGTGTATTTGATGTATATGATTTGAAAATAGTAATAATTGAGACTGAAGGATAGTAATTTCTTAACATGTCTATTTACAAACAAGTTACATTAAATTCTTATAACAAATCCCGCAGATTTATTGAAGGATTTTAAGTGGTTCAGTGCAACACAATAAAAGTTCTTTACAACAACTTTATCAGACCAAATAAGTTATTATAAAATCTGACTAAACGTATTATAGAAAGAAACTACACTCAAATTTATGATAATAACTGGGATTGTGTCGGTAAGTACTAACAGCTCCTCATCACCAGGAGAGAGAGCAGACTAGGCAATTTTAACTGAATCTCAGGCTACCATGTACTGGAGAAATAACCACGTGGGCATGCATCCAAATATACTTATCTTCAGCAGTACATTAGCTTCACATGAATATAATTGTCTCTTTCCGGTTAATACAGGGCGTTCGCCGGAAAACGCTACCCTCCCAGTCTGTTGCCGTCGGCAACTTGCTCGGTCAGTGGGCCAGCATTTCCCGCCACACGGCACCGTGAATCACCGCACTGTTTAACACCTCCGCTGCCCCAACAGTGCAGTGACGCAGTATAATGGGACCCTTAGATTGTTAAGAACGGTTTCTTTGCATTGCAGCAAGTTTGTGACTTCAGTCTCTTATTAATCAGTGTTGTGAATAAACATTTCTTTGCGGTTTGGCTGGTTTGGGGCTTCATACTCTTACTAATCTGTACCGTGTTTGAGTGTGAGTAAAATTATGGTACGTTACAGTTTGCAACAAAGAATATTTCTCTACGATACATATGTGAAGAAGAAGTCGTTTAAAAAGTGTCGCAGTAAATTTCGTCGCGAATTTCCTGGCGCTTTACTGCCAGCTAAATCAACAATTCTGCGTCTGGTTAAAAAAGTAAGAGAAACGGGTTCATTTTTTAACAAAAAGAGACTGTCGGTCAACCGTATTCTCACAGAGGAGAAAATTGACGATATCGCTTTTCGACTAGAACAGTCACCCAAAAAAATCATTAAGTCACTTAGGGCAGCGTGTGTCTCGAAATATGTTCAGAAGATGTGAAATGTGCATTACACAAGAGGGTCAACACTTCCAGCATCTTTTATAAGGTAAGCTAATGAATTACGTCACATTTAAATGCTTAGCACATACAAATTTATGAAGTTTATGAAGCGTAATTATTATGAAATAGTCCGCGGCCGACGGTCGAACAATGCCGGAAGCTGACCACTCGCTCGCCGGGAGCAGTTTCTTCCTTGTAGCACTAACAGTGGGTTGCGTTTCCCGGCGAACGCCCTGTATTAGCACGAACTGAGTAACTTGCACAATTTTTCGCAGTATTTATGTATTCTCTTCAAAGATTGCGTGATAGCATAATTTACGAAGACTATTTAACTGAGCAGACAGAAGCTCCAGCTTAGACAGCAAGAACAACTGACGCTGAAATAAATAAATGTGCACAAAAACTTTGAGTGAAACTGATATCAGTATACACTAGGTTAGTGGTCCTTTCTGATATAGTCAATGAGAAGCATTGTTCCAGGAGCAGAACTTCGGGATGCCAAAAACAATTTCATCAGTGTTACTTTATACTACTTGATTATTGTGTATAAGCCCTTCAGGAAAGAAACACCAACTGTTTAAGAAAATTGTTACTTTATCTTGTGACTATATCACCATTACCCTTTGAAGGTGAAAGATGGTTGATAACCTTGAACCAAATGACTTACTTCAATACCTGCACAACATTTATTTCCCTCTCGATCCGGCCACCTCAGAAGTAAGTGCCACCGGCCACTTGTTTTAAGCAGGTTGTAACAGCCCTCAAGCCTAAAATTAAATGGAATTGTAGTTTATGAATCATTTGTAGTAAGCTAGAGTTTCGTTCAATATGATCTGGTATGTTTGGTTCACAATTAGTTGTAAATCAGTGCATATAGACTTTTTTTATCAAAATAAATTATTTTAAGCCATTTAATATGTTTAAGAACAGAATTGTGCAAGAGAATTGCTTAAATGTTGGTAATTCCAAGTATTAACGCAAGTTACGATGTCTAAAGGACAATTTACTACAGTTTAAAATGATTTCTGTGAATAATTTTGTGTTCAAGTATCTTTCATATCCATTTCTGACCATTTTGTAATGATGTTAAAAGATTATGTATTAATTCTGATTGTTTTTAATATGTTTCAATTGTTTAAGTAATTGTTAAAGTTCAAGAAATATCTGGCGGAAGCTTTTGAAGAGTTCTAGAAATTTCGATAGAGCCTATATAAAGAAATCAGCAGGAGGACAGTAGTAGTTTAAACAGATTCAATTTCGACTGCCAAGTACTGCGTTAGTAGTATTGTATGTGGAAGAAACGTTGTATGCAATCTCTGGATTGTATGAATGCCTGTAACCTGTATCGTTGATATCGTGTTTGATGAAAATAAACGGAAGATTAAACTGAATTGTATCATGGACTACTCAGTTACTGTATTAATTAAACCACGAACAATCTGACAAGGTGGTCAGTGTGAATCATGAGAAGGGGGAGGGGGAAGGGCCTGCGTCCCGCTAGGATTCAAACCGGGTTTGTTATACCCGTCGTACATAACAAATTGCAGGAAAGTGTGTGTGGCCGTTTGTCTACGAGACGTGTAACTTTCTGTATTGTTCATTATAAGAGCATTTGTATTTGCGAAATGTGTAGTTTATGAGGCAGAGATCGCAAACCATCCCAGTACTCGCAATCAGTACGGCAGGTACCAGGTGGACCAGGAAGCGTACCTGGTACCGTTGCGTTTCTCCGAAACGGTGTGCGGCGCCTTAACACACTGAGCCTCACTTAAGGGTACAATATTGATTATAACATATTAGTGATTTTTTTCAGCCCAGGTCCTTAGTTGCTGTAATAACTGTTTTATTTGATTATGTTTCCAACTTGCAACTAAACAAATGCTTTTCGATGGCAGACTCTTTTCGTAATTCTAAATGCATCAGATACAGTGTTTTATTGAGTTTTTCTTTGTTTGAATAGTGAGCTCTAATTTTGTTGTTTAACCAATTGGTTTCTGCTGTTTGCATTGCTTTTTGCTCTGGTATGGAACTGTTACGAACCTTAACGTTTACATAGTTTCGTTTTATGCAATTTTGTTTGCAAAATTTGTTGAAACGGATGTGCTGGATCGTCCGGTGTAGTTTAAAGTGAGTCTTTTTGTATTTGTTATATAAGCCTGTTGGAAAGGCTTCTGCCATCAAAAGCATTTGTTTACTGAATAGTCGGAAACATAACCCATAAAATAATATCGATTATTATTTAAATTTATCCACACTCCCCATCAAGATATGTATATTAAAGATATTACACTTAAAAATTGATATCTAAATTAATATTCATGTGCTTAAACATTGACCATTAATAAAATTTGAAAATATATCATCAATAAGCCAGTAAATTAAAGTGAATATTATAAATTTGCACGAAAGAAGTTCTGAAGCGAACCATTTTCATTTCAACATTCACAAAATATTTACGAAAGCATTGCCGCAGTGAAATGGAACGTCATTTAAATATGGTATTACGTGTGCAAAAGAAAACTTGTTTTGCTAACACAATTGCTGGAGTGAATAGTTTGAGGCACTTAGTGATATATTAGATATTCGCCTGAAGGTAACTCCGTGTGGCTGAGTGGTGGGTATTTATGCTTCGTGTCACGCTTAGGCGACCAATAAGCGTTCACAATAGCTCGCCGTCCGGCCTGCATAGCAAGTGACGGCAAGTGGTCGCTCGGTACCCCAGTCGCCTGCATCACTGCCCCCTGTAATAGAGTGCCGCAGAGCCCAGCCACCAGGGCGAACACCACTCCATGCTGGCTTACGGCTACGCTACCTATCAAAAACGCTGTATTGAATTTGAGTTTATCTGTACATGATGCCGGTACTTTAAAATTATTGATAACAGTAATCAGTGTTTCTAACTGTGATACAAGAGTTTCTCCTAGCGTATTGCTTCTGCACAATGTTGACGGGTGTCAAGCCGGATTTTTTTTTTTTTATAACACAGAACGTTTCAACAGCAGACCTACTGTCTTCATCAGGTCAAACAGTGTTTGTGCTATATACCACGACACCTACTGTAATGCCCTCGCATGTATTTCATGAATAAGAGTTCTTATTATTATATCATCACAGTAGTAGTATGCTGCAGAATGCACTATTTTACATGGTAAAGGTACCACAGACAGTTTTGGAAATGTGTGTTAAAGAGACATTTCATAATTACGTATTGCCTGTAATTATATATCGTTTAATCATTTATAATCAATAATTAATATAAAATTAGGCCTTTTATTAACTATTTAAGTTTAAGTCGTGTGGATGGCGAAGATAGAGCTCCTCAAGCAACCAGAAATGGTGGAAAATCTAGACGTCTTCGAATGGTACTTCACGTGTGCCTTTACTGCGTATCATAACGTCAGTACAGTACTTTGTCAATAGCCTCTTCCAACCATCCTCTCAAAATTACAAAAGTTCCGAAAGGATCTCATTTCTTATTATTATTATTTTTTTTTTTAAAATACTTAAATAATTTAGAGATAAATTTTTACAATTTAACGTGTAATGCACAGTTTCTTTTTATGTAAACTCTTTGACCGGTTTTATAATATATTTCTCTCAGACGAATTTACTACGTAATTACAGGGCGTTCGCCGGGAAACGCAACCCACTGTTAGCGCTACAAGGAAGAAACTGCTCGCGGCGAGCGAGCGGTCAGCTCCCGGCATTTTTCGACCGTCGGCCGCGGACTATTTCATAAACTTGTATGTGCTAAGCATTTAAATGTGACGTAATTCATTAGCTTACCTTATAAAAGATGCTGGAAGTGTTGACACTCTTGTGTAATGCACATTTCACATCTTCTGAACATATTTCGAGACACACGCTGCCCTAACTGACTTAATGATTTTTTGGGTGACTGTTCTAGTCGACAAGCGATATCGTCAATTTTCTCCTCTGTGAGAATACGGTTGACCGACAGTCTCTTTTTGTTAAAAAATGAACCCGTTTCTCTTACTTTTTTAACCAGACGCAGAATTGTTGATTTAGCTGGCAGTAAAGCGCCAGGATATTCGCGACGAAATTTACTGCGACACTTTTTAAACGACTTCTTCTTCACATATGTATCGTAGAGAAATATTCTTTGTTGCAAACTGTAACGTACCATAATTTTACTCACACTCAAACACGGTACAGATTAGTAAGAGTATGAAGCCCCAAACCAGCCAAACTGCAAAGAAACGTTTATTCACAACACCGATTAATAAGAGACTGAAGTCACAAACTAGCTACAATGCAAAGAAACCGTTCTTAACAATGTAAGGGTCACTGCACTGCACTGTTGGGGCAGCGGAGGTGTTAAACAGTGCGGTGATTCACGGTGCCGCGTGGCGGAAACTGCTGGCCCCGCTGTCCGAGCAAGTTGCCGACGGCAACAGACTGGGAGGGTAGCGTTTTCCGGCGAACGCCCTGTACTTCATGTACAAATCACGGTTTGTGTTGGTTTCCGTTACGTTCCCAAATCTTTAAGTTTCTTGAATGTTGCCTACCTGTTCATAATATCTCCTTTCATTTACATGTACGTTGTGCAATAACTATTAACGTGCTCTTTTCTAGTTGATAAAAGTAGCTAATGGTTCCTAATAATCGTTTTCATATACTGCGCAGTGATTAATGGTACAAATTGTTAAGTATCTCGTTTTATAAATGAAATACTGAGTCCCAGCAAATTAAGATTCAAATTTTTCTATTTTTCTTTAAAATATCAGACTCCAAAGACACTACGTGCCAACGCAAACACATGCTCCAGCAATTATAACAAACTTGAATACAACTCTTTGAATACTGAATACTTAGAACAAAAAACTCGTTTCTGCCTTTCGCTTATATAAACTTTCACAGAAAATTCCAGAATAATTCAAAGACTTCCGACCGACGTTTCTGGAATTCTAACAATACTTAAACAATTAAAATGACTTTAAAATAATTATAATTAATACAAAATCATTTACAATCATTATGAAATGCACTAAAATGACAATAAAATATACAGGGCGTTCGCCGGAAAACACTACCCTCCCAGTCTGTTGCGGTCGGCAACTTGCTCGGTCAGTGGAGGCAGTAACTCCCTCCACACGGCACCGTGAATCACCGCACTGTTTAACACCTCCGCTGCCCCAACAGTGCAGTGACACAGTATCATGGGACCCTTACATTGTTAAGAACGGTTTCTTTGCATTGTAGCTAGTTTGTGACTTCAGTCTCTTATTAATCAGTGTTGTGAATAAACGTTTCTTTGCGGTTTGGATGGTTTGGGGCTTCATACTCTTACTAATCTGTACCGTGTTTGAGTGTGAGTAAAATTATGGTACGTTACAGTTTGCAACAAAGAATATTTCTCTACGATACATATGTGAAGAAGAAGTCGTTTAAAAAGTGTCGCAGTAAATTTCGTCGCGAATTTCCTGGCGCTTTACTGCCAGCTAAATCAACAATTCTACGTCTGGTTAAAAAAGTAAGAGAAACGGGTTCATTTTTTAACAAAAAGAGACTGACGGTCAACCGTATTCTCACAGAGGAGAAAATTGACGATATCGCTTTTCGACTAGAACAGTCACCCAAAAAATCATTAAGTCTGTTAGGGCAGCGTGTGTCTCGAAATATGTTCAGAAGATGTGAAATGTGCATTACACAAGAGGGTCAACACTTCCAGCATCTTTTATAAGGTAAGCTAATGAATTACGTCACATTTAAATGCTTAGCACACAAGAGTTTATGAAGCGTAATTATTATGAAATAGTCCGCGGCCGACGGTCGAACAGTGCCGGAAGCTGACCGCTCGCTCGCCGGGAGCAGTTTCTTCCTTGTAGCGCTAACAGTGGGTTGCGTTTCCCGGCGAACGCCCTGTATTTACACAGAAAATTATCCACATAAATCAGTTCAAACTGTAGAAAATTGTCCTCTAAACATCGTAGCTCATCTCAATACTTGAAATTACAAACTTTTAACCAATGTTTCATGCATGGTCCTTGAACATATTAAATAGTATTCACATAGTTTCTTTCCACAAAACAAAATCCATTTACACTAATGCACAGTTAATTTAAAGAAAAATATAGAAAAACATATTCACTCAACTGCCAGGTTGCTACAAATAATTCATAAAATACAATTTCATTTAAGGTCTGAGTTTGAGAGCCGTTACAAGATGTCTTATTCGTAAATACGTAGTTGTCAATATGCTGATTATAAGCTGAGCAGATTAAACGTGGACTCTGTCTAAACAGCAGAATGCTGAAAATGCTATTTACGGGTTCGCTGAATCTGAGTTATGCCAAATAACTGTTCGAACTAATTTATGACCTTTCCAGGACTCACTTACGACACGGCGCTTTTACCTTCCCTCGAAAGAAAAAATAATTGAGTGATTATAAAAAAGAACTCTCGAAAAAAAGAAAACCTTCGGAAGACTTCCCATCAACTTCTCAAATATGCAGACTCAGAATTTTCAGGCAGCAGTCGCACACATGCACTTTCCTTACCATGACAATTAATGAAAATTGCTCACCAAAGAATCTAGGCTAATGCATCGGTAACTGACAAAAGGATGCTCCTCCCAGTTCACTCTAGTATTTATAATTTCTGTTTACATTATTAATTCTGGTGCAATTTATCCACACGTCTCCACGATAGAGTTGTTGCACGGAGCAACTCTGTTACAAATATTTTCGGCAGCTGTGAAATTTAACATATCACATAAACCAATAAACGTACAGATTTTTATATATATTAAAAAAAAACTTGTAGTGGGTCCTAATTGTTCTTAACAAAGCTCTAGAACCGTCACAAGCTCCGTACTACCCAAGTTCTAAGGCGTTAATCACATCTCGATCTTCAGTTCAAGCAGTGTAAGAGGGACAAAATTCGCTTTTTTTCTGATACGAATTAATACAGTATATGTGTGATGCGGTTGAAAAAATTAACTTCAAAACCCATTTTATCTGTTGACAATTAGTTACGTTTAAGGCCCGAATTTCATATAAATCTGGGTACACTGACTATGTATTTAACTTATTACTTGAATGACTGCGCATACAAAATCCGTGATTCCGCAAATTTGTTGAGTGTAAGACTGAATCATAAAGAGGTAAAGTTTTTAAACAGTCCACAGCAATTTTTTTTTTTTTTATAATTTTTATGACGTAGTTTAAAGGTCACTAGATCTTACAGGAATAAAATGTCCTTAATTTATGTTTACGTGACTAGTTCATCACTGTCGGATTTTCTTTCTTTTAAGTCACTTACAGCGATTTCTTACCAGTTTTTTTGAGAAAAGAATTACTTTCTCCACTCTTCTGAGTTAATTATTAGTGCAGGTATGAGCCTAAAAACTTTTTGTAAAGTATTTACATTGAAATCTTCTCATGGATGTATTATTATTTATTTTTAACTCAATAAGACATTCGTCAATCGTGGCGACTAAAGATTGGGCAGAAGCTTCTAGACTGGGAAAGAAAAAGTCATCTCACTTTATTAGGTAAAACATCCGGTAACATGTTGGAAAGTGTAACAAATTCATTGGAAAATCAAAACATTTACAACTGTGCCGAAAACTGAGTCACGTTGGCTTCGTGATAGACATTTTTTTACGCTGTGTATTATGATTTCCCTTGGAGGAAAGGGAAGAGCTTAATAAAAGCGGCCATTGTTTTGATTTACCAGCGCGAAGTAATTGTTTTGAATAAAAACACTGTATATATTCAATATAACAGCTACATCTCTGGATGTAGCTAAATACGCACTAACAAAGAAATAATGTAACCTTTGGAAAAGCTACGTTCAAACATTTGTATTATAGGTAGAAAAAATATTTGCGGCAATTTTTTTTTCCTATTGCACAAGTGAAAATCTTTTAATTTCGTTTATATTACGTCGAGTGAAGTTGCTAGCTTCATAAATATCGTTCAAAGTGTGTATTCGTTAAGCCCAAGCTAAAGTTTTGTTGACCATAGGTAAAAATTTAATTGTTAATTGTATCAATTGATACCTGACCAGTATGTTTGTTCAGCTAGAAATATTTTGACAGAAGGCTCTAGTTTGAACTTGATTTGATGAAAAAGCAGAAATATGCAGCTATTATCTCAAATAACACCAATGGATTAGTAAGAAATAAACATCTACCAAATACATAATTTTAGGATTATATCAAGCATTATTTAAAAACTTCAATGAAGATTCATAATGGATGATGTCTTGATGAAAGGTTAAACGTATACGGCAGTAAACAATAAAAACATTTCATTGGTAATCTTTATTAATAACACTGGTCGACAAGGTGTCTTCACAAGATATCTGATTACTGAATCTAGTGAATTTTTTCATGATGAATTGAGATATGAATCAGAATTTATCCATCAGGCACAGTTTTTTGTGATAGCTATTTTTTTTTAAATTTGATTTTAGCATCCTCTTTGACCTTTCATAGGAAGCTTTACCTTATATGTAGTGATTTTATTCAAGGTGTATTTAAGGA
>JARYHS010013631.1:85840036-85906240 GCA_031002005.1 Vandiemenella viatica
AAGAGTTGAGAAAAAAAATTAAAATTTATTCCGAATTTTACAACAAATGCAAAATTACATATTACAAAGTAAATAATTTAAATAAGACTTACCTTAAAATTCTTCTAATTATCAAGTAGATGGGAGAAATTAATCAATAGAATAATATTTTGAAGTTAAAAAACAACCACGTTTGAAAAATCGCCAATCTTCTATACAATCGTATAAGGAAAGGACATCTCAAGCCGTCCACTGTCACTGGGATGCTTCCTAGCGGACTGCCGAAGACGTCCTCAGTACTGAACGTGTTAAAATGATTAAAGACTTAAGTTGTGAAAATTCTGTGACTGGATAAAAGTGTCACGGTACATGGACTCTAAACTTAAAAAGTGTCGTAAACGAGTTTATAGGAGTATACCAGATCATCGAAAATGCCAAAAATAACCAATGGCAAGCGTTAGAGGGATTACAGACAACGCCTGAAAGACAAGCTGGACTCATGCGGCGATGAGCAAACATGTATCGTTGACCCCGGACGGAATGCATCTGCCGCGACTGATGTCTGTACAGGAGTGGACGATGCAGGACTTTTATATTACATTAGTAATCCTATAGCACAGGTGTCGTATTCCACGCTTTAAAGGTTTGTGGTCGTGGCTCAGACACAGTATCCGCAGATATTATTTATTTATTAGATGTGCACGCGGATTCGCCCACGTAGAATTTAAGATTCGTGCTGCCAGTTCACATATAAGAAATTTTCTGCGTAGGAGAAAGTAGAAGGATAGTCTCAAACCTCTTCCCCCGCCCCAATTCCTCTTTCCTAGATCTCCTACTTTCATTCGAAATGCAGGTTGTACTCAAATATATCAAACGCGTCTGCCACACTTTGTAATTCCAGCTAATTCGAAAGATTTTATTTTGAGGATGACCACACGAACGCTTCAGTAATGTTAACGGAGCTTCTCTGCAAGTTAACTGGCCTTGCTTGTGGACGAAAACAATGTTCCGTAGGGGCTAGAGTGCTAGCTCCGCGTGCCGAAGGCCGCCGGTTCGAATCCGGCCACGGGCATGGATGTTTAAGTGTTGTGTGTCTGTGTGAATGTCCTGTCCGTCCTGTGGCGTCCATACATTGGAAAATACAATATATTGGATGATGACTTATACACTGAAAACTACAAATTGCATTGAGCTGGCTGTATGGCCTTCGTTGCCAAATGCCATAAAAAAAAAAAACAATGTTCTATTTGAATAGACTATTACTGAACAGTTGAATTAACAGCCTGTTTTATTATTTCGCAACGTGTCGTTATCACATTGAAACCTAAAGCGAACTATAACTCACTTGATATAATCTATCACTATGTACAGTTCTGTTGAGATTGTTGGTTATTACTCGATCCTGCGCACACGTACAAAAAATTCAATATTTAACAAATTGACCTCAGTGTCACGGACGAAATTCTTACTAACGAGTATAAAATATCCTTTTTTCCTTATGGCTTTACGCCTCGTCGACGTCAATGTGATTAGAGGCGGGATGGATTGGGTCAAGGAACGGCAAGGAATTTGGCAATGGCCTTTTGAAGAAGTATCACGGTATTCCGCCTGAGTGATTTGAGGAAATCATGGAAAACGCAAATCTGGATGCCCGTACGGGGATTCGAGCAGGTGTCCTCCGGAATGCCAGGTCAGAGTTATCACCCACCCACGCTCGGTTAAAAAAAATTCTACTTATGAATCTATGAAATAAGCTGAAGGCTCATGTTGTCGTGATGACTGGTGACATGTTTTTTATTGATTGTGTATTCGGTCCTTATCGTAGCAGCTTTAACCTAACACTTTAATATGGTATCCGAACCACGAATGCTTTCTGACGTACGTCACATTTCGCAGCAAGCTGTTCCTCATGAGAGGTCAGGTTTCTGAAAATCCTCGCCGAGATCTCAATCTTTCAATCTCCAGTCTCACGTCTTTATCACTGAGCTATTAGACCATTCTGTAATGTGATTTGAAAACACATCCTCAATTTTTGTGTGAGTCGCGCGTACACAGACGAAAATTCCAAACTTTACTGTTTTTTGCCTCTGTTTCATTAGGAACGACGTAACTGTCGCTCTGTAAAGATTTTTTTTTTAAATGCTTTCATTAGTTTTTGTGAGATACGTGCACAGATAATAAACCATATACCAATATGGAGGCTGTATGTTACATAAGATTTTCTAGTTTAGTTATAATCCACTTATTAATTTTTATATTTCGCTGCAGCAGAGAACCTAAATCTAAAAATTGCTGTGTTGACATTTGTTAACATCAGGATGTACGTAATTAACCTGTATAAAAAGTATCCTATATCCTGATCAGTGACATACGCTATCACTATATGCAACTTAATTAAAATCTGGCTGTTAGATTTTGAATGAAGAACGAAAATGCAGAGAGAAACAAAAATTCGAAATTTTGTAGGTTTTGCATCTCTGTCGTCATCAGTAAACTCCTCTTCAAAACAATTATATGTACAGGTACCCATTTTCTACAATTTTTATTATATAGCAAATGTTATGTGCAGTGCAGGATCTACGGGGAAAAGGGTGGGTGCAATGTGCACTTACTCCGGGCGGCAAATTCAGGGGGGCGGAAAAATCATGTTTGGAGGGGAAGCAAATAGAAAATTCATGTGGAGATGACTTAAAAAAAAAACTCCACTACAACCCCGAGCGGCAACTATGGGTGCAGCAAAATCATGTTTGAAGGGGCGGGCGAATTTTATATTGCAGTGAACTTTTTATTTTTAAAAAAAATAAAAACTACTGCCCAGGGTTGCAGAATTATGTTTTGAGGGGGGCAGAAATCTCAAACTTTTTTTCCTGGCGTGTATATGTCTCTGTAATATCATGAATCGATAACTGTGTGAAAAGCTTCACAATAGATTTGGTTTCTTTCGCAGGCAGTTTATATAACGACAGTTATAAATCGTTATAACACAATTTTAATTTAATTCTTCAAAATATTACTTTGTTCCAAAATATATTGGTTTTTACCTTTGATTTATATGACAAATGTATAAAGTTTGACTTCTACACTGTATATACTCTCAATATTCACTTGTTTTATTAAATTAAACAGTACAAATATCCAGTGTTGCCTTCTCTACGGATTTATCGGTAGATCTAAAGTCTTTTTTTTAAAATATATATAAAAAGTTAGGATTTTGTTAAAATATCTACGGATTTTTACTACTTTTTATTATTTGTTGATATTTTTCCTTATATCCATGTTTTGTTAAACTTTGAGCGTACAGTGTTAATGCATTACAGAATTATTAATAACTGTGAATCGTTTCCGTGCAACTGCTCGTGTGAACCAACGATTGAAATGAAATAAAGCCTATATTCTGTTTGATTCTATATTTTATTATCTTAAAAGACCGTTATATAGAAGTATAGGGGCACTTCGGGGCACTTATTATGGACGGTGACACGCTCGTTGGCACGGTATCTTAACATTTTTGTCACAGAACATATACTAAATTTAATGTCAACAAAGAAAATGTATGGTCCCTGAAAAAAAAAAAAAAGGTTGGTACAACAGCAGTAGTGATGAAAGTGAGGCTATGTAAAATATGTTCAGTGATATTTCTTTCTTTCAATGTAGAATATTATTTTGTATTTCAAATTTTAAAGACCTGGAAATAGAACGTATTGTCAATCTTGACTCTCTCTTCAATAATTAATGTTTCAGTCATTCAGTCTCCGGATATTTAAACCCAATCTACGGAAATTTTAGCGGCCATCTGCGGGTATTTAAAGCCAAGTGGCTGACAGCACTGCAAATACCTATTAACGTGGCTGATGTATGCGCAGCGGGATTTTGATTTAATACAGTCATAATGTGACAGAACAGAAATATTTTAATAAGAAAATTATATTTTTGTTTCCTGAGAGTAGATAGAAATTATTAATATATATACTCTTAGAGAGAAAAGCAATAAGATATAAGTTGCTATGGAGATAAGAACTCGAGAGATGTTAGTTATCAGCGTAGATTGAATGCTCGAGATAATCATTGCCAAAAAACGAACCTGCATCTTCTGAGAGTAACCAATTTCATTGTAATCCCTAGTAGATTCAAATAATATAAAATAAACCATATGTGTTTGGATCGAAAGAACTGAATCTTTATATATAAAGATGAGTGTATGTTTGTTTGTTTGTTAGTTTGTTCTTCATACAAATCCACAGTTTTCATCCGATCTTCATGAAACTTTGCACACTTATCCTTTGAAACAAGGAGAAAAATACTTTCTACATTTGGTTGAAAAATTATCTTTATAAATAACACATGTTGTCTCATAACTTCGAAATACGGCGTAGACAGACACGTTGGATATGGACGTCTTCGTACCGTGTTTCCGTGTAGTGGACTGGCAGCTCAGTAGTTAAAGCGCTTGCTTACGAACGTCGTGGTCTCCAGTTCAAATCTCCGTGGACTCTAAGACTTTTAAAAATTGTTTTTCATCGCAAGAGTCAGCCCTGGGCCGTAGGTTATTCGGACTGAATGTTAAACTGTAGATATTAGAAAGTTAGGGGTGCAATGCGAGGCAAATCGTAGGTAGTCTTGCAATGCTGTAGGTGTACACTTTTTTACGTTATAATGATCACTCAGACCCTATCGAATGGTGACAGAAATATGTTGGAAATTGATTCTCTTCAAGAGACAGGTTCAACGGTACAATGATATAGTGTTAGCTTTCCTGTCATATTATTCCGTCTCTATATTGTTGGGGACCAATCCTTCGTTACCAACAACTTTCTATATTTAATTCTGGCAAAAAAATTCTTAATCCACGCGTACGAAGTCGCGGGTACGAGTTAGTTATCAGTATACGATAAGAGTCACAATAAGACTCGCAATCCAACATAGTTCACTCTGTCTGTCAGATTTAACAGCAAAATCGAGGAGGAGGTTTCTCCACAACCTGAACCAGGACTGTTAGAGGAAGATACAACGTTACTGCTGACCGGTTCCACTGTGCGGTATGAAGCTGCCCGTTTGCACGGTACAATTCATTAGGAAAAACATTGCTGTACGGCTGGAAACACGCAAATAAAAGCGGACCGAGTTGTGGTCATCGAACTGCGGTGAACGAGCAAGCGCGGTGCAGCGGAGGAGAGGCCAACTTCCCTCCAATGAAAGGCCGCGTCCCGCCGCTCTATTTCCGCCCATGCCGAATTCGCTGTGCTGCTTCCGAAGGGCAAATCCCCAAACGCAATTCTGCGAGGCAAGCGGGCGAGCGCCCGTTATTTTATGCTTTAACGAGGTAATGTTAGCGGTCAGGCGGACAAGGCTGAGCGGTCGCCAATGCAAAAATAAAAGATAAAGGCGCTCGCCGTAAATATTGTATAGGACACCATTGAACTGAAGAATTTGTTCTTACACAGGATCATTGGTTCCCTAATGTCACAGTCAGTTTCTTTTTTTCCTTTCAGAAATCTCTCGATTGGTTGATGTAAACTTCCATCACTTACTGGCTTGATCTAACTTCTACATACAAACATCCTCAATGATTTACTTCATGTATTCTAATCTTTGTCTTCCTCTATAGTTCCTACCTTCGACTGTTGCATGTACTAATAAATTTCAAATCCAAAGTCAAAGATTCTCTTTCCGGAGTTTCTGTATTGAATGCAAATAATTTTGGTCATGGTAAATATTTAAAATAAAAATATTTCTGATATTCGAGAAGACACCTTTCGCTACTTTTATTCTGTTTTCGTCACAGTTCTTGCTTGAGTCAATATTTATTTAGTTCATAAACAATGGAATTAGTTTTCTTGTCGTATCAAATCTGACCATGTTTCTAATTTTATCTACTGCTATCACTGTCACCCTTTATTCCTACATCGCTCTGAATTTGTTCCAAATTCCCCTACCATTTTTTTTCTCATCAGTAAATCACCACAACCTCACTCTTGTCTCGTAGTCACCCAAAATCGCTTAAACATTTCAACGAAACATTTACAGTATCAAAAGTTAAAATAAAAGGTTGTATAAATTAATAATACGGCCGCCAGTGAAATTAAACTCTTAATAATATATTTGCCTTAATTAAAGATAGTTATCTCACGAAATAAAAGTTAGTAAGTCCAATAGTGAACATGTTTAATAGTAGCAAAACTCCTGCAACCATCAGATAGCTAGAAAATTAGATCAAACTTGACTATTTCCTAGAAGAACAGATTGAAATCGGGTTTGTACCTCGCGTAATAATTTCTTAAATAGCTCATCGAATATGTTTGGAGTTGGCGGAACTGATTTATGTATTTTACAGCTAATCCCACTCATTATTCTGGCATACCACATCGCGACTCTGGACAAAATGTTATTACTGCCAAACTTGCGCTACCCATAATAACTGGTATTACTTCTCAGAAATGAACAGGCCCACCTGGAAAGACCTATCGTACGGCGTAAGTGAACTTGAAATGAATTATACTAACAATTTTTCTACAATCCCTGAAATTACGTAAGACTTATTACCAGCCAACTGAAACAGTCCGATAGCATGCCAGTGACCAAACCTCAAAAGTATTGTTCTACTTGGAACAAGTCACCACTGAACTCAAATGACATACTAATTGCTATCATCTCAAAACTTTCATAGAAATGAAAACGTATTATGAAAATAAGAGACATAATTAAAGAAAAATAAGGATATTGAACTTAATGCCAGTTAAATCGAAATTATGGCCAGTATATGTAAAGGTAAAACTGTACAAATATAACTCATATAGTACAGTTCTGTTTCAAACCGCATTATACAATTCATTTCGATAAGCACGATGGAGCAGCCTCTATCGCTTGGTTGTGTAATTGATTACTCTGTTCGTTGTGACAATTGGAAGCTTTGTCATGATTACCGATAAATCATGTATCAGCCGCCCCTTTGTAGATTAGCTGGGAGTTAGTCTAGGAACTAAGTCGGCTTGCTTTTAGGACCCATAAGAAAAACAGTTTATCAACGATGAAAAACCTTTCTATTGAGCTGCCATAAATCTAAGAATTGGCTAGGATGGAACTATGAGCCAATGGCGTTCACGGAAATTAAATTTCTTAATTTCGACTGTGTACAGGAAGAATGTTTAATGATCTATTCGTAACATTGTATCTGTAAAAATGTTTATTAGTACATTTAGTGCTTTTAACAGTCGTCGTATAACTTCCGACTGGAAATTTGTATGTATTGGACTTGTTACGAAATTTAATTTAGAATTTATATTTACTACAGCTGATGAGCGAAGAAATTTGAAGTAAATTCAACAATTGTTTTATGAAACTCGTTTTCTTTGGTTTCACTTGAGTCGCAATTTCATATTTCTTACAACACATCTGTATCGGATCAGCGATAAAGTACGCAGTAGATAATGAACAGTACGCGAACATCGTACTTTTCACTGACTGCTGATGTAAACAAAACGCTTGATGCAGGTAGCTAGCATTTCATCCGATAATTGATAATCCTAAGTAATCCTATCAATTTACGGGCAAATTGAAAATCTGGGAACCAATTGAGCCGATGCAAATACGTCATAGAATCAACAAAAAATGTGTGGATTAGTAATGAATTGACGGAACTTTCTCCCATATATCGGAAATATTACCGCCCTGTAGTTAATGCTGCTGTTTTGCAAAATGGTTTTCCAGGGATGAAACCTACCAACGAATGAAAGTATCCTCTACATGCAATTATGATCTGAGTTGTTGTCAGACTTGCTGATAGACCACGTTCTTGTGGAACAAGAATTTTTTTTCAGGCACAAGTTACACATGAAATTAAGAGCTATTAAACCGTATCTTTTTTCTCTAACACTTCTGCATGAGTTTGTTTTTACAGTACCGGAAATGGAACTGCAGTAATAAACCGATCTGAACCTAGAAAATTCGTAAGATTTAAGAGTAAGCAAAGTACTGCTATAAGTGTGATTATGATTTTAAGTTTCAAACTAGTAGCTATTACCTACAAATTATTCAAGATTCTTATTTGTTTAATTTGATGGCTGAAGAAATGGCTTAAGTCAATAATCTTCTTTTACTCATACACTGATCTGCCAGAACATTATGACCATCTAACTAATAGCCGGTATGTCCGTCTATGGCAAGGATAACAGCGGCGACCCGGCTTGGCATGGAAACAATGAGGCTATGTAAGGTCGCTGGAGGGATTTGGCACCACATCTGCACATTTAATTCTCGTAATTACGGGGAGGGGGGTGATGAGCTCTGACGCCACATTCAATCACATCCCAGATGTGTTCGATCGGGTTCGGATCTGCCAAGTTGGGGGCAGCACATCAATTGCAACTCGCCACTGTGTTCCTCGAACCACTCCATCACACTCCTGGCCTTGTGACATGGCGCATTATCTTGTTGAAAAACGCCACTGCCGTTGGGAAACGTGGTCGTCATGAAGGGGTGGACGTGGTCTGCAACCAGTGTACGATACTTAATGGCCGTCATGGTGGCTTGCACGAGATCCACTGGACCCATGGATGCCCACGTGAATGTTCCCCAGAGCGTAATTGAGCCGCCGCCAGCTTGTTTCCGTCCCGCAGTACAGGTGTCAAGAAGCTGTTCCCTTGGAAAACGACGGATTCACACCCTACCATCGGCATGATGAAGAAGATATAGGGATTCATCAGACCACGCAACATTCTGCAGTGCGTGCGACAACGACCAGTGATGATGGTCACGTGCCCATTTCAGTCTTTTTTTTTTTTTTTTTTTTTTTTTTTTTTACTGCTTTACGTCTTTTTTTAACATCGAGGTCTTTAGAGACGGGAAAGGATGGGGGGGCAAGGATGGGGGCAAGGAATGGGAAGGAATTCGGCCATGGCCTTTTTGAAGGAAGCATCCCGGCATTTGCCTGTAGTGATTTGGGGAAACCATGGAAAACCCAAATCTGGATGCCCGGACGGGGATTCGAACCGCCGTCCTCCCGAATGCGAGGCGAGAATCGTTTTTGGCGATGTCGTGGTGTTAACATTAGCAGATGCATGGGTCGTCAGCCGAGGAGACCCAATATTAGGAGTGTTCGGTGCACTGTGTGTTCAGACACACTTGTACTCTGCCCAGCATAAAAGTCTGATGTTAGTTCCATCATAGTTCACCGCCTTTCCTGATTTATCAGTCTGCCCAGCCTATGACGTCCGATATCTGTAATGAGGGGTGGCAGCCCATCCCCTCTAAGTTTGGACGTGGTTTCACCTTTGTTTCACCACTTATTGAAGACATTCACCACAGCACTCCTCGAACACCCGCCAAGTCGTGCAGTTTCTGAAATGCTAGTGCCAAGCCTCCGGGCCATCACAATCTGCCCTCGGATAGATCGCTCGCCTTCCCCATTCTAACCACGAATAGCACATTCACTCATACTAAGTGCACCGTGTGTGTGTCAAAATAGCAGTCATTCGTCTTCAGGTGACGCCGCTATGGCTTGGACTGGTTTATTTCGATAGTAGGTAGGTGGTAATAATCTTCGGGCTAATCAGTGTATATTTAGTGATTATCAACAGTCCCACAATGTTACTTCCAAGTTGAATATCTTTACTTTGGAGTGGTGGTACTTTATTATAGAGGAGATACGTTATATCTTACCAAGCGTGGTGGGTGAGCAGTAACGCTCTGGCCTTTCATTTGGGAGGAAGCAGATTCTGATCCCCATCCTGCCATCCATATATCGATTTTCCATGGTTTTCAGAAATCACTCTAGGCTAATGCCGGGATTGTTCCTTCTAAAGGCCACGGATGAATTATTTTCCTTTTCCAGTCTTTTCGTGCCTTTGATCATCTCGACGGCGACGGGGTGTAAAGCCGAAAGAAAAAAAAGTTGTATCTTTCGTTTGAACATTTGATTTGTATTTCATACTACTGACGATTGAAGAAAGTTAAAACTAAAACACAGCAAATGTGAGACTGGTCACAAAAGGATTTAACAAAATTGGATAGGTACGGTTACCGAATTAGCGAGAAAATTTTTTCGAATGGAATTATTTTCAAACTTTGAAATAATAGTGTATTCTGTCGTAGGAAAGTCTGAGCCAGCCAGACGACGTACTTTGATACTCAAATATTAAATTAATCGAACAGTATAAAATCACTATTCAGTTATGGTATAAACTTGGCACTACAACTGCACATACCTTTTTAAAAGTAATTTCTCTGTATTACTTACTTTCTTGATATTTACCCCTTTAAAACGTCTTCACTAATAAATTGACTTAAAAGGTCCCACACACAAAACACAATCCATTAAACCTATTTTTCAATGTCAGTTAATGTAAAATTGATCCTCAATTAGTAAACTCAAAAAAAGTTGCCATATTTGCAAAATAATCTTCCACAGAGATTTCCAAATTATAATATACTGTTGGGAACATTTCACCTCCCAACCCTGAAAACAGGGTATCAGGGTCCACTAAACAAACAAATGAATAATTTTAATAATTTTTCGTACAGTCTCCTGATTGTTTTAACAGAACTTGACCAATTTGTAAATTTCGTTTAAGTCCATCTATTCTCTACTGCTTTATTATACTGAAAAACGTTTGGCAGTTGATTTTGGCTGTTACAAAATTATAGTTGTGACTTTTTAATTTTAAGTTACTTTAAACAGCAGTTCTGAAATTTTCATAAATCTTTAGAGCACTTGTATTTATTTTGTCTTAATATATCAAAGCAATGAGTTCGAAAAGGCAACGTTCAAGCAAACGAATGTATGAAGACTGTTTCAATGTCCGTTTCATTAGACCAAGACTGTAGTTTCAACACAATAAGTATTTTTAAACACATATAATACTTTATAAAGTAGATAGCACAGCTCTCTCATTTGTCAGCTAAGTGAAAGTTAACAACTTCACTTCTTGCCCTCGGTCGTGATTTCAGAAGTGTAATTGCGTTTAGTAACAACTACCATTAATGGAGTTCCCCCGCTTTCAGGCCAGCGAGTAGTCATTTAAATGCAAAGCGTGTGGGACGAACTCACAACACATACTTTGCGGTCCAGGGAGCGACAAAAAAGATGACCGTTAGTTTCGTAATGTGTGGGGTCTGAGCGGAGTGTACCCCGTTACATTTTCTGTTCCTTTTCAAAGAAGAAGAAATATTATCACCTTATTGTTTATTGTGCAGTATTCTCCTTTACCCGGAGGTTGCAGCTTCTTTACGTCAAAGACTAGTCTCTGTTATATTTTTGTCATTTCTTTATTTCATTGATAAACCCTTTATATGCCTCTTCCCCTTCCTCGACTTCCTTCCATAGATTCCCGGAACAAAGATACTAACTATATTGTGTAAAGCAATGTCTGTCCAGCCATGTTATTTATTTAAGAAGAGAAGTATTGTCGTCTTTGGCCATGTATGGGGTTCTTGACCTCTTTATGTTTTCTTGATAAACAACTTTATAGCGTTCATTTGAAACTTACATTTCCCGTAGAAAATTATGTAGAGCAAACTTCAGTGAAAATTTATGGTTTTTATTTTTTCAAAGCCATTGCCATCTAAAGGTCAGGCAAAGATCGTCTTATACAGTTCTCCTTCTGATAGGGCACGATGGGCTGGGTGTGAATGAGGCAAATCAGCTAAAAACAATCGCCTATTTCTTCCAGATCTCCTAAACAGTGTATTGCTTAGTTCTTTCGAATCCCTTAACGGAAAAAAACAATGGGGAAGGGTTATGTCAGGTTCCTGACTAGCAGTGACGTAACAAGGTTAAGATATTATTTATGGCCTAACATGAGCCACTGTAACTTCACTGAAAAACAGGCGAAGACTCACAACACTTAATTTACAGTGTATAGAGCTGGATGTGAAAAACTTGATAGCAATTTACAATATCAATAATAATCTTCATGCAAGGATTGTTATACATGGTCTTCTAAAGCAACCATTACAACGTTAACCTGGATTGATTTCGGAAAACAATGGATACAAAAATATGAATGATCGGACGAGGGTTTGAAACCACGTCTACCCGAACGCCAAGCCAGAGCGTTTGCACTCATCCTGGTCAAGCTAAGCTAACTAGTAATGATAATGTAGAAACAAATTTAAAAAAAGAAAAACCTGGGAAAGTAAGCCTGATCAAACCAAATGAGCTCATATCTCTACTGCTGCTTCAGTGTGCATCTAGTATTGCAAGGATTCCCTGACTACCTCAAAATATGAAGCTTAGGTGAGTGACTAATTCCGAGAGTACGAGTATTCTGAGACCGACTTGTGTATGCAAGAGACATTTTCCTCGAGCTTCTCCCTTTCCCCCCCCCCTCCACCACGATTCCTCCCCGGAGGGGATACCTTTAGCCGATAATACAACGAGATGATGTCATCATTTCCAATAATGAGATGCTGCTAGCTTCAAGTCAAATACATCATGGCTCGCTAAAATCTCACAACTTAAAATTTTCCTCTGTGATGAGTTATGGTGTTTATAAATCTCTATACACGACTCAACATCTAATTAAAACTATTGACGGAAGCATTTCTGCGGTCAACTCAAGGAACTACTCTTTTTATGTTCGCTTCCGTTTTAAATCCCAAAACATGAAATAGATAGATAAACAAAGTAAATAGCTTAATTGTGTTATTGTTCATCGAGTTTATTTGTAATCCTATTTTTCTCTTCTTATTAGAAGTTCATGCTAAATGGTGTATAACTAATAAGTTAGAGAAATTCAAACTTCCAGTAATATGTGGTTTATCCATTTTCTTAAATTAAATGTTTCTCGATACTGAATCATGTTGTATAGATGTGTGATGATGGAGAGACATCAAAGCGAAGAGTTATTCCAACAGTCTTTTACCGGGGCGTAGCTAGCGTCGGGCAGACAAATATTAGAGTGAAAAAATACATGAAAATAAAAAATTTCACTTTTAATATCGAAAAATAAATTTTGTCAAAATGTAGCCAGTTCCCACTCATACTAGTTCTTGAATAAGTTTTTTTTTTTTTTTTTTTTTTTTTTTTTTTTCAAGCAAAATCTTTTTTAACAAGTATTTTTATTAAATTTCCTTGCTTTTACCGCACCGTAAAGCTAATTCTGGTAAGAATGTTAGAAAGTTGTGCTGGTTAATGTGCTTAGGATGCCACAAGCTTACGAATCGGTTAGACATTTAACCCTTTGCTAGTTGATAAAATTGTAAGAGTTAGGAATAAATAACGAAATAAACATTAATTATATGTGAAGAACATGCATTTGCGGGCGGATCAGCAGTGAATTCCCACCAGCAGTCATTGAATGGTGTCGAAGAAACATCACCTGACTTTCCAGGAATTAATATTCTTTAAACGAAAATTCCCACTCTAGTTTGTGATGTCTGAATTTAGCTACACTGCTAAATGCTACAACAAATACAAACGAAATGAGCTATGTGACTAATTAAATTAATATTATTCTAAAATGTTTCTCAGACAAGCAAATGTCCTGTGTACCAAGGAACCTTGCTACGATTCAACATGGTTCTCTTTGAGAAATCATGAAAATCTGAAATATGAATATGTGGTTATTTTTAAATGTTGGTCAAAACATACAGCTGACTATTTCTTTGTTATATGTATCTTTTATTGAATCAGTTGCAGAAATTACATTTAAAGACACAAGAGGTGAATTATTACCTTTATGTGTCATTTCTTGAAACGCCTATTTTGTTAACTTAGTTCAAACTCTCTTCGGTCAGACACGAGAGTATCACTTCGGAGTGGACTACAATGAAAACAGTGATAATTTAATGATTTTCTTTAGACTAAATGAAGCAATAACAAAATTCTTCACTTTTATTTACAGCCCCTGTGGGAATGAGAACAGAGAACCATTAACGGCCCTTTCATTCAAAATTTTAATGTTTTCATACGGATTTTGAACAGTTGGCTCTTTTATTTCATGAAGCTGAATCTGGTACTTACTAAAAGACAGAAAGTTATTTTTTAATTTTTTGAGCTTTGACTGTTTTGAACACTCCTGCTGGCGTTATTAACAATACAACGTAATCTACTGAATGGAGTTTATTCAGGTTACTACAGTGGTAAAGTTATTGTTTCCCGTAGAAAGAGCCCAACATTTCAAGTCTGTTTTTTATAACTCATTTATTTTCTAATGTAAACATTTTATAAGTAGATGTTCATACTTATGAAATGTAGTATTTAAAGCGTATTACATGTTCCGCGCTCAATTTTCATATTAAATATAACGTTAAAAGTACCCATAATTAGTGATACGATAAAGTTAAGCTACATCACTTGTTGGCTGCCCGAAGTAGTTATAACTCTTTAACTGCTGTTATAAAGATTTTATTTACTACCAAACCTAAGATTAGAAAAGACAAAGAGAAAATTCTTGCTGTCACTAATGGATTTCATATTTATGTAATATCAGTGAACAAGAGATATTAGTGATATCTTCCATGATTAAAATCTTGTCGGCTAACTAGCACAGTTAGTCCATCAATAAAAACGACGTTTCGGCGCTAATAACTCTGCCACCATTATCAAGTGACTTGAAAATGGCGGCAGAGTTGTGACCGCCGAAACGTTTTATCTATGGAATAACTTGGATAGTTACCCGAGAAGATTTTATTCATATTCAACGCCGAGAAAACCTCCAGTCTTAGATGTTTTCCGTTGCAGCTATTGCATTTTTTTTTCATTCTTTATTGTATTACCTCCTGTTGATGTTAACACTAGTCATCCCATTGCAACATCAGAGGCATTAATTCTCCGTACGGATCAAAGAGAAAGTAACGAACTAGACACTTAAAATTTAGCGGCTAAACATTTTCAAATATAATGATTGGTATGTGGATAGAGTCTAAATTGAACATACAACAGTATTAGGTAACAAATAACATATTCAGCAGAACAAATTATGGTCTAAAATCAACTTTTGATCACAGGGGTTATCTTTAGTATTTTATCTGGCAACTTTTAAAAGTCGGTTTCCTGCTTTCGGATTTTCTTGCAATAATTATTTTGATTATTATTTGATACGCAAGAATTGGATGTAATATGTAAATGAATTTTCCCAAATACACAGTCTTGGAGGTGTAACAGAAAGGATTATACATTTTGAAGCTTAATGGTACCATTAAATAAAGATGATTAAATATTAAAATCATAGATACTCAACCATAGGAACATTTTTTTGATTCAATCATCACCCACAGTATCAATTATAACAGTAAATACGTAAGTCTCCAAGAATCGTACACAATATTACTGGTAGTAGCAAGTTGTTAAGCTCCATTCTTGGCCTTTACATAACATACATTACTTTTTCAATCTTCTTAAGTACCAAGTAACTAATATGAAAGTTTAGAGAATTCATTTAGGGATTCAATACACTGGGGCTTCGCAGAAAAAAGAAATCTGCGCAAAAGTTTGTCTTTCTCTCCAGTCATTTCTTGCATTTCCCGATTAAACTAAAATATAATTGTTTTATCAATGTCTGCTAGTTTCATACAACCGCGGAATGTGATTTACTAGAATTTTAAGTATACTTAAAATAAATTACCGCAAATTTTCTTCAGAGTAAGAAATAAGAACGCATTTTTTTTTTTTTTTAAGGGAAAGATGGCTCGATTGTTTTGGTAAACAGTTACGGATTTATTGGATTATTCACATAATCACCGCCATTGTAACATGCAGATAACATTAATAAACGTGGTATGAATTACAAAAAGTGTCTAGTTTCGTACTAGTTATTTTGTTTTCACGAACTAGTTGTATTTGAGAAACAATTAGACTCTTAAATGGTGATTCTCGAGTATATCTGTTCAGTATATTTTCGCTGTTCAAAAATTATGTGTCTAGTTTGTTTTTGTAGTTTATTTCTTTTCATTGCTATTAAAAAACACCAGCTACGGTGAATCTTTTGTTATCCTGAACAGCTAGGATGCAACTGATAACTTTTTGCATGTGTATAATTGCTTTCGTTTCTCAATAGTTTGTACCTACCTAATAAGAAATCTTGTTACCATTTAGAGATTAATCAATATATGGCGACTGTCTTTGGGCTGATGTTGTTTAAGCTGTGTCGAGTGAAATCGCAGAGCAGACATGCATGCAGCCTTGCGACCGTGAGGCCCGGGGCGGAGAGTCTCTTTGGGCCGTAGAGTGGCCCTCGGGCCTCTGCTCTCGCCCCTAGAGACGTTCCCCCCACCCCTCTCCTACCCTCTGCAGAGCTCGCTATTTTTAGTCCACTGAGGCCCACTCCCGGGCAACTGCTATGTCTGCTCCAACTTCAAAACAAATGTGTTACAGTGACACGGAATGGATAATTTCTCACCTCAATTCACGTAAACAGCATTGATATTTGTATGGAATGTCCCACTTCTGTGTAATCCATTGTAAATGAACCATTAATATATTTCATCAGACATTTAATTTCTCACAACAATCTAGACTGTGTCTTACGAGCCTTCCTAACAATTACCCTGGAGTCTGTGAAAGAGGTGAAGTGGTGATAGTCACTTGATCCATTTCGTTGTCCGTTCTTGTTACCTTCAGCCCTCAACTTTCCCTTCCACGATCTTCTCCTCCAAACTATCTCTTCTTACGCATGGAGGATTTTCTGCTTGATTTGGGAAGAAAAAGTTTTAAAGATGTTAAGTTCCTGTGGTTTCGACGTATGTAGACTTCATTCATACACACAATACACACAGCATTCTACGTCAACATATATACTGATATACACTTCTGATACCCAATATATATATATGTACATATAGCGAGTGTCCTGGAATGAAAGGATAATCCTGAAACCGCACATAGGTCACATTATTTCCTACTATATGAAAAAAATTTATTTTATTAAAAGTATCGCCATTTTCGAGATATTCATTTTACTATATTTTTTTCTTCGAAACATGTGACTATGTTAAGTTTATTCCTCGTCATTTCTACAAATTAAGAGTTTTTGAACCCTGTATTTTTTATTTTAAATTTAATCAAGGTTGTTTGAGTCATCTCAAACAATGAATGTTCTTTTCTTCTTAAACCGTTAAAAAATATTATGTAAAAAGTGTATACAAATTTATTCAAACGGCTGATGACAGCCTGTGGTGTAAAAAAAATTACTACGCGGATCGTGCCAATTACATTAAAAGTTTCTCCGTTTTTGCCAATTTTAAAATGGTATAATTGTTTAACATTCCTTTTAAAATTATGTTTTATGGTAGTTGTAAAGCACGAAGGTTGGTATTTTGGGCTTTATTAAAATAAAATTCTATTGAATTAAATACCATAAAACAATAATTTTAAAATAAGTATGAAATAATTATACCATTTTAAGATTTTTTATAAGTTTTTATTTAACTTTTTAAGAAAAAGAGAACATTGTTTCAGATTTCTTTGAGTAAATTTAAAATAAAACGGGGTTCAAAAAGTATTTATTTGTAGTAATGCCATGGAATAAACTGAAACAAAGTCTCAAGTTTCGAAAAAATTAATATCTCTAAAATGTTGAGACTTTTAGTAAAATAAAATTTTGTAAAATGGTAGGAAATAATATGACCTATATGCGGTTGCATTCCTGGACGTTCTGTATATATATACCCTTCTTAACAAGTAACTTAATTTGAATTCCTTATTTATATTTGTTAATATGATGACTGCTTATCTTCTTAGTGGTACATGGATGACGGGAAAGTTTTATTATCCGAACATATGGGTAACATATTACACGTGGCTTCCTACCAGTATGATTTGCTTGGTAAAGATCTGAATCTATACACCGTGGGTTAACTTTCCCAGCAAAATCAAAACAAATTCCGAACCCGGAGAGTGAGCAATTAACTCTCTGGAATGATATACAGGAAGACTCGGCTTTTACTACCGGTCTGGTGTTCCTGATTTCGGTTATTCACGAATTTATTCTAGGCGGATTGTTGGATAATTCCTTCAAAAAATCAATCCCGTCCCTTGTCCTCAGACCACTCCCGACTCTATTGACATCAACGTCAAAAACAAGTTGTTTTTGTTGTTGTTGTTGTTAAAACAACAACAAAGTTTCAATTCTTGTTCAATCAGCATTAGGTTAATAGGGTGGAAGATAAGTAAAGTGAATTCTCAAAATTAATATTTTTTGGTGGCATCAGTTATAACAAAGAGATACTAAAAACTCATTAATTCTAAGAGTTAAAATATATAGTGGATGTAAGATAGATGATATGTTCCCGTATTCCGAGAAAACAACGCTCTTGCACTCATTACGTAAGATCATTCTATTGTATAAAAAGCATAGTCAATATTCAAGGTAGGTATAAGTTCAATACTAAATATTTGAAATTAATAAATAAACTGAAATGTACTTAAGTCTCAATTGTTGCAACAAATAGACTCTTTCTAATCTCAGTATGAGACAAAAATATTGTATGTTTGAAACATAGGCATTACATGTACTGAAACATGTCGTCATACCTGCGCAAATGAGAACATACCGTCTTTGTCACGTCTTGGGATTTGACCTTACAAAGGGTTCTGGAATACCTCTCCAGACTTATAGACAAACACCCAATTAAAGAAAAAGCAAAACGTTGACGACAACACGTCACTTAATACTCAGCAAAGAACCGCGGCATAACAGGGTTAATGTAACAATACTAAGATCTAGTTTCATCTTAATTACAGTCACATAAATAAATAAATTTGTGTCTTGATAGTGATACGAAGAGATTAATTATAAGTTTGTATGACTGTATAGATTTTTGATAGATGGAAATTGTTTAAATTGACTGTAACTGGATTAAAAACAGTACAGTGTTTGCAATTTTGATTAAAAGACTGTAATTAAGAATGTTGTGTAAACAGTAGTGTTTTAAGTGTGATTTTCGACTCTCTGAAAAAATTTAATTTTTTCTTGTTATATTTAAATGCTTGTAAATAACTTTTACTTTCATTTAAACATGTGTCTTAGAGATTTTAAGTGATTTCTAGAAGTTAAATTGCTTGTATACGATATCTATTGTTGAAGCGAATTGTCACAAGCGTCTGTCGTCGCTTATGACTTATCTCTTAAAATTCGGCGACATCTATCTAATCTACAGAGATGGCTAGCGGGTGACCTCGCTCAGAACGCTATGTCATCTATTTATTAACGTGCATTAAATTTTACGAAGGAAGTGTGACGCATTGTTCAAGTATGTTTCTCTGAGAGTTTCGTTGATATGAAGTTAAGTAAAAAGTGATCTATGGTGTTGCCATTCAAGATACTGTTATTGAAAAGTATAAGGAAATTAGTACATACTTTGGTGAAAGTTAAAAATCACCTAGCGACTTGCAAATTAGCTATAAATCTACGTAAATCAGTAATTGGCAGCAATATTCTACAACAAATATTTTTCTAGTAATTTAACAGTAGGTTACTGGGACTTACGTTCTTATAAAATTTTATAGAACGGAAGCGAAACACCTCGCCTTCAACTATGCAGAGGCAAAGCCTAACATCTGAGCATCATTTCCAGGTCGATTCATCCCCGTTCGGAGCTGAATCACAGCTCCAGAATATTCCACACTGCTGGAAATAATTTATGTCGCATGGTTAATGAATAAACCGCATACTATACTACTACGCAACAAATTTCTCTTTACACAGCGTTTAGTATCTCTTTGGCGACTGATAACTACCATCCCTTAGCCTAAGTGTTTAATCGTACCGGGTACGGGGAATATAAACTTTAATGTAGGAGGAAAATACCCGAGAGAGCGTTAAAATTTCATTTTCTCGGTGAGGAAGCGTGGCCGAACGTGAAACGGCACTATACACAACATAGTGTTAGCAAGCCATAACATGGCGCCAGCATAGCTTGATGTTGACAAGAATTTTCTGTCTGTTATAGTAACAGCATAATACGCACCTTGTAAGTGGACGATCTGAAGTTTATTCAGCATAATCTAATTCGCAAATAATCTGATTATTACGTAATTTTCTTACTTCTGTCTTTTCTTTCCACTGAGATAAATGAAAGTCCGTCTCGCATTCGGGAGGACGGCGGTTCGAATCCCCGTCCGGGCATCCAGATTTGGGTTTTCCATGGTTTCCCAAATCACTCCAGGCAAATGCCGGGATGCTTCCTTCAAATGGCCATGGCCGAATTCCTTCCCATTCTTTGCTCCCCATCCTTTCCCGTCTCTAAAGACCTCGCTGTTAGAGAGACGTTAAGCAGATAAAAAAAAAGAATGTCCGTAAAACGTCTGTTGCGACTAATAATGTTGTTTGCATCAAGAATGGGTAAAAATGATGTGTTCTAGCTGCTAAGTAAACTTTTTTTTTTTTGCTTATGGTTTTACGCCCCATCGAGATCATAGAGGCGGAAAGAATTTGGGGCAAGGAACGGGAAGAAATTCCGCCATGGCCCTTTAAAGGAACGATCCCTGCATTCTCCTGGAGTGATTTTAAGGAAACAACGAAAATCCAAATCTGTATGACCGGACGAGGATTCGAACCCGTATCTTCGCGAATGCAAGGCCAGAGCATGTTCACCCACCACGCTCGGTCAAGCGGAAGAGAAATTCACTTTCAACAATTATTTAAAGGATAGATGCCTTAAGCAATACGAATAAATATTCCATTAGTGTTTCAACAAACTAATGCACAGATAGTTGCGAAATTAAATTTTTATTTATATGCTTACAAAGCCGGCATACAGAAGGCAAATACTTGACATAGGCTGCCAATGAGACACAAAAATGGAATTATCTGTGTAAGCAAAAAGCATTTAAAGTAAAAGTCAAAGACTTTGATGCCTAAAGCGATCACGTTTATGCATAAAATAAAGATCAGTATCTAAGGTTCTTGACCATACGTTGTTCTTTAACCTACTCTGTCATAACCATATAAAGAAAGGGTGGATCTATAAATTTTTGTTTCGTATATTTCATCGACAACATGTGTGGTCAAAGGCGGAACATTTTTCAAAAAATCCTTGCGATGTAAACGGTTTCATTTGGTACCAGGTCTTAAGGATACGTTGGATTTCATTATTTCATTTGATAATAACACTAAAAATTTCAGCGAAATTCTGACTGTAAATTTTTTGCTGCAACGTATTCTACAAATATATCGTGACATAAAAAAACTAACTTAGTCCACAACCCGAAGGTTAGTTGGATCATCACGAAGAAGGCATACTAAGCCATTGTGTCAGAGGTAGGACGGACAGTTCCTTTCCTCTGGGACCTACAGTTTAACGTGGAATCCGAACCACGGAGCCACCTAGCGTAGCTCATATCATCAAGCACAACTCTTAAAAATTTCTGAGCCTACAGAAATAAATAAAAAACAAACATGGAAGTAGTTAAGGAGCCAGTGGCTCCAAAGTTGTTCTCTTTGAAGTACGGTAAAGTACACTTTTATGGCATTTGTTGATTTATAAAAAGCTTTTTATAATGTTAGGTGGGATAAGATGTTAAAAATTTTAAAGAAGTCAGGACTAAAGTATCGAGATAGAAGAATACTATATAAAATATATAAGAATCAAGTGGCTATAACAAAAGTAGAGAATCACGAGAGACATGCATCAGTTAAAAAGGGTGTGAGACAAGGTTGTAGTCTATCCCCGTTAATATTCAACTTGTATGTAGAAGAAGCAATAAATTAAGTCAAAGAAAAATTTCCTTGTGGCATAAGTGTTCGGGGAGGAAAAATTACTATGCTACGAATTGCTGACGACATTTTCTTGTTAGCAGAAAGGGCTGAGGATATTGAGAAGTTACTGAATGTCATGAACAAAATACTGAAGGAAGAGTTTGGACTGAATATAAATCAAAGCAAGACAAAAGGGATGAAATGTACAGAAATGATACCAATCACAGTAGATTAAATATAAAAATAGGATCGGAAGCAATAGGAGAAGTAAGTGAATTCTGTTACTTGGGAAGCAAATTATAACCGATGGCCGAAGTAGGAATGATGTTAAAAGCAGAAAAGCACTAGCAAAAAGAGCGTTCATGAAAAAGAGAAAACTTTTAGTTTCAAATATTGATCTAGGAATTAGAAAGAACTTTTTAAAACTCTACGTGTGGAGTACAGCACTTTATGGTAGCGAAACATGGACTTTAGCAATACCGGAAAGAAAGAAAATTGAAGCATTTGAAATGTGGTGTTACAGAAGAATGCTGAAAATTAAGTGGACTGACAAAGAAAGAAATGAACGAGTTTTCGAAATGATGGTTGAAGAAAGAAGTTTGTGGAAGAAGCTTACAGAAAGAAGAGACAGGCTGGTAGGTCATATTTTGAGACATGCTGTCATGGTTAATTTGCTGGTGGAGGGAACAGTCGAAGTTAAGAACTGTAGAGGAAGACAGAGATTAGAATATCTGAAGCAGATAATTAAGGGCGTGGGTTGTATGTGGTATTTATAGATGAAGAGGTTAGCACAGGATAAGAAGGGATGGAGAATTGCATCAAACCAGTCGAAAGACTGACAACAAAACAAAAGTATCACTTGTTTTCCTTTTGAGGATTGTTTTTTCTAAATTAAAACGCATGTTATATAAATAACATGGTTCCTATTTTATCTAAACCAATGCAACTTATGTTATCAAAATCTATTGCTTGGACTCATCATTTCTGTTTGTTTACACGGTTTACTGAATGATGCTAATTTTTGTTTTACTGTAACTTAAGTATATGAAACAAATGCTCCTTAAAATGGAGAACAAAACTGTTATATTTTTTCAATTTCTTGAGGCCTTGACTTTCAGGAGGAAACGTTGCTATTAACTAATCAGGTACTAAAAACTGATTTCAACATTAATCCTATAGTGAAATTTAAAATATCAATACTTTGTATTTCGAATATTATAACCTTAATCAGCTATTAAAGAATTTTTTTTGTTATTATCCAACCGATACTTTAAGATTTTTAAAATAATTACTTAATAAACTGTTATATTTACTACAGAACAAGTTAATGAATATATCTTATGGTTTCAATGGAATGTGAATAGCAGTAATATGTTATTTACGAATAATTTTTTGTTATTCGTATCAATTTATTGTTTTATGGTTTCAGAACTATTTAAATAACAAATTCATACGATCTTAAGAGTAAAAGTTTCAATAACGGTAGCGTTTTGTAATCATACAATACAATAGTGAAGCTGCTATGTGATAACTGTAATAGTAAACCTGTGGCGTATTCGTAGATGGATTTAGGTTCAAAATTGGAGAGAGTTTGGGTTTTATATTCGGTAGGCTCTATTTGTAGTGATAATTAAAAATAAACCTGGCAAGACATCGTTCAAATGAATATTCCGATTTTTAATATTAAATTAATTTTTTTTTTTCCTTTTTGACATTCAGAATATTAATTTACACGTTTCACCAGACATTTTCCATAAGTGAAATAATTTTTTTATGAATTTGTTTTCAATTGCTCGTCGGATTTTCACTGAATCCTTAATTTTTAATATTAAATTAAATTTTAAAAAAGTTTTCCTTTTTGACATTCAGAATATGAATTTATATGTTTCACCAGACATTTTCCATAAGTGAAATATTTTTTTATGAATTTGTTTTCAATTGCTCGTCGGATTATCACTGAATCCTTACCACAGCATTGGAATCGAGGACTGCAGCCGTATGAACGTGCTGAATACCAGGGCTGCCTGCAGTTACGGCAGTCCAGAGTTACATAAGGATTCATAGATCACGCAAGTAGAGCTAAAATTAACAGAAACACACGTGTTTCCATGACAGACAACTTTTCCCATACTACCAGTTGTTTGGCGGCATTTTTCCATCATACAACGTCCTGTTTACTGCAGTGAATTTGGATTTCTCTTTAAATATTTTCGCTAAAATTAGCTACTAAAATTCATGTGAAGTAAGATATCTGAAATCCATCAAGAAAGAAATTTAATGATAATAGTGTACGTTAATATTTCAATGTACTGAAAAACTACTCCTTGTGGTACACTAGTGGTCAGAAAAAATAAAAGGAGGTTGATTCTTGTCCTAATTGGTGACTGCACAAGATTTGTTTGAAGGGTGTATTAATTAATTGCGATGCAATTTTCTAGAACTACTGTAGTTACCATCATTCAAAAATATCTGCCACCTCATTCTTTTACTGATGTCCACTGCACGTATCAAACTCGCATCATTATGTAGTTAATGAGTTTTTGACAAGCATAAATATATCATCCATGCTTTATCGCAACAGCTCTGTATACTCCTTTGTTTACAATAGTCTAAAGCCTTCATAGAACTGTATTGTGTAATATCGGCTAATGTTCATATACAATTAGAATTTTTGAACGAAATTCAACTGTGGGAAACATTTTTAAATTGAAATGCAATGGAGCTAACTACAACAACTGTTGTATACGGATTAATCCGATTAAATAATTGGGCTTACCCTGATATATTATGGTTGTTAAAGGAATATTTTAACTGTTCGATTGGCCGCATAAATTAACATTATTTTTGTCGGCATTCAGTTTTCTACTGAGAACAGTTCGTGAAAATGGTATAGGTTGTTTATATCTTCTCCGTGAATAACGGTTTCCTGTACATATAAACATCACCACTATATTCTCTTCTTAAAAATAACACAAAAAGAGTTTATTTTCATAAAGTTTGCCATGAAATCGCTTGAGGCTATTCATCAATCACTCTTCAACATAACCTGTTCATCAAATACTTGATCTGAATTTTGAATTTCTATTCTCCACTTAGTATAGTCTACCGTTTCTTTTTATTACTTTCAGATGTCTAAAGTTATTCCAGGATGGTTATGTTCCTCCTGCTTTGTAAGATGCATCTTATACGTGTGATATTCAGAGTGCTGATAATAGATTAATTTCTTATTTAGTTTGAATGGAAATAACTTGCTAACCTCCGGCGTTCCATTCATTTATTTTATTTTTTACTTATGGCATTAAGCCTCATCGACGTCGAGGTAATTTGAGGCGGGATTGGACTGGCGACAAGGAACGGGAAGGAATTCGGCCATGGCCCTTTCGAAGGAAGCATCCCAGTATACGCCTGGAGTGATTTGGGGAAACCATGGAAAACCCAAATCTGGATGCCCGGACGGGGATTCAAACCGCCGGGATGCTTCCTTCAAAAGGCCATGGCCGAATTCCTTCCCATTCCTTGCCCCCATCCCTGCCCCCCATCCTTTCCCGTCTCTAAAGACCTCGCTGTTGAGAGACGTAAAGCAGTAAAAAAAAAAAAAAAATCTCCATTTTACACAGTCCAATTTTATGCCAGAAGGTTCTTCCTCACAGATTGGATACCATTTTGTAGGATCAATATTTATGCGATTTAGAAAGTCTTCAGTCAAACGACAAAACGGTCGCAGGACACAACAAGGACGTGGTTGATGGAGACCAAAGCTACAATGGCAGAACTTTACTGTCTCATTAAGCAGATGCAACACGTTTGCATGTGTAAATTGTACTAGTTCATCGTACCGTCACAGTTGTACTCTCTGTAACACTGCAAAGGTCGAACGCCATTTTCTGAAACAGGGCAGCCGACGTGCCTAGTGCATTAGCACTGCAGAGTGTTTACAGGCTTTTGTGGCGCAGTCACATAGTACAACACCGAGAGTGGTGTTTAAACAAAAGAGGAATTGTCGGCAACGGCGGGCGCTGGTTGAGCTCAACACTAACATCGCTTAAATCCGCAGCACCTACTGGTAACAGCTCCCCATTTCAACGGATGTTTTTTCCGAGTTCCGTAATTTCTGGTCTGCGCGAGGGGATGGGTGGCCATAAATTGGTTGCCAGAGTGGGACCCGGGCAGGACGGACGTGAAACGAGAGTTATCTGCCTGCCTTCTGCGAAGCGCTCGCAGACTTTAACGAAATTACGGTCTCTGTATGGTAATTTTATATCCGTTGCGAAGCGCGGCACTTGAGGCATTAATCCGCCGACCAGCAGGCTTCAGGTATAAAAGACCTGCGCGCGATATACGGCACGCGGCAGGCGCAGATAAAGTTGGAATACGTTTCTCCTGCGGTGAGGCCAGGCTCTTCTTTATGCGCCTTACACACGTACCAAATACAATTATCTGGGACCACATCGTCCCCGCCCTCTTCGCTTTCTTCCTTTTTTTGGTGCCGGAATGTCTTGTTCGCGTATTCATGGTGGCGCCACAGTCGGCACTTTACTGTTCATATATCTGGTTTTAGGCGGACGTGACCTGAGTACCAGAAGATGCTCGTTTCCCCATCCGTCGCTTCTTCTCCTGCAAAATGTCAGCGATCAAAATTACCCACGTAGGCCGATTATTTACCGGGGATTTTTTTTTTCTTTTCTATCTCTGTTGTTCAATTTAACACTGCGATCATTCGTTAAGTGGTAACTTTTCCTTCGTCTGGGTTTTAAAAGTATTTCTCTCTATTTCGTTTTTTTCCCCCTCAGTGGATTAGAAATTTCAGTCCTATTCCATGTAAAATGAATTATGTGAATTGAGAACAATTATTTTACCAGGTAAATAAATAAATCTGACATAATCTTAACGAGAGGGTCAGGATTTCAATTTGACGTGTATTCTGCACTGTCGGAGAATAGCCTAAATCTTATTGAGTTAAAAGGACTTAGAAGTTTAGGTGGATACCACAGATAATAGCTTCTTAACGTACTTCACATGAAAAATTGTCTGAGTTGAGGTCAGTTTGAGGGCCTAGTCCAGAACAGGGTGCAGTGTTGGGAGCACTAGATTACCAAACAAGAACTTTTAACCGCTGAATAACCAGGTCACTTATATTATGAACTAATGATTCCAGCATTAGTTACGAACGCATAACTTATGATGTGAACTACTTGTTCATCATATAATTGCAGTTATCGTTTTTGAGTAATTATCAGGACACGACATATGTACACATCATTTAAAAAATAACTTTCTCAGCTTCATTATCTTATGCCAAATTATATCTTATTTGCTAGTGTTCCTTCAATTTGTAAATTACAAAAAAAAAAAAAAAAAAAAAAAAAAAAAAAAAAAAAAAAAAAACCTCTTCACAGTGTATAGTTTGTACTGAAATACAAAATGGTATTCTTTGTGCTTAAAATTGTAAGGTTTTGAAGATAACGTTTTATTAAATAAAGAAGCTGCAGAGAATTTATCATACTCGTAAGCTTTTTGTCTGAGATTAATGCTTATTAAATGCTTATCTGAGTCAGAGGAAAGTATTGAGAGCCACTATCTGGCTGAAAACTTTGTTAGTTTTGTTCTATCTTTAATTTTCGTATCCACCAGCGCCAAGATTCGCGCAATGGTTAACTATCTGTCTGTCGTAAGAGAGGCAAAAGGAGTTTAACCTATCGTTAGGAAATCCTATCCGGTGATTCAGTACAATGAGATTGCTGTCCACAAATTCGGTATGAAAAATATGTTTAAAAATTACAATGTTTTTCATAACCTTCAGGAGAGGAGTGCGCTTTGCTCACTCTCATTACAAAATCCACACCTCTGGCAAACGTTGCAAATGTGGAAAATTGAACGCTACCTGAAATGTTTTAGTTACGCGAACTACTTCAAGTAATGCAGAAATGGATTTTAATCATATGGTAAAACAAACTATATCTTAGCAAAACTCAGCAAACTGTTAATTAATCTTCTTGTGCTGTAGTCTGAAAACCATTTTGTTGAAATGACTCCTGGCTGACTTGATATTGACAGAGACGCAAGAATGAAAGCGAATGAACTCTGTAAGGGGTATTTTCTTAAAGATCCCTGTACCTTTCCTCACTGGAGGGAATGTTTATAGCCAATCATGCAAAGGGTTATTTTCCTTCAATGTACGTACAGTTGTGGAGTAAGAAGTGTACGAATATTATACTCAGACTTTTCCAAAAACTTATTTAAATTATGAAGCTGTGATGCAAGTGTCGCACTTTTCACAAAAGAGACTAACATTTTTACTAATGTCAATACTCCACAGTTTCTCTTCAGTAAATGATCGTACATGTTACCATTAAGTCTCTTAATGCGATGTTTTCAAAGGTGATTTACAGATATAACAATCGTTTAGTACTTAACGCCAAGCTTAAACTTAAATAATTTTTACTAGATAACCCGTTTGAATAATTCATAAATAAAATACATTGAATAACGAGCTTGATAGTTTGTAGTAGGTTGCAAGAAGAAGCGACTCATATGTGGCAATATGTTGGCGTAAACACCTGAAGCTGTCCATTCCAGGAAGCCGAGACGTCACAAACCTCATGGGAAAGCAACTAAACTAAACAAAAAATAAACAGTATGTTCATATCTCTGTGATATGTAGTGCTGAAATCTACCGGTAAGGTAGTTATAGAGCCTGCGAAAATTTCTTGAATAAAACAGAAATTGTATAGCAAAACATAAATGTTTCCATAACAGAAAAAATATCTAGAAAGCTCTTTCCTGTATAAAACACTTTTTTCGATATCTCTGATGTATCTGGAGCTGATGTTTAACGGTATCGTGACCAGTATTTATCAACGCCTCAGAAGTTATTTAATACGTATTCCTAAAGAAGGGAGATAAAAAAATATCTTTTAGACAATGATACTGTACTGTCGCCCTTTAAGCTCGAAATTACGAAAAATTCATTTCTTAATTTATGGTGTTACTAAAACATAGACCTTACTCTTTAAAATGATACCTTATTCATCAATTTCGGTTACGTGTGAACGTAGATAAGTGACACCTTTTAGGAATAATATACATGATGCTACCCCGTTGAATATTTTGTTTCAAAAATAATTTCAGGTTGAATACTTGAGTTTTAAATCAGGTATTGTCACTACAGATGCAATGAAATATCTTTGAGTAATTTAATTTGGTCATGCCAGTGACTACTACAGGATAAATGAGATATCACTACCATTAATATCCTTGCTGATTGCTTCCTTTATGGATATTAATGGAGGATGTCCGTATGTAATAGTCGTTTAGAAGCATCTTGCGCGACACACAGTATTTCAGCGTACAGATTTAGATGTTACTAGCGGCGCCACGCGATACAAATGCCGTCCGTCTCTGGCCGTTACTCGTGATCACAGCCTCGCAAAAAGCTTGACTCGAGGCCAAAGTGAAATACTGCCCGTGTGACCTGAGGGCGCACGCGAATTGCGCCGCCCGCTTATCTGTCGCAACAGTATCTGCGCCGCGCAGCCACTATATTACTGTCCCTCGACAGCGGCTAGTAAGAAGGCCGCACAGTGTTTTGCGCTGTGAGGCGCCGCGCTGGTTTTTACCGCACAGACAGCCGGACAGAGGTTAATGGAAGCGCCAGACATTGTTACTTGCCACTGCCGTGCCGGACAAATTGCGTTATTACAACCCTCCGGCCGGTGGAATCTGACGTGATAAAAACTAAATCAAGCCTAGTTTCGTTCTGACCCACGCCAGGTACTGTTGCTACCAGGAAAACAGCCATTGTTTCCAAGTACTTCCACAACTCAGCACCATCAATAGTAGTCATGCAAAATAGTCTAAGATACGAATACGTGATTAATGCGTTCGTCTTTTATTTTGCGATATTAATGAGGCTCGCCACTGTAGCTGTGCGCGTTAAAGCGCTACAGAACTTTATCGGGGAGATACAACGGAACCAGGATCAAGTCCTGCCGGGACGGTCTCCCATCTATGCCCCATAAAGTACACATTATACAAACAAAAATATACGTATCATAGACAGAACATTAATACACGTTTTGCAACACAATATATACTGATCAGCCAAATCGTTGTGACCAACTACTTACTAGCATATTGGTCCACATTTCGAACGGAATACAGCAGCGATCCGGCGTAGCATGGATTCTACAATTCCTTGGTAGGCTTCCAGAGGTATCTGACAACAGATTTCCACGCATTTGTCAGGAAATTTCCTTAAATTACGGGCCAGCAGTTTGTGGGCGCGGCGTCTGGGAACGAGCATCTCGGAAACAGAGAGGCTGTTCGGCTGTTCGCGTGCTTCTGTAGTGAGCATCTATGGAAAGCGTTTGAAGGACGGTGAAACCACGAGTAGTAAACAATGTGGTGGACAGCCAAGCCACATCAAAGAACGTGGAGGTGGGAGGCTTGCCCACTCTGTAAAGCAGAATAGGGGGTGATCTGTGGCAAATCGCGATTCTTGGTCTCTGAAACACTTCTCGAAGTACCAGAATTGTACTCTTCCGTCAGATCTGCCACAGATCATCCCATATCCTGCTTTAAACAGCGGGCAAGCCTTCGACCTCCACGTTCTGTGATGTGGCGTGGGTGTCCACCACATTGTTGCCTACTATTGATTTCACCGTCCTTCAAACACTTCCCAAAGATGCCCATGCCACATCAAAGAACGTGGGGATCCACCACATTGTTACCTACTATTAATTTCACCGTCCTTCAAACACTTCCCAAAGATGCTCACTGCAGTAGCACGTCAATAGCCGACCAGCCTATCCGTTTCCGAGATGCTCGTTCACAGAAGCCACGCTCAAAAACCATTGCCCAATAATTTAAGGGAATTTTGTAACCTGTACGGAGAAATCTGATGTTAGATACCTCTGGCAGCCTACCAAGTACTTGTAGAATCCATGCTACGCCGAATCGCTGCTGTATTGCGTTCGAAATGTGGACCAATATGCTAATAAGTAGATCGTTATAATGTTTTAGCTTATCAGTGTATGTGACAAGTAACTGGATGTTGCTACATGAATATTGCCCTAATAGTGCATCGTACAACTTTCCATGTGGAGGGCAGTCTTGAATAACCTGTCATAGGGCAGGACACCGATGATGATATTAATGGAAGATTAATCCTAGAGCCATACATTTCAAACGGATTGCATTGCTAAATTTTGCAACAGATACCAAGTTTTTATTTGACGTGAATATAATGACGTGGGCCATTTTTTTTACAGGAACTTTCTAAAAACCGGTATTTCCTAGGAATTTGATATTTATCTCCAATATGGAGCATATTATGTATTTAAATCCAAATCCTAAAAACACTTCCATCTAATACAGTTTCTTAATTTTGAGCAAAAGAAACGTAATTTTATATTTTTTGGTTACCGTGCCAAATGTTAATACTATTTATTTAAAAGTGCTCTTTATTGATACTTAATTGTATGTTAATATACCTAAATAAAATTTTGTTTGGTGAGGATTTGCGCTAGCGTTTTGAGCGTCAACGTAATGCGGCTTTGGGAAACTGAAGCTGAATTCGCTGCGCGATCTGAAAATGTGTCCAGCAATAATTTTTAATCAAGGAACTACCTTATAACTTTCCACAAGATCCTGCATTTACCATTTACAGATTAAATTCGTGATTTTTATATTAGACACTTTTTTGTATTCCATTTAAACATTTAATAAAACTTTTGTCCCAAGTTAGGGAAACTTGTTTCATATTTTTGAAGATTGGTAAGATTGTTCTATTTCTTATACTCTCCTATTAATCGTTGTAAGTTATAAAAAAAAAATATGGAACCTACAAATTTAACAGAACTTCAATTACTTATCAGCTTTGACTATGTAAGTAACACATACTTCCTCCGTGTAGTGTTAATAACATACTCGTTGTCCATTTATTTCTTTACCAGCTGTAGCCACATACTTCGGTTACTTGGTTTTATATTTTACAAAGCGTTATGAAATGAAGTCAGGACTGCTAATGAAGTTACTCGCATGGACGATTTCACCTCATTATTAGCAGTGAGCGGAGAGTCAAGAATTTATCTCATGCAGTGAGAAATCAGTCAGGGTGGAACGATTTATGGCGATTTTTAGCAACAGTAAAAAAAAGGAAGAAGTTAAATATCACACAAAGGGACAGTAGAAAGCACTGGTAAATCCTTTATCTAAGCTTTCGTTGACGAGGCTGAAGGAATTTTTAGTATAGTCCGTACAATTAACAAAGGTGACTCAAATTTAGTCTGTAGTCAACTCTGCCGTTCTTACCTCTACATGGGGAAAATTACCATTCCCCTATCTGGAAACAGGGGAGAGGTAGGAAGGGAGGAGCGGTGCGGTGAGGAGCGGAGCCAGGGGAACATGACCTTGAGCCGCCAGTACGGAGTGAACAGGGTATAAATAATAAAATTTACGTGTGGTTTTGATAACATAGGGGCAGAATTTCTTAGGACCCTCTCTCGCAACTATCTAAATTATCCCACCATTCTTACCAGGTAACGGGAACCTGCAATTTAATGTGGAATCCAAACCATGGAGCGTGCCAGTGTTAAATATAGGTTTCAGTTTTAAATAATATCATTTTAATGCCGAATAATAAAATGCGATTGGTGGGTATCCGACCAGCAGTTTTTGAAACACTTTTTGTTATTATATCAGGTTTCCGCAAGATAGATTCCTGGGACCATGGGTTGTACATTGTTATAAGCCGCACCAGAATCCAGCGAGGAATTTGTGTGAATCGCGCACAACGAACCAAACAGATAGCCTCCCAGGCACCGATATATATATATATATATATATATATATATATATATATATATATATATATATGTATATTTGCTTCTCAATGTCGGCATGAGGATGAAAAATATATAAATTAACTTCTGGGGGCCTCGGATGCACAGTATTTAAAACAATATGAAAATCCATATTTTGGATCTTGAGAGATTCATGGTTAAGGCGTACGTTCTCGCAGTCAAAGTATTTACAACATAGTATATATTTGATTTTTCAATTCCCTAATATCTATTACTTCAAAGCTCATAGCTATTCGCATTGCACTTCCTTTGCTAGATGACATAGTTATTGCAGCTGGAAGATACAAATTTAAGATTTTTCGGGGAAATGTTGTAAGCTTAAGTCCCTCATCACAATGCGCAGTTCCGAGGCGACTTCGTCTGCGTGTTTTCGAAAAATTATTGAAAACCCACAGTCTACTTGAATATCTAGTAAATCTCTTCCAACGTTGTGTAATTGGCGGCACAAACGGCGCCATTTCTAAAACACGCGTATCTTAACGGATATACTACCAGTTATGGTGTTGGTTTAATAATATCGCTGAAAACATTTTAACGCAGTTCAAATGAACGCCCAAGAAGGGAAAGTGATAGCTGCAGAAGGTACAAAGACATACCACTCGGCCAGGCACACCTAGTCATTCATTTAACTCGATTCGGAATCAAAATTCGATCGTATTTTGTATAATGATTCTAAAATTGTTGAGAAATTATTACTTAGACGAACAATGCGCTTTAAGTTTTAGATTCGGCATCGACTCTATAAGCAATCGAAGCTATCCAATATAATATTTTTGTTGTGTTGCTACAGACGCCTCCAAACGTGGGGGGACAAAAACTTTTTGGTCGATCGTTAGATTTTACTTAAGTTGTTGATTTTTACGAAGATACGAATGAAGATGCATCAACCACGTAGTGACATAACTGAAATAGCGCTATATTGATAGTAAACATCTTACTAGTTACTATGCAAATGACGCAAATGTGAAGTTAGGGTGCCGCAATTCAGTTTACCGGTTAATAACAATTATATCAGTGGGATGTCCTGCAGACATTTTTCTTAGCAGTGTAAGGTATGCTCTGGGTTTGAGTAAATTTCACTTGGGGAAGTCGACTGAAGCGGCAAAGTCACTTCTCATACTATGCCAAAGCTCAAGCTTTAAAAGGCTTTAATGAGACGAATGAATGTGAATTTGCTCCGGCTCTGCGCGAGTAAAAAGGAGGGTATCTTACAATGCTGACAAGAGAACCCAAAGGGTAGTTCGGCCGCTGGTTGACAGAGTTTCAAATTGTCGTCAGTATCGTAACCTAACCCAGTAATCCATCCGGGTGTAGAGGACCTGCAGTTTTGTGTGGAATGCGTACCACGGAGCGTCCTACCACACTTCACATGAACAAAGCTAAGATTTGCCAGAGGTGAAGGTAACTTGTTAAAGCCGTGAAACTCCAGCAGAGAGATCCATGCTGGACTCCTTCCGTTGCCCAGTCACGCTCCCTTTAACCAACTGAGCTACCATATCGCTAAACGCAATGGGCATCAATTCTTCCTGCTGTTACGAAATCATTCGAAATCTTAAAAGATTACTTTATATCCACTGCAGAAAACGTATGACCCAATGCGCTCTGGATATTCTCTGAGGAAACAGAACCTTACCTAGATTTCTTGCATAATACACTGATGGCGTACTGAGACTTAAAAACAAAACATTGATGTATTTCAAAGATTACTATAGCGATTAGACTAGATAACAAATTTAAGCAGATTATTGTAGGTTTCAAATGCGGCAATGAAAATTTTCAATAATGGAAATTGCTGTGCGTGGTACAGAATTTTTTTTAAATTACCTAGAGACCAAGTACGAATTCAGTGAAAGCAAATTCAACTTATTGAACCCATTTTCTCTATAAGATGATTCTTTCTTTTCGTAATTGAAAAAATAAAAATTAACACGTCTTTAAAAATGGATGATCTTGATGAGGAAGTTTATGTCGTAGTGACATAGCGAAAGCAGCAGTGTAGAGCAAGAAATGGCGCAATATGTTTCAAAATTAAGAACATGTCAATCTGAAAAAAAAAAAAAAAAATGCTTTCACGGCATCGATACCGTACAAGTTTCAAACGCGAAAACTGAAAGGTTATTCTCCCAGGCTAATACAGTTTGGTCTCTGACGAAACCGATTATCACTGCACTATTCCTTGAAAGATTTCGGTAAATTATTCATCATTTCTCTTAGTAACTTATTCAAATTCCTGATCCATTTACCTAAAAAAGAGAATCTTCCTACACCTTTGCGGCTGAAATCGAGCGCCAGCTTATGGTCGTCGTCATCTTTTTCCTTCCATGCATTACTTTTAATTCTTATACCTATTGACAGCAAAAATAAGTGCTTAAAATTCAACTTCAAAATGCACTTTTTCCATGATATTTTATGGCTTGTCATAGTAAACAAGTCTGAATGTTATTACTATGTTTAGTAATAATATTACATGTTGGTATAATATAATAGATATCTGTAGAAATTACCTCCGGCATACCTAAATTATAAAAATAAACATTAATTATATAAAAGCATTTTTTCCCCAATTTGTAGTCCAGAAACCAGATTTTTTGACCTTCTATCCCGATTTTTAACAAACCGGACCTGGCAACACTACTTCAGAGCCTGGTCTCAAATGTGAAACATGGAGGATGAAAACACGTTCAACGTTAAGTTTATGAGCGAATCTGAGAAAAGAGTACGTTTAATTAATATCCAGAAATTTTCTTTATGATTTAAGCAGGTCGCAATTAATATTTGGCTTTAATAGATTGTTGTGCAAGATTTTGACCATGCTAGATTGTTCGCCGATTACTCATTGTCGGTAGTGGCGTAATATTATTCAATTCACAGTGTGGTGGGAACAATCAGTCTTGATCATATGGTTAGCTTAAATAGTTAACAAGCAATGTTAATCAACAGCAAGCATTTTTCTAGTAATCAGTCAAGATGTGTATGTGAATGAATCAACGAAAGGTTTAGTAAAAAATGAAGTTAAATTTATTTTTGTGAGTCATAATTTGTACAATAGCAACCTGTCACTTGATTAAGAAATTCAGGAAGTTAAAATTATGTATTGTGAGAAAGTTATTTCTTCCGTACTAAACATTGACCCTTGTTGGGCATGCGTTGTGAAACATCATGAAAACTAGTTTGCAGAAAATTTAGTTAACATCAATTTACAAACGTTGCTACTTTATTTTTTTATTATTTATTTATTTATTTTTTAGTTCTTACCATTATTTTTAGCTTCAAAATTTCATATGTGATCGACATCTTTTCTTAAATTTGTTTACTTAACTACTCCACATTGTTTTCCCCTCTTTATCTCTTGTATGTATGATTTGACTATGAAAACACATTCTTTGGATTTTTCTATAAAAGGTTCAATAATAATAGGTAGCGGTGAAATAATCACCTGACATGATGAAAGACTCGGTTAAAGCCACAGAAGGGATGATTATTAGACCGACACTTTCCACGGCTGGAGGCAAACTGAAGAGAAGGTATCGCTTCACAGTATCCTCAATGTGTCGAACTAGGTCGTATGTGGGTATCATATTCGCAGGCGACTCAAATTAGTCGCGTCGCTTCGGAACTGCGTAGTGTGAGGACAGACTAAGTCTTAATAAGTGGAGTGGGACTGAACACAAGCCCTCTTGGATGTCTGGTACAACATAACTTGTCAAATTGTAACTGTACAATAAATAAAACGTGTGATGATTCATATAATTCAGGCGTAAGATTTTTACTCAGAGATGAACGAGCTTAATTGTTTCCCAGGCTCATTCAGCTAGTTGGCGATGGCAATGAAAAGCTGCCGTGATGTGATATTAACAGCTACATCATTGTGTAGAGATTAAAGAGAGGAATGAAGAGATCTGACTACACCTAGCTTCCAGCAGACGACATGGTCCTATACCTCTAAAAGCGACTGGCAAGCTACTCAATCAATACAATTAAAAAAAAACCTTGAGTGTATCCTTTCTATTCTACAAGTGAATAAATTCTCGTATGCTTAATTTCAGTCACAAGATAGTTCAGATAACACAAGGATGGACGCAAGACTTAATGACAAAAGCCGATGACCGAGATCGGTCTCCAACCTGCGAACTTAGAAACTGAAGGTCAACAAGACAAGATATATTTTTCTTCTCGAGATTAAAACGGATAATGACGGTGGAAGCTGCCCGAAATATCTGTGATGGAAGAATGTCGTCGGAGAATGTATGCCAAAGTATATCAAACAGAGAAATGTCAACAAAATTGTCTAAAAATCTCAGAAGGAGCACAGGGTTTTGATTAAGAAGTTTAAACTTTTTATGATAATTATTGTTCATAAGAAGGAAGTTTATCTCTACGTTGGGAATTAATGTAATCTTCTCGGGTGACCAGCCCAGTGAACAAGGTGGCGATAGCAGAAATATCGTGTGTAAACATTTTGTTCACACGGCTAGTCCCCCGAGAACATTATATAAATTATTATTGTTGTTATTAGCTCCGCTGGAACTAATGACAACTTCTTTGCACACCGACTTCTTCATTAACGGGATTGTTAATTCAAATTATTTCACTGTTTGACGCAATGTGTTCAGCATCTGCCTCAATAATTTATTATAGTCACTGAATTCCTTACCTACAAATTAGTTCTTACAACTTCCTTATGGTTAAAATAAAGTGCTATGTAACGGACATGCTTCTCTCTTCCCTTTCGTTTACTATTTCCAGTTTTTCTTCCTATACCCATCCATATATCATCGCAAACTAATGCCTTGCATCGAGTTCTCTCTTTATCCACCAATTTAAAAACTTAATGAAATAAGCTACTTCTTTCATTTAAGGCTATACGGATCGTAAACGTCAAGGTCATTAGAGTTGGTAAAGAATCATTGAGAAGGAAATGGCAGGAATTTTTTCATGACCTGGGTAAACTTCGGTGAATTATGTATAACGATATATATCGTTATATCTCCGTATTTCATGTATCTCATGTTCTGTAAAGCGAGGTTCCACCGTGAGTAGTTTGTAATTTAGCTACTGAATTGTTTAAAATGGTAGAATACGATTTTCACTGTTAGCAGTTAGTAATACTGCCTCAGTTGTGAGAGACACAAGATATGGCAGATAAAGTGTGGTGTGTGATGTGGTAACGTTCGCAGGACATTCGGATTGTTGGCATTAACCCTCCTGACATCTGACTGACAAAAAGTGGTTGTATATTTGCTATTGTAATTTTGAAGTAGTGTTTACCGAAGAGTTAATATTATAAAAGCATAAGAAAAAACTGACTACGAAATATACCTAGTGAAAAATATTGAAAGTGGATTTCTGTTAGATCATTTTTCAATCTGTTCCCATCAGCAAAGTTTCGTGTTTTACGATTAAATTTAGTGTGACTTGGGCTATCGTTAAAGATACCATGACCAAATGATTTATCAAAATCTACGACGGGTACTCCCTTGCGGTAATATGTTGAGGAGCTTGAAAACAGCTCAGAAAATGTCGTCTAACATGAATGGGAAGAAGATACGAAGATCACTAAGGATTTATGTTACATATGGAAACAAAGATCGGGATCGCCGTACCGGTGATAGAATTGTGTCTTAGCTAATGTTAGATCCAAGCATTAACCCCTCACTCACTGTGCTTGGTATGCTTAATTTCCTTGAACATATCCAGCTGCCCTCTTTCGAAATTATTCCAACTCCCGTATTTGATATCCATAATGTGTGTCCAATATGTAATACCCTGCTGAATCAAATCTGATCAAGCATTTGAGTCTTAATTCCGAAGTTCATACTATCGTCATTATGTTCACCAGGTGCAGCACCTTTAAAGTTCCTCCTCTTAAGTGCGACCAACCTAATTGAGTCAACGGGTAATGCAAGATGTTTTCATTTTACTTCTTCGGCAAGCAATTCGTCTTCCGCAAAGTATTCATTCAAAATTTTAATTTTCTATCGATGTACCATGTGAGTTTATTCTTTTAGCATTCATCTTCTTTACATGTTGAACTACCCTTTCAATTTCGCCTAGTAGTTGTTCACAATATAATTATAATATTACTACTCACAGTTTGTCATCTGCAAACAATATGTTAATTCATCGTAATAATGATAATCAGTGGTCCCAACACATTGCCCTGTGGAATTTCTGATTCACACTGTTTACAATCAAGAATTAAGGTAACAATACCGTACTGCAGAAAAATCATTAAAAGTCCACTGTTATAGACCCTGACTCGTGGATACACAATACACGTGAGATAACCAAAGTTTTACTAAACGCAGCGGAACTGGGTCAATAATTCTTCATTCATTCTAAGAGCAAAGATAAGAAAGTGAATATTATTACGGTTTATGAAACTGGTAAGATCAATTTGTGTGCGCGTTTTTCAGTCGTGCAAGTGCGATTGTTTTTATTGTTAAATGAAGCAAGTAAACAAAATAAAGTCTCCAATGATCTACGTAAACCGAACGACGTATCGTAATGAACATATGTATCTTCGTGCTGAGAACATTGGCTTTCTTGTGATTTGGCATTGAGAGAGAGTAGGAACAGGGGAGGAGTGGGACCGTCTCGGGCCACTTTGCGGTGCGGTATCTGTGCCGCCAGCTCGCCTGATTGCTATTGGCCGTAATGAGATCCTCTCGAGAGCCGACTCGGCTGCCGACGAGAATCGCTTACGCATGAATAATGCCCTCTCGAGGGGATTAAATCCTGTGGGAATAGAACGCGCGCACTCCCAACGTAGAGGGCCCGGAGAGCGAACGCCTGCGGGTCGGCCGCCCGCTCGACAGACGTTCCTGCGCCTGTTAAGCGGCACTGGGATTCCCATTAAAGGCCGGATTTCCTAGGAACGCGTATTTTGCACCGTATACGACGTGTTACGCTGCCTACTCTTTCTCCATATATTTAATGGAACAGTTTTCCTAAAGAGCGCAACACTTAACACTTTGACGCAATAAACTCGGCGTGTGTGTTTGACCGACAGCTTGGAGAGGAGTCTAAAGCTGGGTATCCACTACGCGCGGCAAACCCTCGAACTCTGGCTCGCGCGGCGATACCTGTCTTGGTGCCAGGTATCGCCGCGTGAGCCAATGTTCGTGGGTTTCTGTTGACGACCGCGGCTGCCGCGCGAGCCAACGCAGACCAGCCAGAGTCGCGCGGCAAGCAATGCAGGCACAGTCAGATTTCGCGACCATTTTTACTGAGACTTCCGCAAGTAGGAATATGAGTGGTGCTACATTCTGTCCTTCAGGCTACCATATGGCTTGTATTGTAGACATACATAGCACAAATCGATAAATTACACCGTGGGGATCATTATAAGTGTTAAATAATAAATACTTTCCAGAACCAGTAATTAGACTTAGCCATTCTTGATCTTTCTCTTCTGTATGATGCCAGAAGCGTAGTCATCTTCTTCTTTAAGTCGGAAACGCGTAAGGGGGCATCCATAAATTCATAAATTACGTGAGGTGAAATGGGGGGGGGTCCAGAGTAATCTCACCAAGGGGGAGGGAGGATCAACGGAAATCTCACGTGAGATGTTTTAAAATTGGGTAGGACTGTAGAGCTAAAAAAAGGTCTACAAATGGCGCGAAAATCGACTTTAGGGGGAGGTATTTCGTAGAAAAGTGTCGGTGAGACCAAAAAAAGAAGTCTCAAAAAGCTGCGAAGACGATCTGTGGGGGGGGGGGGGGGTTCTAACGGGACCAACCAGATCTCACCAGAAAGGGGGGGGGGGTCCGAAAATCCGGAAAAGTACCTCACGTAATTTATGGATGTCCCCTAAGCCCATTGCTGAACTTACCTCCTCCATGCATCGTCCCTCAGCCTTTTGTTGTGGTAATCTGCACATTTACTATTCCACAAAAATTATTTCGCACCATACAGCTGTATTATTAGAAATCGACACTTTTCGTTGTTCATCGCAGTAAACTGTAGCTGTGCCACGCGAGCCAACTCAAAGAAAGACACCACCGTCCCAAATGCGCGCGAGCCAATTAGTGGGGACCCTTTACCGCGCGCTTAGAGACCGACAGAGAATGGCTCGCAGCGCGGCATGTTCGACCGCGCCAATGTTCGAGCTGGCTCGCGTGGCAACAGCGTATCCACTATGCGCGGCTGCCGCGCGAGCCAATGTTCGAGGGTTTGCCGCGCGTAGTGGGTACGCAGCTAAAGGGTCCTCCATACTCGAGCGATCCATCTCACACCATTCCATTTAGACTCGGTCCAGATTAAGGGTCACACGGCAGTATCAACCACACCGGTCCAGGCCAGTTCGTGCCTGCAATTTTCGCTAGTCCTGTCCTGGCAGTGTAGGGGGTAGCACGCTGGTCTCGCGTTTTAAGGGTCACCTGTCCGAGTCCACCCGAGGGTCTGGATGGTTTTACTTTAGTGTTGTGCTGTCATCAAAATTGTGCCCCAAAATTACATGAAATAAGTCTGATATAATATTTAGTAGTATATAAACTGCAGCTAGCTAAACGGTCGCACAGACCGAAAGCCATTTAAAAAAAAAAAACAAAAAACAAACAAAAAACTTTTGCTTGAATTCATACTGGTTATTGAAAGTTTTAAAAGAGATTAGCAGTAATTAAAAAAAAATTTTTTCGTCTATAATTTTATTTTATAGATGAAAAATAATTAAATTCCTCTAACATGAATTCTTCAATGAAAGTGAGTAAGAACGATTAAGTACAAAATACCAGGATATTCAGAAAAATATGGAAGTGTCAAAATGTAGTGCTGCTATTCTCTTTTCCTTCTATAAACTAACATAATGCAAAAGAGATTACAATAAATTCTGGAACATAAATGTTGTAATATTATCATATTTAGTGATGTCACCAGGAATCAAATTTAACGCATAGGCTTGAATTGAATCAAATATGTACAATGGTTACATTTTGCTGTTGTCAAAAACTATTTAAATTAAAAAAGCAAGTGAATTACACCATTACGTATGACTTACACCAGTGTATTTATCATCAATACTGATATAAAGTGAGGTTTCCTAATGTATCTTGAATTGTGACTTTCACCCATCCAAGTCGAAACTATCTGTGGTATACAAAAATTTCGTAATCTTTTACTAAAGTACCGATCAAAGCTCATATTTTAGAGCTTTAAGAATTGTTTCTGGCGTTACACTAACTCACTAACAACAATGATTTTTTTAAACTCTGACCACAAAAATGAAAGGGAAAAATGGAGTTCTATGAATTCATGAATCATTCTAAATTGACTTTTGGATGTAATCTATAGATATAATAAAACTATAACTGAGAAAGTCTGCACATGTGAGATACTTTTTAAAAATGAGTTCTGCTGCTGTTAATACGCTACAGAGCAGGAATAAACTGTATATTTTTTTATTGTGTCTGTCTGCAAATTATGAACAGAATTCATGCAACAAGTATTGGTCAGATTTTGGCTGGATATCGCTTAATGCACAACAAGTAAATTAGTACCCACTTTTCGTTACACTGATCGGGTGGGGATATCCCACCTGATCCTCGGCTGGGTGGGTCGGCGTCGTGGAGTTTGGACCCCAACAGGGTCAGCCCACCCATGCCAATCCATCCGAGCTCCCCAACACACAACGAGTTTTGGATCAGCGCTGGGCCTTTTGACATGTTGGATCGCTCGCGGGTATAGGCCTTAACGCATCTCACGCTGCGTGTTAGGTCTCTTTTTTTCTCTGCGAAATGAAAACTTGTGATTGTAAACAGTTAAGAAATAAAAAACAAAAATAAGTGCGGAGAGCTACGAAAGTTCCGAAAACAGGAGAAAAGTTTTTATTTAAAATGATTTTATTTGAATATATTTTGTATTATAATTTTTCAAACAATCTATTGCATTGCTCGTTCAACGTTTTTACTACCTAATAAGAAACATGTTTCAAAATTAATTCAGATGTAGAACTGTGATGATAGTACTATTTCTTTAATCTGAATCGTCACGGTTGGTTGTTGAAGTAATCGGCAAATCACTTCTCACTTCATATCCTACAGATTTGGCAAAACCTCCTGTGCTTGCTAGAGAAATCAGGTTTCAAAAATCTTCCAAGTTTCGAGTTAATCTGCTCTGAAGGGATTCTCAGATACATACTAATCCCTAAGCCAGTAAAGTCCTAGTCAACGGTTCCGGGTTTTAAATTAATAGGAGTGAAAAAATCTGAAATCATCCACATGATCTCGAAATCGCCCATATAATACGTTTTATAACAAACATGGTTATTATTTTTCTTCTTCTCTATCCATTTTAACACAATAAGACGTTTTCCATACAACAACAGAATAGGAAAACACTTTTACGTGGCTCAAGACATTTCGACCTCCTGCCTACTTGATTAGGTCAATACCGGTTCCTGCTGCGCAAAATACGCGTCGCTGGAAAAACTGACCTTAACAGTGCCCTCATCGCCTTGTTCACAATTATCTGTATGAGAGACTAGAATATATTCGCCGTTAGGGAATTATATATTGATACATGTGATACCCATAACTCCAATCTACAACATCTTCAAAGACAGTGAAATCTACCTTCACCCCTAGCACAGCTTACTGTGTAATGTGTAGTACGCCAGAACGCTTCCGCGGTTCGTATTGCATGTTAAACTGGAGGGCCCCTATATTCAGAGGGATTACCGGATTGGGTTAAGGTGGACACGATAGGGGAGGAATAAGCAGCCAGTATAAACCTTCCTTTTCACCAGGTCATTACGACCACACGAGCTTTCATCTACAAAATGCCAACAGAAATAGCATTTCGCGTTGACTGTGAGTCCTGTAAGAAATACGGCATTGTGTTGAGCGGTTAGTTTCTTCTTCGCGTTAACAAGTCGGTTCACGCAAAAGTATTTACAAATTGATTTTTAGCTAATTGGTTTAAAAAGGTACGTTTACTCGGTGCCACGAAAAATACGATGTAACAGAGCAACTAAAGTTTCGCCCCATCCTCTAGTTTTAATCCTATAGTTCCAATTTTGCTCTGGTTTGTGAATTAGAAATATGCATCCACTAATCGGTCGTTTGTTTTTGAAAACATATCCACAAAAGTTGGTTAAAATCTTAATTTTTACTGATCTCCGTATCAGTTCAAATGGAATCCTGGCATATTTTACCGGTAAAGAATTTGGACATTAAAACTTGTAAACAACTAAGTTTGAACAACTACCAATACTGCATGAGATACATTGCATTTAACGTGTGACACAAAGACATTTGCCCCATTTACAACGTTGATTCGCTTCCGTTGTTAATATAAATAGATTTATTTGTGGAATTTGGCTTCGCTGAACAAAAAACAGCTTAAAACTGCCACAATTTCTGAAAAAATGACAAACGACAAAAGATGTTCGTTAAGTTACTTCTATTATAATACTGTAGTGCAGTTCTGCTTGCATGGACAGTTTCTTCAAGATAGTCAACGTTCTGGCATGGCGCTTGCATACCCTCGAAAAGTTATAAGATTCTATTACTGAATAACATAGAATCATCGAGACTGATTTGAACTGCGTGTTTTATGTTTATGATTCGAGAATAGTAATAATTGAGACTGGAGGATAGTATTTTCTTAACATGTCTATTTACACACAAGTTACATTAAATTCTTATAACAAATCCCGCAGAATTATAGAAGGAATTTAAATGGTTCAGTGCAACTCAGTAAACGTTCTTTACAATAAACCGAGAGTGGTGGGTGAATGGTTAACGTTCTGGCCTCGCATTCGGGAGGACGCCGGATCTAATGCTCGTCCAGGCATCCAGATTTGGGTTTTCCATGGTTTCCCCAAATCACTTCAGGTGAATGCCGGAGTGCTTCCTTCAAAAAGGCCATGGCCGAATTCCTTCCCGTTCCTTGTCCCCAGTCCCATCCCGCCTATAATGACCTTAGCCGTCTACGAGGCGAAAAGCAATAACTAAAAAAAAAATTATAACAACTTTATCTTACTAAATAAGTTATTATAAAATCTAACTAAACGTATTATAGAAAGTAACTACACTCTAATTTATGATAATAACTGTGATTATATTGGTAAGTACTAACAGTTTCTCATCACCAGGAGAGAGAGCAGACTAGGCAATTGTAACTGATTCCCAGGCCATTTTGTACTGGAGAAATAACCACATGGGAATGCATCAAAATATACTTATCTTCAGCAGTATGTTATCTTCCCATGAATCTAATTGTCTCTTTCCGGTTAATTTTAGCACGTACTGAGTATTTTGCACAATTTTCCGCAGTATTTGTGAATTCTCTTCAAAGATTGTTTGATAATATAATTTACGAAGACTGTTTAACTGAGCAGACAGAAGCTCCAGCTTAGACAGTAAGAACAACTGACGCTGTAATAAATAACTTTGCACAAAAACATGGAGTGAAACTGATATCAGTATACACTAGGTTAACGGTCCTCTCTGATATAGTCAGTGAGAAGCATTGTTCCAGGAGCAGAACCTCGGGATGCCGAAAACAATTCATCAGTGGTACTTTTTACTACCTGATTATCGTGTATAGGCCCTTAAGGAAAGAAACGCCAACTGTTTAAGAAAATTGTTACTTTATCTTGTGACTATATCACCATTACCCTTTGAAGGTGAAAGATGGTTGATAACCATGCACCAAATGACTTACTTCAATCCCTACACAACATTTATTTCCCTCTTGATCCGGCCACCTCAGAAGTAAGTGCCACCGGCCACTTGTTTTAAGCAGCCCTCAAACCTAAAATTAAATGGAATTGTACTGTAGTTTATGAATCATTTTTTGTAAGCTAGAGTTTGGTTGAATATGATCTGGTATGTTTGTTTCACAATTAACTGAAAATCAGTGCATATAGACTTTTTTATGAAAAGAAATTATTTAAAGGCCATTTAATATGTTTAAGAACAGAATTGTGCAAGAGAATTGCTTAAATGTTGGTAATTCCAAGTATTAATGCAAGTTACGATGTCTAAAGGACAATTTACTACAGTTTAAAATGATTTCTGTGAATAATTTTGTGTTCAAGTATCTTTAATTTCCATTTCTGACCATTTTGTAATGATGTTAAAAGATTATGTATTAATTCAGGTTGTTTTTAATATGTTTCAATTGTTTAAGTAATTGTTAGTATTCGAGAAATATCTGGCGGAAGCTTTTGAAGAGTTCTATAAATTTCGATAGAGCCTATATAAAGAAATCAGCAGAAGGACAGTAGTAGTTTATACAGATTCAATTTGCGACTGCCAAGGACTGCGTTAGTAGTATTCTATGTGGAAGAAACGTTGAAATCTCTGGATTGTATGAATGCCTGTAACCTGTATCGTTGATATCGTGTTTGATGAAAATAAGCGGAAGATTAAACTGAATTGTATCATGGACTACTTAGTTACTGTATTAATTAAACCACGAACAATCTGACAAGGCGGTCAGTGTGAATCATGAGAAGGGGGAGGGGGAACGGCCTGCGTCCCGCCAGAATTCAAACCAGGTTTGTTATACCCGTCGCACATAACCAATTGAAGGAAACTTTGTGTGGCCATTTGTCTACGAGACATGTAACTTTCTGTGTTATCCATCATAAGAGTATTTGCGGAATGTGTAGTTTATGAGGCAGAGATCGCGAACCATCCCAGTACTCGCAATCAGTACGGCAGGTACCAGATGGAGCAGGACTCGAACCTGGTACCGTTGCGTTTCTCCGAACCACTGTGCGGCGCTCTAACACAATGAGCCTCACTTAAGGGTACAATATTGATTATAACATGTTGGTGATTCTTTCAGCCCAGGTCCTTAGTTGCTATGATAACTGTTTTATTGGTTACGTCTCCGACTTGCAACTAAACAAATGCTTTTCGATGGCAGACGCGTTTCGTAATTCTAAATGCACAGTGTTTTATTGAGTTTTCTTTGTTTGAATAGTGAGCTCTAATTTTGATGGTAACCAATTGGTTTCTGCTGTTTGATTTACTTTTTGCGCTGGTATGGGTCTGTTACGAACCTTAACGTTTACAAATTTTGGTTTTATGCAATTTTGTTTACACAATTTGTTCAAACGGATGTGCTGGATGGTCCGGTGTAGTTTAAAGTGAGTCCTTTTGTATTTGTTATATAAGCCTGTTGGAAATGCTTCTGCCATCAAAAGCATTTGTTTACTTGCTAGTCGCAAACATAACTAACCCATAAAACATTATTGATTATTATTTAATTTTATCCTCACTCCCCAGATAGATATGTATATTAAAGATATTACACTTAAAAATTGATATCTAAATTAATATTCATGTGCTTAAACATGACAATTAATAAAATTTGAAAATATAGCACCAATAAGCCAGTAAATTAAAGCAAATATTATAAATTTGCACGAAAGAAGTTCAGAAGCGAACCATTTTCATTTCAACATTCACAAAATATTTACGAAAACATTGCAGCAGTGAAATGGAACGTCATTTAAATATGGTATTTCGTGTGCAAAACAAAAATTGTTTGCTAACACAATTGCTGGAGTGAATAGTTTGAGGCACTTAGTGATATATTAAATATTCGCCTGGAGGTAACTCCGTGTGGCTGAGTGGTGGTGGGTATTTATGCTTCGTGTCACGCTTAGGCGACCAATAAGCGTTCACAATAGCTCGCCGTCCGGCCTGCATAGCAAGTGACGGCAAGTGGTCGCTCGGTACCCCAGTCGCCTGCATCACCGCCCCATGTAATAGAGTGCCACAGAGCCCAGCCACCAGGGCGAACACCACTCCATGCTGGCTTACGGCTATGCTACCTATCAATAACGCTGTATTGAATTTTAGTTAATATCTGTACATGATGCCGGTACTTTAAAATTATTGATAACAGTAATCAGTGTTTCTAACTGTGATTCAAGTGTTTCTTCCAGCGTATTGCTTCTACACAATGTTGTCGGGTGTCAAGCCGGATTTTTTCGATAACACAAAACGTTTCAACAGCTGACCTACTGTCTTCATCAGGTCAAACAGTGTTTGTGCTATATACCACGACACCTACTGTGATGGCCTCGCATGTATTTCATGAATAAGAGTTCTTATCATGATATCATCACAGTAGTAGTATGCTGCAGAATGCACTATTTTACATGGTGAAGGTACCAGAGACAATTTTGGAAATGTGTGTTAAAGAGACATTTCATAATTACGTATTGCTTGTAATTCTTTATCGTTTAATCATTTATAATCAATAATTAATATAAAATTAGGCCTTTTATTAACTGTTTAAGTTTAAATCGTGTGGGTGGCGAAGATAGAGCTCCTTAAACAACCAGAAATGGTGGAAAATCTAGACGTTTTCGAATGGTAGCTCACGTGTGCCTTTACTGCGTATCATAACGTCAGTACAGTACTTTGTCAATAGCCTCTTCCAACCTAACTCTCAAAATTACAAAAGTTCCGAAAGGATCTCATTTCTTATTATTATTATTATTATTTTTTTAAAATACATAAATAATTTAGAGATAAATTTTTACAATTTAACGTCTAATGCACAGTTTATTTTTATGTAAACTCATTGACCGGTTTTATAATATATTTCTCTCAGACGGTTCCACCACAAAAGAATTTACAACGTAATCACTTCATCTACAAATCACGGTTTGTTTTGCTTTCCGTTACGTTCGCAAATCTTGAAGTTTCTTGAATGTTCCCTACCTGCTCATAACATCCCCTTTCATTTACATATACGTTGCGCAATAGCTATTAACGTGCTCTTTTCTAATTAATAAAAGTACCTAACGGTTCCTAACAACAGTTTTCATATGTTGCGCAGTGATTAATGGTACAGATTGTTAAGTATCTCGTTTTATAAATGAAATACCGAGTGCAAGAAAATTAAGATTCAAATTTGTCTATTTTTCTTTAAAATATCAGGCTCCAAAGACACTACGTGCAAACGCAAAAACATGCTCCAGCCATTATAACAAACTTGAATACAACTTGTCACATTACGATAGCTTAACGCACCTATCAATTTTGATGCAAAGATCGATTAGCGAGTGTAAAGTCGATTATTGACTTCAACGATCTAGTAGGAGTATCAGTAGCAGAGTGTATGTGATATAGCGCGCGCGAGTTGTTACAGAAAATGTGTGTGCGGGAAGAAATGATCGTACCGATCTGAAAAGTGTCCGCCGGTTGAGAGAAAAGCCTTTTGAAGAGCTACCGCGTCGGTAAAGTACCCAGTGACATTCATGTACATTTAAAGACAGTCGTATGTGTTATGGTGCACAAACTGTTATAGTAAATGAGTGCGCGGGAAGAAAAGATTGTGCCTAACAGAAAAGCGTCACCGCTTTGTTGAGAAAGTCTACCGCGTCGGTTAGTGACTAATGAACCTTATGTACTCTTGAAGACTGTTAGTTACGTAGGTCGTTCACTAATGTAGAAAAAGAAATATCTTGTTGTTTCATTTGTGTTGATTGAAAGAAAATTCTCACTCGCTAAGAACTTGCACATCTTCGGCAATTATGATTCAGGGTGTTCCTTGTATACTATTCAGTACAAGAAAATAATAAATATGGTTCGGTGGTCGGAATGTAACAACTTATAGCTGTGCAATAAAAAGTGTTCTTGTGTCGATATACTTGGAGTATGTGTTGTGCAGTAAGTAACTGTGATAAATCATTCCCTCACTCAACCAAACCAGGCGACCGACTCAAACAACTTATCCCTGAATCATTTCCTTTGTTTTATGAAGTTCCGATAGCTTTCAAACATGGTCAAAGCATAAAGAAAATAAGTGGTGATTGTGAACTGAGCTCTCATCAGAACTTATATTTCAAAAGCATATCATTTTAATAAAGTTATTTTACATGTCGACCTGCGTGTCAGGACTTGTAAGAGTGATAGGCGAATAAACAGAACGTTAAAGTCGTCTAAATTTACAAGCAAGCGAGTGGGAAGTGAACGACAATTAAACAGTGTAGTAAACAATGGAGTGTGGTTCGAGCAAGAACGGCGCGTGAAAGATAATAGTGGAAGCGGAAGTCAGAGGTAGCTTCACGGTTACAAGGCGGTGGAGTTCCAGCGACGCAGTAACGAGGTAGCTTCAGCGATACAAGGCGGTGGAGTTCCAGAGACGCAACGACGGAGTAACTCCATAGATACAAGGCGGTGTATTTCCAGCGACGCAGCAACAAGTGATGCAGCTTTTTACTACAGGGATACTACAACGAACACACACGGTAACAACGTGACGGAGGCGGCGGAAAATCAACGCGGGAGCGGCAGAAGAAGAAAAGAAGACATCGAACAGGCAAATTAAATTAAATTTAAAAATAATTAAAAATAAATGAGTGAATCGAAAAAAAACTAAATAATTTTGACTAAAATAAAACACGCGGAAACCAGTAAACTCACTGGAAATAAATAAAATTTTCGGTATAACTGATTGACACTACCCGAGCTTCAATAGTAATACAATAAAAGTAATTTTCTCTCGGGAGAATTTTTTTTTTTTTTTTAGATTAAATTTGATTCCTTTTCCTAGTAGCCAGTCAGAGTTTTTTTTAAAAGATTTTTTTTTTTTTTTTTAAAAATCACTTATCACTATTTTCAACCAACAAATAAATTATACCAGTCGGGAACTTTTTTTTGAAACAGAATATTTTCAATGCATGCTATTTGCAGCTTGTCAGTCGATGGAGTTTTCCTGCAGCTGTAAACTCTGAGGCAGTGTACACCCGGTGCTGATAATTTCAAGCAGCGCAATTCATTATTTTAAGTTGTATGGTTTTTTTTCCAGCTATACCAGAGAGAAGCAGCTGGTAGCAGTAATTCTCACCGATCTGTTCTGTCGATGCTATTTTGAAATTTGATGTTGAAGTTTTCCTTTGACAACAGCGTTGTACTGTGTTCTGTTTGTGGTTTGTGTTCTCGATATTACTGTTTTGGTTCGCAAGTCGAAGAGATTCTTTGTGGACTAGGTTGGGTGAATCCTAGTAGATTTTTTTTGTTTGGTGTATGCGTGGGGTAGGCAAGTTAGTGGCCCTATTATAACCTTTTGTTATCAGAGCAGTGTATCATAGTATAACCTCTAATCATGAATACCGACGAGACTTTAGTTGAAGTGACTGGAGAGCAGGATAGCTAAGTCCCTGTTGGGGAGATGTTGATGATGCTAATCAACCAGCAAAAAGACATCTTCAATCAAATCAGTCTGATAAACCAGAAGAATGAAGAGAGTTTCAGTGAAATAAAAGCCTCACTAGTAAAGAGTCAAGAAAGTATGAAGGTAGAAATTTCAGAAGAGATTAAAAGAGCACAGGAAACAATCAGAGCTGAGATAGATGAGAAGGGGAAAGCCCTCCACTACAGCGTCACTAACGCCTTAGATGAAAGATTTTCAACTTTAAGAGAAGGGATGAAGCAGTTCCGACAACCATGTGCTTCAGGTGGAAAGGAAACAAACGAACCAGTTGAGCGAGTCAAGCTAGATGCAGAAGATGAATCAATCCATGGTATCCCCAGCTCACATGGTTCAAGTTTAGTGGACGAGGAATCACCTGAGGTTGAACTGGAAGGGGTTATCACGAAAGCAAAGGCGAATGGGGTTATCAACGAAGGAGGAGATAATGGTATTAAAACCAACGAAGGAGGAGATAATGGTATTAAAACAAGCGAAGAGAGAGTGATGGCAGAATTCAGTGAATGGTTTAGAAGGTATTGCCAGCAAAGTCACGAAAGCTGGGCTTATCATGCTCAGAAGTTTGAATACATTAGGAATATTATTCCCCACAGCTCAAGGGGAATGACCCCTTGGGAGCTCATGTTTCAAGAACCGGCCCCAAGGATTGTCAACATGTATAGATACTTCCCTGAAGAGAAGGTTATAACCTTTCAAGGAAGACAATTCAATGTAAAATCAGAATCGATGTACGATGAATCTTATTTCTCCGGGGAAGAGATTAAGCAAGATTTCTCCCCCAGATGTTTGGCGAAATTTTATTATCTTGATTGCCGACACAGGGCAGAATATGTGGAAATAAGAGGAGCAAGAGGAATAAAGGAAAAGTGGAAGAGACGCAGGAAGAAGAGGCGAATAATGTTGTTTGGCGACGCGAGAAATACCCTTAAGATGAAAGAAGTAAGAAGAATAGAAATGTTGGAGTGCTTAGGGGCAAAGTTTTGTCCTGCACACCCAGCAAAGCCTTGCCATATGTTTTATATGTTGTTTTGTTTTCGTATATCATCGTTGTGAATATGTTGTTTTAGTAGATTTTTACTTAAGTAATGGTGACACTATAGGAAATTGTCACTTTCACTTTAGAATGACCCAAGAGAGTAGTGACCTTACAACCACCGGGCTTCACCCAAATTTTGTAAGGGGCTCGGGTAAGGTGTCAATCTGTTTAATACACTCAAACCGAGGTTATAAAGAGTGAAGTGATTGTGCGCCAGTGTTTGTGCATAAAGAAGTGCTGCGTGATATAAAGACAGGTATCTTATGTGGTAATATACCAGGTCGCTTGCATAAAGGCAACACGATTTTTTCAGCATGACTATTAACATTATAACCTATGTCAATTATTGATTTGAACCTTATGATTGTAATGTGTTTACCAATTTTCTGTGTATATTTTTGTAAGTGTTAGATTAGCACCGACCACCAACCACTATGTGTAAAATGTGTTATGACTTAAGCTAGATGCTTACCAACCTCGCCCATTTTAAAGGTCGTTTGGTTGAAATGCTTACCTATGGCTTCACATTTTAACCATCGACCTGGAAGGGGTTGTCACATTACGATAGCTTAACGCACCTATCAATTTTGATGCAAAGATCGATTAGCGAGTGTAAAGTCGATTATTGACTTCAACGATCTAGTAGGAGTATCAGTAGCAGAGTGTATGTGATATAGCGCGCGCGAGTTGTTACAGAAAATGTGTGTGCGGGAAGAAATGATCGTACCGATCTGAAAAGTGTCCGCCGGTTGAGAGAAAAGCCTTTTGAAGAGCTACCGCGTCGGTAAAGTACCCAGTGACATTCATGTACATTTAAAGACAGTCGTATGTGTTATGGTGCACAAACTGTTATAGTAAATGATTGCGCGGGAAGAAAAGATTGTGCCTAACAGAAAAGCGTCACCTTGTTGAGAAAGTCTACCGCGTCGGTTAAGTGACTAATGAACCTTATGTACTCTTGAAGACTGTTAGTTACGTAGGTCGTTCACTAATGTAGAAAAAGAAATATCTTGTTGTTTCATTTGTGTTGATTGAAAGAAAATTCTCACTCGCTAAGAACTTGCACATCTTCGGCAATTATGATTCAGGGTGTTCCTTGTATACTATTCAGTACAAGAAAATAATAAATATGGTTCGGTGGTCGGAATGTAACAACTTATAGCTGTGCAATAAAAAGTGTTCTTGTGTCGATATACTTGGAGTATGTGTTGTGCAGTAAGTAACTGTGATAAATCATTCCCTCACCCACCAAACCAGGCGACCGACTCAAAAACTTATCCCTGAATCATTTCCTTTGTTTTATGAAGTTCCGATAGCTTTCAAACATGGTCAAAGCATAAAGAAAATAAGTGGTGATTGTGAACTGAGCTCTCATCAGAACTTATATTTCAAAATATATCATTTAAAAAGTTATTTTACAAACTCTTTGAATACTGAATACTTAGAACAAACAACTCGTTTCTGCCTTTCGCTTGTATAAACTTTCACAGAAAATTCAAGAATAATTCAAAGACTTCCGACCGACGTTTCTGGAATTCTAACAATACTTAAACAATTAAAATGACTTTAAAATAATTAGAATGAATACAAAATCATTTACAACCATTATGAAACGCACTAAAATGACAATAAAATGTATTTACACTCAAAATTATCCGCATAAATCAGTTCAAACTGTAGAAAATTGACCTCTAAACGTCGTAGCTCATCTCAATACTTGTAATTACAAACTTTTAACCAATGTTTCATGCATGGTCCTGTCCTTGAACATATTAAATAGTATTCACATAGTTTCTTTCCACAAAACAAAGTCCATTTACACTAATTCACAGTTAATTTAAAGAAAAATATAGAAAACCATATTCACTCAACTGCCAGGTTGCTACAAATAATTCATAAAATACAATTTCATTTAAGGTGTGGGTTTGAGAGCCGTTACAAGATGTTTTATTCGTAAAAACGTAGTTGTCAATATGCTTATTCTAAGCTGAGCAGATTAAACGCGGACTCTGTCTAGACAGCAGAATGCTAAAAATGCTATTTACGGCTTCACTGAATCTGAGTTATGCCAACTAACTGTTCGAACTAATTTATGACCTTTCCAGGACTCACTTACGACACGGCGCTTTTACCTTCCCTCGAAAGGAAAAAAATTTTGAGTGATTATAAAAAAGAACTCTCGAAAAAAAGAAAACCGTCGGAAGACTTCCCATCAACTTCTCAAATATGCAGACTCAGAATTTTCAGGCAGCAGTTGCACACATGCACTTTCCTTACCATGACAATTAATGGAAATAGCTCACCAAAGCATCTACGCTAATGCATCGGTAACTGACAAAAGGATGCTCCTCCCAGTTCACTCTGGTATTTATAATTTCTGTTTACATTATTAATTCTGGTGCCATTTATCGACACGTCTTCACGATAGAGTTGTTGCACGGAGCAACTCTGTTACAACTATTTTCGGCAGCTGTGAAATTTAACATTGCACATAAACCACTAAACGTACAGATTTATATAGCCTTTACATTTATTTAAAAAAAAAAAAAAACTTGTAGTGGGTCCTAATTGTTCTTAACAAAGCTCTAGAACCGTCACAAGCTCCGTACTACCCAAGTTCTAAGGCGTTAATCACATCTCGATCTTCAGTTCAAGCAGTGTAAGAGGGACAAAATTCGCTTTTTTTCTGATACGAATTAATACAGTATATGTGTGATGCGGTTGAAAAAATTAACTTCAAAACCCATTTTATCTGTTGACAATTAGTTACGTTTAAGGCCCGAATTTCATATAAATCTGGGTACACTGACTATGTATTTAACTTATTACTTGAATGACTGCGCATACAAAATCCGTGATTCCGCAAATTTGTTGAGTGTAAGTCTGAAGTCATAAAGAGGTAAAGTTTTTAAAGTCCACAGAAATTTTTTTTTTAAATTTATGACGTAGTTTAAAGGTCACTAGATCTTACAGGAATAAAATGTCCTTAATTTATGTTTACGTGACTAGTTCATCACTGTCGGATTTTCTTTCTTTTAAGTCCCCTCCAGCGATTTCTTACCAGTTTTTTAGAAAAGAATTACTTTCTCCACTCTTCTGACTTAATTATTAGTGCAGGTATGATCCCAAAAACTTTTTGTAAAGTATTTACTTTGAAATATTCTCATGGATGTGTTATTATTTATTTTTAACTCAATAAGACATTCGTCAATCGTGGCGACTAAGATTGGGCAGAAGCTTCTAGACTGGGGAAGAAAAAGTCATCTCACTTTATTAGGTAAAACATCCGGTAACATGTTGGAAAGTGTAACAAATTCATTGGAAAATCAAAACATTTACAACTATACCGAAAACTGAATCACTCAGCCAGTTGGCTTCGTGATAGACATTTTTTTACGCTGTGTATTATGATTTCCCTTGGAGGAAACGGGAAGAGCTTAATAAAAGCGGCCATTGTTTTGATTTACCAGCGCGAAGTAATTGTTTTGAATAAAAACACTGTATATATTCAATATAACAGCTACATCTCTGGATGTAGCTAAATACGCACTAACAAAGAAATAATGTAACGTTTGGAAAAGCTACGTTCAAACATTTGTATTATAGGTAGAAAAAATATTTGCGGCAATTTTTTTTTTTCCTATTGCACAAGTGAAAATCTTTTAATTTCGTTTATATTACGTTGAGTGAAGTTGCTAGCTTCATAAATATCTTCCAAAGTGTGTATTCATTAAGCCCAAGCTAAATTTTTGGTGACCATAGGTAAACATTTTATTCTTAATTGTATCAATTGATACCTGACCAGTATGTTTGTTCAGCTAGAAATATTTTGACAGAAGGCTCTAGTTTGAACTTGATTTGATAAAAAAGCAGAACTATGCAGCTATTATCTCAAATAACACCAATAGAATAGTAAGAAATAAACATCTACCAAATACATAATTTTAGGATTATATCAAGCATTATTTAAAAATTCATCATGGATGATGCCTTGATGAAAGGTTAAATGTATACGGCAGTAAACAATAAAAAAATTTCATTGGTAATCTTTATTAAATACACTGGTCGACAAAGGGTCTTCACAAGAAATCTGATTACTGAATCTAGTGCATTTTTTCATGCTGAATTCAGATATGAATCAGAATTTATCCATAAGGCACAGTTTTTTGTGACAGCTATTTTTTTAAAATTTGATTTTAGCATCATCTTTGACCTTTCATAGGAAGCTTTACCTTATATGTAGTGATTTTATTCAAGGTGTATTTAAGGAAATTATATGTAATATCATGCTGAAACACCGAAATACATGACTATGCAGGTTTATTCGTGTTTTGACGTGCGCAGACCTGTTGATCAGGCATTGTGACTTCTCATTGTTGAGCTGACAGTGAGCTTGTTACCACGAATATCACTAGAGAAGTATTTATAAACGTTTCTCGGGAAACAAACCGAGTAATATTATCATTGATGCACATATTTCAGCGACTTTAACTCCGTCGCCATCTTCAGGTGCAGTTGTAAGCCTTGAAGTCTGCCTTGAAGACTTCAAGGCAGACTTAGAGGCTTACAACTACACCTGAAGATCTTAAAGGCAGACTTCAAGGCTTACAATTGCACCTGAAGATGGCGACGGAGGTTAAAGTTGCCGAAATATTGTTCATCAATAATAATATTACTCGGTTTGTTTCCCGAGAAACGTTTGTAAAATAAACAACGCCGTGAAAAATTGCATTCATTTATAACTAGAGAAGTAGTTCATTTTTTTCCTTTTAGACTTGTATTGTGAATTTTGTGTTGTAGTCTTTTCTTTTTCATCGTGCCATGAAAGTGTGTAAATCATGCAGATAATCTCTGCTATATTTGTGGTGAGCTGACCTTCAAGTCTCAGAGGCGAAATTTTACGCGACTTGTGAAACAGAATAATGAACTATACTTTAGCTGTCAAGTGGGTGATTTTGAGAGGAGCTGGGTTCCAGATATATGCTGTTTCGTGGGCCAGGACTGTTGAATGGGTGGAAAAGTGGTATACATCATATACCATTTTTCAATCCCATGATTTGGAGGGAACCGAAGGATCATTTAACTGATTTTTATTTTTGTTTAACAAATATTAAAAGAATCACATCTAAAGCAAAATATACAGTTGAGTATCCGAATTTGTCATCTGCAACGAGGCCTGTCTTACACACGAAGATTTCCCTGTATCAATATATGCAAATAAGACCTTAAATAGTTACTCTGATTCTGACCAACTCAAACGGAAATGATTTCAGATGCTAATGATTATAAAAGTGATCCTACATATGCACAGTAGCTGTTCATCAGAACAATACTTTCCCAGTCACCAAGAACTTAATGACCTTATTCGGGATTTAAACCTTTCTAAACAACAAACTGAAGTTTTAACTTCCAGACTCAAACGCTGGAATCTACTCCAAAAAGATGTAAGAATATGTATTAGCTTAGCCGCCATGGTGATTTTAAAGAGTGCTTTTGTGAAGAAAATGTTATATATTTTTTTGTTCTGTTATGAAATATCTTGGGCATCAACACCGGTGAGATAAGTGGCAATTGTTCATAGATTCTTCTAAAGTTAGTTTGAAGGCTTTCCTGCTACATATTAACAGTGAACTTCCATCAATACTTGTAACGCATACCGCTGATATGAAAGAGATATATGAAAATATGAAACTAGTTTAAGGAAAAAAGCACAGTGAAAAATATGAATGGTATATCTGTGGCGACATAGAGAGCATTCCTTTATTGCTTGATTTGCAACTTGGGTTCAACAAATTTTGCTGTTTTTTTTGTGTGAATTGGACAGCAGAGACAGGAAGTCTCACGACGTTATAACATTTTTGCCTAAACATGACTCTCTTATTTGTGGCCATAAAAATGTGTTACATGTCCATTTAGTGATTCCTTAAAAATATATTTACCTTTTTGTATTTTTTTTTGTTTGCTTATGGCTTTACGTCGTTAGAAGCGGGATGGGACTGGGGACAAGAAACGGGTAGGAAATCGGCCACGGAGTTTTTGAAGGAAGAATCCCGGCATTCGCCTGGAGTGATTTGGGGAAACTATGAAAAACCCACATCTGGATGCCCGCATGGGGATTCGAACCACCGTCCTCCCGAATGTGAGACCAAAGTGCTAACCGCTCACCCACGACGCTCGGTATATTTACCTCTGTATTAAACTACGACTACTGAAACATTTCGTATAGGTTATTGATAAACTTTCTGTTCGATTATTGTACTTGAAATCGATATTTCCTCAAGTCAGTGCTGCTAAACTGTAGGAAGGAATTTTTATAGAACCACAAATACAGTCATTAATGGCTGATGAACACTTTGGAGGACTGTTAAATCCACTAGAAAAATCAATCTGGCAGTCTTTCAAAAAGTTATGATGCAAATTTAGTTTGAAACCATAAAGCATAAAGCTATCGTTACATAGTGGCTGATCTTCTGCATTCTTATGAAGCTATGGGATGCAACTTGTCCTTAAAAATTACACTTCTTCCCTGAAAATCTTGGGGCTGTCAGTGATGAGCACCGTGAGCTTTTTCATCAACAAATTTCTACAATGGAGAACAGGGACCAAGGCAAGTGGAGTTCTAATATGCTAGCTGATTTCTGTTGGACCAGGAATAGAGATGTTCCAGATGCAAATATGCCCGAAAAATCACTATCTACCAGTTTCTAGGCAAGTCAAAATGAGAAGTATATCATTTAGAGTTATATAGTTAGTTACGGATTTTATTTTTAAAAAATCAAATAGATATCACAAAAAACTTCTGCCTGATGGGGAGAAACTAAACTTTGAATTCAGCATGAAAAATACTTGTAGAATCTCATGTTTTTGTTCTTGTGAAAGGAAAAAAGTTCACTTTTGGAGACCAGTGTCAATTAACATTTTTTTTTTCTGGCATTACGCTTCGTCGACGTCTAGTTTATTAGATGTGGGAAAAGAATGGGGACAAAGGGAATTCTGCCATGACCTTTTGAAGGAACCATCTTGGAAATCGCCCGTAGTGATATTGGAAAACCACCGAAAATCCGAATCTGGATGGCACCCTCCAAAATGCGGGGTCAGAGCGTTACCACTCACCCTCCATGCTCGGTATTAATTAACTAAGCGAATATAGAAAATTGCCTGCATCACCATTACAAAAACGAATTGATTTTTGAGGTGGTTGTAAAACGCTGAAACGGAACAAATTAAATTCTTAGTGCTAAGATTTAATCGAATGTATAGAGGTAATAAGAAGATCTACTCCCGTATGGCTCCAACAACAGACTGTGTGGACAGATGTGTTACTACAGTGAAATATATCCTGCAATTAATCTTTACAAAATTTTTACTGACTGATGTTACAATTTATAGTCTAACACACATATGGCGAAGATTGGAAACAACGATTCTAGGGTAATGTGTATCGAACCTGACATAAAATAGCTGCTGAATTTCGAAGTTTAGTAACCTTCTTCTGACATTCATTTTTCTGCTTTATTCTTTTTTTTTTATTTCAGTAATAGATTAATTACTTTCATTTCACTCTATTCTTTTTCCGAAAATCCTGCCTCTTGTCATATCTTTCCCTTTACAGCTTTCTCTGTTTCATATGTCCACCATTTCATCGATTTACCTCATGATATTTTGTCAGCCACCTAGCATTTTACCTTTACTCTTATATTTTCCTTTTCCATCCTACGAACATGGAAATTTCACAACTTGGTCAGAAAATCTTTCCGTGGAATTCTACCTTTACATTGCTGTTATACAGACTTCGCTACCGGAATATAATTGACGAAAACTGAAAAGTTTAATTTTGCTCACTCGTTTTCAGTTTCGACCTTGTTGATGTGGTCAATGCTAGTATGATATGGATTAGGACTGGTATAAAACTAATCTTTTAGTACATCTCTTTACAATTCCATCGTTTCTCACTATACTGCAACCAACCATCAATGCTTTAATGGGACCCGACCTCTCTCTGCATCTTCTGAACGTTATTTCAGCCTGTGAGACTACTTTTCTGAGGTATATCAAGGCATCTGTCTCTTCGGTGGGTTCATTTGGTAGTTATTAGGACCCATTTTATTTCTTTGTCCTTGGTGTGTTAACTCTTTCACTCAACTAATCTTGTACTCAAAAACATTTATTACTTCTTCATTCGCCACACACAAAATCACATAATTTAAAAACAATGAATCTCTCAATATTACAATGTTATAATTTTTAAAGGTATTTAAATATCTCATCCATCACAATAACGAATATCAAAGGTCAAAATGTACTTCTTTACCAAATACCAACATAATTTCAGACAACTATATTTTCTCAGTGCTGCTGTTTGACACGCTTTTACCATTTCTACACAGTGCGTTTAACGTTAATATGGTTCATATGCAACTCTTTAAATTTTCATTGTCTTTCATTGACTCTATTTCGATATAACTATTAATTATACTTTCTCTACATCTTCAAATGTTTCTACCACACCATTACTAAACTTCCAAAATATCTCCCAACTGTTATCTCACTGCTAACTTCAAATTTACTAATGGTCTACAAGCAGAAGACCTTAATCTACCACCGAGCGTGGTGGGTGAACGGTTAACGCTCTGGCCTCTCATTCGGGAGGACACCGGTTCGAATCACCGTCAGGACATCTAGATTTGGGTTTTCCATATTTTCCCCCAATCACTCCAGGCGAATGCCGGTATGCTTCCTTCAAACGGTCGTGGGTGAATTTCTTCCCGTTCCTTGTTCCCAATCACATCCTGCCTCTAATGACGTCTACGCCGATGATGCGTAAAGCCATAAGTAAAAAAAAAAAAAACTTACTGTGCTACCATAACTTCACTATGTTCTTCGTTAAATATCTCGCATTATTGCAAATATATTTTACAGTGGGCCATTTGGGTGATCCCTCTGTAGACATACTCCTTTTCGAATCCCCTTTAAAATGCAGAGGAACTTCCACGATTTCAACAACAAAACGCATATTAAAGAAAATAATTTTCAGACGTTTAAAAATGCATAAAACGTTTAAAATTTAAAAAATAACACTATTCCAAACAGTAGTTCATAAGAGAAATACTGGTATATTTAAGTGAAAACTGTAACTAACGTATGGTATAGGATGCACCTCAGCGTAAGAACAAACAAACTAAAACTAAACTTGCTGCTAGTTAAGCCTGCTGTTGACAACAGGAGGAGGCTGATGCATCCTAAGGCAACAACTACAACAGCGAGGTTGTTGGAGTAACATGTTGTGCACTTTGGCGGAGCCACGATAACTAGATCAGCAAACTCCCGGGTTTTTTTTTTATCCATTCTAAATTGTGGAACAACTAACTGCATAGTAGTATTTTCAGCTAGAGAGCTGAGCCATAGCAAATAGTTTTTTCTAGAGTGACGCGTTAGACCTTTCGTTACAGCAGAAAATTTCATAGAAATAAGTTTAGAGAAGAATTCAGTCCTTGATCAACTATTAAATGATTGATTTTATGCGTATTTCATGTATATTATTATGTAATCCATTTTACGGGATTTATTTGCCTTAAGCGATGGATTAATAGGTTTAATTTGTGTTTTTTTAAAACGCTTTTAATTATATTTATTATTTATAAAGGGTAATTAATTTTTTATGGTTATTTACACTGAATTGTTAGGTATTGATTCAGACGTCAATCACGGCCGAACGAATTTCATTATATTCCTCTGAATTACAAACACTTTAATAAATTTAAAATACATTTCAATGTTTTAAACGATCTCTCTTAACCTTTTGAGTCAATTGATTAATGCTTCCTTATACACGCCCACTTGCTACAATGGTGCAATGTACGTTAATTGTCAGGAATTGTTCCGTCTGACATTTTGTTAACTTTATCGAGATTTTAGTACAAGGCCACATTCTGATTGGCTGGCTTTTCCATTCTCTTTCGATTGTAAACGATTTCTCATCTGCACTGTCATTACATACATATTGAGAAAAAAATGTTACAATAAACTGACCACGTATTTCTGCCATGGCTTTGTTAAACCAATCAGAAAATAGTACATTTACGTTAGTTTGCGAAAATTTACAGGTAATCTGTCAGATCAATAGGTGATATGGATTTTCACCAAAGTCTGTAACTGAATTCCATATACTTTACGGCAACAGGTATTTTCTCGAATAGAAAACTATCGACTTTGCGTTTACTTCGTCGAAACACTCAGAAAAACGTACATGAATAAGAAATCATTCTTCCTTCAATGATTTAAAAGTACATTAATAAGCAAATAATATAGTGCCGTAGTAGCAATGTTCCGAGTGAGGTTTCCGTTCGCGATAGTCGGTAATTTAAATAGGCGTCGTTAAGTATTCGAGAGGATATGATAAAAGTCACCCGATCCTTCTGGAGCGCTGACAATTGCTTCAACAATAGAAATCGTTCAAAATAATTAAAACTCAAACAAAATTTCTTGGAATCATGAAGAAACATTTTCAAATGAAAACAGAAAATATTTACTGACATTTAAACATCAAATTGGCAAAATTAGACAATTCCAAACGGCCAAAATCCCATCATAAACATTGTAGCCTACCCTGCACAATTATAGTCTTTTAATTAACTTTTCAGAGACTGCACTGCTTTTAATTAAATTACAGTTTATTGAAAACTTTTCTGTTCATCAAATTAATAAGCATTCATGGGAGAAATATATAAATTTGCAATTAGTCACTGCGTATCTGTATCAGACACAGAGGTAATTAATCTAAAGGATTATAAAATTGCGTTTTAGGGCCGTTACGTACCGGTTTAACTTCGAACACAAATATCTAATATGTGCTAGTTAGTTGGAGATTAATAGAAAGAAAAGTTTCAGCTAATAATTGAGTTACCATTTATATGGAAACAACCTGTCACAGCAAGCAATTAAGGCCTGTATGTAAGTGGTTGGCAAGGTAAATAACTAACAAATAATTAATAAGGAACCACATCCACTGTTTCTTCATTCCTGTTTGCTATTCTGAGGCGAGGAATCTGAAGTATGTTGTGGGTTGACTGCTCCTATCTGATAGCCGCTTGCTTGTTAGGGCTCAGCTGTGACAGCAGCTGAGGCAAACACCTGGTTGTATGCTGATGAGGCTCGTCCAATGTTTGATGTGGATCACGCCGTGCCCACACCCCCGAGCAAAGCGCCTCGTCCTACGCCACCTCCTTATTGGCTGCCCTAAACCCTGCAGCCTGGGCACACGATTACTGGCTGATTCGTGATCATATCTGTCCTGCGTCAGAGATATAATAGATGCGAAACTAAATAAGACATCAGTCGTATAATATCAAGAATGCCTTTTAAGTGCAAGCGTTTGAAACAAATGATAATTTTTTATATTATTTTGTCCATTAAATTCCAACATTAATGAAAAATATTGTTCATTTACACAATTCCATCTATAATTAGAAATATCATTTTCAGTGGCTGTGCTCATTTTGATAGCTAAATTCCATCTACTATCGGCTTTTTAGGCCAGTCGCAGTTTTGATTGGGGAGCTGATGTGCCGTCAAGTCTGTGAAACGTATAGCTTGTGTTCTATGTGATAAGTGTATTATTGTTTATGAAATGTATCCTTTATGAGGCGGGGACTGGAGACCATGCCAGAATTCGCCAAGGCGATAGTGGGAAACCGCTTAAAAACTGCATTCACCACGGCCGGTACACCGCGCCAGGGATTCGAACCAGGACCCGTTGTGCCTGGGTTCTGGACTTGCATTCGGTTTATCGCGGGTTCGAATCCCCATCCGACCATACAGATTTTCCATGGTTTACCCAAATCTCTTCAGGCGAATGCCTGGATGGTTCATTCACTTGGCCATGGCCGAATTTCTTCCCATTCGTTGACTCCGTCCCTTCTCCCCGAGCCAGAGTGATAGTGTTTAAACACAAGCAGCTGTATAGGCAGGTCAAAAAAATCATATACCAACAATGGTTATATTGCTGTAATTGAAAAAAATTAATAATAGAAATAAAAATATTTTTAAAAAGTTATTAACTTTTTTTTTTTTTTAATAGTACTCAGTCCAAAGTAAAACATGAATGAATTAAATGGACGAGATAACAAAGAAATAGATAGTGTAACTTAAGAAAAGTCTGATTCTGTTATTGACACTTGGTATCATTGAATCCCGAGTAACAATAGGATTGTTTGATTATTTTCTTTATAAAAATCCTGAAACATTTCTTCGTCGGTTTACTGAAGTAAAAATGAACATATAATAAATTAATCTTAAGAAAAAAGAAATGTTGTCCTTGGTAGTATGTTTAAAAATGCTGTAGAGTTTTAGTATACCCAGGAGGAACTAAAGAAAAAACGAAACTTTTGGACAAAAAAAAGTAATAATATTAAAAAAAAATTGAAAAAGAAAAGCAACACTGGAATAATTTTTTGACATAAAAAAGAAGAAAATTTTTACGCCATTTTTATTGCCATAGGTAGCAAATAAAAATATATATTATTTTTTTTCATGTAAACTTCCTTGATTTTTACAACGGATTAAGGACACATGATGATTATGTTAGGAGTGTTTACTTCACATTTTGGATACATAAATCACGCTTTATGAGGTCAGAATTTCTGAGCAGGTAAATTACTATAAAATTCGCAATGAATCTCCACACATTACAGTTAGAAAAAAAAATCTTAAGATTTACTGTGTAGTTTATGTAAGATGTATAAAAACTTTTTTATACTCAGTTAATGGTTAGTAGCATCAATAATGAAACTTAAAATCCAATCTTACTCGAGGAGGAAGGCCTCAACACTTCTGTGAGGTAGGAAAATTCTGTTCGAAAGTGTTCGTGAACAGCAATAAATTTCTGCTATCCTTTCTGTTCTGCAAGCAACGGATTTCAAATTCCGACAATTATACGATCGTATTCATTTAATTTTTTATTTAGGTTATGAGACAAACTCCATCGATGTAACAATGTATCTGTGTTAATTAATAACCAGGCAACATCACTACGCTATTTGTTGAATATGGTGGGAAATATGTTATAATGTCTACAGTTATTTTTTATTTAGTACAGTCGCTGATAATGAATTTTAAGCTAGAAAACAAAGAAGATAGATCAGTCAACTAGCCTTTCCTTTTCTAATTTCGCATACCATTATTAAACGTTGTACTTGCTAAATTTACCACTGATATAGCAACTCTTGAAATTTCCGGACTGTACCAGAAAAATACGTAGATAGAGGTTCTTCCAATCTCCGATATATCGATTCAGCAGATATTTCTCCTGAATGACTTCTAAATACATAGGTTAATGTTATTTATTAGTCATTTACTGCAATTTTAAGAAGAGTTAAAATTAGATCAGCAAAAAATAAATGATAATAATTATAATAATTTTGACATATCACTGTGAAAACAACACTGAGCATAAGTTGTTTCGTTTTTATTCTATAAGGTAATATTATTTATTAATCATTTATTGTATTTTAAAATGAAGCGTGAGAATTACATCAGCAAAAAGAACCTTAATTTTTACATATCATTGTAAAAACATTACCGAGCTTAGGTTTTTTAATTGTTTGTTTGTTTTTTTCCTTTGCACGTATTCCGCTATTGCGGGGTCGTCTACCACTCGATACAACACGACCATCCATTTTAGAAGTTTACACCCGCTAGAAGGTATTTCCACATCGACGATCGTGAGTTGTGCTTTCGGTAACACTCGTGTTGTCGTGGCTTCACGGTTGAACAGTCCAAATGGCTGGCGCTTGCGGTTGCTCTTCCCAGGGGACGCATTACAGCGCCAACTTCGCATCTAAACAAAGTTGGCAAAGTGTTTGTTCGACTGAATGGAGAAATCCCTGATTCAGTTTCCCTGGCGAAAAACAGGATAACAAGTGGATGCGCTACACCCAAGAGTGATGGCTTAGGCTCACAAGTTACGATTCATTTCCTCACAATTCATCTATATGCATACGCCACTGAGCTATCCAACTACAACAGAGAAACAACTATATACAAATCTATGTCTCGCTGATCATTAGTAATGTAAAAGCTCATATTTTTACAACTGGGTTTCATACTTTGGAGTACCTATCGCTTTTGTTCTCCTTCTCGAGTTTTATCGCAACAGGGTAGTGAGGAAAAACATGAAAACTGGTGAAAGACGAGATGAATGAGGACGTTTAAACCCGGCGCCGGCCCATTCAGGCCTACTCTTCCGAAACATACCCCGGCGGTTTCTTCTACGGACGAATTACCATCAACAGTGCCGTTTACCTTTCCTCCATACTAATTGCGGAGAGATTTGAGATGGGGAATTGTGCACCACCGTCTCCTATCTTGCCTGATAGTGAAAATTTTCTTCTACCACCATCACTCGAACCAGCTAACACCATGCCAGCGTCGGACACCATCATGGTGCCGCAGCCAACTGAGCCAGCAATTAGTAATTGCAATAGTATAAACAGTAACGCAAGATTCAACTCGTGAG
>JARYHS010013631.1:85907240-85933240 GCA_031002005.1 Vandiemenella viatica
ACTCAGAAAAACGTACATGAATAAGAAATCATTCTTCCTTCAATGATTTAAAAGTACATTAATAAGCAAATAATATAGTGCCGTAGTAGCAATGTTCCGAGTGAGGTTTCCGTTCGCGATAGTCGGTAATTTAAATAGGCGTCGTTAAGTATTCGAGAGGATATGATAAAAGTCACCCAATCCTTCTGGAGCGCTGACAATTGCTTCAACAATAGAAATCGTTCAAAATAATTAAAACTCAAACAAAATTTCTTGGAATCATGAAGAAACATTTTCAAATGAAAACAGAAAATATTTACTGACATTTAAACATCAAATTGGCAAAATTAAACAATTCCAAACGGCCAAAATCCCATCATAAACATTATAGCCTACCCTGCACAATTATAGTCTTTTAATTAACTTTTCAGAGACTGCACTGCTTTTAATTAAATTACAGTTTATTGAAAACTTTTCTGTTCATCAAATTAATAAGCATTCATGGGAGAAATATATAAATTTGCAATTAGTCACTGCGTATCTGTATCAGACACAGAGGTAATTAATCTAAAGGATTATAAAATTGCGTTTTAGGGCTGTTACGTACCGGTTTAAATTCGAACACAAATATCTAATATATGCTAGTTAGTTCGAGATTAATAGAAAGAAATGTTTCAGCTAATCATTGAGTTATCATTTATGTGGAATTAAGGCCTGTATGTAAGCGGTTGGCAAGATAAATAACTAACAAATAATTAATAAGGAACCACATCCACTGTTTCTTCATTCCTGTTTGCTATTCTGAGGTGAGGAATCTGAAGTTTGTTGTGGGTTGACTGCCCCTATCTGATAGCCGCTTGCTTGTTAGGGCTCAGCTGTGACAGCTGCTGAGGCAAACACCTGGTTGTATGCTGATGAGGCTCGTCCAATGTTTGATGTGGATCACGCCGTGCCCACACCCCCGAGCTAAGCGCCTCGTCCCACGCCACCCCCTTATTGGCTGCGCTAAACCCTGCAGCCTGGGCACACGATTACTGGCTGATTCGTGATCATATCTGTGCTGCGTCAGAGATATAATAGATGCGAAACTAAATAAGACATCAAAAGAGAGATAGTCATATAATATCAAGGACGCCTTTTAAGTGCAAGCGGCCGGCCTCGGTAGCGTAGGGACTAGAGTGTTAGCTCCACGTACCGATGGTTGCCGGTTCGAGTCCGGCCGAGGGCATGGGTGTTTAGGTTAAGTTTGTGTTGTGTGTGTTCCTACAATTGAGCGTTCATATAAAATTCGGAAAGATTCATTAACATTGACGATATATAAAAATACATTGAGTGCTGGCTGAATGGCTACAGGCCGATTGCCAAGAAGTGAGGAAAAAAAAAGAAGTGCAAACGTTTGAAACAAATGTTAATTTTTTTATATTACTTTGTCCATTAAATTCCAACATTAATGAAAAATATTGTTCATTTACACAATTCCATCTATAATTAGAAATATCATTTTCAGAGGCTGTGCTCATTTTGATAGCTAGATTCCATCTACCATCGGCTTTTTAGGTTAGTCGCAGTTTTGATTGGGAGCTGATGTACCGTCAAGTCTGTGAAACGTGTAACTTGTGTTCTATGTCATAAGTGTATTATTGTTTATGAAATGTATACTTCCTATATACTAGGAATAAATATAATATCCACAAGGATTACAAATCACTGTCAATTGTACAGAAAGGGTTAACATTTACTGGAGCTTCCTTATTCAATGTCTTACCAACAGAAATTAAATGTTATCTACAAAAACCCAACTACTTTAAGTCCAAACTGAAAGGGTTTCTGCTTCAGAACCCATTTTACTCTGTGAAAGAATTTGGTAACTAAGAATGACTGATAAAATAGTATATGTGGTGTATGGAAGGGGAAGGTGACAAAGTTGTCCACAATTACTAAAATGATATACGGTTTTTCTTTCTGTTGAAACTTTTGACAAATGAAGTAATTACACTGTTTACAAAATTTCACTCATATATAATAACTAACATGGGATAGCATGCACTCAAAAACTACTGTAAAAATTATGATACTAACAGTTTTTTAAGTAATTGACTGCTTATGAGTTGTGGTAACTGGTTGGTAAGAAAATAACTGGTTGTTAGATTCTGGTAACAAGTTTATACACTGTTCCACATAATGAGTATTAACTAACTCGGGATTGTATTTGTAGATTACAGGAAATATTGGTTATACTAATGGGTCGTAACTAACTTCTTGTCAATATATAATATTATCAATTATATAGTAATATTGACATTACTAATAAGTTTATGTACTGTTCCACATCCCCGAGATTATTCTCACATGGGATCAAAGTGAACATATCTATCTATCTATCTATCTATGAGGCGGGGACTGGGGACCATGACAAAATTCGCCAAGGAGATAGTGGGAAACCGCCTAAAAATTGCAATCACCAGGGCCGGTACATCGCGCCAGGGATTCGAACCAGGACCCGTTGTTCCTGTGTTCTGGACTTGCATTCGGGTTATCGCGGGTTCGAATCCCCATCCGCCCATGCAGATTTTCCATGGTTTACCCAAATCCCTTCAGGCGAATGCCTGGATGGTTCATTTACTAGGCCATGGCCGAATTTCTTCCCATACGTTGACACCGTCCCTTCTCCCCGAGCCAGCGTGGTAGTGTTTAAACACAAGCAGCTATATTGGCAGGTCGAAAAAATCATATACCAACAATGGTTAGATTGCAATAATTGAAACTAAATTCATAACAGAAATAAAAATAATTTTTAAAAAGTTATTAACTTTTATAGAATAGTACTCAGTCCAAAGAAAAGAATGAATTAATTAAATGGACGAGATAACAAAGAAATAGATACTGAAACTTAAGAAAAGTCTGATTCTGTTAAACAAAGAGGAATCGATTTATTGACACTTTGTATCATTGAATCCCGAGTAATAATAGGATTGTTTGATTATTTTTTAATAAAAATCCCGAAACATTTCTTCGGCGGTTTACTGAAGTAAAAATGAACATATCATAAATTAATCTTAAAAAAAAAGAAATGTTGACGTTGGTAGTATTTTGAAAAATGCTGTTTTAGAATCCGCAGGAAGAGGTAAAGAAACTTTTGGACAAACAAAAGAAAAGAACAGCAACACTGGAATAATTTTTGACATAAAAAAAGTAGAAAGAAGCTTTTTACGCGATCTTTATTGCCCTAGGTAGAAAATAAAAGTAGAAATTAATTTTGTTTTTTCTTCATGTAAACTTTCTTTATTTTTCCAAAGGCTAAGGACACATACTGATTATGTTAGGAGTGTTTGCTTCACATTTTTGATACATAAATCACGTTTTATGAGGTCAGAAATTCTGAGCAGCAAAATTACTATAAAATTCGCACTGAATCTCCAGACATTACAGTAACAAAAAAAGACCTAACATTTACTGTGTAGTTTATGTAAGCTATATAAAAACTTTTTTATACTCAGTTAATGGTTACTAGTACCAATGATAAAACTAAAAATCCAATCTTAATCGAGGAGGAAGGCCTCGACACTTCTGTGAGCTAGGAAAATTCTGTTTGAAAGTGTTCGTGACAGCAATAATTTCTGCTATCCTTTCTGTTTAGCAAGCAACGGATTTCAAATTCCGACAATTATACGATCGTATTCATCTAATTTTTTATTTAGGTTATGAGATAAACTCCATCGATGAAACAATGTATCTGTGTTAATTAATAACCAGGCAACATCACTACACTATTTGTTGAATATGGTGGGAAATATGTTATAATGTCTACAGTTATTTTTTTATTTAGTACAGTCGCTGATAATGAATTTTAAACTAGAAAACAAAGCAGATAGATCAGTCAACTAGCCTTTCCTTTTCTAATTTCGCATACCATTATTAAACGTTGTACTTGCTATATTTACCACTGATAGAGCAACTCTTGAAATTTCTTGACTGTACCAGAAAAATACGTAGATAGAGGTTCTGCCAATCTCCGATATATCGATTCAGCAGATATTTTTCCTGAATGACTTCTAAATACATAGTTTAATGTTATTTATTAGTCATTAACTGCAATTTTAAGAAGAGTTAAAATTAGATCAGAAAATAATAATAATAATTTTGGCATATCACTGTGAAAACAACACTGAGCATAAGTTGTATCGTTTTTATTCTATAAGGTAATATTATTTATTAATCATTTATTGTAATTTAAAATGAAGCGTGAAAATTACATCAGCAAAAAGAACCTTAATTTTTACATACCATTGTAAAAACATTACTGAGCTTAGGTTTTTTAATTGTTTGTTTGTTTTTTTCCTTTGAACGTATTCCGCTATTGCGGGGTCGTCTACCACTCAATACAACACGACCATCCATTTCAGAAGTTTTACACCCACTAGAAGGTATTTCCACATCGACGATCGTGAGTTGTGCTTTCGGTAACACTCGTGTTGTCGTGGCTTCACGGTTGAACAGTCCAAATGGCTGGCGCTTGCGGTAGCTCGTCCCAGGGGACGCATTACAGCGCCAACTTCGCATCTAAACAAAGTTGGCAAAGTGTTTGTTCGACTGAATGGAGAAATCCCTGATTCAGTTTCCCTGGCGAAAAACAGGATAACAAGTGGATGCGCTACACCCAAGAGTGATGGCTTAGGCTCACAAGTTACGATTCATTCCCTCACAATTCATCTATATGCATACGCTACTGAGCTATCCAACTGCAGTAGAGAAACAACTTTATACGGATCTATACCTCGCTGATCATTAGTAATGTAAAAACTCATGTTTTTACAACTAGGTTTTATACTTTGGACTTCGCAGGTAAACCAATCGCTTTTGTTCTGCTTTTCGAGTTTCATCGCAACAGTTTAGTGAGGAAAAACATATGAATATCTGCTCATATTTGTGTATGTACTCATGTAAAACTAAACTCTTTTGATTGATTTTTCTCTGTGTACTATCTGTGAGAAACTCTGAGAGTCTACGTTAATTCTAGCAAACTTCTTCATTGGTATTCTTCTTCACATAATGCATTACTCGATATCTGGCGCTGGCGGTTAGCATTGTGGATATACGGTTCCATAGGAACTTTCTTGGAAGATGAAATGGGTGGTTTCCCGTTGCCTTCACTAGCGTGTTTTCGTTTATGTTATTGTAGGTGTGTGAATGCTCAGTTCAAAGTGTTTTTTGTGTTGTGTGAAATGATGTATGAAGAATCAGGAGGTTTAAACCCATCGCCGGCCCATTCAGGCCTACTTTTCCGAAACATACCTATGTGGCCTCTTCTACGGACGAATTCCCATCAACAGTGCCGTAAACCTTTCCTCCATACTAATTGCGGAGAGATTTGAGATGGGGAATTGTGCACCACCGTCTCCTACTCTACCTGATAGTGAAAATTTCTTCTACCACCATCACTCGAACCAGTTAACACCATGCCAGCGTCGGACACCATCATGGTTCCGCAGCCAACTGAGCCAACGGGACGGGCACTTCTTCAATATTACTCATTGCAATAGTATAAACACTAACGCAAGATTCAACTCATGAGTTTCCATGTTATTTTCTTGCAGGTGAGTTACAAACGGTATGTTTATTTAAACTTCGATGCATCACATGGTCTTTATGTTAGGATTTGGGTCTTTTCGTGACGCTTTCAGTCTATTATCGTTGTTCCTGTTTTGGTCTAGTCTGGTATAAAGTTCATGCTCTGGTGGTATATTTCTTCTTTAATTAAATACAAACTACCCCGCAGTACTATTGAATTAGAATATAGTAACTCGTAAAAATTAGAACAAACAAATAAATACATAAATAAGGGGGGGGGGGGGGTTCCGTTAAGGCCGTACCGCAAGGTTAGGTCAAAGCAGGTTTATGCCCCCAAGCGAACAAACAGTGCCCCCAAACAAAACTTGTACCAAACCAGTAAAACTGCTCAAGGTAGTGGGACTGTAGTATAACGACCGCTCAGGTAAAAAAAAAAAAAAAAAAAAACATGGAAACTTTCTTTCAACTCCCAACACACCTTACTCTTCACCTACAAAATGTCTGTCCGCCCCACCTTTGAGTATGCCGCCCCTATTACCTCTCTCCTCCTCAACTCCAAAATTGAGCATTTCGAATCTCGTGAGCGCAGTATCCTTCGTAACATCCTTCGCATCGATCACACCAGTCCATCTGCTTTGGTCTACTCAATATCCAAATTAGAACCACTTCGGACTAGACTATTTTTGCTCAAACAGAAATATGGTCAGCGCCTTCTTGCAAATCGCCCCGATCTCCTTACCTTATTCACTACGAAACTAATAAACCATAAACGCCCCCAAGCAAAAGTATATATATCCTCCCCACATAATAGCCCTATCATTTTTAGAAGAATGCAGTGATGAAGACACCTGAAAACATTTCCAACATCTAATATCGCAGGTACTTCCCAAGCATTGCAGTCCATTTATACCGAATACTTCTAAGCATTAATAGTCTAAAACCATTACCAATGCAGCAAGGGTTACTGTATATATTTTGATACATACAAAGAACAAGTTCAGTCCCAAAATCAATTCTTACCCATCTTTTCATCTCATCATCATTAAAATCCTAATGTTTATAGTCATTGTTATTATTTATAGTAAACTGTTAACTATCACAAAAATTATATTTTTATAAATCACTAAAAATTCTGTATCAATGACTACTGAAAGTTGTTTCAATTATTAAGTTTTAACACACCTTCAGCATCAAAATCTCTGCTTGACGTTAAATTGTTAATTGCTGCTACTTTTCTAAAGCTATTAAACGTGTCCCTTTTGTATTTTCTAATATATAAAATATATAAATACTGTTACTTCCAAAAATTTTGCTGTCTGTTATAATTCCTACCATTTTAATTGATAAAAAAACTCTTGGATGCATAAGGTATCAAAAGCCGAAAAGGGCAATTGTTATGCCCTCCAACGGCTCGCCCGTGGCCCTCAGCTGGGGCAATGAAAGGTTAAAAAAAAAAAAATCCTTTTTAGGCACAGATTCTTTGATTGTTTGAAGAGTTCTAGTTCTCCGGGTATTTGGCTACTAGCAAATACTGCTTTTTTTTACAATCTTTGAAGTCACATTTGTTGAACAACGTTTTTTCAGTCTTGAATGCCACTGACCGCGTCCGTAGGTGAGCTATATTGCTCGTGTCTGGCATTCGTGGGGACGCGGGTTCAAATCCCTGTCCAGCCCTCCAGATTTCGTTTTTCTCAGGTTTCCCGAAATCACTCCAGACGAATACTGGGTTTGTTCCTCCAAAAGGCTATGGACGAATTTCTTGCCATTCCTTGTTCCCAATTCTCTCCCACCACGAATGAAATGTCGACGAGGGCTGTTGATATTTTTTAAAATATCGGATTTTCGATATATCGATATTTTAAAAAGTATCAATATCGGCTGTCAATATATCGGAAAAAAGTAATATCGATACTTTCGCAATTTTATATAAACGCAATTTTATAAAATTAAATCTTGTAAAAATAAGGCTGTCCACTGACAAATAGATGCGTGATATTGTTCTTAATCAATTTTTCACTCTTGAATTGTTTCTCTAGGTGATGATTTTTTTCTTTATTGCTTTACGCATCGTCGACGGCTAAGATCATTAGAGGTGGGATGGGACTGGGGACAAGGAACGGGAAGGAATTCGGCCATGGCCTTTTTGATCCCGACATTCGCCTTGAGTGATTTGAGAAAACCATGGAAAAACCAAATCTGGATACCCGGAAGGGGATTCGAACCCGCGTCCTCCCGAATGCGAGGCCAGAACGTTAACCGTTCACCCACCACGCTCGGTCTTGGTCATGATGATTGTTGATTTCTTTAAATTTAATCATTATGCGTGTCATAGTAAAATTTATAAAACTCAAAAGAGGTTCGTGGCAAATCTTATTTTGTGTATTTTTAAGTCTGATAAGCGTCCTAAAATATATCACTCATAAATGTCGATACTTTCAAAAAATAATATCAATATATCAATATATCGACATATTATCAACAGTCCTAATGTCGACTAGGAGCAAAGCCTGAAAACTTATAAACAATACTAGCTGGTACCCACGACTTCGTTCGTATTTGTAAAGAATTTGTACTGACAGCTACCGACATCTAACAACCATAGTGCACGATGGGAGACGCGATGCTATTACCACACACAAATGCCAGTCGTCTGCGCCATGTAGTTCAGGCAGCAAAGTAAAATTTACGGACACACATGTCTTTGGATCAAATACGAAAATATCCTTGCTCTACCACTTTCAACCACCATATCTCCCACACTACCACAGTTACCGAAATTCGGCCAACTACACACAAACGCCAGTGATCTGTGATCTGTAGTTTTCGCTGAAAAGTGATACACCATGACACATGCGTCTTTGGCAGAAATATGAAATTGCTGCAGGTCGACCACTTTCAACCCTTATATCTCACACACCCCCATAGCTACCGACATCATAGCACGACAGGAGACACGATTCTACTGCCACACACAAACACCAATGGCCTATGCTATGTAGTTGAGGCAGGAAAGAGAAGTATATGAAGACACAAATTTTTGGTCGAAAAATGAAAACGACCTGCATTGGCCAACTTTAATCATCATATCTCCCACATCCCCACAGGTATTGACATTCGGCCAACGTTGTGCACGACAGGATTCTCCATGCTACTTCCACACACAAAGACCAGTGATCTGTGCTTGGTAGTGGTGGTTGAAAAGTGAAATACGAGATGAAAACACACGTCTATTTTTATATATATATATAAGATTGTTCTTTCACGGGCTATTTGTGTATTAACATTAACACTTGTGGTAGTAGCTCCAACCACTACCAACGCCCTTTTTTAAAAAAAATACACACAAATCTATAAATCTTGACAGCAAGTATTCATTGACATACCACTTCGAGTGAAAAGTTAAGCTGTATGTAATTTTCCAGACGTGGCAAAATTTACGCTAGATGAAACCGCAACTCCAAAACTCAAACATATTACATTAGTGTCGACACTCAGTGTTAAAAATTCATTAATACTTCATCAATGTAACGATTTAATTCGATATTGTTTGTTGAGTATAGATTTGCAGTTACAATGTCAGATTGTATCCTCCTATTTTGAAACTTGGAAATTAGAAATGTGTTCACGACGAAAATAATAACAAAATAATGACAAAATTTTATGCAACTAGGATAAATCCCGTTACACGTACACCGTGCGAGGCTATAGATAAATTTTTAAAGTGCATACCGCTAAGCACCTCGTAATATGTGATAAAAAAATACGTTTCTACATAATAACATTTCGCTATGCTCTTCGTTGTTTCGCTGCTTCTTCACGACAGGAATAGGAGGCAAAAAGGATAGAACATCATTAAAGTAGACTCGCAGGAAGAAAGTGAACGACGCATCTCGGCGTGGTATTGTAATATTTTTAACTTTTCCTCCGTTTTTATACAACTTGCAATTGCTTCCACAAAGCCCTTCAAAATTAAAGAAAAATTTTTACGAACAATTTTCTGTGGAAGGTATAATTCAAAAAAGAATAACGAATGTTTATTTGTTTTGTGTATTTCGTGATTTTTTATGTATCTCTGTAAACTTTTGTCGGAATATTAGTAAACTTTCAAAACTGTCAAAAAAATTCTTGGATTATGTTGTAACCTGGCTCTGGTAGCTGCACAGAGATTATATGAATACATGAATTTCTGTATTTAACTTTAAAAAAACTGAAATATGTGAATTTAAACGAGAGTGCCCCAGAATGAAATTTTATGATTAATGAATTAAAAAAACTTTATCTCTGCCCTTCGTTTCTTTATCAGTATACAGTATTGCCTGTTAGCTATCATTGCAATTAAACTTCTTTTTAAGTGCAAATAAAATAAAATTCAATTATTAATTTGAAATTGTGCGATTAGTGAATCAGTGCTGTGATTGCAGCCATTTTAACTGACACTTTGAGCATTATTCAGGTTCACCGAAGTCTGTCTGTCTATTCAGTTTACATCATGTATCCGGAGAGAAGTGGCTGCGAACAAGGAGAGGACCAAAGTAGAACGGGAAAGCGCTCATCTACTGCACGGCCATATACCACCAGCCCAGAGACTCAAATCCAGGAAAAGCTTCCTCAGAACATCACGGGAACTAATTGGGTCACCTGATAAGGCAAGAGTACAGTTATGGAAAATGAGGGTTCCCAACATTTCGGGACCACTGACAGTTGCAGAGCACTTGCCATCTGGTCATGAAGAAGACTGGAACGTCTGGCGGTCTTTAAATCGATTGCGAACAGGAGTGGGCAGGTCGAAGGAAAACCTAATGAGATGGGGTTATACTGATACTACCAGTATTAAATGCGAATGTGGAGAAGACCAAACTATGAATCATATGCTCGAGTGCCCTATGTGCCCATCATCCTGCAACAACGAAGACCTGTTTCAAGCAACACACAATGCGATTGAGGTTGCGAAGTACTGGACCAAGTGTGTTTAAAGTTATTAATTTACAAAATGTATTTAATTGTGTATTTTGATGTTTTTGACACGAGAATAATAATAATAATGTCTTCATATTCAACGCATTTTAGTGGATTACTAACTACGAGATTTTTAACCCAGACAGCAGGTGATATTGCAGCACAACCCTGCAGCCGCGTGACGTGGGTTTGGGGCTGTGTTACTCCGTCTGGCTGCTGCAGGATGATGTTTGTGGTGCGGGTGGGTCGGCTAGCTACCACGCGCTTGTTAGCAATGCGCATACGCTAAATCTTATACGCAAACCAGCTTCCGGCCTATAAATAAACATGCAATCAGAAACGGTGACGGTGCAACAGCGGAGTAGCTGCCCGCACCCCACACAGTCTCCTCACAGAGCATAGTACACTGCTAATACAGCCTACACATAGCTAGTCATGTTCTAGACTTATTTCGGGCCGGTTGTTGATCAGTATTTCAATCGATATTACACTCTAATTCCGAAAACTATTTGAATTGAGTTCCTTTAACATTTTTTTAGTCTTCTTTATGTTTCCTTGCTAGTGTTGGATTATTTTGAGTTCAGAGCAAACATGTGTCAAAAATATGTTATGAAGCTTAAGAATATGACTAAAAAAAAAAAAAAAAAGTCAGGGTAAAGATTTAAATTAATACAGGTCTGAGACATTATCACATTTAATTTTAAAATAGAATTTAATCTCTCTTGAAAGTGTTGCTTTCTTTTTCTGAATCACGATTTCTTCAAAAACCTGTCTCGCCTAAAATAATGAATTATTTATATAATAATGAATTATATACAGGGTGTTACAAAAAGGTACGGCCAAACTTTCAGGAAACATTCCTCACACACTAACAAAGAAAATATGTTATGTGGACATGTGTCCGGAAACGCTTACTTTCCATGCTAGAGCTCATTTTATTACTTCTCTTCAAATCACATTAACCATGGAATGGAAACACACAGCAACAGAACGTACCAGCGTGACTTCAAACACTTTGTTACAAGAAATGTTCAAAATGTCCTCCGTTAGCGAGGATACATGCATCCACCCTCCGTCGCATGGAATCCCTGATGCGCTGATGCAGCCCTGGAGAATGGCGTATTGTATCACAGCCGTCCACAATATGAGCTCTAACATGGAAAGTAAGCGTTTCCGGACACATGTCCACATAACATATTTTCTTTCTTTGTGTGTGAGGAATGTTTCCTGAAAGTTTGGCCGTACATTTTTGTAACACCCTGTATATGGCAAAGTTTCCAAATTCTGGAACATCAAAGATTTAGGAAGACATGATTATAGGAGATAGGCATCTGTATTCCATTCGTGGGCTTCAGAACAAGAAATAAAGGATGTTAGGTCGGTGCCACATCCGCAAATGGCGTGCTGTAAGGCCAGCTAAAATCAAATATCAGGTCAACTCTTTTCACGATACCGCTGGGAATGGGACAAAAATTCTTAATTCTAGATGGCTGGTAACATTTTAGACGAAAAACCGCAAACTTCGCGGGATTAATATCATCTCAATCAATTAACGCAGAACATTGCTGTAGCAGAAATTTTTTTCCGTTACTAAGCTTAAAATTTGAGGTGGTTGTGGTTACTCTAAAGCACTATCTACAGAAGGAAAAGTTACACGGTTCTATTACGCTTATTGGAATGGATTAGTTCTTCAAATTAGGTGACAGGGTTTTTATTGGCTGCGCTATCCGCCCCCGTCTTAACAACATTTACCCACCCCTGTAATCCTACCCCTATAGGGGACCTGAAATTTAACATGAAATCTGACACACGGACGTACTTTATATTACACAGCATGCAATATCAAAGTTAAAGATCGGGTTAAGTGCCTTTGAAAGTCCTTGCCAAGACAAAGACTTGAACTGGGGACATTCCTAAATCCAGTCAGACGCCTTACCTACTAAGCCACCCCACCAGACCGAACAAGAGTTGGTAGTTCAGCAGCAAATTTTTTGGACAAGAATCATTTATACCATTCCATAGAAAATATAATAAATAAAAATTTGGTGAAATCATTTTTCGAACATATTTAAAATCTTTCTACGGCCCACCATAATTTTTTTCAGGGGATTTATTTTTCTGCTTGATTCATTTATACCACTTGAAAGACAATCTCGAGAAACAAATAATGAACTTGATTTATAAATATCGTATTACTGAATTTCTTGGTATATTCGGAGTCGCTTTTTATTGGGTTTTCTGCTTCGTGTAAACTGCTTCCTTTTAAATTCCTTCACAGTCTTAATAAAAATTAACTTGAAGTAATATAATTGAAATATATAACTTATTATTCTTTTGTTGTTATTTCCACTTGCGAAAATGTTATTGGTTTTAAACAATCACTACCCCCAAGAAAATGATTAAAAAATGTGGTTTACAGTTGCTTAAAACTTCCCTTTACAGACTACAAATCAATTTTTCCTGAACAGCGCATTACAAGCCAGGAAACTCGTATAGATTTTAAGTAACAGTTTTTGCGAACTGTACATTTAGTGGTTCAACGCAAAACCTTCCACCTTCATCAATTACAGTTTATATTTCTTTTTACGGCAGTGGCTTTAATACTAAAACATTATACTCTCACTTCCTTTCCATCGCCTCTAGGTGATACATTAAATCCAAATTTGGAATAAATTCAGCCTTCGTAGCGGTACAATATGTTCCAGAACTTTATAGAGGTCAATGAAGTCCAAAGAGCTCCTCTCGTCTCCACAAATGGGCTACGGTATTGACGGAGCGCAATAAAAAAATTCTGTTTGATTACCACGGAAAAATGAAAGAATAAGGGAGCGCGGGGTATTTCAATCATGGAGCTGTTGGCTCGGCAACGCTCGTTAAACTTTAATCCACTCTGGAGACATAAAGAAAGGACTACCGGTCGATTTACGAGGCTCGACCACAGTGTGTGTGTGTGTGTGTGTGTGTGTGTGGGAACACACGTGCGATGTTTTATAGCTCCTGCCCCCCAGATATCCATGCGACGTTCACATGACTCAATTGCTAGCGTATTAATTAATAAAAAAAACCGAGTTTCATCGGTTAAAATCGGTGATAGGTCATGGGTAATTTTATTAATTGTTTAAATAGTCATGTATTCCTCTCATCATGGACCTTAATAATGCAAGTATTGAAAAAATAAATTCGTTGATAAAATAGAAATACTAATTTTGATTGCCTATATGTCTGAAAAAGTTTAATTTCACTTGAAATAAAAAAAATAAAAAAATTAAAGAAGAATTCCGTTGTACTCTAATGGTATAAATAAATGAGAACGATCCTCACCCTAAACACAATTTCTCTATGATTTCTTTTTAGTAAAATACTAGTAATTTTTAGTCTTTCGCTTCCGCTGTTGATATTGTACAAACAACAAGTTTTAGCAAAATGCTCCTCGACATTGTTCATATAATTTTGAATCCATAATTCGAGTAGCACGTATATAAATTATATGAAATTCAATAACCTGTTATTACAGTCAGACGACGATAGATCCTTTATTTTCTGAAAGGGAGTGTTGTCAATTGAGGTCTAGGGCCTTTCTATTTGAGGATTATGTTCAACTGATTGACGATTACTTTTGAACCCAGCAAGCCTATAACATTAAATCAGTAAGAGTGCTTCAAATGTTGAAACGTTTGCATCATAGTTCTCACTAATTTCACTTTTTAAAACTCGCAACGAAATGTAAAAAGAAATAACACAGTAAACAAGCAGATATTAGCAATCAAAAATATAAAACCATGTTATTTGCCAGGTTATGACAAACGTAGTGATGCCATTACAAGTAGCTAAGAATCTTAATCGACGCGTAATTCGAAAAGTTCTGTTATTTTCTGAGCAAGCAATCAGTTCAATTGGAGTTATTCGCATGTGATTACGTTGTGATGCTCTGGTCACCAGTTTATTACCTAAGACCATACTTTTATGTTAAATCAGCAATTAATGGAATGAACTGTTTTAAAATACTTCGGAATTCTAAAAACTTAAATTTGGTTTGTTAAGATCAGTTCTTCTTCTTCTTCCTTGCATTATCCCGCTGTCGCAGTGTCAGCTCTACCATGATTCCACGTTTCTTGCTTCCCGGAAAGGAGAGTTGTGATTCCATCTCTCTACGAAACATATAACTACATTCTGTGGGCACCAAGTACATTATTGTTTGTGTAATGTGTAGTTTATGAGGCAGATATTGGGGATCATACCGAGCATCGCCTTGATAATTGCTCAAGCCCGCCTAAAAACCGCATAAAGGATGGTCGGTATGTGGGGATCAGGAGTCGGTCTTGGCCCGTAGTACCTCACCTATCCGCTGTGCGGCGCCTCAGCGCACTGAACCACACTGGCTGGTTTGTTAACATGAATTTATTGTAACTTGCTGTAGCCGGCCTCGGTAGCGTAGGGGCTAGAGTGCTAGCTCCTCGTGCCGAAGGTCACCGGTTCGAATCCGGCCGCGGGCATGGATGTTTAAGTGTTGTATGTCTTTGTGAATGTCGTGTCCGTCCTGTGGTGTCTATACTTAGGAATTGAAAAAAAAAAAACACTGGAAGAAATATAAACACATCGAGCTGGCTGAATGGCTCAGTTGCCAAAAGCCATTAAGGAGAAAAAAAAAAAACTTGCTGTAACTTTTTTGTATTAAATCTGATACCCAGTAAGTTCAACTCAAATTTCGTATGAATTTTCACTCTCAATACAGAGTAAATCTTTACTACACATGTTTCTGCCGTTATTGGTTAGGTCCATATTCCACATGCCACATTATGAAGAAAAAAATAGTTCACGAGAGGTATGAGATTACCCCTACTAGAAAAAGGTAATAATAGTTGATCTTTACATGCTTTAAATAATTCTACGTACACTTCCATTTTAAATCACTATAATATGTTCTACTTTCACATTTTGACGATTTTTTATTTTCTTCTAGCGGAAGAAATACATGATCGCTACGATTTAACGCTTATTCCGTTATACACATATTTCTTCGTGAAACCTTACTTGCTACAAAAATGAAAGATTGAAAGCCAACTTGCATTGGTTACGTAACGTGAACTAGGTTAGGGAGCGTGGAAACTGATTGTAACATAAAACACCTATTCTTGTGGAAGAGCAGTAACAATTGGGCCTGGTTCGAATCCCCTTCCACCTATCCAGCTTTAGGTTATCAGTGGTTTACTGAAGCAATATTACGTTAATCGCGGCATAGTTCTTTCAAAATGCCTTAGCCGATTTCCTTCCTGTTCTTGGTCCCCAGTTTTCATCTACCTCCAATAATGTCGACGAGATGTAAAGCCCCAAAAAATTAAAAAAAAGTCGGGTCATATCAAAGCCAATAGTACGAAATTGATTTACACACTGAACGCTACCGGCAATATGAAGAGTCCTGTCAGTGACTAACTCTGAATGCAAACGTCTCTAGACATCCGCCATCACGCTATTGACCATCTTACCTGAGATGGCAGAAGATTTTAATTTGCTGCCCTTTTATGCTGTTTATTTTAAACATTTATTATTATAAAAAGGAAAGTTAATCTAGAATGGAATTGCGAAACATAATATTTTAAGTACAAGATTTAAAAAAAAAAAAAAAAAAAAAAAAAAAAAAAAAAAAATTATTCCAAACTTTACAGCAAATGCCAAATTACATATTATAAAGTAAATAATTTTAATAAGACTTACCTCAAAATTCTTCTAATTATCTAGTAGATGGGAGAGATTAATCAACAGAATAATATTTTGTACTTGAAAAAAAAAAACTAAGTTTGAAAAATTATTAAAAAAACACCAGTTGTCCGATTTGAAAACGGTTTCCACTCGGTGAAAGATAAGAATAAAATGAATGACTGAGAGAAAGGGCGAGCTCGTAGGTCAGGTACTGGAATCACCAACCTTTTATACAATCCCATAGGGAAAGGACGTCTCAAGGCGTCCACCGTCACTGCTCCCTAGCGGACGGCCGAAGACGGCCTCAGCACTGAACGTGTTAATAATGTTCTATCACCAGTGTCTGGTGCTGTTTGTAGTCACGCTGTGAAGGTGATCCATAGCTGTCGTAACTTCGAGAGTGATAAAGTTCGAGTTTATAAAAGAGGTTTTCGCAAACCATTACTACAGCTCTAATCTCTGGAGAGAATGAAGAAATCAATAAAAGATGGTGTTAATGCTGTCACTTTCTAGTAATGGCGGATTAATATTGTAATTTTTAATTTAAATAAGAAATGAAACAAGGTGGAAGAGCGTATAGAGATTTAACGTTACTGGAGTACTGTTAGGCTCTTCTCACACTATACGGTTTTGACCGAACGGCAGAAACTGGAACGATGCAAATCCGAAAGGACATACTAGTTCACATATATATAAATTTTTGTGATTCCTATACTATACTATGCTGTTCTATATTCTCGAAATAGGTGATAAGATATTGGATACTGAAAGAAAATGTACACAAATTAACTCGATATGCCGTTACTGAACAATATAACACAGCAGAATGAAATACAAAAAAGATAACAAACCTATTTTTAAAGAAAAAATGAAGTAATACATAGCCAAACACCGATTACAATGGCTCGGGGGCACGACCGTATGATTGAAAACCGTCTAATGTGAAAGCGTGCATGTGGCTACGTACACCACTGAGTTATCGGTCACTATCCGGCTGCCGTGTGTTGCAGTGACAGTGTATGGCTGCTAAACGGCGACCGAACGGCGTTTTGCCGTCGCCGTGTAATGTGAAAGAGGCCATACTGTTCTTCACGCCACTGACAGAATGTCGCCGTACGATTTTCTGCCGTCCGGTCAAAACCGTATAGTTAGAAAACAGCCTTAGGGATAATATGGTGGAAAAATGAGAACTGTGTTCACTACGTGCTCTTACGGGATGGCGTATCTGGACGGTTACCATCAGATATTGGGGTAAGGAGGGAACGTAAACGATTCAAAATTGTCCTAGATGAAATCGTAATCAACATAAAGGCTGAAAATAAGAGTTTGTCACTGGAAATTTTGACGTTTGCAGATAATGTAATGATATGGGAAAAAAACAAGCACAAGTCGAAGAACTGCTGAACAGATATCGCATAACTATAAAACGGTCTGTCTTGAAATTCAGAATAATGGATATAAAAAAATTCAAGAGAATGTACAGTACAAATGGAAATAACGGTGAATAGATTTTACCAGTAAAAGTGATCTAAACTTGTGTACGTGGGCAGTGAAATCGCCTTAAAGGAACAATTACGAAGATTCTGTTACAGGGACGCCCGTAGTATAAAATTTTAGTGGATTTTCACGTGGATAAAGAGTTACCTAAAATTCTAGGTAAACCTACTTGACCCATATATCAAAGTAATAATGGGTGTATGGAGCAGAAAAATCGCTGGTAACACGGAACTACACAAGCAGAATGCAAGCTACAGGCAGAAGATTTCTGCACAAAATTTAGAAGATACAGGCTTAGTTACGAAAGAATTAAGGAATAAACAATAGTCAACAGTATCCGCCAGTAAATTTAGATCAAAATATCGAGACGATCTCAACGTGTCAAAAGAACGTGGAGTTAAGAATAATCGTGAGAATCCAAGATTGTGGTGGATAGAGCATATCACAGCACGTGAAGTGAAATACCGCAGCCTTGGAAGAAAAGTGTTGGAAGGATACGAATTGATGGAAGTTTCTCATACATCGACAAGTAACAACAAAACCGATGCTGGTCGATTGCAAACTACCATTTGTATTGCTAAAATCTAACGACCTACTACTACACAGGTCATAATCCAGACACGGTTCAGCATCCATTACTAGTAGAACTGTCACCATATACTAGTCCAGATACCATCTCAATAAAACAACGCTTTCTGAATTTGCGTAAATAAAAAATAGAATTTTACATAATTTTTTAAATAACTATTTATATGTCCCCCGTTTCAGGTCACGACACGTATAAGCCGGGCAGAGCTAGTTCTTCGGATGATGTTACTTTCACCGTCATCTGCAGGAACGTTGTTTGCTTTTCGTTTAATGGAACAAAGGGCTGGCTGCCGACACTGGCAGGGGGAAGTTGCTCTGACGTCACGAGCAGCCAGCTCCTCGAGGGTTGAGAGGTTCGACCCCAAATCGGCGCCACTTGGCAGCCCTCAGAGAAGCGCCTGCGCGCCTCGAGTTCCTGCACTTGAATATCAGGCGGCACGAGGTCTTAATGAAAACTGTTCCTGATGAAACTGATTCTAGATCAAATTATCCGCATTTAATTCTAATTTCAAGCATTCTCTATACAGAGTAACATCAAGAGTATTCAACTGGTTATTGGAATTTTTTCGAAGTTGTTTGTTAAAGATTTGGAAATGAAAATACCGTCTCTTAACAACCATTATTTTATTCCGCCTGAGCGTATAGGAATAAAATAACAGTTGTTGAGAGATGGTATTTTCATTTATTTATTTATTTTCAAAACAAGGAAGAGTATATATTTTTTAAAAAAATAAAAATCCGTCTTCTAACACTGGTTTTATTTTTAACTTTCATGTACCAGACGCGTTTCGCCCTTCTGGAGTGGGGCATCGTCAGTGGTAAAAATTGTGAGTGCTAGCACATGTCAGTCCAGAACAGCACCTTCCGCATTTTTCTGCACCGTTGTGCCTTCCTACAGTTTACCATTATCTCCTTTAATATTGTTCACTTCACTTTATTTTATTTAATTTTCTGTTAAATTGCACTTTTAACTACACCAAAATAGTTATTGTGTAGTTAAAATACCAGTTTTCACATTTCAAAAGAGTGTTACATGTGATTTTAATATATTTTAGTTATTTCAACAAGGGTCGCTCTGCAACACTCAACACTAAACAATAACTGCTGTGACCCCGTAAAACCAGTTTGTGATAAAGGAAGAGTTTTAGATAACTGTATTAGTCGTTCAGTGCAGCCATGAAGCCATGAAGTGGCCACTGGAATATTATTTTTTGTCAGTAAATAATAAAATCATCAAAAGAAACACAACTTTTTCGGTAACAATTTTTACCGGTTAAGTAGTCGATAGTATTATTACTACTCAGTAGCAAGTTCCGGGTTGATATTTTGTGTATGTAAACAAGAAGAAGAATCAGATACCCCAACGTTTAAATTTTTGTATACAGTCGCTTCAAAAAAAACGTTCATTCGATATAATGAAGTCGTAAGAACGTTATAATATATTTTACAAAATTTTGTGGAACAAATTGTTTTTTTTTTTTTAAATGATTATTAATTTTAAATACCACAAAAGTTTTTGAAAAGTAATACTGAAAACGGAATAAAGTATAAGTTTTAATTTATTAATTACTTTATTTACTAGAAAAAAATAAGTTATAGGTGCGGATCGAAACTATTCCTACCGCTTTAAGCAAATCCTATTTTTCTCATACAGTAGGTACTACATATACAGTTTTAAGTTGTTAGGGAAGTAATTTTTTGGAGTTAGAGAATAACCCTGCTTAAAACTGTTGAAATGCGCTAGATACATGCATGACACTCTCCATGTTAGCCCTCAGCGTTCCGATGAAGACGTTTTATCGTTTCGAACATGAAGTCTGTCACTATCTTATACTGCTAGTCATGCATCGTTTTTGCGATAATTCACAATCAAAATTACATATCATTACCTGCTTACAAATGAGTTGTTATACACATTTGTTTCGTATTTCCATACTTATTTCCGATATTTACTTAAAATCCATGTACCGATACTGTATTTTACATAAATGTTGTGCTAATCTATTATCTTCAGCCACAGCCATAGTGATTCTAATGTATCTCGGTCTTACTACTGATGTATTGATGCTACAGATTTTAAATAATTTCCATCAACGCTTTAAATCACTTAAATACAATTTTAACTAATATTTGTAAGTTCTAGACTGTTCTTACAAATATAGAAATATGAGATTGCTGAGTATTAATTATTTTTAATGGTTTTGATGATTCTATGAAATTCTGCATTATGATTGGCTGTAATACTCACTAATTACATATGCTGACTCCTCCTTTACTAAAAATGTTTGTCATTCTATGTATGTGCTTGTATGAGTTTCCATTAGGTTGCTTCTGAAAACTATCGAAATCAACATTAGCTTCACTAGCATTACTTGAATAATAGTTTTTTACTCCAAGTTTTCAGCAAATAATGTTTGCGTGTTTTACAAATGGTTGGTTTAAGATTATATCACCCAAGGTAAAGGTAAATGAAATTAATATTTGCCATTTTAGGAAGTATTCTAACATGTAATAACTTGAAATCAATACACGAGTTAGTTTTACCAAGCTACAAATACAAAGTTTCACTTACATATTGAAAAACAGTTTGTTAATTATTATTTTTATTGGCCTGGTTTGGTATACTGATTTTCGTTATGACTTCTTCGCATAGTAGATTCGTTTATGTTGAAAAGATATTGACAATATTACCATAATTCTACTACTATCCTCGTTAATTTTGGCAAGACAGTTCATTATCTTGCGCAAAGAAGTCATTTATGATCTAGGAAATCAGTAGCTTCGAAATATCTAATCTGTCTTTTACATATTCTTTCATAAAATAATGCGTTATAATTATAAGAAAAATACTAAAATAAATTTTATATTTTCACCAGTTCTCACAAGAACATTTATATTGTAAAATAACATCTCCAGATACTGAACTGCATCTTCCTTGATCCTCTAAGTCAATTACTGTCTAATTCCGTTAACATGAAGTACGTATTATATAGCACAATGTCTCCATAGCACGCAACCGATACAACAGGTCTTATAAATACCAGAAACATTTTATAAAAACGATTCAAAATCGCAATTCATTTAAAATCTATCCATTTAACCTAAAATTCAAAACATGCTTAGCCTTTTTGATTACTCAGTGCACACAATCAATTTATAACGCACGAAATTAATCAATAGTCAAAACAATAGTGTTAATTTCACTGTTAAGATCAAAACAATTGGTCGAACGCAGTAATATTATCTCCAAAAGCAAGAGACAGCTTTTTAGCTACATTTATCACTTAATAATTTATACTTCTCTACATTTAAGATATTTAGCGAATTATACGTTCTTAAAGAAAGCAAAACAAATACACCTAAAAGATGTAAGAAGATTATTTTTTCTTGTAAATCAGAAATCTGAAAAAATTACCGTCAACATGTAGTGCTTACAAATGTTGTAATGATATACAAAGGCAACTATTGTTACATTACGACTGTATTAAAATAGGAATCCAAATATTATTCAACCTGATATCAAAAAGTTATGAAACAGGAGAAATTTCAACTGAATTTAATAAAAGTATCATCTGAAAACTTTAGAAGAAAGCACAAGTCGACAAATCTGAAAATAATCGCACCATTAGTCAAACACCACATGCTTAAAAATTACTGACCAGAAAAATATACAGAAGAACGCAAAGGGTAGTAAAAGAGATAATAAGTGAAGATCAGATTGAGCTTAGCAAAATCCGCGGTACAAAAGAAGAAATTCTGGTTTTAAGATTAATGCTTGAGAATAAATAAAAATAAAAATACTTTTATCGCGTTTGTTGATTTAGAAAAAGCTTTTGATAATGTTAGGTGGGACAAGATGTTCAAAATTTTAAAGAAGTCAGGTCTAAAATATCGAGATAAAAGAATACTATGTAAATTATATATGAATCAAGTTGCTAAAATATAAATAGAGAATCATGGGAGACATGCATCATTTAACAAAGGTGTGAGAAAAGGTTGTAGTCTATCCCCTTTAATATTCATCTTGTATGCAGAGGAAGCAATAAAGGAAGTGAAAGGAATGCAAGGAGAAAAAATCAGTATGATACAATCTGCTGATGACTTCGGCTTGATAGCAGAGAAGGCTAAGGATATTGAGAGTTGCTGAATGAAATATAGAAGGAAATGTTTGGATTAAATGTAAATCAAAAGAAGACAGAAGTGATGAAATGTAGCAGAAATGATACCAATAATATTAGATTAATTATAAAAATAGAATCGGATGCAATAGGAGAAGCAAGTGAATTCTGCTACTTAAGAAATAAAATTACAAATGTTGGCCAAAGCAGATATGATGTTAAAAGCAGAATAGCACTAGCAAAAAGAGCCTTCAAGAAAAAGAGAAATCTTTTAGTTTCAAATATTGATCTAGGACTCAGAAAAAAACTTTTAAAACTCTATGTGTGGAGTGCAGCACTTTATGGTGGCGAAGCCTTAACCTTAAGAATACCAGGAAGAAGGAAAATTGAATCATTTTAAATGTGGTGCTATTGAAGGATTCTGAAAATTAGATGGACAGAAATGAACGAGTTTTGGAAATGATGGGCGAGAAAAGAAGTTTGTGGAAGAGGCTTACGGAAAGAAGAGACTGTATAATAGGTCATATTTTGAGACTTTCAGGATTGGCTAACTTATTAGTGGAGGGAACAGTCTAAGGTAAGAACTGTAGAGGAAGATAGAGATTAGAATACACGAAGAAGATAATTAGGGACGTAGGGTGTAAGCGGTATGCTGACATGAAGAGGTTACCGCAAGATAGGAAGGAATGGAGGATTGCATCAAACCAGTAGAAAAACTGATGACAAAAAAAAGTAAAAAAAATTTTATGACATTGTATCCTCTGAATAATGACAAAACTGTTTATTCTGGTTATGATGACACCAAAATAATCAAGCTAATTTTAATAGATAATATTTTTCTGATTTTTAAATCCTAGAGCACACTATCTTCTGCTGACAATAGGCTACTGATATCGAAGTTTTCTTTCGGACGGAGAGAGACCGGAGTCACGAATGTTATTTAAAAAATATTTTTACCAAATTGCAACACTTGACAGTGGTGAGACAGGCACACAGGAGCACTTACTGATATTCCTGTGTGGACTGGACAGAGGTTAATACCAGGGACCATAACATACGTGGGTCAATGTGGAGCTCTCGGAAGGATTCAGGTGGTGATAATGCTTCTGAGGCTTCTGCAGTAATCTCGACTGCGCGATTCCAAAACAACGGCGTCCGGAGATGGTCGACCAATAGCAGACCCAAAGCCCTTTAAATTGGCATCAGCGATAAGTGGGCTAATCGTTTGCATTTCGAATCCAGCCATTAGTGGCGAGAGGGTTAATTCTGTTGCCATTTGCAAGCAACAGCTTATTCCGCGTTCGTTAACATCAAGTCTCCATTAGCTCATTTGCGAAATTACTGTAATTCATTTGTTGTGTGTGTATATGAGAATGGAAGTTTGTGTAATTGGTTTATTATACTGATAAATTACTCCACCCACAGTCGCAATAAAGGGAATGAGTTACATCTCTGTATTCCTTCATGCTTTGATTAACTCGTTAAATATAGGGTATTACATATCCATCACGTATTGAGGAGTGACCTGACATTAGTTTTATCCTTGCAAGATGTAGTCGAACAAGTTACGACAAGACAATAGGTGAACATCAACTCCAAGACTCAGAAAAAGAAGGAAATTAATTTAAGTTGAGATGCGACGTCAGGATAATCAAGAAAAACTCAGGTTTACAAACATAGTGTGAATACTCGCCTATAATTTACAATAATCTTCAAACAGAGAGTACAGTATATATAATCGGTTAGCCGCTTAACTGAAAACCAATCCGGGTTCTACCTGCAACAGCAGAAGACTGTGTTACACCAAATGTTAAGTGATTAAAGTAGATGGGATTGGTTAAACTTATGCATATACCGAATTATACTACGTTGCAAGATTTTTGACAGATTTCGCATCAAATCATTATGCCAACGCTTTTTCGCCACAGAATTAGGGGTGCGCCGAACGTATACGTTGATCATGTCAGGATATATATACCTATCCTGTATACTGAAATTCTCCATGTCCTTCTTTAATATGTCTAAGTCGTTTCAAACTCAAGAGAAATACTTAATATTTTGTACAGCAAACCATTATAGTGAAATATAGGTCAGATTCGTATTTCACACATTCATGATCTCCGACAACTTTTTTTTCCTAAAAAGTCATTTTAATCGCTAAATTTCCTCGTAACTATTCTAGATCCGTGACATAAACTGACAACACGGTCACGGGTTAATAACTCCCTGTGAAATAATTCTGTGATGAATTGCAAACAATTAGCAAAACAGTGTGTTTCTTTCCGCTACTTCTTTCCATGTATGTGTTCCTCCCGTATATAAGTAGACAAGTTACAAACGTTATTGTTTACGTCGTTTTAACTCATCCTGACTTGCAGAAAACTAATGTCTTTCACTTCACGCAGAGCAAGCGCGTGACTTAAAGCAGTGTCTAGACGACATTTTAATACCACGTAGAATGTTTCGCTAATGTCAACTGTGATTTTACAAATAAATAAATTATGAGTTATGAAGTAATTCCCTATTCTATTCGTCGCACAGGTCACACAATATTACCCTTCCTTCCACCAATAAATTTGATCATACACATTGTGGAACCCAGCTCCTTCCCCGTCCCCTACCCTTAAAATCACATTGGGGGCAGTACATTACCCACAGCATAGTGATCTTAAAAGATTACAAACTTCATCATAGTTTCATTCACATATATATTATACTGAAGTTTATTCCCTCTTTTTGAGAATTAAATTAATTTTTGTTTTCATAAATTATGAATTGAAATTGCTGACATGAGGAATTGGGTTATTGCTTTACACATTAACAACACTGTTGTACCTACGTCTGACATGAATACAAGTTTATTACAAAATTATTCATCGCCAACTGTTATCAACAATAGTATGGCATAATTAAACAAACATCTTGAAAACCTATAATGGGTTCATTTTATATCAGTTCTCAGGGTTTTCTGTATGTCCATTGATTAAGCTCAGCGAGGCAGTAAGGTTTTCTCTAGGGCGATTCTGGGTTGATCAATACGTTAATGATTTGCGGTGATTACCATATCAGCGGGGTTACCATTTAGCAGAAGGCGTCGATTCTGCTGCCCGCAATCTTCTGACGCCATGGTTTCTTTTTCTACTTGGTGTCGGAGACCCACGTTCACTCGGATAACGACATGGAACACAAGAACAACCACAGACCGCACCGGCGCTAGTCGCTGCATATCTCTTACTGCAAGCTGGCCACGCACTCACCACACAGCTCGCAATCCACAGTAATGTCCCCACCTAGTCACTCTAGAAGCACGCTGCGTTCCTTCACTGAGGGCTACTCGGTCCAAGGTCACAATCTGGAACGCAACCGGGTGGTTGCCGTTACTCCATTGTTCGCACCGTCCATCTGTGCGAGCTACGGGTCCATCTGCTCGCAAATATATTTCGATGTAGTGTGGCGATACACTACAATATGAACAGCTTAACAAGAAACTAGTTCCCCCACCTATTTATTCCGGCAACAGCAGACTGAATTAAAAGCAATCGCATCTATCTTTGTACGGCGATACAGTTCCCTTAGAACTCTCATACCGAGCCTGTA
>JARYHS010013631.1:85934240-86006842 GCA_031002005.1 Vandiemenella viatica
TCCCAAGGGTCTGTCCTGTCGCCCCTCTTATACATCATGTACATAACCGATATACCCATTCCCGCACCACCTACATATATCCTTAAGTACGCCGATGACACCGCCTACCTCGCCGTTCATAAAAACCCTTCAACAGTCGGAGAAAAGCCCCTACAGGATCATACTAGACTGCTTTGTCAAATGGTGCAACCGCTGGCGACTAATAATTAATCCCAATAAAACACAAGCCATTATTTTTGGAAAACTAGTAAAAGATACAGGCTCGCTGATTTTAACATAACCATATACAATCATCCCATCCAGCTACAACCCACAGTTACATACCTAGGAATCACCCTCGACCGACATCTTACATGGACACCTCATCTTAGAACCATCAACTCCAAAGCCCAAACCCGCCTAAATCTTTAAAATTACTTACTGGAACATCCTGGGGACTACATAGGCCAGGTCATCATAAATACATACAAAGCATTTCTTCGCCCCATCTTAACTTACGGTCACCTCTCATGGCTTTCCGCCCCTGATCACTTCTACAATAGACTCCAAATAATAGAACGCCATGCCCTCCGAATCGCCTACCGAATAAGACTACCTTCTCCTACCCAACAGCTTTATACCAGAATGCGTTTTCCTCACATACTGATCCACATAGAATCCCTCCGGCTAAAATATGCTATCAATAGCCTTCTAAACAAAAATCCTATAACTCACCGCCCTACTTAAAGAACCACTTCATCTCCCCTCCTGTTACAAACAGATCCCACCAACACTGCACCTCCAAAATATCCTTTATATAACCCAGCACAGAGACCGACCACCTACAATACCTCAACAAGAGAAGAGAACAAAAATTTACCCCACTCTGTGAATGACATCAAAATCGCCTACTACTAGCCACAAATCTGCAAGATAAGCAAACAAAATATTGTACAAACTACAACTTTGATCATGTAACAACTAAATGCAAATCAACTGTATAATTTTTGTAAAAGTGTAAACATTCCTTTACGAAAATCTATTGTAAACTGTATTATCATTTGGCTGAAGAGCACGACATGTGTGCTGCCAGCCCGCTTCCCCCATTAAGGGGGATGAATGAAATGACAATAAATATATATATATATATATATCCACTTTAACCTGTTGCACCGAGATGGGAGGAGGCCAATTTTGGCCTCCTACCTATCATTCGGGAGGACCGGGGTTAAACTCGGTTCGGCCATCCTGTCTGAGGTTTTCCGTGGTTTTCCTCAGACACTTAGGCGAATGCTGGGATGGTTCCCTACAAGGCCACGGCCAACCTTCCATCCCCCTTCCCTCCCCGTAGTAGTAGATTGGCTGAAAAGAGTCCCCTATGACTCTCCAGCAGCCCCGCCTCCCAGCCTTCTGCTGGGAGGAATGAAATGTAAAAAAAAAAAAAAAAAAAAAAAAAAAAAAAAAAATATCCATCCTCAACTTAATTAACATTTCAGATCACCAATACAGAACTTAAATGTATCCGTCCGAAACTTTCTTTCAATTCCCAACACACTTTACTCTTCACCTACAAAATGTTTGCCGCCCCACTTTTGAGTATGCCGCCCCTATACCTCTCTCCTCCCCCCCTCCAAAATTGAACATCTCGAATCTCGTGAGCGCCGTTTCCTTCGTAACATCCTTCGAATCGATCACACCAGTCCATCTGCTTTGGTCTACTCAATATCCAAATTAGAACAACTTCGGACTAGACTATTTTTGCTCAAACAGAAATATGGTCAGCGCCTTCTTGCAAACCGCCCCGATCTCCTTACCTTATTCACTACGAAACTAATAAACCATAAACGCCCCAAGCAAAAGTATATATATCCTCCCCACATAATAGCCCTATCAATTTTAAAAGAATGCAGTGATGAAGACACCAGAAAACATTTCCAACATATAATATCGCAGGTACTTCCCAAACATTGCAGTCCATTTATACCGAATACTTCTAAGCATTAATAGTCTAAAACCATTACCAATGCATCAAGGGCTACTGTATATGTTTTGGTACATACAAAGACCAAGTACAGTCCCAAAATCAATTCTCACCCATCTTTTCATCTCATCATCATTATAATCCTAATGTTTATAGTCTTTGTTATTATTTATAGTAAACTGTTAACTATCACAAAAATTCTATTTTCTATAAATCCCTAAAAATTCAGTATCAATGACTACTGAAAGTTGTTTCAATTATTAAGTTTTAACACACCTTCAGCATCAAAAGCTCTGCTTGATGTTAAATTGTTAATTGCTGCTACTTTTCTAAAGCTGTTAAACGTGTGTATTTTCTAATATATAAAATATGTAAATACTGTTACTTCCAAACATTTTGCTGTCTGTTATAATTCCTACCATTTTAATTGATAAAAAAACTCTTGAGATCATACGGTATCAAAAGCCGAAAAGGACAATTGTTATGCCCTCCAACGGCTCGCCCGTGGCCCTCAGCTGGGGCAATGAAAGGTTAAAAAAAAAATGTCCTTTTTAGGCACAGATTCTTTGATTGTTTGAAGAGTTCTAGTTCTCCGGGTATTTGGCTACTAGCAAATACTGCTTTTTTTTACTAACCTTTGAAGTCACATTTGTTGAGCAACGTTTTTTCAGTCTTGAATGCCACTGACCGCGTCCGTAGGTGAGCTATATTGCTCGTGACTGGCATTCGTGGGGACGCGGGTTCAAATCCCTGTCCAGCCCTCCAGATTTCGTTTTTCTCAGGTTTCCCGAAATCACTCCAGACGAATACAGGGTTTGTTCCTCCAAAAGGCTATGGACGAATTTCTTGCCATTCCTTGTTCCCAATTCTCTCCCACCACGAATGACATGTCGACGAGGGCTGTTATATTTTTTAAAATATCGATATTTCGAATATCCGATATTTTAAAAAGTATCAATATCGGGTGTCAATATATCGAAAAAAGTAATATCGATACTTTCATAAATGCAATTTTACAAAATTAAATCTTGTAAAAATAAGGCTGTCCACTGACAAATAGATGCGTGATATTGTTCTTAATCAACTTTTCACTCACGAATCGTTTCTCTTTGTGATGATTTTTTTTCTTTATTGACGGACACACATGTCTTTGGATCAAATACGAAAATATTCTTATTCTACTACTTTCAACCACCATATCTCCCACACTGCCACAGTTACCGAAATTCGGCCAACCACACACAAACGCCAGTGATCTGCGATAGATAGTTTTCGCCGAAAAGTGATACACCATGACACATGCGTCTTTGGCAGAAATATGAAATTGCCGCAGGTCGACCACTTTCAACCCCCATATCTCCCACACCCCCATAGCTACTGACATCTAACAACCATAGTACACGACAGGAGACACGATTCTACTGCTACACACAAACACCAATGGTCTATGCCATGTAGTTGTGGCAGGAAAGAGAAGTATATGAAGACACAAATTTTTGGTCGAAAAAAAAAAAAACGCCCTGCATTGGCCAACTGTAATCAACTTTAATCGTCATATCTCCCACATCCCCACAGCTATCGACATTCGGCCAACGTTGTGCATGACAGGAATCTCCATGCTACTTCCACACACAAATACCAGTGATCTGTGCTTGGTAGTGGTGGCTGAAAAGTGAAATATATGAAAACACACGTCTATTTATATATATAAGATTGTTCTTTCACGGGCTATTTGGTGTATTAACATTAACACTTGTGGTAGTAGCTCCAACCACTACCAACGCCTTTTTTAAAAAATACACACGAAATCTATAAATCTTGACAGCAAGTATTAATTGACATACCACTTCGAGTGAAAAGTTAAGCTGTATGTAATTTTCCAGACGTGGCAAAATTTACGCTAGATGAAACCGCAACTCCATTACTCAAACATATTACATTAGTGTCTACACTCAGTGTTAAAAATTCATTAATATTTCATCAATGTAACGATTTAATTGAATATTGTTTGTTGAATATAGATTTGCAGTTACAATGTCAGATTGTATCCTCCTATTTTGAAACTTGGAAATTAGAAATGTGTTCACGACGTAAAATAATAACAAAATTTTATGCAACTAGGGTAAATCCCGTTACACGTACACCGTGCGTGGCTATAGATAAATTTTTAAAGTGCATACCGCTAAGCACCTCGTAATATGTGATAAAAAAATACGTTTCTACATAATAACATTTCGCTATGCCCTTCGTTGTTTCGCTGCTTCTTCACGACAGGAATAGGAGGCAAAAAGGATAGAACATCATTAAAGTAGACTCCCAGGAAGAAAGTGAACGACGCATCTCGTCGTGGTATTTTAATATTTTTAACTTTTGCTCCGTTTTTATACAACTTGCAATTGCTTCCACAAAGCCCTTCAAAATTAAAGAAAAATTGTTACTAAAAATTTTCTGTGGAAAGTATAATTCAAAAAAAGAATAACGAATTTTTATTTGTTTTGTGTATTTCGTGATTTTTTTTATGTATCTCTGTAAACTTTTGTCGGAATATTAGTAAACTTTCATGTGTCTTATCTCCTGTCAAAAAATTCTTGGATTATGTTGTAACCTGGTTCTGGTAACTGCAACAGAGATTATATTAATACATGAATTTATGTATTTAACTTTAAAAAACAGAAATATGTGAATTTAAACGAGAGTCGTAAGTACCTTTGCCCCAGAATGAAATTTTATGATTAATGAATTAAAACACTTTATCTCTTCCCTTCGTTTCTTTATCAGTATACGGTATTACCTGTTAGCTATCATTGAAATTAAACTTCTCTTTAAGTGCAAATAAAATAAAATTCAATTATTAATTTGCAATTTTTCGATTAGTGAATCAGTGCTGTGATGGCAGCCATTTTAACTGACACTTTGAGCATTATTCAGGTTCACCGAAGTCTGCCTGTCTATTTACTTTACATCATGTATCCGGAGAGAAGTGGCTGCGAACAAGGAGAGGACCAAAGTAGAACGGGAAAGCGCTCATCTACTGCACGGCCATATATCACCAGCCCAGAGACTCAAATCCAGGAAAAGCTTCCTCAGAACATCACGGGAACTAATTGGGTCACCTGATAAGGCAAGAGTACAGTTATGGAAAATGAGGGTTCCCAACATCTCGGGACCACTGACAGTTGCAGAGCTCTTGCCACCTGGCCATGAAGAAGACTGGAACGTCTGGCGGTCTTTAAATCGATTGCGAACAGGAGTGGGCAGGTCCAAGGAAAACCAAATGAGATGGGGTTATACTGATACTACCAGTATTAAATGCGAATGTGGAGAAGACCAAACTATGAATCATATGCTCGAGTGCCCTATGTGCCCATCATCCTGCAACAACGAAGACCTGTTTCAAGTAACACACAATGCGATTGAGGTTGCGAAGTACTGGACCAAGTGTGTTTAAAGTTATTAATTTACAAAATGTATTTAACTGTGTATTTTGATGTTTTTGACACGAGAATAATAATAATAATGTCTTCATATCCAACGCATTTTAGTGGATTACTAACTACGAGATTTTTAACTCAGACAGCAGGTGATATTACAGCACAAACCTGCAGCAGCGTGACGTGGGTTTGGGGCTGTGTTACCCCGCCTGGCTGCTGCAGGATGATGTTTGTGGTTCGGGTGGCGCGGCTAGCTACCACGCGCTTGTTAGCAATGCGCATACGCTAAATCTTATACGCAAACCAGCTTCCGGCCTATAAATAAACATGCAATCAGAAACGGTGACGGTGCAACAGCGGAGTAGCTGCCCGCTCCCCACACAGTCTCCTCACAGGGCACAGTACACTACTAATGCAGCCTACACATAGCTAGTCAGGTTCTAGACTTATTTCGGGCCGGTTGTAGATCAGTAGTTCAATCGATATTACACTCTCATACCGAAAACTATTTGAATTGAGTTCCTTTAACTTTTTTTTAGTCTTCTTTATGTTTCCTTGCTAGTGTTGAATTATTTTGAGTTCAGAGCAAACATGTGTCAAAAATATGTTATAAAGCTTAAGAATATAACTAAAAAAAAAAAAATCAGGGTAAAGATTTAAATTAATGCAGTTTTGCGACATTACCGCATTTAATTTTAAAATAGAATTTAATCTCTCCTGAAAGGTTTTTTTTTTTTTTTGTTTTTTTTTGTTTTTTTTTGTAACAGTTTAACGTCCCTTTTTAACAACGTGGTCTTTAGAGACGGGAAAGGATGGGGGCAAGGAATGGGAAGGAATTCGGCCATGGCCTTTTGAAGGAAGCATCCCGGCATTCACCTGGAGTGATTTGGGGAAACCATGGAAAACCCAAATCTGGATGCCCGGACGGGGTTCGAACCGCCGTCCTCCCGAATGCGAGGCCAGAACGCTATCCGTTACACCACCACGCTCGGTCTCTCCTGAAAGTGTTGCTTTCTTTTTCTGAATCACGATTTCTTCAAAAACCTGTCTCGCGTAAAATAATGAATTATTTATATAATAATGAATTACATGCAGGGTGTTACAAAAAGGTACGGCCAAACTTTCAGGAAACATTCCTCACACACAAACAAAGAAAATATGTTATGTGGACATGTGTCCGGAAACGCTTACTTTCCATGTTAGAGCTCATTTTATTACTTCTCTTCAAATCACATGGAATGGAAACACACAGCAACAGAACGTACCAGCGTGACTTCAAACACTTTGTTACAGGAAATGTTCAAAATGTCCTCCGTTAGCGAGGATACATGCATCCACCCTCCGTCGCATGGAATCCCTGATGCGCTGATGCAGCCCTGGAGAATGGCGTATTGTATCACAGTCGTCCACAATATGAGCTCTAACATGGAAAGTAAGCGTTTCCGGACACATGTCCACATAACATATTTTCTTTGTTTGTGTGTTAGGAATGGTTCCTGAAAGTTTGGCCGTACATTTTTGTAACACCCTGTATATGGTAAAGTTTCCAAATTCTGGAACATCAAAGATTTAGGAAGAAATGATTATAGGAGATAGGCATCTGTATTCCATTCGTGGGCTTCAGAACAAGAAATAAAGGATGTTAAGTCGGTGCCACATCCACAAATGGCGTGCTGTAAGGCCAGCTAAAATCAAATATCAGGTCAACTCTTTTCACGATACCACTAGGAATGGGACAAAGATTCTTAATTCTAGATGGCTGGTAATATTTTAGACGAAAAACCGCAAACTTTGCGGTATTATTATCATCTCAATCAATTAACGCTGAACATTGCTGTAGCAGAAATTTTTTGCCGTTACTAAGCTTAAAATTTGAGGTGGTTGTGGTTACTCTAAAGCGCCATCTACAGTAAGGAAAAGTTACAAGGTTCCATTACGCTTATTGGAAAGGATTAGTTCTTCAAATTTGGTGACAGGGTTTTTATTGGCTGCGCTATCCGCCCCCGTCTTAACCACATTTACCCACTCCTATAATCCTACCCATATAGGGGACCTGAAATTTAACATGGAATCTGACACACGGACGTACTTCATATTACACAGCATTCAATATCAAAGTTAAAGATCGGGTTAAGTGCCTTTGAAAGTCCTTGCCGAGACAAAGACTTGAACTGGGGACATTCCTAAATCCAGTCAGACCCTACCAGACCCTACCAGACCGAACAAGAGTTGGTAGTTCAGCAGCAAATTTTTTGGACAAGAAAATATAATAAATAAAAATTTCCTGAAATCATTTTTCGAACATTTTAAAATCTTTCTACGGCCCACCATAATTTTTTTCAGGGGATTTATTTTTCTGCTTGATTCATTTATATCACTTGAAAGACAATCTCGAGAAACAAATAATGAACTTGATTTATAAATATCGTATTACTGATTTTCTTGGTATATTCGGAGTCGCTTTTTATTGGGTTTTCTGCTTCGTGTAAACTGCTTCCTTTTAAATTCCTTCACAGTCTTAATAAAAATTAACTTGAAGTAATATAATTGAAATATGTAACTGATTATTCTTTTGTTGTTATTTTCACTTGCGAAAATGTTATTGGTTTTAAACAATCATTACCCCCAAGAAAATGAATAAAAAATGTGGTTTACAGTTGCTTAAAACTCCCCTTTACAGACTACAAATTAATTTTTCCTGAACAGCGCATTACAAGCCAGGAACCTCGTATAGATTTTAAGTAACAGTTTTTGCGAACTGTACATTTAGTGGTTCAACGCAAACCCTTACAACTTCATCAGTTGCAGTTTATATTTCTTTTTACGACAGTGGCTTTAATACTAAAACGTTATACTCTCACTTCCTTTCCATCGACTCTGGGTGATACATTAAATCCAAATTTGGAATAAATTCAGCCTTCGTTGCGGTGCAATATGTTCCAGAACTTTATAGAGGTCAATGAAGTCCAAAGAGCTCCTCTCGTCTCCACAAATGGGCTACGGTATTGACAGAGCGCAATAAAAAAATTCTGTTTGATTACCACGGAAAAATGAAAGAATAAGGGAGCGCGGGGTATTTCAATCATGGAGCTGTTGGCTCGGCAACGCTCGTTAAACTTTAATCCACTCTGGAGACATAAAGAAAGGACTACCGGTCGATTTACGAGGCTCGACCACAGTGTGTGTGTGTGTTGGAACACACGTGCGATGTTTTATAGCTCCTGCCCCCCAGATATCCATGCGACGTTCACATGACTCAATTGCTATCGTATTAATTAATAAAAAAAACCGAGTTTCATCGGTTCAAATCGGAGATAGGTCATGGGTAGTTTTATTAATTGTTTAAATAGTCATGTGTTCCCCTCATCATGGACCTTAATAATGCAAGTATTGAAAAAATAAATTCGTTGATAAAATAGAAATACTAATTGTGATTGCCTATATTCCTGAAAAAGTTTAATTTCACTTGAAATACAAAAAATAAGAAAATTAAAGAAGATTCTAATGGTATAAATAAATGAGAACGATCCTCAGCCTAAACACAAGTTATCTATGATTTCTTTTTAGTGATTTTTAGTCTTTCGCTCCCGCTGTTGATATTGTACAAACAACAAGTTTTAGCAAAATACTCTTCGACAGTATTCATATAATTTTCAACCCATAATTCGAGTAGCACATATATCAATTAGATGAAATTCCCTAACCTGTTATTACAATCAGACGACGATTTGCACTCAATAGATCCTTTATTTTCTGAAAGGGAGTGTTGTCAATTGAGGTCTAGGGCCTTTCTATTTGAGGATTATGTTCAGCTGATTGACGATCACTTTTGAATCCAGCAAGCCTAGAACATAAAATCCGAAAGAGTGATTCAACGTTCAAACGTTTGCATGATACTTCTCACTAATTTCACTTTGCAAAACTCGCAACGAACTGTAAAAAGAAATAACACAGTAAACAAGCAGATATTAGCAATCAAAAATATAAAACCATGTTATTTGCCAAGTTATAACGAACGTAGTGATGCCAACACAAGTAGCTAAGAATCTTAATCGACGCGTAATGTGAAAAGTTCTGTTATTTTCTGAGCAAGCAATCAGTTCAATTGGAGTTATTCGCATGTGGTTACGTTGTGATGCTCTGGTCACCAGTTTATAACCTAAGACGATGCGTTTATGTTAAATCAGAAATTAATGGGATGTACTGTTTTAAAATACTTCGGAATTTTAAAAACTTAAATTTGGTTTGTTAACATCAGTTCTTCTTCTTCCTTGCATTATCCCGCTGTCGCAGTGTCTGCTCTACCATGATGCGACGTTTCTTGCTTCCCGGAAAGGAGAGTTGTGATTCCATCTCTCTACGAAACATATAACTATATATTCTGTTGGCACCAAGTACATTATTGTTTGTGTAATGTGTAGTTTATGAGGCAGATATTGGGGATCATACCGAGATTCGCCTTGATAATTGCTCAAGCCCGCCTAAAACCCGCATAAAGGATGGCCGGTATGTGGGGATCAGGAGTCGGTCTTGGCCCGTAGTACCTCCCCAATCCGCTGTGCGGCGCCTCAGCACACTGAACCACACTGGCGGGTTTGTTAACATGAATTGATTGTAACTTGCTGTAACTCTTTTGTATTAAATCTGATACCCAGTAGGTTCAACTCAAATTTCGTATGAGTTTTCACTCTCTGTACAGAATAAATCTATACTACACATGTTTCTGCCGTTATTGGTTATGTCAATATTCCACATGCCACATTATGAAGAAAAAAATAGTTCACGTAAGGTATGAGATTACCCCTACTTGAAAAAGGTGATAATAGTTGATCCTTATATACTTTAAATAATTCTACGTACACTTACATTTTAAATCACTATAATATGTTCTACTTTCACATTTTGACGATTTTTTATCTTCTTCTAGCGGAAGAAATACATTGATCGCTTTGATTTAACGCTTATTCCGTTATACACTTATTTCTTTGTGAAACGTTACTTGCTACAAAAATGAAAGATTGAAAGCCAACTTGCATTGGTTACGTAACGTGAAGTAGGGTGCGTTGAAACTGATTGTAACAAAAAACACTGATCCTTGTGGGTGAGCAGTAACAATCGGGCCTGGTTCGAATCCCCTTCCACCTATCCAGCTTTAGGTTATCAGTGGTTTACTGAAACAATATTTCGTGAATCGCGGCATAGTTCCTTCAAAATGCCTTAGCCGATTTCCTTCCTGTTCTTGGTCCCCAGTTTTCAACCACCTCCAATAATGTCGACGAGATGTAAAGCCCCCAAAAATTAAAAAAAGTCGGGTCATATCATAGCCAAGAGTACGCAACTGGTTAACACACTGAACGCTACCGGCAATAAGAGTCCTGTCAGTGACTAACTCTGAATGCAAACCCGCCGTTACGCTATTGACCATCTTACCTGAGACGGCAGAAGATTTTAATTTGTTGCCCTTTGATGGTGTTTATTTTAAACATTTATTATTATAAAAAGTAAATTTAATTTTCAGGGTGTTTCAAAAAGAATATAAGTATTTCGAATGCATATATTTATTAAACTGTAAGACATACGAATATGAAACTTTACACACATATTTACGAACCTCTTAAGTTCAGATTACAGAAGTTCTATATTTCCTACATCAGCGACACGAACAATATCACATCGATACTCAAATTCCTCCCATACTCGGGCAAGCATGTCCTACGTCACTGATGTTACGGCAGTACGGATCCGGTTCCTCAAGTCCTCAAGGTTCTGTGGGAGTGGTGATACATAAACGTTGTATTTAATGAAACCCCACAGGAAGAAGTCACAGGGTGTCAAATCCGGTGACCGTGGAGCCCAGCTGATGCATGCTAAGTCGCCAGCTCCTTGACGACCAATCTAACGGTTCGGTAGAGTTTCAATCTGATATTCATGCACTTGGCAACTCCAGTGACGGGGTGCCCCGTCTTGTTGAAAAATTAAGTTGTCTTCGTGCAGCCTCGGAAACAAGCAGTTTTGTAACATAGCAAGATACTGCTGACCGTTAACCGTGTTTCCATCAAAGAAGAATGGGCCGTAAACAGATGATCGGGATATCGCACAAAACACATTGACTTTAGGCGAATCTCGTACATGTTCAATGACTGCATGTGGGTTCTGTAGACCCCAGATTCGAACATTGTGTTTGTTTACCTGACCACTAACATGGAAAGTCGCTTTATCACTGAAAACGATGCGTTGTGCGAAAGTGTTATCATTGTCAATAGCATCATTAATCTCGTTACAAAATGCCACACGTTTCCATTTGTCATCAGGACGCAGAGCTTGTAACAAATGTAACTTGTACGGCTTCATAACCAACCGACGTCTCAAAACACGCCAAATTGTTGTTGTAGGTAGTTGTAACTCCCGACTGGCACGACGAGTTGATTTTGAAGGACTACGTTGGAAAGCAGTTTGAATTCGTGCAACATGTGCCTCAGAAACACGAGGGCGGCCAGGACTCTTTCCTTTACATACACATCCGGTATCTACAAACTGTCGATACCATCTACGAATGTTCCACCCATTCGGAGGATGCATTTGGTACCTCAACCTGAAACGTCTTTGCACTGTAATCACGGAATTGCACAAAATGATTTCTGCTGTGGAGTAGCCATTTTAAACACATGACGGTTACCAAGAATAACACAAGACGACTGACATCTAGCGGCTATTAAATAAACTAGACTATGTATTCGTTTCTCCAATAGCCGAGCCGGGGCGCAGCGATCGATAGTTTGGACAAAAGAATACTTTGTAATGCCTATATTCTTTTTGAAACACCCTGTAGAATGGAATTGCGAAACATAATAATTTAAGTTAAAGATTTAAAAAAAAAAAAATAAACAATTAAAATTTATTCCGTATTTTACAGCAAATGCCAAATTATATATTATAAAGTAAATAATTTAAATAAGACTTACCTTAAAATTATTCTAATTATCAAGTAGATGGCAGAAATTAATCAATAGAATAATATTTTGAACTTGAAAAAAACACTAAGTTTGAAAAATTATTTTAAAAAAACACCATTTGTCCGATTTGAAAACGGTTTCCACTCGGTGAAAGATAAGAATAAAATGAATGGCTGAGAGTAAGGGCTAGCTCGTAGGCCAGGTACTGGAATCACCAACCTTCTATACAATCCCATAGTGAAAGGACGTCTCAAGTCGTCCACCGTCACTGGGATGCTCCCTAGCGGACGGCTGAAGACAGCCTCAGCAATGAACGTGTTAATAATGTTCTATCACCAGTGTCTGTTGCTGTTTGTAGTCACGCTGTGAAGGTGATCCATAGCTGTCGTAACTTCGAGAGTGATAAAGTTCGAGTTTATAAAAGAGTTTTTTGCAAACCATTACTACAGCTCTAATCTCTGGAGAGAATGAAGAAATCAATAAAAGATTGTGTTAATGCTGTCACTTTCTAGTAATGGTGGATTAATATTGTAATTTTTAATTTAAATAAGAAAAGAAACAAGTTGGAAGAGCGTATAGAGATTTAACGTTACTGGAATACTGTTTTTTTTTTTTTTTTTTTTAATGGCATTTGGCAACGGAGGCCATACAGCCAGCTCAAGGTAATTATGATTGCTTTCAGTGTATGGACGCCACAGGACGGACAGGACATTGACACAGACACACAACACTTAACATCCATGCCCGCGGCCGGATTCGAACCGGCGGCCGTCGGCACGCGGAGCTAACACTCTAGCCCCTACGCTACCGAGGCCGGCTGGAATACTGTTAGGCTCTTCTCACACTATACGGTTTTGACCGAACGGCAGAAACTGGAACGAAGCAAATCCGAAAGGACATACTAGTTCACATATATATAAGTTTTTGCGAATCCTATACTGTACTATGCTGTTCTATATTCTCGAAATAGGTGATAAGATATTGGATACTGAAAGAAAATATACACAAATTAACTCAATATGCCGTTACTGAACAATATAACACAGCAGAATGAAATACAAAAAAGATAAAAAACATATTTTCTAAAGAAATAATGAAGTAATACATAGCCAAACACCGATTACAATGGCTCGGGGGCACGACCGTATGATTGAAAACCGTCTAATGTGAAAGCGTGCATGTGGCTACGTACACCACTGAGTTATCGGTCACTGTCCGCCTGCCGTGTGTTGCAGTGACCGTGGATAGCTGCTACACGGCGACCGAACGGTATTTTGCCGTCGCCGTGTAATGTGAAAGAGGCCATACTGTTCTTCACTCCACTGACAGAATGTCGCCGTACGATTTTCTTCCGTCCGGTCAAAGGCGTATAGTCTGAATACAGCCTTAGGTATAATATGGTGGAAAAATGAGAACTGTGTTCACTACGTGCGCTTACGGGATGGCATATCTGGACGGTTACCATCAGATATTGGGGTAAGGAGGGAACGTAAACTATTCAAAATTGTCCTAGATGAAATCGTAATCAACATAAAGGCTAAAAATAACAGTTTGTCGCTGGAAATTTTGACGTTTGTAGATAATGTAATGATATGGGGAAAAAACAAGCACAAGTCGAAGAACTGCTGAACAGATATCGCATAACTATAAAACGGTCTGTCTTGAAATTCGAAATAATGGATATAAAAAATTTCAAGAGAAGGTACAGTACAAACGGAAATAACGGTGAATAGATTTTACCGGTAAAAGTGATCTAAACTTGTGTACGTGGGCAGTGAAATTGCCTTAAAGGATCAATTACGAAGATGCTGTGACAGGGACGCCCGTAGTATAAAATTGTAGTGGATTTTCACGGGGATAAAGAGTTACCTAAAATTCTAGGTAAACCTACTTGACCCATATCTCAAAGCAATACTGGGTGTATAGAGCAGAAACATTGCTGGTAAAACGGAACTACACAAGCAGAATGCAAGCTACAGGCAGAACATTTCTGCAAAAAATCTGGAAGATACAGGTTTAGTTACGAAAGAATTAGGGAATAAACAATTGTCAACAGTATTCGCCAGTAAATTTAGATCAGAATATCGAGACGATCTTACCGTGTTAAAAGAATATGGGGTTAAGAAGAATCGTGACCATAATTGTGGTGGGTATAGCATATCACAGCACGTGAAGTGAAAAACCGTAGCCTTGGAAGAAGAATGTTGGAAGGATAAGAATTAATGAAAGTTTTTCATACATCGACAAGTAACGATACTGGTCGAAGGCAAAGTACCATTTGTATTGCTGAAATCTAACGACCTACTACTACACATGTCATAATCCAGACACAGTTCAGCATCCATTACCAGTAGAAATGTCACCATACTCTAGTCCAGATATCATCTCAAAGAAACAGCCCTTTCTGAATTTGCGTAAATAAAAAATAGAATTTTACATAATTTTTTAAATAACTATTTATATCTCCCCCGTTTCAGGTCACGACACGTATAAGCCGGGCAGAGCTTGTGCTTCGGATGATGTTACTTTCACCGTCATCTGCAGGAACGTTGTTTGCTTTTCGTTTAATGGAACAAAGGGCTGGCTGCCGACACTGGCAGGGGGAAGTTGCTCTGACGTCACGAGCAGCCAGCTCCTCGAGGGTTGAGAGGTTCGACCCCAAATCGGCGCCACTTGCCAGCCCTCAGAGAAGCGCCTGCGCGCCTCGAGTTCCTGCACTTGAATATCAAGGCGGCACGAGGTCTTAATGAAAACTGTTCCTGATGAAACTGATTCTAGATCAAATTATGCGCATTTAATTCTAATTTCAAGCATTCTCTATACAGAGTAACATCAAGAGTATTCAACTGGTTATTGGAAATTTTTTCGAAGTTGTTTGTTAAAGATTTGGAAATGAAAATACCGTCTCTTAACAACCATTATTTTATTCCGCCTGAGCGTATAGGAATAAAATAACAGTTGTTGAGAGATGGTATTTTCATTTATTTATTTATTTTCAAAACAAGGAAGAGTATATATTTTTTAAAAAAAATAAAAATCCGTCTTCTAACAACTGGTTTTATTTTTAACTTTCATCTACCAGACGCGTTTCGCCCTTCTGGAGTGGGGCATCGTCAGTGGTAAAAATTGTAGTGGCTAGCACATGTCAGTCCAGAACAGCACCTTCCGCATTTTTCTGCACCGTTGTGCCTTCCTACAGCTTACCATTATCTCCTTTAATATTGTTCACTTCACTTTATTTTATTTAATTTTCTGTTAAATTGCACTTTTAACTACACCATAAATATTATTGTGTAGTTAAAAGTGCAATTTAACAGAAAATTAAATAAAATAAAGTGAAGTGAACAAGATTAAAGGAGATAATGGTAAACTGTAGGAAGGCACAACGGTGCAGAAAAATGCGGAAGGTGCTGTTCTGGACTGACATGTACTAGCCACTACAATTTTTACCACTGACGATGCCCCACTCCAGAAGGGCGAAACGCGTCTGGTAGATGAAAGTTAAAAATAAAACCAGTTGTTAGAAGACGGATTTTTATTAAAAATATATATATATATATTTATGCAACAACTGCGGAACATGGCCTACAACAAAGTTAAAGGAAGAGTATTGTCGCAGCTATCGTTGGAAAATACCAGTTTTCACATTTCAGCGAATTTCAAAAGAGTGTTACATGTGATTTAAATATATTTTAGTTATTTCAACAAGGGTCGCTCTGCAACACTCAACACTAAACAATAACTGCTGTGACCCCGTAAAACCAGTTTGTGATAAAGGAAGAGTTTTAGATAACTGTATTAGTCGTTCAGTGCAGCCATGAAGCCATGAAGTGGCCACTGGAATATTATTTTTTGTCAGTAAAATAATAAAAATCATCAAAAGAAAGACAACTTTTTCGGTAACAATTTTTACCCGGTGAAGTCCTATAAAATTTAGTAGTCGATAATATTATTACTACTCAGTAGCAAGTTCGGGGTTGATATTTTGTATATGTAAACGAGATGAAGAATCAGATACGACGCCAACGTTTAAATTGTTGTATACAGTAGCTTCAACAAAAACGTTCATTCGATACAATGAAGTCGTAAGAACGTTATAATATATTTTACAAAATTTTGTGGAACAAATTGTTTTTGTTTTTTAAAAATTATTATTGATTTTAAATACCACAAAACTTTTTGAGAGTAATACTGAAAACGGAATAAAGTATCAGTTTTAATTTATTTATTACTTTATTTACTAGAAAAAAATAAGTTATAGGTGCGGATCGAAACTATTCCTACCGCTTTAAGCACATCCTATTTTTCTCATACAGTACTACATATACAGTTGTAAGTTGTTAAGGAAGTAATTTTTTGGTGTTAGATAATAACCCTGCTTAAAACTGTTGAATTGCGCTAGATACACGCATGATACTCTCCTTGTTAGCCCTCAGCGTTCCGATGAAGACGTTTTATCGTTTCAAACATGCAGTCTGTCACTATCTCAGACTGCTAGTCATGCATCGTTTTTGCGATAATTCACAATCAAAATTACATTTCATTACCTGCTTACAAATGAATTGTTATACACATTAGTTTCGTATTTCCAATATTTACTTAAAATCCATGTAACGATACTGTATTTTACATAAATGTTGTGCTAATCCATTATCTTCAGCCACAGCCATAGTGATTCTAATGTATGTCGGTCTTACTACTGATGTATTTATGCTACAGATTTTTAATAATTTCCATCAACGCTTTAAATCACTTAAATACAATTTTAATTAATATTTGTGAGTTCTAGACTGTTCTTACAAATATAAAAATATGAGATTGCTGAGTATTAATTATTTTTAATGGTTTTGATGATTCTATGAAATTCTGCATTATGATTGGTTGTAATACTCACTAATTACATATGCTGAATCCTCCTTTACTAAAAATGTTTGTCATTCTATGTATGTGCTTGTCTGAGTTCGAGTTAGGTTGCTTCTGAAAACTATCAAAATCAACACTAGCTTCACTTGAATAATATTTTTTTACTCCAAGTTTTCAGCAAATAATGTTTGTGTATTTTACAAATGGTTTGTTTAAGATTATATCACCCAAGGTAAAGGTAAATGAAATTAATATTTGTCGTCTTAGGAAGTATTCTAACATTTAATAACTTGAAATCAATACACGAGTTAGTTTTACCAAGCTACAAATACAAAGTTTCACTTACATATTGAAAAAACAGTTTGTTAATTATTATTTTTATTGGCCTGGTTTACTGATGAGAAAAAGAGAAATCTCTTAGTTTCAAATATTGATCTAGGACTCAGAAAAAAACTTTTAAAACTCTATGTGTGGAGCGCAGCACTTTATGGTAGCGAAGCCTTAACCTTAAAAATACCAGGAAGAAGGAAAATTGAATCATTTGAAATGCGGTGCTATTGAAGAATTCTGAAAATTAGATGGATAGAAATGAATGAGTTTTGGAAATGATGGGTGAGAAAAGAAATTTGTGGAAGAGGCTTACGGAAAGAAGAGACTGTATAATAGATCATATTTTGAGACTTGCAGGATTGGTTAACTTATTAGTGGAGGGAACAGTCTAAGTTAAGAACTGTAGAGGAAGATAGAGATTAGAATACATGAAGAAGATAATTAGGGACGTAGGGTGTAAGAGGTATACTAACATGAAGAGGTTACCGCAAGATAGGAAGGAATGGAGGATTGCTTCAAACAAGTAGAAAAACTGATGGCAAAAAAAAGTAAAAGAATATTTGTGACATAGTATCCTCTGAATAAAGACGAAACTGTTTATTCTGGTTATGATGACACCAAAATAATCAAGCTAATTTTAATAAATAATATTTTTCTAGTTTTTAAATCCTAGAGCACACTATCTTCTGCTGACGATAGGCTACTGATATCGAAGTTTTCATTCGGACTGAGAGAGACCGGAGTCAGGAATGTTATTAAAAAAATATTTTTACCAAATTGCAACACTTGACAGTGGTGAGACAGGCACACAGGAGCACTTACTGATATTCCTGTGGGGACTGGACAGAGGTTAATACCAGGGACCATAATATACGTGGGTCAATGTGGAGCTCTCGGAAGGATTCAGGTGTTGATAATGCTTCTGAGGCTTCTGCAGTAATCTCGACTGCGCGATTCCAAAACAACGGCGTCCGGAGATGGTCGACCAATAGCAGACCCAAAGCCCTTTAAATTGGCATCAGCGATAAGTGGGCTAATCGTTTGCATTTCGAATCCAGCCATTAGTGGCGAGAGGGTTAATTCTATTGCCATTTGCAAGCAACAGCTTATTCCGCGTTCGTTAACATCAAGTCTCCATTAGCTCATTTGCGAAATTACTGTAATTCATTTGTTGTGTGTGTATATGAGAATGGAAGTTTGTGTAATTGGTTTATTATACTGATAAATTACTCCACCCACAGTCGCAATAAAGGGAATGAGTTACATCTCTGTATTCTTTCATGCTTTGATTAACTCGTTAAATATAGTATGTTACATATCTATCACGTATTGAGGAGTGACCTGACATTAGTTTTATCCTTGCAAGATGTGGTCGAACAAGTTACGACAAGACAATAGGTGATCATCTCTGAGAAAAAGAAGGAAATTAATTTAAGTTGTGATGCGACGTCAGGATAATCAAGAAAAGCTCAGGTTTACAAACACAGTGTGAATACTCGCCTATAATTTACAATAATCATCAAACAGAGGGTACAGTATATTATAATCGGTTAGCCGCTTAACTGAAAACCAATTCGGGTACTACCTGCAACAGCAGAAGACTGTGTTACACCAAATGTTAAGTGATTAAAGTAGATGGGATTGGTTAAACTTATGCATATACCGAATTATACTACGTTGCAAGATTATTTACAGATTTCGCATCAAATTATTCTGCCAACGCTTTTTCGCCACAGAATTAGGGGTGCGCCGAACGTATACGTTGATCATGTCAGGATATGTATACGTATCCTGTATACTGAAATTGTCCTTGTCCTTCTTTAATATGTCTAAGTCGCTTCAGACTCAAGAGAAATACTTAATATTTTGTACAGCAAACCATTATAGTGAAATACAGATCAGATTCGTATTTCACACTTCATGATCTCCGACAACTTTTTTTCCCTAAAAAGACATTTTAATCGCTAAATTTCCTCGTAACTATTCTAGATCCGTGACATAAACTGACAACACGGTCACGGGTTAATAATTCCCTGTGAAATAATTCTTTGATGAATTGCAACCAATTAGCAAAACAGTGTGTTTCTTTCCGCTACTTCTTTCCATGTATGTGTTCCTCCCGTATATAAGTAGACAATTTACAGACGTTATTGTTTAAGTCGTTTTAAGTCAGCCTGACTTCCACTTCACGCAGAGCAAGCTCGTGACTTAAAGCAGTGTCTAGACGACATTTTAATACCACGTAGAATCTTGCGCTAACGTCAACAGTGATTTTCCAAATAAATAGATCATGAGTTATGAAGTAATTCCCTATTCTATTCGTCGCACAGGTCACACAATATTACCCCTCCTTCCACCAATAAATTTGATCAAACACATTGTGGAACCCAGCTCCTTCCCCCCCCCCCCCCCGTCCCCTACCCTTAAAATCACATTGGGGGCACCACATTACCCACAGCATAGTGATCTTAAAAGATTACAAACTCCATCATAGTTTCATTCACATATATATTATACTGAAGTGTATTTCCTCTTTTTGAGAATTAAATTAATTTTTGTTTTCATAAATTATGAATTGAAATTGCTGACATGAGGAATTGGATTGTTGCTTTACACATTAACAACACCGTTGTACCTACGTTTGACATGAATATAAGTTTATTACAAAATTATTCATCACCAACTGTTATCAACAATAGTATGGCATAATTAAACAAACATCTTGAAAACCTATAATGGGTTCATTTTATATCAGTTCTCAGGGTTTTCTGTATGTCCATTGATTAAGCTCAGCGAGGCAGTAAGGTTTTCTCTAGGGCGATTCTTGGTTGATCAATACGATAATGATTTGCGGTGATTACCATATCAGCAGGGTTACCATTTAGCAGAAGGCGTCGATTCTGCTGCCCGCAATCTTCTGACGCCATGGTTATTTTTTCTACTTGGTGTCGGAGACCCACGTTCACTCGGATAACGACATGGAACACAAGAACAACCACAGACCGCACCTGCGCTAGTCGCTGCACATCTCTTACTGCAAGCTGGCCACGCACTCACCGCACAGCTCGCAATCCACAGTAATGTCCCCACCTAGTCACTCTAGAAACACGCTGCGTTCCTTCAGTGGGGGCTACTCGGTCCAACGTCACAATCTGGAACGCAACCGGGTGGTTGCCGTTACTCCATTGTTCGCACCGTCCATCTGTGCGAGCTACGGGTCCAGTCTCTCGCAAATATACTTCGATGTAGTGTGGCGATACACTACAATATGAACGGGTTAACAAGAAACTAGTTCCCCCACCTATTTATTCCGGCAACAGCAGACTGAAATAAAATCAATCGCATCTATCTTTGTAATGATCCCTTATTACTCTCATACCGAGCCTGTAGGACGAGCGGTTTACGTTCTGGCCTGGCATTTCGGAGGAAGAGAGTTTGATCACATTTCTGACCATCTAGATTTCAGTTTTTTTATGGTTTCTGTAAACCCCTACAGGCGTTTTTTAAAAATAGATCATGGCTGATATCCTGTTACTTCGCCAACTTTCCCCATAACTATTGACCTCGATATCAGTTGTATAGACCCTTTAAAAAGAAAAAAAAAAGAAGAAAGAAAAGGACAACTCTTTACGTTTCAACCACTCTCTTTGAAAACTTCGAGTATTCTGCCTCTTCAGGCGTAATTGTAGAATATGTTGTAACGTAATGGTGACTTTCGCCGTTTCTTCAGTTGGATCATGAGAGTACATGACTTTATCTTACTGCAAAATAGTTTTGCTTGTGTAATGAATTAGTGTGGACTACAGTAGCTTTTTAGTTAAGACTGTTTAATTCAAAGATATTTTATTATAGTTTTAATTGCTTCTATGTCGATATTATAACCAAAGTAATATTCAGAGTTTTCAAACTATTTGAATCAGTATTTAAAATCATTATTTTGTGGGAAATTAATATAATTTGAAAATAATTAATCGTTTGTTTTGGATGAAGTACTCTGGATAAAGTTCTCGATCAGGCTGAGGAAAACTACTCTCTTATTGGCGGATACCCACTGTTGTTTCCAGAACATTCGTGATTGTATGGCATTCTGCATACTGAATCAGTGAGCGCCATGTTGCAGTATAATCCTACTTTAATTTCGTAAAAGTAAATTTCATTTACGATTCGTTATCTTTGGAGATGGATTCAGATACTTGCAAGTTGTCACCAATTTGTAATTTAAGTCAAACGAAATCATTCGTCTGCCCTGCCAGTTTTGGAAGTAGCACATTGGTCTTACTTTGTGTGGGTCACCAGTTAGAATCTCACCTCAATTAAGTGTTGTTTTCGTTCTCTTTTGCCTTAATTATGGGAATAAATATAGTTTAGAAATTCAATCACACAAACGTTGAAATAAATGCAATAAAATTCAACCATCTTAAATCTCGCTTCTAATTAAATCGATGTCGACAAGTCATAAGCATCAGCAAGTAAAATGTCATTTAAAATAAAATATAGTTAATTATTCCAGAAATAACCTCCAGTCATCGGGATGTTTTAGTTAGAATGTGGTAAACCTCAATATTATTTATTTGTTAAACTGTCAGAATAATTGGATAGGAACGTGAACCAGTAACGCGGAGAGCGTATGACAGTCATACACCATCTACAGAAGTCTATTATCTCACCGCAAGATAAAGCAGCATGAGAAAGTCTAGGAGCAACCGCTGGCTGGCGTCCAAACAAATCCCCGAGCTCGGTGGTTCTCGAAGTTCAAACAGTTGGATCAGCGTTGTGTTTGGGGGTGGAAGAGTTGAGAATAGGCAGGGCTCAGGAGCGGGGGAGCGAGAAATATTGCGAGCTGGCAGACAGGTAGCCGAGCAGACAAAAGGAAGGCTTGCGGTGGGGGAAACAAATTGAATGGGATTAGGGCTCGCCCGGAGACAGACAGCGCCAGCGGCACGGCGCGCAGTATTTCTCGGATTAGGGATAAGGGGGGGGGGGAGGAGGAGGGGGGGTCGCGCCAGACAAATGTTTGCTCTGCGGCTGCGTTCTGGCCGCAGATAGCGGCACAGGGAGCTCTCCCAAGTAGGCCCGATACGTCGTTCCCTGCAGCGCAGCGATATCCGTCGCCCATAAGCCCGCGATCTGTGCTACCTAGATTTTTATAAGGGATTCCACCCGATACCGGTTACGACTTCGCTTTGGCCCGCAGAGGCAAGTTCCTTCGAGAGGCACCCAGGCTGTGCTAAACCAAACGCAACTTTCACGACTGCTTTGACTGCTGCTAGATGCGAACCTTCATTCACTGGGATTAAAACCTCAAAGGAAATCACGAGTTTTATCAACTTGATTAAATTAAGTTACCGTTCATTAATACCCGTTTCATTCAAAATTAAATTTCAGAATACGGAAGTGGATTCACCTAACAGTCAGAGTTTTAAATCACCGAGTGTGATAGATGAGCGGTGACGCTCTGGCCTCGCTTTCGGGAGGACGTGAATTCGAATCCCCTTCCGGGCATCAAGATTTGGGTTTTCCATGGTTTCCCCAAATCATTCCAGGCGAATGTCGAGATGCTGCCTTCAGAAGGCCAAGGCGGAACTCCGTCCTATTGGTTTTCCGTGGTTTCCCAAATCACTCGAGGCAAATGCCGGGATGCTTCCTTCAAAAATGCCATGGCCGAATTCCTTCCCATTCCTTGCCCCCCTCCCTCCTTTCCCGTCTCTAAAGACCCCGCTGTTAAGAGATGTTAAGCAGTTAAAAAAAAAAATCCATCCTATCCCTTGCTCCTAGTCCTTTCCCAGCCACTAATGACCTGCACTAGGCGTAAAGCAAAAAAAGTTTCAACTCGCTACGCAAACCACGATAATTCTACCCAGTAGTTGATGAGCGCTAACGTTCTGGTCTCGCATTAGCGGGGACGTGGGTTTGAATCCCGGTCCGGTTGACCAGGTTTTGGTTTCTTCCACGGTTTCCGCAAATCACTCTAGAAGAATAGCAGGGATGGTTCCTTCAAAATGCCATGGCCGAATTCCTTCCATTACCTTACACCCAGTCCTATCCTTTCGCCGCGTAAAGGAGACCTACAGTCTTATGTAGTATACGAACCACAGAAGCGCTCTTGACTACCTTACTAACACAATACATACTTTGACCAATGAGAAGAACAGGATAAGTTAATGCGTAGTAAAATTAGCTTACACCTGGTTTCAAACCAGGAATTTAGAGCTTCCTCATATACAATACCAATTAATTTTAGCAACCCGATGTTTTATGTATTCTCATTAGACAACACGAAATATTTCCTTATTTTTCACAAATTGTGGGAAAAAAATGTTTTTCTTGTTTTCCTCGTGTATATACGCCTCGTCAACATCTAGATCATTAGGGACAGAGGGAAGAAGTAGATATTAAATTCCAGAGTTGCCTCTACAGTCTGAAATATGCTGGAGCACGCGAAGGTTTGGAGTGGTAATTACACATTCAGAACTAAAATCTCACAGAAAGACTTGTGAATTGTTCAGATATGACCCAGAATTATGATGATGGGATTACGAAAAAACTCCCATAATATCAACAGACTCTTGGTGGTATAAAATTTTCTCTTAGCGGTGTTTCAGCATCAGTTGCTAAGCATAGGAGTGCATCATGAGTACTGACTTAAAGAAAAATCAGTCACATTCAAGCAGAGGTACTGAATTTTTGCGTTTTCAGATGATTCTAAATAGAGACGAAAGATCATGGAATTTGTATAAAGGAGAATGTTAAAATCTTCTCAAAATATCAGACAAAACATAATTCCTAAAATTCAGTATAAATATAACTAGACCATATGCGTAAGACGATCGCGGTAATATTACAATGAGGAGCCGGTATGGTGAAAAAGAAGAAGAATATGCAGAGCAGAAAATGGTTACAAAAGTAACAAGCACACAAAAGTTGTATGGTTTGACCATTGATCAGTGGGGTTAAACAGCTTGTTAGGAATTACTCCAACATCACACTTATGTCATGGTTATTTATTGGTAACTCAATAATTTTATAACTAACAAAAAATTATTTACATTTTTCGTAGTAATGGATTGATAAATAACTTAATGTAGTTCTTTCAGATGTGACTTAAAAATTAATTTACAGTCTCATTGTATAAAAATAATACGGGAAGAAATTTTTAATGTGTTTTTTGTACTGTTAGATGCATTGCACGTTAAATACAAGTTATTTAAGGTTAATTTGTATTATGATAAATACCTGGAGCAAAATTTTTTACTGCAAATCTATAACTGTTTAGTTACAGAAGTACATCCATCAATCAAACGTCCTATATATAGGACAGCATTTTTCATCAGCTTTCTTAAAGTACTTCAACAACCACAAAAGCTTCACGTGCAATATTTTAACATCGTAATTTCGACAATTTTCGTAAAAAAAAAACTTTGTAGTCCAGAGATTCACGCTGGAAATCTAGGAAGCTGTCCATAAAAGTTAACATGCTGTTCTGTAGTAGAATTCCCCTGCTACAAGAGCAGGATCGCACCACCTATTCACCAATATGTATGGGAAGCTTTCCGTCAGTCTAATACGCTATTTGGTCTCAAACTATTCAAATTCAATTTTAAGTATAAAAATGTAATTCAACTGAAATGTACACATTTAGTGTTCGTCACCGCAACGTTACTCTCAAAATTTGTCTATGATATGTTTATCACGATTTTTAAATTTCCATAACAGTAGCCAATACTACTTTCCGTTCAGTGTTTGATCGGCATACTGTCGTTAAATTTTTATATTTCAGTGTTTGTAGAAATTAAATGATAACAAATACCAAGAAAGGTATAGTACTTATTATTTTAATTAATAATCACCTAACGTGGCAGGTGAGTTGCTAACGCTCTAACCTCACATTCGCGCATCCAGATTTATATTTTTAATGGTTTCCCAAAATCACTCCGGGTGTATGCTTCCTTTAGAAGGCCATGGCCTAATTCCTTCCCATTCCTTGTCCCCAGTTCCACCCCGCTTCTGTTGACCTCGACGACAACAAGGCGTAAAGCAATAAGTAAAAAAAAAAAAATTTTGGTAATAAACCTTGACATAAGACAAAATAAGAACTTTCCAACACTGCATAAAACTGCATGCGTGTAACAGAGCACTTTATGAATGTTAGCATGATTTTAGCTATTGCCATAAGTAAGGACTGTTAAAGCATTTGAAACTGATTACAAAGGAAGGATATTGAAAATTAAGTGCGCAGACAAAGCAGAAGTTTTTTTTTTTTTTTTTTTCTTTTTTTTTTTCTTTAAATCATCGATGAAGAAGGAAACTGTGGCAGAATCTCACAGAATGACGAGACAGGAATGAATGTAGTTTATTAAAATCTATTTTAGTGACTTATCCATTTCTCGTGAGAATGGTTATAGTGACCAACTGATGAGAAAGATATTGATTATACTACTTGGAACCTGTAACAGAGGACGTAGATTGCAGTCTATAAGCAGAAATAAAGACAACCCAGGATAGAAAGGGAGGCAACATTGGACGAAATCATTCAAAAAATCTAGGAAAAGTATATTTATAAAAAATAGTATCTTTAGTAGAGTTTGTTTGTAATGAAACCATGTTAAGATTAAAAGTACAAAGAATTTCATTTTTCGTGTTTGGTATTCTCATAATAATTAACCATTAATTGAAAATTGAATTTAATGTGTGTACTACTCTGAAGTTCATTTGTTGTTTGTAACATCCCTTGCTGTTATTGTACATTACGATCTTCTTTTTACAGCAGTAGAGGACTAATTTAAGTTTAATCAAGCTTTTATTGAACAGCTGACAAATCGTCGCACCATGTGGGGTGCATTTATATAAATAGCGTTTGCCATGAGCTATGAAACCATTTACCTGTACAGCGAGAACATAAAATTTGCTCTTTGGTATATAAGTGGGAATTTGAGGCGAGGCGGGCCAGCAGAGGCAGCAACATCAACCTTAGTTCCATACAACACCTGATGAAGATAGTTAAGCTGGCTGCCGAAACGTTGTGGCTTAATACCTGTGAAAATTTGCTTTTTCAGTGGTTTTAACGATATTTGTCTATATTCTCGAATGAGTTTTTAGTTAAGTATAAAATATTTATTGAAAGTTTTTATTTTTATTTCTTTAGTTACTTCCTAAGTATACTGTGCGTATAAATTTTAAGTTGTTCGTTACATGATATCGTGTATTGTAAAGACTGACCAGCTCTTACATTTACTTAAACATAGGTAGGGATGATCGTAGACAAACGTCGCATTTCCAAAACGACACATGAATTAGATAATATTGAAATCGTCCGCTCCTCAGTTAACAACTCCCAAAGCCAGTGAGACTGGGAGACACCACACAAAAATAGTACCGAGTCATTATGATACACCACCTGCCTCGCTGTCGGAGCGCGATGTCAAGATGCATGTGGTAGCTACGTTCCTAACGAAGTCAGATGCGGAGGGCGTATTCAGACGGCTGCCTCCTGGCTGTTAGGCTGCACGGCAGAGCTCATTTCGATGCAGCTCACCATTGCAGATCCCGTCTTGTCAACAAACAGCTTCCGTCAACTACTGTGCTGCCTCATTTGAGGATGAATCACTGATTCAATCTGAAGAGCTTGAAACTTCACACTAGTTATCAACATGGAAGCATCTAACAGTTATTCTTCCATTTTCCAAATGTAATGTGTAGAAGTGGTACAAAATTTCGATTTTGAAATTTCATATAAAATTTACTATTCGAAGCTAATACTACAAAAACAAGACATATGCTTTCAACAGAGGTCATTTGATATTCTGACTGCTGCTTCCGAAGGTTTGATTCTCAGTCCGGCAAACCATATTTCACTTTTCAATGTTTTCCCAGAAACTCTTCTTCAAAAAAGGCATGGACCAAATTCCTTCCAGAACTCACAATCCTCTGACGTCTTTGACGCTGTAGACGTTGATAAGATGTAAAGTAATATTTCTATTTAAAATATTATTGTTCACTCCCCCATAGAGTGGGTATCATACTTAACATATGCCAAGTTCTTCGAAACACAGTCAAACCAGTATCGCTTCCAACAAGTATTCCCAAATGCGGAAGGCACTTAGTTTACAGTATGAGAAGCCGCGAAGTGAAATTAAACCACCCGCATATGCCGTGACTTCTACTGTATGCAGTTCACTGAGACAACAAGACACCTCCACATCCTGAAGTCCACAAACTTTCGTAAAAAGTGTCCTAACGTGGCTGTTACAGGTCCATAGAAACATCCCGAAAAAAATTATCCGGAACTTAATTTTCATTCCCCTTTTCTTTAAATTATATATAAAAAATATTTTGATGAAATTACTATGATAAATTACCGACACCCTCTGTTCTCTGGAGACTAAAACTAACATACTGCTGTACACTAAGGTGCTTGACATGTTGTGATGGGAGATCTTGCTGTGAACACAAAGCTTTCTTTGTCAGATACTATTACAACTATACTGTTATTTTTAATTAAGACGTTTCGGTTAGCTGACATCTCGGTTACTAGAGTCAGTGAAGAATTGAGGCCAGCGGAATTGGCCATGACCTATTGCCTGTAGGGACCTCGTAAAAACATGGAAAACCGAAATATGGAATATGGAATATGGAATATTATTAAGCATTGAATCGAAATCGCGATCTTCTATATTCAATTATCGGGCGTCAACAGATTACCAAAATGTACTATTTGGGGGGGGGGAAGGGGGGGATTGAACGCAAGTTAAACATACTTGCCTTAAAGTTTTTAAACTTTTTCCTGATCATCATCATCGTCATATGTTTTCTGCTATTCATCTGGTCCATTCAAGGCGACGGTCTTCCATGCTCCGTCAATATCTTTGTCTCTATATATTTTCCATTTATTAGAATTTCATCAAGTAGTTGTCATTCTTTGTTTACCTCTTCTTTACCTCCATTTACGATGCCCTCCAGGGCGGTTTTTAGCAGACACTCATTCCTCAACACATGGACAATCCAGTTACTTTTTCTGTTTCTTATAGTTTTTATAAGTGACCTTTGCTCTCCTACTCGTTCCAGCACCTCATCATTCCTTACTTTATCTGTCCATCCTTGTCCATTATCCAAACTTCAAAACCTTCAAACCCATTTTCATCTACTTTGCGTAACGTCCATGTTTTTGTCCTACACTCCATACAAAACATTTTGCTAATTTTTTCCTCAGCTTGATATCCAGCCTTCCACATAATATGTTTTTCTTTTTATTGAAGGCTTTCTTTGTAATTGCAATTCTAGCTTTCACCTTCTAATAGATGCCAGAAATTATACGAGTACATAGCCATCTGAGGAAGGTAACTTACATTATTACCAAAAGTATGTCAGATGTCAGTTTATACACTGAGTAGAATTTTCGTGGTACTGGATGGGTGAAGTCGATATCGTATTGGCCGTTCGTCCAAGTGTGACGGTATCGTAATCTGCAACATACCCCCGCGCGCTGCCCCTAGATTGTCTCGCGGTGGCCGAGTTATGACTGTGGCCGCCTTGTGCCGGCTGTGGTATCGATTGCCGGAGTGCGGCGAGTGCTCTTGAGAGGTGGCGACCGCGGCCGGTCGTATATCAGGCAGACCGTGTTGTGTCGCACCAGCGCCGAGCTCCAAAGTCCGACAACATTAATTGCGGTCTCCACCGCCGCCCGAATTACGACGTCGTACCGGGCTAAGTGGCTACACGGTCCACGCCGCACACAGAGATAATCTGTCTTCAATTAGATGCATATATGGTTCTGCTACACTTTGATTTAAGCAACCCCCATTGCGTTGCTGACTCGAGCGGAAGATTTGTGTTTGGGATCCCCAAGTTTCTGACGCGACCTAATGAAGTACCGTTCTGTTGTCTACAAGAGAATGTGACGAGCAAGTGGGACAAGGGCTTACTTTCTGGTGAGTGACTTGCTACGCCAGAACGCGTCCGTGGTTCGGATGCCACGTTAAACTGTTGGTCGCCTATACCCCGAGTTAGGCTAGGCTACTACCGTAGGGGCGGATTTCACCGCCTATATGTAAGCCTGTCACCAGGTCATTAAGACCACACTAATTTACAATTCACTCTCTGGTAGCTAGTGACGCGATCAACGGGGTTGGGGAGGGATGGGGGACAAATATTCAGGCATGCGCAGGAAGGTACCTTCTATGAGTACGGGCAGTTGCCATACCTTCATCATTATTTATTCACGCGGGAAAAAATTGACTGAATATTTCTATGCAGACACAGTTAATTCAGACTTCCACATTGTTTTTAACTTTTTTTATGCTATCGCCCAATCTAGCGATATCAAGCAACCTACCCCCGGCTCGACGACTACGTCCCCAAAAATCTAACACGCCCTATCTGCATTTATCTACATAATTATCTGGTTCGTACGGTATAGTCTTTTTTTTGTGTGTGTGTATTACTTTCCTCCCATTCATCTGTTACCTCAAATGAAAAATATTCAACCGCTTAATTTTGTGAGCTAAAGCATCACAATACTGGATATGAGGAGGCGCAGGTTTAAAGCTCATGCAGTACTCTTCAGGGACGGTACCGAATTTACTTCTCAGGATTTTACATTTCCCAAAAGAAAACTGTAACACAGAACGACTCTTTGGAAACAAAATTACATGCGCTACCACAGAAACCTCATCACTATTCCCAGCGTGGTGTTTGAGCAGTAGCGCTCTGACCTCGCATTCTTGAGGACGTAGGTTCTGATTCCCCCCCCCCCCCCTCTCCTCCTTCTCTGCATCCAAGAGTTCGGTTTTCCATGGTTTCCCGAAGTCACTAAAGGTGAATTCCGGGATGGTTCCTTCAAAAGGCCATGGCCGAATTCCTTCCAGCGCCTTGCCAGCAGTCCTTTCCCGCCTCTAATTACATTGTCTTCGACGAGGCGTAAAGCAATAAGAAAAAAAATCAAGAATGCCACAGAAACTGAAACAATATAGAAATTCGTATTTTTTAAAAATGGTGCAATGTTTTGTCTATTATTTCTAGAAGATTTGTTCATAGCCTTCAATCTTTTTGCTCTTCTATTTAATGTGTTCATTTCAACTTTTGAATGTTACGAGCCGTCAAAGTCGCTACACGTGCGTACAAAACTAAAAAACAATGGAAGTAACGCTATGACGTCCAGCAGTTCAACTAAATATGTTTCATTGTAGAGTCGTAGGTTACAAAACGATTTCATTACATACTAGAAATTAAATCCTTGTTTCAGAAATACATTAACAAATAATCTATTTGTGAGATTAAGAAATTTAAAATAACATTCTTTTCAGAATTTGTGGCACTACGCAGTCATGAAGTAATTTTTGAGACTTTCAGTTATTTTTAACCGCCTAAAATGTAGTTGGTAATAGAATTAATTTACATTTTCATATCATTCATTTCAATAGCTCATATACACAAAAAAGTCACATTTATTTGAGAGTGATAAAATTAATATTTGAACAAATGTTAAAACACATCAGCTGCAACACATATCAGTTATAACTTCAAACCATTGTAAAATTAATAATACAGTACACACTGTTAATCCTACTGGATACGGTTATAACTGTAGATTTATTTTTTGCTACAGAAAATGAATTCTAGCTCTTAAACGTACTATTACAATCAGACAACCAACTCAGCATAGTAGCTACCCCACTTGACTTTGTAGGGGTAGCTGTTTTGAATCCAGCGAAGGATATCAGCATTTTCAACCAAGCGTTGGTTTAATTCTGTAAAGTCTGTTCGCTGTCAAAGAATGTACCTCATAAAATGAATCGTATTAATTGACAGAATTACACAATATTTGAACTGGCTTTGCGGCCTAAGTAACTACTGTATATTCCATTATTAAAATTACTTAAATAAATTATGATAGCATACCTTCCAGTTACATTTGTATGCTGCGTAATACCTAGCAAACTAGGTCTCGTGATAGGTGTAGTCTGGCTCCATGTTTCATACGCGAACATAAGAAATCGATTCCCGGTCCTATTATCCACATTTCGATTTTCAAATTTGACGAAATCATTCTAGTTGAATTACCTAGACTTCGACGAGGGGTAAAGCAATAAGCAAAAAATTCAAGAATGTCAACAAAAAAAAACGGATAAATTTTTGTTACTGAAAAATGAAATCCTTTTCCATGATTTCCCGAAATCGCTCCAGATTAATTCGGGGATGGTTGTTTCAAAAGGCTATGGCTGAATTCCTTCACGCGCCTTGCCCCCAGTTCTTTCCCGGCGCTAATGATCTCGACTTCGACTTGCCAACCTTAATAAATTTAAAAGCCTGCAGCCAAATTCACTCTCTCCGGTTGCCTCAAAAACTACCCTCGCTCTTATGACACTTCGTCGACGATCAGTACAGGCAAAACCATAATGCAGAAAAACAACATTCACTACACAATTCTAAACATTTGCTTCATTTTTTTCTTTTTTTTTGCGAAATCTGCATGTATTAAATTGACACGTAAATATGCTTGATAAATCATGTAGTAATTTGAAATAGGTACAGAAGTAAATACAGCTATGTAAACGGAAACTTAAATGATAAACATTATACAGATTAGATAAATTCTAGGAAAAATTGAAGAGATCTTCTCATCAATTGTTATTTTTATAGTAGAAATAACGTTAATGGAATTAAAACCTTAGTTTAAACTACACAATATAAAACAAATAGGGTTAAATTTTAATGAATATCATTCGCACCAACCGACTAAAATTTTACCTGAGTGGAAGGATACTAATAATAATAGCATAACATGTTTAATAATGTTTATGCTCCTTCAAAACTTCATTATTTTGGTTCTTCCCATTCTATAACAAAAATTATGTCATCTTTTTGTGCCTCTTTTTATCATGGTAAAACATATGGGTCTGTTGTACTAAATCCATTCAAACAAAAACCGGTTTTCAGGCTGGATCTGAAATTCGCCTGTGCCCCACAAATCACTGATAACTGAATTCAAATAGTCAAGGGAGTGGAACACACCCCCGGGGTTGCTGCATTATGAGATAATTACGGTATCGATAAATTCTTCTTGCCGACCGTAATTAAAATCGGCCGTTTCATCGATTGACGGGAATGTGTACCTCCATTTGCCCATGTTGTCCAACGTGATGACAGAGCTTCGAAAACGGAAAATTTTCGGATGCAATAATACAGCGGTTTCCATCGTACTCTGCTTAATTTTCGGTCGATCAATAGACTCCAATCGGTTTTAATGCTCTGTTCATGAGACCATTACGGAGTCCATAATGTTGATTTTTGGATCAGTTCTGTTCTACTAACTATATTGCTTGTGCACATAACATAAACCACATCAACTTAAGTGAGAATACGGCAGTTTCCAGATGGCCATGTGTTAGCTGCTCGTAATAAAACACATTTTAAAAAAAGAACACGACATACAGCCAAATCCAACAATATTTATTAAATGTAGTAAGCAAAGAAGTGGGGACAAATATTCAACGGAAATACCGACATTTGATTAAGAATTTAGTGTGACCATCTACCTTGATTGCTGGAAGTTTCTGCTATAGATAGTAATGTGTTACCTCTGTTTGACTTACTTTCCCCGTGCAGGATGATTGACACTGTTATAGTTGCAGCATCTTGTATTCAAACTGTTCACAAAAAAATTTTTTTAAAAAAATAGTAAACCTATAACGAGAGTGGTGTCTGAACTTCACAGCTAATGTAGTTTGATTCGTGGAATGCCGACGTTAGCTAATTCCACAAAATGACGTTAATTAATACTGAATAGTGGTGATTTATAACTGAAAATATTTCTGTCATAAAAACTCTAATTTAAATATGACTATAATGATCCAAACAGAGATAAAAAATAAATAATTTCGTAGGTAGGAATATTCGAGAAATTGTTCTAGCCCTTTATTCTTTTAAAATAACGAGTAAAAATTGTAGTTCTGGTGATTTATGTCTTGTTATTAAATATCGTAATACAGTGAAATAACAGTATTTGTTATAATTACGTCATAAAGGTGTGGTGGCACTTAAGTGCAAAACACGTACTACTAAAAACAGTTACTAGAGACACTGATACATTTTATTAAAAGGCTTAATGTTGAAATAGTTTTTTTATTATAATGTGTTTTTTTATTAATGGTTTTACGCCTCGTCGACGACGAGGTCATTAGAGGCAGGATGGGACTGGGGACACGAAATGGAAGGAATTCGGCCATGACCTTTTGAAGGAAGCATCCCGGAATTCACTTGCAGTGATTTGGAGAAACCATGGAAAACCCAAATCTGGATGCCCGGACGGGGATTCGAACCAGCATCCTCCCGAACGCGAGGCCAGAACGTTGACCGCTCACCCACCACGCTCATTAATTTACGGTTGTTTACTTTATTTTTCTGTGGTATAATACATAGTGTGTGTGTATAGTCTTTGGTTCTGTTTTTCTTTAGATTAAGGGAGTTATAATCCAAATAGGCATTTTAGTTCAGTACTATTTAAGCCATCCAGAATGAAGTCATACTCGAAACGTTAGTGGTGAAGGGAATAAATCTAGGAAAGTGTGAGAAATGATTTCACTGGCTGGAATTTAGGAATGAAGATAGGAAGAAATTAAGGCTCTAAGATGAGAATATCCGCTTGATTTCAGGTATATGAAACTTTCAGAGCATGAAGAAATGATCAGAAAGACGGAAAAAAAAAGAAACGATCAGTGAGATGGACGAAATGAACATGGTGCAGAGCGAAAAAATAAGAATGTATGATGAATATGAGTGTCTTGAGAAGAAAATAAATTCATAATCAGAGTTCAGAAGTGAGCCAAGAATTGTTATTATTGGTGAGGTCTTTAATTTCTTAGGTGTCGACAGGAAGCGAAATAGATTAAGAACATAAGGGAGCAGAGGTTTGAGACTTCCTTAGTAAGGAGAGGAGACTACATAAGTGGTAGAGCAGAACATAAGCGGACCAAAAATGCCAGAGATCTTCCTTAAAAAGGCTGATGTTTCATAACTAAATGTATTTGTAGGTAGAGTTATAGAATGGGCCATATCTCAAAATTGAAAAGGTATTTCAGAGATAATTGCAGCATGTGAATAAAAGTAGCAGAACAGTTGATAATATGTTGGAATAGTTCTAGGATGTAATAGGAATGAGGGAAGAAATGTTTATTCCAATACAGGACTTAGAATAATAGAAAAATGAGTACTAAAAAAAACGATATTGAGAAGAGAACACAACTGGGTTAAGAAATAGCGAAATAGCAGGGAACACTTCAAACAATTAAGAGGGAATTAGTAACAGCAAAGGAAGACGATAAAGATGGGATTATGAAAAATATTATAGATGCTGGGAGAGTATTGAATGATGTTTCTAGAAACTTTTATGGTATTTAAAAAAAACTGACTGGAAGATAGTTGTAGATACGGAAGGGAAAGAAGTTAAAGTGGGTTTTAAACGGCAGAGATATTAAGTAACTGGTTTAATGAGTCCATCAGGATTTTCATTAATCTATGGGAGAGGAAAAATCAGTGGAGGAGCTTCTCCACATTAGTCGTAATGAGCTGACTAGGAAATAAATCTTGAGAAAGCTAAAAAAGCGAAAGATAGTCGGTGTAGATAATATTACTATAGATGTATTAAAGATAGTGGGATACGTCATTATATTCCTTTCCTGTTAATATTATTTATAATGAGGTATGGAAGGGTACCATATTAGTACTGGTCCTTAAAAGAGTGGAGATTAACGGGATTGAAAATTACAGGGCACTTAGTATTGAGATACGCCATTATATTCCTTTCCTGTTAATATTATTTAGAATGACGAATGGAAGGGTACCATATTAGTACCAGACAGTAAAAGAGTGGAGATTAACCGGATTAAAAATTACAGCGCAATTAGTTTTACATGATTGATGGGTACACTGGCGGAAAGATGCAGTCACGTCACAAATGTCTCGGATGCAAGGGTCTAATTTGCGATACAGAAACATGGGATGAGGCTAGGATATTCGTGAGAATTTCAGTTGTTGGGCTATATACAAGATATTTCTGATGAAATGGATAAGATAGGACAATGATATAGTGTAACAGTAGATCTCTTAAAGGTATTTGACAAAGTTATTGAAAAAATTGTGATAAAAAAGTTAAAAACCAATAGAGTGAATTAAAAATTACTTGTTTGGTGGAGGAATTCTTTAAAAAAATAGATAGCAAAGCGCTAGAGTGGGCTCTAAACACGAGAGTGGTACAGTGTAGTGTAATGTTACGATTGCTGCACATTATCAATAATTGTGTTGATAATTGCAGTTAGAAGTTAGGTTGTTTACAGGCGATATAATGTGACATTATAGGATTAAAAGGGGTGAATGGCTACAGGTAGATCTGAACTTGATATGGAGCTGCGTGGGTCGATTGGAATAGAAATAAATGCCAGGAAGAGTCAGCTTACTAGGTACATAGATAAAAAAGTAAAGTTCCTCCATGATTCTAGAGTGAATGAAGAATTGCTTGCTGAAGATCTTAAGCGTGGATACATTGGCACAACATTTGATTGTAAACTCAATTGTGTGGGTAACTTTTGGCAGGTGGTAGGGAGTGGTTTCAAAATCCTTCATTTACTACAGAGAGTGATGAGGGGATGTATCGGTGAAGTGAAATTCTGTTACAAAACCTTGGTCAGACTATAGCCTCAATATGGTGAATCAAATTCCGGAGTTAGAAGGCGTGCAATCAGGCCACCTACATTCGTTTACGAAAATTACCACGGAATACAATCAGTAACTGATGTGGTTAGCGGAGATTCTACAGTTTGAGAAAGTGTTTGAACAAAGGGTATGAACTGTTTTTTTTATTTTACCTTATTCTTGAGAGTAAAATAAGATGGATCGTTAAAATTTAGGTCATGACCAAGTTCCCTCCAGTTCCTTATTTCATGTCCTCCTTCAGCTCTATATATATATATATATAGTAATTGCGGCATTATTCTTCCCTTCTCCACTTTGACGTTCAGCTTGCGCTACGAGAACAAGTTTTCTTTATGTATATATATATTATATATACATAGTGCTGCGATTTCTACGGATTTATCCGTAGATCTAGGGATTTTTATGAAAATTTAGGATTTCGGATTTTTTTCAAATATCTACGGATTTTTGAAACTTTGTATCATTTGTTTATCTTTCCTTATATTAGTGTTTTGTTAAACTTTGAGCGTATAATGTTAATGCATTACAGACTTATTAATAAATATTAATATATATATATATATATATACATATCGGGTTAAGACGACATCATCGCAACTAATAACATCAAAACAATAATGGTAATAATGAAGTAACGTCCTTTGCGTTTCGTTTAAAATATTTGTGAAACATGAAATTTTCTAGGTGGAAATTTGGAACGTTCAATCATTCACTATATGATCACGAAAGTCACACTGAAAGCTGTAATCAGGATGACCATTACGTTGGGTTCGAGGTTTGCGCCTAAATCCTTCGTAAAGTGTAGTGGCGCTTTAACACGCAAACCAAAATGATGGGCCTTAGGCCTATTTATCACTCGCATAACTCAGATATAGAATGCATCAGGAAAAATTTGTTATCAAAGCAATCATCCAGTATTTTCATTGATCGTGAGTGGCACAAGTTCTAGAAACAAAATTTCGTAATCACTTTCTATTAATACTGCATGTTGAATCTATTGTTTTATTGCGTAATAGTCGGTCGCAGCTGAAGATGTGTTTCCTTTCACTATTAATTTTCTGATTTTGCCATTGTATGTGACCTTTACGTCAACGGAACTATGATCTACCTGGCGACATTGAAGGAATATTTTGGTTAATGTTCCATAGCAAAAATATGATATACAATTAAATTAGTGTTACGACCTTTTCTTAGTGTTTATTTATTAATTTAGGTGAAATTTACAATAATTTTTCAACTAATCTATGCATAAGTAATCATCTACTAGCCTACCATTGCTGAGGAAACTCCTTTAAGGAAATCCTTATGTTCCATTAAGCTTGCTGCGGCATTATTCTTCCCTTCTCCATTAGAACGTTAATCTTGCGCTACGATAACAAGTTTTCTTTATGATTGTGCCTGTGAATAAGGAATGAGGAAATTCGTTTTTGACGATATTCATGATGGCAAAATCTGCAGCGTCATCTTACTATCACTGTTTGCAGATTTTTGCAAATCATACAATCTTTTGAGTCTCTACATAAAAGCAATATTATAAGGGTTGTAGTATACTTACAGGGCAATTGAGATTGTAATGTAATGTTACTATTTCATCGTTTAACATACAATAGTTATTAGTTCAATATCATGTGGTGAATCAGATTACTGAAGAAATCCTCAAAATACGTACAGGTTTTACGGTTACATACAGGTCTATACCAAAAGTAGTAGGACTGATTTAAAAAAAAAAAAATTTATTGAAGATATCTTTACAATTCCTTAATCCTCTTCGAAATAGCACCCTTAGGCAGCTACAAACCAAAAATTACGCTGCTGCCATTGGCCATACGCCTTCTGGAAGTCAGATTCGAGGATGCTGTTGAGAGCCCTCGTCGATGCTGCTTCAACGTCCTGAATCGAGTCAAACCGCTGTTCCTTCAGCTGCCTTTTCATCCGTGGGAATAATAAAAAAAAAGTCAGTTGGAGCCAGATTGGGACTGTAGGTGGGGTGCAGCAACGTGGCAATGCTGAATTGGGCCAACAGTTGGCTTCTTCATCCTCCCGTCCAATGGAGGCTCGCATGAGCAAATCAAAGATCAAGAGAATGCTGATCATGTTTTTTGACCGTCGCGGGGTGATTCATAAGGAGTTCGTTTCCCCTGGGTAAACTATCAATATAAACTTTTATGTGCAAGTGCCAGCCCGCCTGCGAGACCGAGTGAATCGCGTCCAACCAGTCATCTACGCCGACTGGACTCTGCATCACGACAATGCGCCGTGCCAAGGCACGCCGTCATGAGGCAACTGTTGGCCAGATTCGACATTGCCGCGTTGCTGCACCCCGCCTACAGTCCTGATTTGGCTCCATCTGACTTTTCTTACTCACATGGATGAAAAAGCAGCTGAAGGAACAGTGGTTTGACTCAATCCAGGACGTTGAAGCAGCATCAACAGCGTCCCCGAAACTGACTTCTAGAAGGCGTACGGCCAATGGCAGCAGCGTAATTTTTGGCTTGTAACTGCCTAAGGGTGCTATTTCGAAGACAATTAAGGAATTGTAAAGATATCTTCAACAATTTTTTTTTAAATCAGTCCTACTACTTTTGGTATATACCATGTATATACCCGGTTCATCTTCAACTGGCGGTTCAAGGTCATATTCCTCTTGTACCGCCCATCATCTTACTACACCTCCTGTGGCCTACCATCCGAGAAGACCACTTTGTAGAGGAAGACGAGTTATTAATATCCACTACGCATGTAGGGGTGATGGCAGCGGAGTGGAAATAGAGCAGATTGGAAATAGAGCAGAGTGACCTTGAGCCGTCTCTGTTAAGTGAACGCACTGTAGCTCAGTACTTAAAGTTCCCGTCTTGAAACCTCAGTTTCGCCAGTTCGAATCACTGACCCACCAATACTCTTAATCTCAACATCATCTCTAGCATTGCTTTGCTGTTTTCATGTGTAGCATGCTATAACGTTTCACGTTCACGTTTAATTGAAGTTCCAGACACAGCAGAAGCGGAATGCTTGGGAATAAAACAATGTCACCAAGTCGTAAGTCGACTTGTCTTACTTAGTTTTACAATTATACAAGTAAACTGTAATGATCCATAATTACGAGATGACATGATTTCTGCGACGAAATTAAGGGGCAGATTAGGAAATTTGCCGTTTATACTAATATTTTATTATTATTATATCGTTTAGTCCACTAAGGAGCGGGTGGAAACCATTAATTTGCATTGTCCTTCTTATTATTCTTGCTGTTCTTCTCATTTTCCCAAAACCTCCTCATCCTTTCGCTGTGGGCTTGACGTCTCTCTTGTGTCCATACATTTCTGAGTTTCAGATTTTTTGATGTAGGGCTCTTAGGGACAAATTTATGTGAGGTGATCAATTGTCTATATTTACTGCGTGTGGATGTCAATGGATCAAGGCTGGCTTCTGCGAGATCCTTCTGGGTTTCTACAAACCAGCGTGCTTTGTTTTGTCGGGGACCGTTGACGATGTGGAAAATTTTCTTGGTAAGTCGTGAGTCATCCATTCATGTTATATGTCCATAAAATTTCATGTGTCTTTTCCGTGCGAGTGAGGTGAATCTTTCGGTCAGTGAATACAGTTCTTCTGAGCTTTTGCGCATCCAGATACTAATAGAGGAAGAGAACTTTATTTTTTACGTTAACTGTCAGTCCTCGAGTCTTCCATAAATGTAATGTGTTTAATCTGGTGGTAATATAAAAATGTTACAGGAGTACGGCATATTAAATCCCTACGCCCCACACTCCGTTCACTTGTTCTTTTAAAAAGAAACTTTTTTCTGCTGGAACACTTCCCGTGCAATTAATTTGGCGGAATAAACTTGGGAAAATAAAAACAAAATGTGGGCGAAGATATAGAAAAATCTGGCGGTGTCGCGTAATAAAGCCACGTAACGTTTTTGTCGCGCACACCTGTTTTTGCCGTGGTTTGAAATTTCAAAAGCAGTCGCCAGATGTTAAGCACGCGGCGGAATTGCTCTACGGTGGTAATTTGTGCTGCTTTTAGGGTGCCGGCACGTGAAGCCGGACACGTTTCTTTGGCTCTAAACTGCTCGTCAGACTTCTGCGCGAGACGGAATTCTGTTGTACAAAGCTGGTCCCCCCCACCCCCCCCTTTCACCCGCTGCTGTTAAATGTATTAGCCTACTGTATCCGCTAGGCGCCCAAACTGTTGTGCCTTTATTTCCTTATGCATAAGCCGTGGAAATACGCGGGGCAGCGGCGCGTTTCCTTAGGCCCTACATTTCTGCGGGTGATAAATTATTTGCAAAGACAATGCGATTAGAGCGGGCAGGTGTTGCGGCCGAATGAGATTCCTGCGGAACGAGGTTTGTGCCAACTTGGCCATGTTTCATTGCGAGGGCGCAACCTACAAGGCCTTGCCAACACCACGTCTACAACTTCACTCTCGTCAATTGATCTAACTGTAGAAGCACACACGTTCCATTTAAACAATTATTTAAATATTTCTGATCTTAACATATTGTGGGCCATTTCCTCAGTCGCGATAGGATCAATTTTATGAATAATTGTAACGCCAATGCAATTGAAATTGTTGTTTTATTTTCCGAACGCGTTTCGCTTCATTTGCGAAGCATCTTCAGCGGTTCTGTCTGTGGGTATTTATACATATAATTACATTTGTTCTATTTTACAGTTTAAACATGAAAATTGTGGGTTACAGATTTAAGCTTAATTATATGTATAAATACCCACAGACAGAACCACTGAAGATGCTTCGCAAATGAAGCGAAACGCGTTCGGAAAATAAAACAATAATTTCAGTTGCATTGGCGTTACAATTGTTCATAAAATAGATTGCTGATCTCATTTTACATCACTGTAGCACCACTGAACTTATCGTAATGGTACCATCTACTGGTTCATATTTTATCTAATACGATACATAAATGATAGGTTTAATAGTTATATGATGTGAAAAACGTAATTTAGATTTTATTTGAAATATGAGACCTGAACTCTCAATTTTGGCAGTGCATGTTAAAGCGTATAAGGATTTTTTTTGTAATGTAAAGAGTCGATTGTCATCATATTGTTTATTGCCAATATACTTGTGTGCACAAGTTTCTAGCAAGGACCAGTACATCTTACACAACAAGAATACCGTACAGTATAGTAAATTCCAATATCAATGATACGTCTTATACAACAAGAAAACCTTATAGTATAATGAATTCCAATACAAATGAATTCCATAGCAAGGCCAGGAACTTCGAGTAAGAAAATTAACATTAAGTTACAATATTTCAATACAGAAATGCTATTACATGCAGTTCACAACTCATTAAGATTTGTAAAGCATTATTACATAGATAATGTTTTACTTCAGTTTTAAATTCATTTCCAGTCAATGTCTTTAAATGTGTTGGTAGCTTATTACATTGTCTTGCTCCCATTTCAAACGCATTTTTATCTGCTGCCTTAAAGCGTACGCCGGTTTGGTTTCAAGCTTTAAGAATGCAATAAAAACTGTATAGTTTGTTATTAAAAACAGGAAAGAACGAACACATGAACTTCACTCACGCACACAAAAATAATTATTACAAAAAAAAAAAAAAAAAAAAAAAAAAATTGATCTGTTGACGCAAATACAATACCAGCTGTAAAATAAATTTGATTCTAAGTGTAGGAACTCCCTGCCTTCTTTCAGCACATCAAACAATAAAGCAATAGTTGTTCAAAAGTTCTTGCATCCACTGTTTCTAAGCAACTTTAATCAAAAACCAACCAAAGATTTTTTTTTTTTTGCTGCCTCTCCAGCTGCCACTCTTCGAAACAGTAAAACATGTTTATTCTCTCTCTCCTCTATCTAGCAACCACTACCTCAACAAAGACATTCTCGTAATCATCATTACCGAAACTCTGCGAATCCTACTTTCAGCTTTGTATTTCACATACATGGCATGAATTTTTCGTTTTTACTCGTATAATAATAATTCCATGTGGTCGCAATGACCTGGTGACAGGGTTTCTAATGGCAGCCCATTTCGCCCCTTTCATAGCCACCTTAACCTAACCTGGCAATCCTAGCGGGTACAGGGAACCTACAGTTTAACGTGGAATCCGAACCACGGAAGCGTTCAGGCGTACTTCACATAACACAGCAAGTTGTGCCAGAGGTGAAGGTTAAGGGCCTATCAAAATCCCCGTGGAGACGGGGATTCGAACCTGGGACCTTTCGATCGTCAGTCAGACGCCCTAACCACTGAACCACAAGATCGCTCATTTTTACTCGTAATAAAACGCAAATAATATCGGAAACTCCAGCGTACTGCACCATGGAGGTAGAAAGGGCCGGGTTGAAATAACGGGCTTGATGGATTTGCTGTACTGATTACGGTTTTTGGCAATTTCCGTAATGGTCTGTGTGATGTTACAACGGTCCCTGATTTCAAACTGAGTAGCTACACCATTCATAATGAAAATAACACAAATAAAACCGTTCGTAGAGAAATGGCAATACTTGCTATCCCCGTAGGGTTGAGCGACAGTCCTCCATTTACCCCTACTGATTCACGCTAGGTACCGGTGTAAAACATATAACTGGTATGTACATAGTCCACAGTGGGTGTAACAGAGAGAAAAAATGTAATAGTAATGCGTTGCTCAATGATTTGAGGCTCCTCTCTTTATAGCTGTAAGACAGTTAACGTGCTGGTAACTGGAAAGAACCAATCAGGTAACCAATTTCAATATTTCTTTCTTTTATTAGACGCTTCATTCGACTTAACCAATAACATCCTCGAACGTATTTTATGCTTTAGAAATTACAAACAAGATATAAACTTTGTCAAAAACTTTCAACTATATCTCGAACAATGTACATTATGACGAATGATCATAGTCTACGACAAATGTTGTTAAAAGGTGCCACGGTAGTAAACCTCGCTCCTTATCTTCGACACAAACTGAGAAACACCCCAGAAAGATGTTAATACTCTGGTAGCCAAAATGATTAGACTTAGGGGGAATAGTGTGAAAGTCAAAAGATAGTTCAGTGAGAAAATTACTGTTTAGAACACAAACACACTGAGGACAAATATCATATAACAGTAAAATAAGGAAAAATTCTGAAGTCACTATTTTGTTGACAGATTTTTTTTAATACATTTTTACTGTTATATGTATGAAAAAAAAATATTATGGCATATAGAACCAAATGTTTCATCCTTAATTTTCGTGGACTAATATGGTACATACATACTTACGTTCTAGAGTGCAGATGTTATTCTTTGTTCTTTTGATTACAGCAAAAATTTGTTTTATTGCAATTACGAATATTAGGAGCAAATTTCCGATTTACGGAAGCTTCATTAGCTTGTGTACGCAACTTATGTCTGATGAGGAGGACCTAAAAGTCATGTGACTAGCCTACGACTAGGGGAGCGTCCACAAACTACGTAACTCCATTTTGGCCTCCTGTCGAACTCCCCTCCTCCCTACGTAGCCTGACGTGGCTTTTTTCCTTTCTCACTCCGTTCCCCCATCCCCCAGCGTAGCACGTAGCTTTTCCTCTATCGATTCCAGAAGACATTTTGTACTGTTTTCTCTTGTAAGACTATCATAAATTACGTACGGAGATAAACGACAGAAATAAGTATTCACATGCTGTTGTGTGTTATGTACCTCATTTTAACTGTGACAAATAATATGAAAGAAAAGTTACACGTCTTGGCTCGGAAACCCACTTACACTCCCCCCTCCCCCCTCCCCCCACCTAGCCCAGCGTAGCTGTCTAATTAACCCCTTCCACCTCTGCACAGAGTCACGTAGTTTCTGGACGCTCCCTAAGTGAGTAATTGGCTACAAAGTGTTTGATCGCGTTTCAGAGCGTCTGCACGGTCGTAATTAACACAGACCCTCCCTTTGAGGCGTTTTAAAAGTAATTAACCCTCGTCGCGTGACAGCTATATCTATCCTGGTGGGGCGTGAACAAGTAGAAAGCTCTTTTCGCAGCGGCGCTCCAGTACAGTGTCCACGCTAAGTGACAAGGGTGATTTGTGACCTAGACGACAGAGGTGCTGGCGACGACGCCTGAAAAACAGCGCCAAGAGGGCGCGGCGTCGGGGGTGGGGGGTGAGACCTCGCTATCGGCTGATTAATGAACTCTGGCATCAGCGAATCTGTGACGTTGATTGATTCCGGCAGCAACGTGCCTCAGACGCTGCCGAAGCCGCCTTCCTTCTCGCCGATGGATGGGATTGGAGCTGCTCTCTTCATTACAAGATTAAGGCCTCGCCTCCCAGGCCCACGCCCTTTCAAGAATGCGGCGCTTGCGGAAGGGAAGAGTGGAGTGGGAAATGATTATGGTGCGTAATTCTGAAAGCTCGCCGTCTTCCCTCGCAGCGGCTGTCACTCTCCGCCTTCAGGTAGTACAGCGGTTGGCTGTTGACAACACTTGCCTCCACAGCATAAAGAAGCTGTACGAAATTCGTATTGCTCGCTGAATATCTGCTTTGTAGACAGGTTTGCCTCTATGGGCTGAGGCACTTGTTTACTATTATCAGCTATCTACAACTTGTTCTTATTCTTTTCACTAGTTTGTGGATAATTCTTCCGTAAGTAAGGTTTTTCACTGCAATCATATCTTAGCTGTACGTTCCCAAATAATAATTATCTACATGAATATAGTTTTTGACCATTATGTGCACACAAAATAACTTACGGCAATCGAGTAGCAGTAAAGATTTACGACAGCCCATGTGCAAATCCGGACTCAATCCACTGGTTTATGAAACCAGGAATCAGCAAGCTGATTCTTATTTTTGCTGTGCGGCGTTGAGTATTGGTGTAGTTTTAGCCAAATCTTGTGTTCCCAGATTAAATATTGATATCAGAACTGATGAAAACTATTGAAGTGCAGTAAAACATACAAAATTTACAGCTACAGAACTACACCATTACTACTGCTTTCTAAATCACCTTGGAGTGATATTATATAAATATCAGTTTTAAATACCATACAAAAATTTCTATAAATTTGTCCCTCAAATTAAATTAAATTGTAGTGTAGCTTAAGCAATGATATCACTTCAAAATATTTTTTTAAGTTTCAGATTGGAAGTAACAGTAATAAATCATAATTTTTCAAAATTTAAGGAATGCTCCTTGGAAGCATCAATTTTAAGTAAAATTCTATTAAGGCATGAGCATTGTTGACTTTCTATTTTAGTTTGTAATTGGAACCCGTACTTATATTTCAAATTGGTTGCTCTATACTTGTTCGCAAGAACGAAAGTCTATGGGGTCGTTACTTTTGCTGATAAAGGATCTGAACTGCAATTTTCTCGTTCATTTAAGAAAACTATCATGCTTCGCCAGTATTCAAATAGTACCTCGGTCATACGGGGCCATTTTTGTCGCTGCTACTAGCCTGTCTCACGGAGCTCCTGGTTTATGCGGTTAGGTTGTAGCGAAGTGTTGTATCAACCTTATTCGTTGGTTATGATGTCGTACAAATCTCATCGTAAAATTCTGAAACAATTGATTATTTCGGCTAATGCTGAGCTAACATTTTTTAAATGAAATTTTAAAAAATGGGTCCGTGACGTAATTAGACGAAGAGAAAAAGCGGGGGCCTCTGCGTTTCTTCTGAGAGAACTAGCTTCCGAGGCTCCACTAGCCTACAGAAATATTAGCAGTTAATAGATGGAAAGTTTGATAAATTACTTGTTATTCCTCAACTTATGAAAAAGAAATACTGATAACAGGTGCGATTCCGTGTAGGACGAAACTAGAAATTAATTTGTGTTACACGACATGTGGTGACAGGCCGAAGTCTTTGGAGTATTTATTCATACCTAAATTACATTCTGTATACATGATTAATGTTCCTAATTTTTTTTCTGAGATGTTCCTCTGATGGAACGATCAATCCAGTTTCATTCAATTTAATACATAACGTCCTCAAACGATGTTTTCGCTCATTCTTGTTATTTTATATATCGTTATTCGTGTCCAACAGTCCTTCATATTTCCGATAAACATTAAAAACAAAAACATAAAAAATCAGTCATTTGGCCACATTTCCTTCCCAGTTTTCCATGTTGACAAAAAATAAAAATAAGAAACATGAAACAAGCCAAAAAACTGTGAACGCTATTTCTGACAGCAGCAAAAAAGACAAGCGATTGAGCTGTCAGACGAGGCGACAAGAACGCTATGTAGTAGCGAATGAGTCACGTGACGGCCACAATCGCTCACTATTTGCGATGAAAACTGAACACGTTCAAATACATTCACCGCTATTTTTCATAGCTGCTAGTCGAGTTAGTAACAGCGATTGTTTGTCACTACTTAATCGCTGCTATTCAAGTAGCAGCGATAAAAATCGCCCCATGTCACCGAGGCTTTAGTAATAATAATGATTAGCGATTTGGCTAGCTTTACATAATCACCTAGGAAAATACTGATCTTTTTCTCACGTTCTACCTGAAAACTACACGCTACAATAAGGAAATATGTTTAATTAAAGTTTGTATGAACTGCAGGTAGTGGAGAAATCTTGTTATCCTCTGTATAGTTGACTTATCCATGGCATCAACTGGACTTTTACCGCGGCGGAAAAAGAAGGAGCTAAATTTATTTCAACGGGACACCATTTTCTTCCTTCCTTGGAGAAGTCCATTGGAGCGACGGATTGGACTATCGCTCTTGTTTCGGAATAAATTTAACAATATGTGTTAGAACATAGAGCCCCCACAATAATATGACGGATGCCGCTGAAACACTGATCGTATAATATCGGAAGTAGCGAGAATCGTTTTCATACCGACGAATGTTCATCCAGCAGTTGCCTCCGCTTCAACTAGCTCTGTAACCGCGGCGCCCGCCAAGTCTGGAAAAATATGGACAAGGGAAGCATTTTCCGAGCTGAATGTGCCGCTACGAGCAGCGATATTCTCTGTTCGTGTGACGGTAGCTATTTTTCGTTCCCCGTTTTATATGCGTTGGGCGACAGCGAAGAGCTGAAATATCACGTCACCCGTAAAATGTGAATTTCCTTTATCAGGAGACATAAATCAAGCTCTCGGACGCTCTCGCACCGCATTAAAGCTAAGACTGTATCACTTATTTGGTGATGTATTGGCCTATTGTGGAAGAATTATGTCACAAGGCGCCAACAGGCTCGGCTGGCTTTATTGCTGCCTATGGCCGTCAGGCATTATAGCAGGTCCCATACTCCCGGTTTTTTATTCAGAAAAAAGATAATACCGCGACCATACAACATAAACTCTCATTACGTTTTCCTGTGTTTCTGGGCAGCGCAGGCCTTTCCGTTCACAATTATTACGGTTTTATTATCTCACTGCTTTTATTAAGAGAGATGATAATGGATGGCGATAATATTCTAATCGTAAAAGGTACTCAGTGCTGGTCACGTAAAAAATCATAAAAACAAGCAGCTAAAAAAAAAATAATAATAATAAAAAAATTTGCTGTTCTTCGAATACCTTCCATTTACCGAATAGTAAAACGAAACACGCGTAATTGTAGCTTTAACAGTAAACCAAAATATACTTCAATTCACTCTCACTAAAATCGTTGTCAATTGGCTTCAATGCTTTATGCAGGAGCATATAAAGAGAACGTTGCTTCGCCAATATACAAGATATACCAGTTAGCCTATTTTCTTACCGTGCCACAGCGAAAATGACCGACTATACATTCGTTTGCTTCATAATAGAATCACAAAGTGCGGACTGAGTTAAATTTGTTACACGTTCTCGGTGTAATGTGAGGAAGCTTTTTAACGTAACGATGTCCTCTTACCCTCATTAAGCAACTTATGAATAATTACGCTGGACAAAATGAATACAGCACTGTTTGTTTCATTTCCGGAAAGTTATTTACTTCAAACAAGAAATCATATCACTTATTTTGTAATCTATAATGGTTTTGATGCTTAACATAAATATAACAGTTAATTAATTAATGCTTTGTTTGTTTAATCAGAAGGTAATATTTGAGACGGCACATTATATCTCGTCATATTGTCAGTTCTTACAGAAACACATTCAGTGTCTTTAAATATTTTCTTTTAATTTTTAGAATCACTAAATTACTTTATAAATAATACCGATAACATCTGGATGCTTCTAAACTAAATTATTTGAAATAATCTTCCTTATTTTAAACATTTTAGAGATTTCTTTAATAGTCTGCACTTTGTCTAGCTGACTGCAGCCGTAGTTTTTAAATATAGTTTGGTCCTGTAGTATCTTCCTTGTATGTTATACAGGCAGCGCAAAATTCCCCTAACCCCAGGTAAGGAATTTCGAGTGAAATCCTGTAATGGTTTGTGAAATGTGTACTAGAACAAATCGTTGGCACGTCTGACGTTCAAACGATTTTATGAGGTCACGAATGTTCTTTTGAACAGCGTTATTTGTGAAAGAATATTGTTGCATCAAGTAATTACGTAGAAAGTATGATTAAAGTATAAAATACTTTAATCATAGTATCTACGTAACCTGGTCAATAGATGATATATTATATCATCTGTTGACCAGGTTATTCTGCCGTCTTCGTTTTATATTAACTGATAACGTTATTCTATGCTCAGCTGGTAACAACTTTATGATATGTTTTAATAAGAAAAGTTGTCATCATTGAAACTAGACATTCATTAGTTACGAAGAAGAAACCTCGGCACAATTCAGATTCAATAATCAGACCACTGTCTACTGAGCCTGTACGATTATTATGAGTATATGGTGAGTATTATGGTGAAGTGGATGCAGTAATTTGTATTTTTTACCGTGAGATGCTTGTCCAACAAACTTAAAACATCAATCGAAACCTAATATTAAGACTTGGTGTCAAAACGTGTGTTGTTGATTGAATTTATTTTCCTGGTGTCAACGAAGTAGGTTTTTAAAACAAAATATTTCAAAGGATAGAAAGACTTGCGTCATGTTCCACGTAACGTATGTGATTTTTTTTTTATTATGTATATCATTAAGTTCTAGAAAAAAATAGTCTAGTAGACTAGATTTTAGCAGGGAAATGCGCAACACACCACCTTTCACCTGGACAATTAGGGGAAAATCACTTAAAGTCGTATTCAATATGACCAGTGTGCTGAGGCCGAAATTTGAACTCATGCCTGCCATACAACTCCATGTTAACTGTAGTAGCTCTCAGGCAGACAGGTAGGTACGTTAAATGACAATTCACCTCGACTAGTTGTAGCACAAAGTGTTCAAACATTTCGGAAAATAGATTTCGAGACATTTTGGTATCCCTATTGTAGTCCATACCTACTTTTCTTTGTATTGCTATCTGTTTGATGAACTTCAATATGATTTAATAGGTAATATATATGGTGCAGATTAACACGCGCATAAATTGGTGGAAGAAATTTTAAGGAAAAAAATGGAATAGTTTCATAATGCATACAGAATTATGGCACAAGGGCGTTTATAAGAAAGGTGATGATAAGACTTTTATAAATCAACAAAGACCAAATATACAGTTCGCCCTCTTGCTACCAGTCTTTAGATCAGGGTTTTTAGCATGAGAGTGGCATAAGCCATTTAGCTCTACTTCCTCTGTAAACTTTTTATTCTCTGTTTAATCACTATATCATATAATCTTTCCACAGAGCTTGTGACATTTATGCCCTTATAATTTTTGCAGCATTATCTTTTCTTTTTTTATATCTAGAGTTTATAATTGCCTTTCCTCGTTTGTCTGGAGTGTTTACACCTCTCAAGCATGTGTTAAATATAATTGCCAGCATTTTAATTAATGATGAGTTACATGTTAATATTTAAAGGGCTGGCATTTTCACTTACACAGTTAAATATAAGAATTTATCTCACATCAGTTTTAAGCTCTATTGGTTTTGATAGATCTAAAATATGGAAGACCGTACTAGGTTATAACCAAACTCGCGCAGTTCTTGCTCGTCAAATTGACACGTTCAAATATGAGAAACGTACTTCAGGATTATGCAGTACTTCAGTATTGATTAATAATGTTTATTTATACTCGTGATATTCCCATTACCATTTCCGTGACGATTGCAAGTTGACGGGATCGCGGACGTGATTTCTACTCCTCCCTTATCATGGTTGTACTGCAGATGATGGTTCCCCTCCCACCTCACATTTCCCAACGCTAAACAAAGCATGCGAGGGAGGCGCAATTCTGACGCGTGAGCTATAAATTGCAGAGTCAGGCTGGCGCTCCACATTGCTATTCGGGGACCGACCCCGTCGTATAAATACGGCTATTTGGTGGTTGAGCAGGGCAGGCGTGTCGTGTTTGCAGAGTAAATTGCTGGCTGCACTGGCCTTCACAGAAACTTCTCTCGGCGAACAATACAACTCTTTTATAGTCACTGCAAATGAAGGAAGACTGTGGCTGAAATCGGTGTAAATAATAAGACTCATAGCGTTTACAGTCAAGTCAATTTAGTCTCACATATCGTATTTGCACCAGAAGAGATATGTAGTGTCCGATATTGCCGAGAAAACGATCATGGGGTTAGCTATTCCACCTCCGGTGTTAGAAGATTTTTCCACCTTTCTCAAAATTTCTGTTTTAATAGGGGAGTTTGTGATATACGTATTTTAACCAAGCTAAAGACGTGGATTAGATCATAATCTTGTCGATTGTGCTTGTGAAATGTGAGCACACGAAACTAATCCATTTTGCTGCTTCTGCTGTATTTTGGAAGAGTAGACCTGAATAATCTGGCACCGATTTTTCCCCTCCTGTTTTCATCTGCAAACCAACACAAAAACTACACATTGCGCTGAACACATACATACCACCAGTAATCTACTCAGACAATGGAAAACTAAGTTACATCGGAAATATCACATGGATGGATAACATCCGTATTCCAGATGCAGGGTATTGGACGCACTCTTCTGCACCAGCTTTGAAATTTAACTCACGATCTAACTACAAACGTTCCGCGCATTGTACTGTACGTTATGTTCATAAACTTGCCGAACTTCCTTCGTGAGTTGTGCACGCTGTATCAAATCTAGCTAAGGTTTCACATGTAGCATGTACCTCCCTCTAACAGACATGTAAAATCACTCAATCAACACAAAACTGTGAAGTAGCAACGATTTACAATCCTTTCGTGTGTCTCAGAGGTTATATCTTCTTATAACATTCGAGGCTTGAACAACCTGCTTTTATAAGAAAGCCAGTCCCATAGATCTGTACCCTCTTCCCAATGGAGGTCGGCAATAAGACTTGTGTTATCCGGACGCTCATCTCGACGAAGGAGGAAAGTTTTATAGAAGAAGAATAGATCACGGTTATTATCGTTATTAGTGTCAGTTGCTTCTTGGCTACGTGATCGTGGATGTGTTCGAATCTAACACTTCAGGTCATGAGAATCTGATAACAATTTGGTGATTTAAATATTACTTATTAATCTTTACTAGACCACCGTTAGTAGGAACATGTCAGGAACCAACAAAACAGTAAGTGCTCATAGATCACTGATGACGCACTAACAAGAGGTACGACACGTGAGATTCCAATAATTCTACGTGGTGATGCCGGGAAACAATGGTGACATGAAACAAGTCATAATTAAAAGACAAGAAATAATTGAAACATTGTTTATCATTGGCTGAACATTTCGTTTATTTAGGTGTGCCACTATAAACGTAGCTTATAAGTTTCAATCAACAGAATATCTGTACTTTTTCTTAATAGTTTCTTGACTTCAACAATGTCACGTTTATTGGATTTTAGTCATTCTACTAGTCAATAGACTCTTATTACCACTTCTATGTAAACTATGGTTGCTATGTTTTGTGTCATTCAACGGCATAAGTGTACACAACCTATTTCATGTTTCATGGAGTTAAATCATTAGAAAAGTTATTAACAGAAATAATCGTTTATAGAATAACTAAGATTTAAATCATTATCGGAAGACGGTATCAACATCGAATTTGGATTATAAAGAACGGAATACAATTTTTCTTTGTTACAGAGGCGGCTCAGTGTTCCATGGTATGCAATTATGTTGACGCTTCAGTTATTTCCATCTTCCTATACTTACTTTAAATATATACTCGTATATATACATTAAACTCGTATGACATTAATATTTTCAGTAGCTTCATTTTACGAAATCAGCTGTATTTGCTATTTTCAGGATATTATCGGGTTTAAACTTGCACTGCCAGATGTTTAGAGTAAACGCAATGAAATTAATTCCAGTTTTTATATTATTATGCTAAAGTAGATTATCGAGAAAATAGTCTCATTTATCTGAAAAATTCGTAGGAAAATGTTTATTTATTCCAATAACTATATATCAAACTAGAAACCATATGAACTTAGATGATGTAGCTTACGTATTGAAAATTTAATGCCAGTATGATTACCGCATTTTTTGAATCCTGTATTTTATTTGGTCCATACCGAAGTTAACAAAGTTTATTAATTCCCGACAACTTATCCAATCTTCCTCCAGACATAACTTAATAAAAGCAACTAGTTTTTTATTTGTTAGCGTAGTCATGGAAAATAAAATACATATCTCATACTGCAAGCAATTCTTCGTGGCTGTTTACCTTCATCATTCGCTATGAGATATTTGAAGTTGATTCTTGATTAAAGTAAAAGGTAATTAAATTATTTTCACGGAATTTTACTAGCTAAAACAGCAATTGTGAAAACAAGTAATGTAGACTATTTTTTTTTTAATGTAGAATTGAGCTATATATTTCTCTTTAAGGTTTTATTAGATCGGATTAATGATTGAACGGTCGATTGCAGGTTGGGAGGATTGTAGTTTTATTACAGGAATTAATTATTAAAGAATTGGTGCAGGAATTGCGTAGTTCCGGAGAAAATGTTAGTATTTAAATACTGGACAATTCGTAATTAATTCTGGCCCAAGCGTACGATACGTGATATCCATAACTTTATCGCAACATACATTTTTCATTTAGAGCTGAAGTTGTCAGGTGCAACATCGTTTCCGTTTATGACCACAGATATTCGTATTCAACTTGTAGTGTTTTAATTTTTAAGGACTTACAATAGTAAAACATGAATGTACTCAGCCAAGATGCGCGGGTGTTGAAGGTCATCGCTGGTCGATGCTATTAGAAAATGCCTTGGACATCACGTAATTTTGACATACGCTAGCCCACCAATGCCGGGTGCCACGGGGTTGACAAATGTTAACAAAGAGCTTCTTTTTCATGTGATAAGGGAGCTGCACTACGAAAGTGAGGAGCCATCATTTTCTTGGTGGGTGAAAGGACGACACAACAACAATCATTGGCCGGTAGTGGCCTGATGCAGATAGAATTTTTCTGGCTGGTAGTGGCCCAAGGCAGATCGACACAACCTGGTTCGCAGTGTCGTGAGGCAATCACCACAGAGGCGCCCGGACGGGTTGAGCTGTCCGTGAGATCGTTATCTAATAGTGACACTTTGTGTCGCAATCACAGTGGAGCCGCCAAAATTTGGTAATGTGTTTTGATACCAGATCAATATTTCACCGGTTTTAACGAGGCTCTAAAGACCCGTAAACGCTTCCTGGGAATAGATTCTCAGCTTCAACTGTGCAAGTGCCTTGAAGCTAGCTGGCATTTTATTTCACCGAACATTGAACTCTGAAGGCTCCTTGTTTATTATATCATGACTCAGATAATGTTCGTTTTGTTTTAATTGGCGCCCCTGGGAATTTTATGATATGTATAACATCTGGTTGTTGGCTTGTGTCGCCATGATGTTCCATTTTCACTTTTAAAACTATTGAGATACTTAGAATCCAATTATTGTTTGCACTACTCCGGCAAATTGTAAGGTCTGGGTATTGCTTGCTTGTAATTGCATTGTCTTATGTTAGAAATAACGTTAAACGTATCCAGCAATGCAAATGTTATAAGACAACATAAAACTTAATATTTGTTCACCTATAATTCCACAGCAATCGAGATTCTTGCTATCCATATTATCAAAACTTGAAGCGGTCCGCTCACGGAAGCTTCATATTTTACAAGCAAGCGTTTGTCGATGTGAGCAGGAGAGACTATTTCGCAGTGCAACCATCGCGGCACCCTTTGAGTGCAGGTGTTTGGAGATGGGAAAGGAGATAAGCTGACCGCATTCCATCAGTGGGGATAGTCCGCCCCGTGCCAGCGGTGCGAGAAGAATAGAGCGTGTGTGTGCGTGTACAGGTATGCATGGAAGGATACACTATTATTTGATAATAAGTTCAGACAAGTTTTGTTTTTCTTCTTTCACACTAAAACCCTCGTTTTGAGGAGAAGATTGCAGCTGGCCAGCGAGACGCCGTTCGAAAGGATAATCATCGAATGTGTTCCAAAGCAAGTGCTCGTCCAGTATAATCACAGTGCGACGATTGAAGTTTGTTTTGTATGTGTTGTGCACAGAAATTCTAGAAGAACGTACAGCGCTGACTACAATATAGACATCAACTAGATGGTAATTACACAATTTTTTATATTTCGCCAGAAAAAACCGAGTCAAAGTGTGGCGCATTGTACCCGAAAGCAAAAAACCTGTAGAGAATTGTGGTCTCGGAATTTATTTTGAGTTAGTCTGACTTTGTTCATGATCTGTAATTTCGTTGTTTATTTCATCAATTTTTATTATATAGATTTAATTCTTGTTTTATGTGTTATTCAATACAAATCATCTTTTCTTATATTGATAACACTAAATGCAAGTGTCAGTAGATAAAATTAATATAATTTTCCTTGTAATAAAACAAATAATTACATTTCTAAATGTTTATTGAATATTGTGGAAGTACTCCTTCCATGGCGCCCAGGCAAAATTGAACAAGGTATTTTATACATACGAAATTTTAATGATAGAGAGCAATAATAACTGATGGCAATCTTTACTCCCGTGTACACTACAAACTGATATTCATATTAATGTTTATAATAACATTAGCCCCCCCCCCCCCCCAAGCACCCACTGCAGTATGAAACCAATATGTCACAATGAACAGGTGGCTGTAGGTGGAGGTCGCGGAAATTAAACGAATGTAAGGGTTGCCCCGAGGTCTGGATGGTAGCAAGCACCCCCTTGTGTTCTGGCGGCAGCCAGTCGTAACTCATTGTGCGGTCTCTGGTTGAGGGGGAGGGGGCGCCGTGCGGATTTCCGACTACCTCCCCCGACTCACCCCTCCCGGCCAGTCCAACAAGAGCAGCGCTGTCTCCACAGGCCGGCACGGACCGACTATAAAACAACACCAACACGCCTTGCCCTCCGCTCCATTAAAGCCGCATTTCAGCACGACATTTTTAACAATAAAGGCGGAGAGAATTATGTGCTTACGCAAGGAATAAAAATGCTGGTAGCTGGAGAGGGCGCAGAGGCGGTCATAAAATCGCATGTTCGTGCAGATGGCGGGTCTGGGTCGTGTCGGCACCTGTGGAGCACCTTCGTGTAAAGGTGTATATACACTAGGACAACGAACGACAGCCAATGTATTGGGACAAATGTTGGCCACCAATGGATTGGCCTTCGGCATCTCGTCCTCATCAAACCAAGGGCTCGGCGCCAAGGGATTGGGCCATGTGGAATCGCAGCTGCCTCTGAAAACTCTTCGAAGTTATTAGAATTTTATATTATAAAGGAATAACTGACGTATTAATTACAATTTAGCCGGTCGATATTATGAGGAAAGAAGAAGATTTTTCTGCTGTTGCATGTGCAGCATTTTACTGTAAGAACCAGATTAGAAAAAGAATAAAAACGACGCTGGTTGATGACCTCTCTTTTCAATAGTATAGTTCAATAGTCGAAGGGGTGTTTGATCGTAAAGATGAATTGGAATACGGGCTCTTCCATAATTTTTTTCTGAACGCAGATTTCGATTTTTATTTACCTCCAAGCGTCTAATCTCTTGAATTTCTCTTTATATTCACTGTTCATAGAATCCCATAAATAATTCCTGTTCACGATAAAAATCGATCTGTATTAATGCGACCTCGTTATTCCACTCCATACTCCAGTGTTTTTCAACGGGGTAGTAAGAAATTCTCAAACACAGACCTGGTCGACAAGGGAAATAATGAACCAACATTAGTTTGGTGTCTACACCAGCAGGTTGTCCCAAGGTCAACCCGGCGCCAACCCTTTTGATGTTACCGCCAGTAGCCCGGACCTCCCGTTGGCTGCGATTTGCCTCCCGTACACACTAATCAAATCCCCGACATCGAAGCGGTTGGTCGCCATTCGTTGGCCGTGATTTGCTTAGCGTGTACCCACATTAAGAGCAAGGCTGCTGCTCTTCCGTCGGAAATTGAAGGCTGATGTACGGTAATTTGCATTGTTCATGTGGGTATCATAAAAGGAAACGTAAAGATGTAGATGTCCGTCATGGTAGGACGACCATAGAGATCTACACTTTCGAAGCCCTCGCCGTTGGAATGAAGCTGGTATATCAAGCACCACGATTGGTAGGAACTCTGTGGCCATCACGCCTTCAGAATTCATTTAATCCAGATTAAGTGAGTCTGGGGGATTTTTCAAGTGTTTATAGTTGAATAAATTTTCCCGATGTTAGAATTAAGTTTTCCCCGGCGTATGGTTGAAACGAATTCTTCAAGGGTTTTTGGCCGATGTTGTTAGGACATCAAATTAATCGTCCAGTTCGTAAATTAGCGTTCTATCAACTAAGATATTAAAAAAACAGTGGTTGTTAGTTTTGAAATGTGAAAAAAGAAGTAAATGGATATTTATGATAGCCGAAGTCTAATAACCCCTCGCAATGTGCACCATCTCTATAAAAGATTTTCGTATTCCAGCTACACGACATGCAGAAGGCAGTATTGTGAAAGAAAACGTTCCTGCTGTATATTGCCTCGTTCTTCACAACATTTCGTACCAGAGATTAGTACTATCATTTAGTTTTTATGTTTTTGACTTTAATACTATAAAAGTCTTACACGTTGCCTGATGAAGATGAGATCTTAAAAAAAAACTGTAATGAGAGTAAATTCCTTTCAAATTGCTAAAACTCGGAAAACTAATGTGTTAGATGTGAATTTGTACAAAAATAATGTCCAATATTATATATATTTTTTGAAGTTTGTGTGTTTGGAGACTCTGTGTATTACAAAAGAAGTATGGAATACGAGGAGCAATTCACACCTAACTTGATAAACATAGGCTCCGTTTTTACGAATATTGAGTAGTTTCATAAATCTGTTACTGTGTTTGACCGAAAGAAAACGGAAAATGGCATTATTTTCTTTCCCTCGGAGAAACGTTTCTTTTATCAAGACAGCACATCTACTCATACGTCAGATGTTGTCTTTAGAAAAGTTCTTAGTTGAAATTGCATTTGTTGAAGCAAGCATCCTGATATCCGTACTTATCTCCCTCTAACTTCCATCCATTTCAGTAATTGAAGAAATTTCTCAGAGATATAAAAAATGTCGTAATTTTTTGGAAACTATCATAGTAGTTTTAATATTTTGAATAACAATTCTTTATGATTAATTTGTCCTCTTTTGTTTGTTTATATTCTAAGATGAAACATTAGGTTTAACGCTCGGGCCTTGTATTCGTGAATATGCAGGTGTATATCCCCGGTTTTCTGAAATCAATCCAGGTGAATTACATAATGATTCGTTCAAAGTCCCGTGGCCGAATGCCTTATCGTTCTTGCCCCGTCTCTCGTCTCTCGTCTCTTAAGACCTCCATATCTGACCTGACAAAACCTAAGCCCTGAAGAATGTCCCAGGTTCAAATCCCGAGTACAAATACATTACAATTTTTTTTTTTTTTTTTTTTTTGAAAAATACACTTTGCATACAGAAAACGAGTTATTTGTTTTACAGTAGACGGCAACACTCAAGACGCTGCAATAATTATTCCGTCAAAGGTGAACCAAACATTCCACTTGGGTGTCATAACATGAAAATACAAAGAGTAAAACCAATCTTTATCTGTCCCAACGAAACTGAGTATTACAGTTGCACCGAATATTGATGCCCAAAGTTTATTGATCTGAAAACACATTGTATTTTCCTTCCCATTTACGTTATTGATCGAAACTCGTGATCCTGCCCCTTGATTGCTCCTGGCTTAGCATCTCACCTTAATCAGATTTCTCACAGCTAACCGAGCATAGCAATGGCCGGTGCGTGCCAATGCCGTTGACGGGGGGAACGCAAGGCGGTGCGGTGCCATATAATGCATGCCACTGGCCTGTTTTATCACGTAATGGGAAGAGAGGGTATTAATGCAAGCTAAGTAGCGGCGATAAATAACGCCGGCGGCAGGCGAGCCAGTGTTGGCGGTTAATGAAAGTGCGCTCGCTGCCTGCTATGAGATACTGCGTGAGCGCGTCGTGTGTCACGGACAGCCTGCATCAAGGCGCAACAGGAAAGAGTTCTCTTTTTATTGACTTGTTGCTTAAATGCGGCGATTAATTATCCGTTAATAACTCCCCTAACTCCTCCTACTGACTCAAACTGTAATCTCATTAGTGTTATAACAGTTACAGATAAATTGTCTTTTAATGTTCTTTTTAAAGATTCTTCTTCAAAAGTAACGATTCACTCCTTCTTTTCGACCTATTCCAGCTTTGGACCATGCAAAATAGTGATTTTTATTATTTCTTTCCATTTTTACTTTTCACTCGTTGCAATAGTTCCTCGTTTGTTATAAATTTTTACTCTATACTATCTTGTCCTTTTTTAACTTTTCTTGTAAAATTTAAAATTTACTCTGTGAAATGATTTTTGTATTTCACAATCGTCTTCTTTATTTTTAGTAATGTCTATGATCTCGTCATTTCCGTTTTGGAGTATTTTTTTACTATGAAAGATGAGGAATATCGCTTCTTATGTCCTTTGAATCTTTGTAAATCACCGAATATAGCTTCCTTTCTTGTATCACTTTATAAATTATTTTTTAAAATGTGTTTCAGCGTTTCTCTTTACTACTCAAATTCGATTCTTAATACTATTTTTCTTTCTTTTAATTTCACCTAACATTATAGCTCTATTCATCGGTAAATATCAAGCTCTTTCTAATATCCCTAAGATTCAGTTTGCATTAATTATCATCAATATAAACAGTATGTGTTTAATCAAGAAGCGAAGTGATTGGTTGTAAGTATTTTGAATTATTTCATGAATATGTTGTGTTACAATAGGTATTTTAATTAGAGTACTCATTATATATGAATAAAACAGAGTGGTAATTGAACTGCAATAAGATTTTTCATTACGCGTGACCATTCTGTATGGGCTGACTGACTACGACACGTAGTCGCGACCAAGGGACGCCTACCCTCGAACAGTAAACGACCTTCCACACAAAAGCAGTTTTTAAAGGCGGTGAGGTGATCCTCAGCAGGTAGTACACCCGAGCGAACGAACCAATCCACAACAACAGCAGTTTACCAAAGGGAGTTGGGAGATTTCCTGCTAACAAGCCTGGATAGAAACAATCTTGACTAATCTCTTTATCCAATAAAATCCTTATATTTGAAACCTGTGATAGTTTTTCTGGAAACTCTGTTCAACCCGGGAGACGATACGATTGGCGCTTCAAGAAAGACGCTGGAGGGAGATAGAAGAGGAGCCAAGTTTCAACGCCAGGGAGGGGATCTTACGATTTCCAACGTCACGATGGCTGGTCGGAAATCGTGAGCAGATGATATTATAAAATCAGTCTTGAAGTGTTCATTTTTTTTAGCCCACATGTGCTGGCTTAGGAATATTAAATGAGTCGTTAGGCTGCTGAATTTTTTGACCATGAATTAGTAAGTGTATTTTTATAATGTTGCACCATGACACTCGAAAGACAAGAAAAATGCTTCCTTCAGAATACGTAAGTACAAAAATATCTCCCGATTTCGTACCAATTTGAAAGCTAACATATCTGGAACCAGTTAAATTATTAATTCAGTATTTATGGGATAGTAGTTTCTAGACGCACTTTTACATATATTTTTCAGGATGGCACCTTTTGTACTAGTTATGCAGGTAAGGTGGACATTTGCATCATACAAAAGTATTTTTGCGTGTCTTACTCACAAATTACATGGATAATTACCTGTCCTAACCTCACCTGAGGCATGTATTTACCTGTAAATTTCTGTATTACCCCTAATTTAATTGCCATACAATTACCCGTTATGTTTTACGTTATATGGTGCCTATTTCATCCCGTGCAACATCATTTACGTCTACATGATTCCATTAATTATCAGATTTTGTGATTTACCTATGGACAACTACACTGAAGAGCCAAAGAAACTGCTATAGGCGTGTGTATTCAACCACAGAGATATGTAAACACTCAGAGTACGCAACGTTTATGTAAGAAAACAAGTGTCTGGCACAGGCGTTAGATGGGTTACTTCTGCTGCAATGGCAGCTTATTATGATTTAAGTGAGTTTGAACGTGGTGTTATAGTCGGCACACGAGAGATGGGACACAACATCTCCGAGGTAGCGATGAGGTGGGGATGACGAGTGCACCGTGAATATCGGGAATTCGGTAAAACATTTAAATTTCCGACATCGCTGGGGCCGGAAAAAGTTCCTGTAAGAACAGAACTAACGACGACTGAAGAGAATCGTTCAACGTGACAGAAGTGCAACGCTTCCGCAAATTGCTGCGGATTTCAATGCTGGGCCATCAACAAGTGTCAGCGTGCGAACCATTCAACGAAACATTATCGATATGGGCTTTTGGAGTCGAAGGCCCACTCGTGTACCCTTGCTGAGTGCACGATACAAAGCTTTGCGCGCCGGTCCGGCAGTATAGGGGCTAGCACGCTGGCCTCGCATTGCAAGGGACGCCGGTTCGAGTCCGGCCTCGGGCATGGGTGGTTTTAATTAAGTGTTGTGTTCGTCTTGTGCTGTCCTCACTGTAGTGTTCACAATTTCATAGTTAAAGTCTGATACAACAGTTGGAACAAAACAATTTGCAGCTGGATAAATGGTCGCAAAGACCGAAGGCCATATTTAAAAATAAAAATAAAAAGAAAGCTTTGCGCCTCGCTTACGCCCGTCAACACAGACCTTGAACTGTTGATAACTGGAGACGTGTTGCTTGGTCTGAAGAGTCTAGTTTCCAGTTGTATCGAGCGGAAGAACGTGTACGGGTATGGAGACAATCTCATGAATTCATGGACACTGCATGTCAGCATTAAACTGTTCAAGCGGGTGGAAGCTCAGTAATGTTGTGGGGAGTGTGCAGTTGGAGTGACATGAGACCCCTGATACGTCTAGATAAGACTCTGACAGGTGACACGTACGTACACATACTGGCTGATCACCTTCATCCATTCATGTCCATTGTGCATTCAGACGGACTTGAGCAATTCCAGAAGGTCGATGCGACACTCGACACGTCCAGAATTGCTTATATTTCCAAAGTCTACTGTTAAAAAACGTTTTTATTAATACGAATGTTACAGCTAACCTGTTCGAATCGTTATACAATGATTTAACTCAAAACGTTGGTAAGTCCATGTCACATTGCAATATACAACTAAAGCCATCTGAACAAGAGACGTATGGATGCTACTCATCTCATAACATCACTGCGTCGTCCAATACCAGACATTAAGTTTCAGTAAAATTTATTAGTTACAATACTACATTTTAAGAATGTTTGTTCCTACAGCATGTCCATTTATTTACCATCGTCTAGCAGATAAATCATAATTCGTATGGAACCAATGGACGGGAGACTTCCTAGAAGAGAGAAGAATTTAATTAGCTGTAATAATCTTACTGCCCTTTTAAATATGGTACTTTCAATTATGTTTATAGTGTCATTTACTTGGTAGGATCATCAGGTTAGCCCATACAGCTTCAGTACGGCTTTTAGTTCATATGATGTTTGAAGTTTAAAATCATAATGCGAATTATATCATTAGCTTACCATGCGTTACTTTCGATGTGAAAATCTGGTGATTCCTAAGTCTCTCAGGACAATTAATATTCCATAATACGATTTGAGAAAGCTGGAAATACATCTTTTTGCCTTAAAAAATCTTTTTTAAAATCAGCTTAACATAATGTACGAAGGTTACATATACCTCCGAAAAGTCGACATAATAGACTGACACACTGACGATGACTAATACAGACAGTTGCATACATAAATGAACTTTCGTATATTTAACGTGGCAGAACGAGCTGAAACTAAAATTACTGAGGAGTATCAAATAAATTACCAAACTATTAATAATTATTAGTAATTTCTTTCATTTTTAATTGCGATGGAGCACATGATTTGGTGGCAATTCCTCTACCCATATAATTACACCCTTTTTTCAATTTAAATTATCTTATATACTTTGAGTGCTAAATAACACCCCATATCTACATATTCGAAGTACGAATTTTAAATTCCTTCAATGTTTTTGGTAAATTATTCATCACTTCAGTTGGTAATTTATACCAATCCCTGACACTCTCACTTACAAAAGTTTTCCCACTACCTTATACATGAAATCGATCGCCAGCTTGTTATCACTGTCATCCCTTCCATGTGCCATTCCTAATACTCCGAATTATAACCTTCCACGTCCCATCGCCAACACTCCCAGCACTGTCTTCAACCTCATCCTTTCTTCCAAAAACTTCCAAACCAGATACGTTTCCTACCATCTGCCAAACCAGCTCCGCCCGATTTAGTATCAAATGTTATAACAAGATATTTACACATCAAGCCTTCATTAGGCAAATCTGACCCCGCCATATGTACAAACATTTAGTTTTTTATCTATGTATCTAACAAAGTGAGTATTCATGGCATTTAACTTCATTCCATGTTGGCCTACCCAGTTAGATATTCTATCCAGGTCACCCTGCAGCTCTTTTCTTGATTTGATCCTACTATATACCATTATGTCATCTGCAAATAATTTAAATTCTGACTGTAAACCATCAACACAATCATTCATTAGAATGATGAACAGCAATGGTCCCAATACACTACCGTGTGACACTCCAATATTCACATCCACTTAATTTGATACTGCATTTCCTATTCGAACCCTTTGCTCCCTCCATTTTAAGAATTCCTCTAGCCAGCAAGTAACTTTTTCATTCACTCCAATAGCTTTCAACTTATTTAAAACCATTTTATGGCTCACTCTGTCACATGCCTTAGAAAGATCTAGTGTTACATTATTAACTTGAGTCCCTTTGTCCAAATCATCTGAAATATCTTGCATATAGCCCACCATTTGAGATTCACATAAATATCCTTGCCTAAAGCCATGTTGTTGATTTGCGAACCAGTTTCTTTCCTCACATACATTTCCAATGTGGTTGCATATCAATCTCTCCATCAGTTTGTCTGTCACTGATATCAAAGTTAATCGGTCTGTAATTTTCAACAATATTTGTTACTCTTTCTTTATGACCCGGTACTATTATCGCACTTTTCCAGTCCTTTGGTAAATTGCAAGACTCCAGAATCATTTTACTTAAAATTTCAAGGTAAGGTACAACATCGTATCCCACAGTCTTTAACACATCTGTAGTAATATTATCTTAGCCCCCCTCAGATTTTCAGCTTTTTGAGTCCCATCATAATTTCCTAAGGATCTATTGCAAATTTTGTAGCTTCCCCATTTTTTACTTTAATAGAGACTCTCTTCTGATTTATTCCCTCTCATCACAGGATGATAGTCCCTAGTGGTCTCATTACATCAGTCATATCTCAGTGACTTAAACTCCATTCTTATCTACAATTGTATGAATACCTTTCCTAGCCCTAAGTTTTCTAACATAGCTATAGAAATTTTTAGATGCATCGTTCAGTGGTTTCCACCCCCCCCCCCCAATAACATTCTTGATAATCCTATTTTTAGCTTATCTCTTTGCTGTTATTAATTGCTTGTTTAGTTGTTTTAAGTATATCCAATTGCTTTTTTGTCACTTAACTCTGTTGTGTTCCCATCTCACTAATCTCTTTAACCTATTCATCTCCCCATTGTAGTATGCAGGTTCTGTTCTTCTCTTTATTTTCTATTTTGGAATAAATATTACCTCAGGTAGTTTTATTATCTCCATAAACTCTTCCCTCTTCGCCTCCTCTTTACTTCTGCCATACTTCCATTTCCTAAACCTCTTCCTGAAATATAAAATTTGTGCCTTTTTATAATTGTTCCTATTACTTCCTTCAATTTTGGAAACTGATTTATTGAATCTCCTAATATCCATCAGCACTGCATTGTAATCACTTATTCCTTCAATTTCTTAACACTTGACAAGGTTTTAATCGGGCTTTATTAGAAAGATACCCAACATGATTATTCCCCCCGTGTTCTGCTCTACCACTTGTGAAAAACCTCCTTCCCTTCCTAAGGCATATGCAAAGCTCTGTTCCCTTATGTTATTTATATCTTATTCCCCAACCAGCCGACACCTATTAAATTTAAATCCCTACTAATATTAACCATTCTCACATCTGAAACGTTAATATGAATTTCGTTTCTCTCCAAGAACCTCGTCTTCATCATTCATTCTTTCGCTCCGATAAGCAGGCAACACCCTAATTGTTTCTTTTTTATCACCCCAGAAATTTACCCCTAGTAACTCATGATCATGATCTATCAACACTAGAGATCTGTTGTAATCTTTGGTAACTAATATGATTACCCTTCCACCAAATGCTCCTTTATCTCTGCGGTATACTCTGTAACCAAAAGGGAAAACCTATTTGCCTAGTACTCCTCCTTTTAACCAAGACTCTTTCCTTTTAATTACTTGTGATTCATGTATCTCTATTAAGTTGGCAAATTCTTTTACTTTGTTCATTACACTTCTACAGTTCACCAATAACATTATTATTGTTGGCTTCGTGATTTTGTCAGCATAAACCTTTATCTTTCCATTTGTATCCACGTCTGATATTTTTTCAACATCTTTATTTATTTGTTAGCATTAGTTATTTTTCCCATTGTACATCTACTATTAGTATCTATTTGATCACTTATTTTTAACAACTCACTAGCAGCCTCATATCTAAGAAAAGACATAGTCCTTACCCCGTCATTACTGGAAGTTGGTTCCCTTACAGCTTTCGCTATCAACTCAGAAAGTATCCCCTCTCCCCTTCTATATAGGTGTAGGCAATGCCTGGTGAAACCCCACCTACTTATGGTGCCAACAGGTATAACACCAAAAATAGAACCAATACATTTTCCAAGTAGCACCTCCATTTCCAAGCTTACTCTCTTACAAGCGTGGTTAAGCTGTGACCGATCATGACGACATAAAGGCTGTATGAGTGTCACCCTGGTATGCTGTGCCTCCTTCACCACCTTCCTCAGGTCACTCTCTATACTATATGTTGTGTTTCTCTTAATACAACAGCGCGCATCTCCCACTATCAATACACTATTGTCCTTAGTAGAAATCCCCTAAAAGTGATCCTATATACTGCCCTAACTTTACACTAGTTTCGAAAAAGCTAGTGACCTGGTAGCCTGTGCTTAATTGATCCTGCAGAAGAGGGCCTACACCTCTTCTATGACTACTACCTAGCAGCAGAACCTTTTTCTTCCTATTTTTTCCTTCCACGACTATTCCGAAAGGCCTGATGAACCTTACCTACTCCTACATGTACATAGGTTCTTTTACAATCCCCGAACTATCTTCACCCTTCTCCTGTCTTCCAATGACTTCCAATCCAACTCCCTAATCGTATCAAATACTGACTGGGTCCTGCGATTATTTCCACAAACATATCTAGCTGCTATTCTTTGCTGGATCTACTAAACAATTGCAGAATTGTATTTTAATATTGTTTTAAGTACGCCTACAACAATTAATGTATTTTTCTTCTTAACAAGAATAAATTGTTGAATGCGCACTGTTAAATTCATTAAATTTAAAAGGACGCTGACCTCAGCTTACGATTGGCTGTTAAAATCAACATTTGTCTATATTGCAGATAAAAGATGTTGCTCAAAAATTCACGGAAGAACATGTCAAATGCTCCACAGATAATATCAATTATGGTTGATTCTAGTATTATATCTGAATTTCTTCTCTTGTTGTGACTTTAAAAAAGAAAAAAATAATAATAAAAAAACATATTTAAGCTACTGTCACAGTTTCAAGTTGCCGTGCATTCCATCTCTGTACCTATTGTATAAGGTGTAACAGAAACCACTGAACCTTCTAACATGTATTCATACGAACAAAGTAAATTTCACCAGTCATCATACTATATATATGGGAAGTCCTTATTAAGTGTCATCATCTTGATTTTTTTTTCAGCTGAGAAATATTGTTTAATTTACAATCGTATATGTTTACCTCATACAGTTAGTACAGTATTATAAATTTAAAGAACCAATGTGTTTGAACACAGAATAACGTATTCACTAATAAATTTCTAAATCCGTATAAGATGCGATACCGTTTCAATTAGGCTACAAAATATTTTATAATTCACACATTTAGTTACCGTATCGCGTCTGCTTACTTAACAGAAGGAAAAAATTCAGTAGTTGCGATGGTTGAATTTTATTTGAGGGATCCGATTACACACTTCACCATAACAGCTCTTTTACAATTAATTAGCATTGCCTTTGAGTACGTACAAGTTACATGTTTAGTTGGACCCAAAAATGTTTACACGTAATGAAATGTTTAGTAATAGCACTCGGACGTTAATTCTCACAACTACTTCATTTACTGCGGTTGTGGCGTAGCATTCCGAATATATTTTATCCAATGTTAACAGCCACTATAGACCTATTCATTATCTACATTAAAAACTAAAATTCCATACTTAATCACCAACCGTATAACATTCATGCCTATTACTTAATAGCAAAAATATCACAAGATTAATTTACTTACAATTGTTTCTGCATGCAGCTGCATTTTGTAGAAACAACTAAACAAACAAGTTATCTCACTTTTAAGGAATTTCAGGCGTGAAAACGTCATATCTACAAATATTACTGAATTAGAAAAATTTATTAATAGCATTTAATAAAACGATGAAAGAACCAAAGAAACTTAAGATTACGTAATTGCTGTTGCGTGCCTTAATTAAGCGGATTTTCTACTATTAAACGGCGCCATTGCCTTTAATTTTTTGATACGGTGTCGAAGTAACAGATTGCTTGTTAGATTCAAACCTACTCCGTTTCTAGAATCTTTATCTGTCTAGAAAAACTTTTCTTCAAGAGCAACATTAAATAGAAATAATTTATAAAATATTAATCGATCATCTATTATTTACTTTAATTGGCCAATACTTCTGCCAACTCCGGGGTGGTTACCGCGATAACTACTTGAGCCGTGCTCGGCTCGCATTGTTTATTTTCCCCGCCCTCGATAGTCTTCTGATGCTGGTTACTGCAGAGCCCGCGTGCTAGTTTCGCCCGTGAGAGCGTGCTGTGGCCCTGGTGGTGCCCTCTACCGGCTGATGTAGTTGATTTTCGGGGACACGAAACCGCGAAGTCAGTCGGTTGGCAGCAGCGGATTGGTTCGTTGGGCCTAATATTTTCCCTAATTGACTGCGACGTTAGAGGTCTGCTGGTATAGGCGAGGACTTGTTATTTGACCCGGTGGCCTGGAAGTACCGCATAATGTGGATTTGTGACCCGACCGAGATCGTTCCTCGCTCGCATTAATCGAGGGAATTCCTCATCTGCGCTGTATGTTCGTGAGCGGTTTTCCGCCGATTGGGGAGTACGGCAGCGGGCGGGGCTGGCGGTGGCTTCGAGGTGATAAATTGCCATTTTCTAGCACTGTCGGGTATTTGAGGTAGTATACCTGATGATCCCGACTACAAAGTGCGTCGCTTACTGCATTCTTGTTAATTGTGCTTAATAATTTTGTTACGGGAATGGACAAAATTCCCCGATATGTGGTGCTAATCGTTTCCGCTACCTTATCAGTGTGTGTGGGTGGTAACGACTTACGCGCCGGCGTGTACACACTATAGTGTGTCGGAACCTTTTGGTAAGAACTTGATTCTTAAGGTTAAACTGAAGGACGCTAAGGTAAACTGATTCCTGTTTGTTTAAAATAATTGTTGTATTTTGCCTCCTGTGCACAAATTTGTGTTTGGTACAAGCTGTAAATTTGTTATATGATGGTAAATTGGTAAGAGCCTGCCATGTTATATTACGTTTCCAAGCACGTAAGGATTTTCTGTTTGCATGTTTAATACAAGTGGAGATATTGTGATTAGTGATATTCTCATGGCTTAACAAGGTTGTCATCGCATTAACATATATTTGTATTGGTACAGGATTTATTAAGATCATAAATTGCAAGATCGAAGCTTTCTTATGTATTATATTGTATTACATTATTTGTGATATTCTGTATAAGTTTAATCGTTGACCATGATTCTTGTAATAAAATGTTTAAACAAGGTTTACACTTTGTTACCATGCTCCCACATGCTTCCCACTGAGTCCTTAGTTGCAACCATACATACCACTACTAAAGTGAGGCGACGGGAGCCGATGAATCTATAAGACGTATAATATCTAATCAAAAATATCCAGAGACCCCTATTGTAATAGCCCCCACGGCTGTAAAGATTTCAATTATTAGACCAATATTTTATTATGAATTACTAACTTATATATTTTAAGGTATGAAGATAATTCACATATCATTTAAGTTACTGCGTATGCAAACTGTTAAAAAGAATGCTGTACTTAATTTAGTACCGTTTACATCCAACATAAAAATGAATGAAAAATGAATTAAATATGGTCCGATGCCAGGCTAGCAAATTAATAGTTGTTTTGATCTAAACATGACAAGGCTTTACAATGAGCATGAAACTTACGTTAAACTCAAACTGCTTACCAGTTGTAATTATGTGGACATGTCCATGATAGCTATTCATCACTTGTATGTTCTGGAAAATTTGAAGATTTCTAAAGCGACGGTTGTACCTGTTGCTGTCGCTATAAGAGGATGACCAAATCTGCCCAGGTGATCCCATTGAACTGTTCCACTCCATGTCCCCGGCCCAGTACACCAGGAGCATGAGGGCCACTCAAGCTAGAACTATATTACACAGAGCCTGTAACAACAAAGAAGGCTGGGCCAAAATATGGCGTCTGGCATTTAATGCTGGAAAGAGCCAAGTGGTCTTCATCACAAGAAGGAAGGTCCTTCAACTACCGCCAATCACTCTTTTCAACGAGGCCATTCCGTGGAGTCACCATCGACAGAAGATTGACATGGAAACAGCATGTTAATAAGATGGGAGCAAAAGCGGAGGGCAGGATGAAATCACTATATTCTATATTAAAACCTTCGTCCACGCTTAAGTCAAACCAGGCCACCAGGCTGTACACTTTACGACCAGTCCTAGACTATGCAGCAGTGGTTTGGGGCAATGCAGCCTCCAAGCACATAGATCGAATACAGACGATTCAAAATAGAGCCATTCGTTTCGCATACAAGCTCCCAAGGGATACACCATTCGCCGCCCTCCATGCAATCAGTGGTCTCGAACCATTAAGACTAAGATTCGCCAAAATAGCCACGCAATTCTACAAAAACTGCTCACAATCAGCCAATCCGCTGATTGAGAAACTTGGCAGTACTGCCAGACTTAATGATAACATCAGGTGGCCCATCCACCTAGCACTATAAAGAAAAATCACCGGAAATGACAATCCAGTAAGGCCACACCGATTATGACAACCTGCTTGAAATGGTAGGAGATACGGCACCGCTGTAAGAACTTCCCAACACTCCGGGAAAGATGGATCGCGGTAGAAAATGTTAGCTGTGTTCTCTCCGCGCTAGATATGGGCAAACAGCTATTTTCCAATAATATGTTATTCAGTTATTGCTTATTTTTTCTAACAGCTTCTTTTAACCGCTACTCTCTCCTCAGAATAGCTCTTCTCTTTTTGAAAATAGCCTGTAATCATGTCAAATAACCGGATGTCAACAAAATAGCGACTACGCCCCCTAAAGTAGCGAAATAGCCGTGACGTCACTAAAAACTGCTGGTTAGCGACCACTCCTTCAAAAGTAGCTAAATAGCGATACGTCATCAAAAGCGTCTTCTTAACAATTATTGCTTCCAAAATAATTGTCAGAGTATATACGCCTTCGACTTGGTGTTTATATTTTTATTTAATAAGTGGCAGCAATACCTTTGGAAATTAATATCTAATTTAAACACTTAGACCAGCTTCACAAGCTGCGGTTTGTGTATAACAAGATCAAACATGAAGAAATGAAGTATAAGTGCGTCAGAGACGTACCTTACATAAAAATAATCTCAATGTCAATAAACATTTCTGTTTGAAACTATTTAATTGTGGTAACGGTGAAACAATTATGGAATTGTTATCTATTCGTAAAGAATTGGTGAATGAACAGATCGTAAATTAAACATTGGTGTGGGACGAAGTTGTCTGTTGCAGTATAAACATTTATTTTTACCTGGAAGAAAATGTAATGATGTTTCACGTAAAATTAGAGTTTCTGACAAATTTTACCATCAGTAATGCTTGTATCCTTGTCCAGTTATCTTAGTTTTCTTATCTCCTTTCTACTTTATTTCAGTTGTTAATCTTGATATCTTGCAGTTTTGTTATCTTATCATATTCCTTTCGCTTCAGTGACTAAATGTTAATTGATAGATACATGCAGCTACAGATTTATATATGTAGATAAATCAGGTACCCGAAGATAATACAACACTCCTTAAATTTTATGGCTAATGAGAATCAAAACTGATATTTCCTATGGAATCCTACGGTATACACGCCCTAAAAATTATTTGCAATTTTTTTTCGTCTTTATTATCTCAGGAATTACTCTATCTCTTTTTTTGGGTTCTCTCTGTTCGCCCTAACTGTTTTCCTGCACAGCAGGACCACAGAAATTATCCAGATACAGCAGATATTCAGAAACCAAATAAAGTGACCCCACTGTGAATCAAAGGCAGCTGACTCCATCAGGGTAAACCGTTTGGCTGCGGTTTGCCGCGTATGTCGGGTGCTTCTGCCTGTGTGCGGAGTCAATGCAGCCGACCAGTCTGCTGCCCTGTACATATTTGGCGAAGTGACTAAAGGATTGCTGAAGGTAAACGAGATACTAACAGTAAAGAAAGGCAGCAAATATGTATCATCGCTTCACTGGTAACAAGTTTTTCGTTCCGGTTAAATGTAAGGTAGAGAGAGGTAAGAGAATTGATCAGTGTAGCTGTTTTAACAGCTAAATACAAACTTCCACAACCCTTTTTAATATTTTAAAGTTCGTGTATCTGAATTTTCCCTTCCTTCAAACTGATGGCATTCACTTTGTATTGTATTAAAACTACATAGCACAAGAATAAATTGTTACAATTAACGTTACATCACAGAATATACTTGTGGCATTAGAATCCTAGGCAGCATGGACACTACAGAAATCAGCAGAAACTTCTGAGTCGCGATTTTTTTTTATTTATAAAAAAAAGGGTTTGTATTTACTTATGACTCGTATCAGAGGATACTAATAGTTTCTTTAATGGCTTTACGCATGTCGATGTCGAGGCCATTAGAGGCTGGCAAGGAACTGGAAGAAATTCGATCAAAGCCATCTCGGCATTCGCCTGGAGTGATTTTGGGATACAATGGAAAACTAAACCTGAATGGCAGGACGGGGATTCAAACGCGCGACCCTGAACGTTACCATTCACACACTACGCTCGGTGATCTGCTTGGGGTTCGGTCGCCTGATGGTAGAGTTTTGATTGGTACATTGCACTCACGAATTGAGTCTTGGACTATTATACCTCCCCAGTTAAGTGAGGTGACGGTTCCACACGAACGACTACAGTAGTAGGCCTTGCACCAGTAGGAACTCGCTCATAGAGTGTCTTATCTATATCTATTAAATCAAAAATCGGATAAATTTGTGATAGAAAAACTACTGTGCAGATTTCGATGGAGTTTTCATAGTTTTAAAGCTTAAAATGTCAATTGATTTGTTTGCAGTGTCTTATGTTTCAACGTTACGTGACGCCGGAGCATCTCATGAAATGTTGATAAATACCAAAGATGGAACGACTAGATGTTACATACTCCGCATTAAACACACAACTTCAAAGTCTCTGGCCGTAACCTTAAATGAAAGCAATAAAAGCGGTTTAAAATAATAACTATTTCACACACTAAAAAAAACTTGAATTATTTTTCAGTTTTTAAACTCCATAGATGGCAGTATTGAATGCGAGAAACTAATAACGAAAAAACAATCTCTGTCAGCAAAACTACAAAGTCTCTGACTATCGTCTTTAGCATTCTGTCGACAGTAAAATGGCGCTGCAGTTTGTAATTCCCTGAAGCAAATAGAAAGTA
>JARYHS010013631.1:86007842-86162700 GCA_031002005.1 Vandiemenella viatica
TACAATCTTCGTGAAAATATAACTTTGCAGTCCAGATATTCAGGCTGGAAATTTATGAAGCAGTCCATAAAAGTTAACATGCTGTACTGTAGTAGAATTCCCCTGCTACAAGAACATGATTGCACCACCTATTTACCGATATGTATGGGAAGCTACATCCTTTCTAATACGCTATAGCTTTCAAACTGTATGAAACTATAATTTTAAGTATAAAAATGTAATTCAACTGAAATTTAAACGTTCGATGTTCGTCACCGCAACGTTGCTCTCAAAATTTGTCTCTTTATAACGATTTTTAAATTTTCAGAATAGTAGCCAATACTACTTTCCGTTCAGTGTTTGATCGGCATACTGTCGTTAAATTTGTGTATTTCAGTGTTCGCAGAAATTAAATGATAACAAATACCAAGAAAGGGATAATACTTATTATTTTAATTAATATTCAGCTAGCGTGGTGGTTGAGTGGTTAACGCTCTGACCTCACATTCGGGAGGACGCCGGTTCGAAACCCTGTCCGGGTTTCCAGATTTAGATTTTCCATGGTTTCCCAAAATCACTCCAGGTGTATGTAGGTATGCTTCCTTCAGAAGGCCGTTGCCTAATTCCTTCCCATTCCTTGTCCCCAGTTCCACCCCGTATCTATTGACTTCGACGACAACAAGGCGTAAAGCCATAAGAAAAAAAAACTGTTTCTTAATAAACCTCGACGTAGGACTAAATAAGATCTTTCTAAAACTGCATAAAACTGCATGCGTGTAATAGAGCACTTTATGAATGTTAGCATGAATTTTGCTATTGCCATAAGTAAGGACTGTTGAAGCCTTTGAAACAGATTACAAAGGAACGATATTGAAAATTAAGTGCACAGACAAAGCGGGAGGTTTTTTTTTATCATCTATGACGAAGGAAACTGTGTCAAAATCTCACAGAATGATGAGACAGGAATGAATGTAGCTTATTAAAATCAATTTTTTATAAAGGTGAATAACACGCCAATGCAATTGAATTTTGTTTTATTTTGGTGTCGTACGCGTTTCGCTCTATTTCAAGAGCATCATCAGCGACATCTGTTTGGTATTTATTCATTTATTTAGTTACATTTGGTTTACAAAACAATATATAAAGTTGAGGTGAAATTAAATTTACTTACATGTTACTTTTTACTTTTTTTCTCATGATCAGGGTTAGCTTCTCTGTGTATGTTTTCAATAATTTGCTGAAGGTTTGAAGCACTACACTAAACTGACCAAATTTCATATTAACACTATTATTTACAGTTTTCAAAACATGAAACAGTAAACACCACGCCATGTTTTTCACAGGTCCATAGAGTGTGTGTTTGTTTATATTTCTGGTTTCATTATGGTTAGAGGTCCTTGGTTTTATTGAGTGCTTTGTGTTATCTTTGATGGTAGGCGGGGATTTGAAATGGTTGTCTTTTTGTGAATATTTATTTCTTTTTTAATATGGCATATAGTGTTTGGTTAGTCAAGTTTGTATAATCATTTATGAGCTGCTTTCCTTCAACTAGTGCTTTTTTGATGTAATAATTTTCCTGAAATGTTAATGCCTGTGGTTTGTTATTGTTTATAGTGAGTATTTGCATGTCTCTGTGGATATCTGTCGGTTGGTGATTGTGTTCTAGAAGGTGTTCTGCAAATGTGGAGTGGTTAGTGTATTTCAGTGTATTAAAATCTATTCTAGTGATTTATCCATTTCTCGTGAGAATGATTATAGTGACCAACTGATGAGAAAGATATTGATTATACTACTTGGAACCTGTAACAGAGGACGTAGATTGCAGTCTATAAGCCGAAATAAAGACAACCGAGGATAGAAAAAGAGGCAGCATTGGACGAAATCAATCAAACAAATCTACGAAAAGTATATTTAAAAAATATAGTTTCTTTAGTAGAGTTTGTTTCTAATTAAACCTTGTTAAGATTAAAAGTACAAAGCATTTCATTTTTCGTGTTTGGTATTCTCATCATAATTAACCATTAATTGAAAATGAATTTAACGTGTATACTACTCTGAAGTTCATTTGTTGTTTGTACCATCCCTTGCTGCTATTGTACATTACGATCTTCTTTTTACAGCAGTAGAGGACTAATTTACGTTTAATCAAGCTTTTATTGAACAGCTGACAAATCGTCGCACCATGTGGGGTACATTTATATAAATAGCGTTTGCCATGAGCTATGAAACCATTTACCTGTACAGCGAGAACATAAAATTTGCTCTTTGGTATATAAGTGGGAATTTGAGGCGAGGCGGGCCAGCAGAGGCAGTAACATCAACCTTAGTTTCACCGGGAGCCATAAGACACCTGATGAAGACAGTTAAGCCGGCTGTCGAAACGTTGTGGCGTAATACCTGTGAAGATTTGCTTTTTCAGTGGTTGTAACGATATTTGTCTATATTCTCGAATGAGTTTTTAGTTAAGTATAAAATATTTATTGAAAGTTTTTATTTTTATTTCTTTAGTTATTTCCTAAGTATACCGTGAGTATAAATTTTAAGGTGTTCGTTACATGATATCGTGTACTGTAAAGACTGACGAGCTCTTACATTTACTTAAACATAGGTAGGGATGATTGTAGACAAACGTCGCATTTCCAAAACGACTCAAGCCTTAGATAATATTGAAATCGTCCGCTCCTCGGTTAACAACTCCCAAAGCCAGTGAGACTGGGAGACACCACACAAAAATAGAACCGAGTCATTATAATACACCACCTGCCTCGCTGTCGGAGCGCGATGTCAAGATGCATGTGGTAGCTACCTCCCTAACGAAGTCAGATGCGGAGGGCGTATTCAGACGGCTGCCTCCTGGCTGTTAGGCGGCACGGCAGAGCTCATTTCGATGCAGCTCACCATTGCAGATCCCGCCTTGTCAACAAACAGCTTCCGTCAACTACTGTGCTGCCTCATTTGAGGATGAATCACTGATTCAATCTGAAGAGCTTGACACTTCACACTAGTTATCAACATGGAAGCATCTAACAGTTATTCTTACATTTAAAAAATATAATGTATAGAAGTCGTACAAAATTTCGATTTTGAAATTTCATATAAAATTTATTCCTCGAAGCTATTACTACAAAAACAAGACATATGCTTTCAACAGCGGTTATCTGATATACTGGCTGCTGCTTCCGAAGATTTGATTCTCTGTCCGGCAAACCATATTTCACTTTTCAATGTTTTCCCAGAAACTCTCCTTCCAAAAGAACATGGGCCAAATTCCTTCCAGAACTCTGACCCCAATCCTCTGAGGTCTTTGATGATGTAGATGTTGAAAAGATGTAATATTTCTTTTTAAACTATTGTTGTTCACTCCCCCATAGAGTGAGTATCATACTTAACATATGCCAAGTTCTTCGAAACATCCTCAATCCAGTATCACTTACAACAAGTATTACCATATGCGGAAGGCACTTAGTTTACAATATGCTTCCCTAGAAAAGTGTGAGAAGCCGCGAAGTGAAATGAAACAACCCCTATAAGCCGTGACTTCTACTGTATGCAGTTAATTGAAACAACAAGACACCTGCATCTTTTGACATCCTCAAGTCGACAAACTTTCGTAAGAGGTGTCCGAACGTGGCTGTTACACCTCCGTACCAATTTCTCAAAAAATTAACTGGAACTTAATTTTCTTTACCTTTTTCTATAAATTATATATAAAAAATATTTTGCTGATATTGCTACGAAGAATTACCAACACCCTCGGTTCTCTGGAGACTAACACTAATATACTACTGTTCACTAAATTGCTTGAGATGTTGTGATTGGAGATCCAGCTGTGTACCCAAAGCTTTCTTTGATAGATACTATTACCACTATATTTTTATTTTTAATTAAGACGTTATGGTTAGCTGACATTGCGGTTATTACAGTCAGTGAAGAATTGAGGCCAGCGGAAATTGGCTACGACCTTTTGCCCGTAGTGACATCGTAAAATCATGGAAAACCGAATTATGGATTATTAAACCTTGAATCGAAATCGCGATCTTCTAAACTCAATGATCGGGCGTCAACAGATTACTAAAATTCACTATTGGGGGGGGGGGGGGGATTGAACGCGAGTTAAATATACTTTCACATCTCTTTACGTTTTTGAACTTTTTCCTGATCATCATCAAGGGTTTTCTGCTATTCAGCAGGTCCATTCATGGTGACGGTCTTCCATGCTCCACCAATCTCTTTGTCTCTATATATTTTCAATTTATCAGAATGTCATCAAGCACTTTCTTTCTTCGTCGACCTCCTCTTTTCCTCCATTTACGATGCCCTCCAGGGCGGTTTTAAGGAGACACTCATTCCTCAACACATAGCCAGTCCAGTTACTTTTTCTGTTTCTTATAGTTTTTATGAGTGACCTTTGCTCTCCTACCCGGACCAAATATATAAACAATTTGTGATGACTCATGGAAGGATAGTTTTCGACGCGAAACTTCCATGGCCTCAGAGTAATGTTTACACTAAACACCCATAGATGAAAGGTACAATCAAAGTTGCACAAATTAATGCAAGACGGACAAATATGGTCCTGCATGAGCTAAGGAATCTTGCTGCGCAACATGACTGGGATGTTATCTGTGTGCAAGAGCCTTACTCTAAGGGCGGACAAATACCACACATGCCAGTATCCTCACAAACCATAGTAAGTGGACCTAAACCTATGGCAGGAATCATTGTACTAAACAAAGAACTAACTGTAACCAAAATATCGCAATACTTTGATGAGCACACAGCATGTGCAGAGATCGATACCGGGTGGTGTAGCGTTACTTTGGTATCGATGTACTGCCAATATAAGGACCCTATAGATGCTTATCTAAATAAAATAAGGAAAATTTGCACTGAGTTACAAGATCAAAGGATAATTATAACAGCAGATATAAATGCACACTCCCCGCTCTGGTACAACGGATGAACGAGGCTTAATGGTAGAGGAACTGTTAAATGAGTTATGCCTGGAAGTCAGGAACTGCCCTAATAATGCTCCAACGTTTAGTAATAGAGCAGGTGCAAAATCGAATATCGATGTAACGCTGACCAATCAGCTGGCAGGAAACCTAGCCAGAAACTGGAGGGTGGTTGAAAACGAAACTACAAGTGACCACAACTTGATTCTGTTTGATCTGGCCAAAGGTAGGTTGCAAATCAATGAAATTAACGACACAAGGAAAAAATATAACTTACGTAGGGCAGATTGGGCAAAACTAAGAGATGAATTCCGTCTACCAGTGGATCTATTGGAAGGTAATGATGTAGATGTCATAGCAAGAGGGATCACGCGTGAAATTCAGCGCGTAATGAAAATGGCCATTCCCCTCAAAAGACCAGCGAAAACTACAGACATACCGTGGAGCGACCGACTGCAAAAACTACGATCGGAGATGAGGAAGGCGAGAAAAGAGTACCAACGGTGCATGATTGCTGCCGATAGGTGCTTGCTTCTCGATAGATACAGGGAAAGGAAGACTGCCTTTAAAGAGCTGCTAATAAAAACAAAGCAGCAGAGTTGGGAGGCTTATGTAAACGCTAATTTAAAGTCAGATCCCTGGGGCGTCCCCTACAAGATCGCAGCTAGCAAATTGAGACCACCGACTACACTATCAACCGTAAGAAGGGCAGACGGGACCATGACGGCCAATTGGAGAGCAACAGCTGAGGAACTGCTAAAAGTACTATTACCCGACGATGAGGCAGTAGGTGAAAGTTTAGAGCAAGAAAATCTCCGTAAAGGTCACAATGAAATTTATACCTCAGCTACTTTAGCGGATGATGTGACACCAGACGAAGTAATTAAAGCGATTAACGCCATGTCGCGGAAAAAGACACCTGGACCGGACGGAATCGCTGCTGAAGTGCTCCAGGCATTAGTGGTCCAGTTGACTTTACCACTCTGCATACTATTTAATAAATGCCTTCAGCAAGGCAGGGTTCCAAATATCTGGAAGCAGAGTGAAGTGGTGATCCTAAAGAAGGGGAACGACAAGGATCCATTAAATCCTAAATCCTATCGGCCGATCTGTCTGCTAAATGTGCTTGGAAAAGTGCAGGAAAAAATTTTAGTATGGAAACTACAGGAACACAGGAAAAAGTATGGTATGAGTGTACATCAGTTTGGTTTCAGAGCGGGTAGGTCGACCGACGATGCCATAAATAAGGCCGTGCATCTAGTGAAAAGTAGTAAGAGCAAGTATGTAATAGCTATCGCCGTCGACATTGCTGGAGCATTCGATAACTTATGGTGGCCGGCTCTTTTTAGCCGCCTGCGAGAAATAGGAATTCCTAGTAACCTCTATGGAACGTTACGCGACTACTGTAAAAACCGATTTGCCAAACTGAGATGTCAACGAGTGACTATAGAGAAAAAATTAACCAAAGGCTGTCCGCAAGGATCGGTGTGTGGACCAGTGTTCTGGGACGTAACATTCGAAATGGCCATAGAAAGCATGATTGGGCAAGAAGGACTCCTGGGGCTTGTTGCCTTCGCGGATGACCTTCTACTACTGATACAAGGCGGAACAAGGGACGAAGTAGAGACTAGAAGCAGAATGGCATTAAGACATTTACAAAACTGGTGCTCCAAAGTGAAATTAACCCTTGCACCACACAAGACTCAATTCATGGTTCTCAGTGGCCGCCCCAAGCGAAATCCAATAATAAAAGTTAACGACGTCTCCATAAAAAGAGTTAGAACTTGTAAATACCTGGGAGTCACGCTAGACGAGCGACTAAATTTTACTGACCATATAACGGAGGTGTGCAGTCGTGCCAAAATAGTGATGAACAAACTGATCAGTATTGGGCAAAGAAGATTTCATCTTCCAACGTCCATAATAAGGAGGTATCACGACAGTATATTATCCTCGATTGTGGGATATGCTGCTAGCAGTTGGGCGCATAAGTTACGACAAGTTAAACCTCGCCAGGCACTAAGAAGCGTACAAAGAAGCATACTGATAAGATTAAGTGGTGCATATAGCACAACAGCGACCGACTCTCTGCTGGTTGCGTTGGGCGTTTGGCCACTTGACCTAGAAGTTAGAAAGAGAGGGGCACACTATTGGCTACGAACCGGTGACGCCGACAAAGTAGAACAAATTTTAGGAAGACCGGTTACAGAAGCACGGGAGATAAAAACAGTCTTGATGGAAGAATGGCAACAACAGTGGTCGCGTAGTACAACTGGCAGGAGAACCTACAATATTTGGCCAACAATTCAAGAGAGATTAAACCTTCGCCACCTAGATCCGTCAACCGGACTTGTTCATTACATCACTGGACACGGGCCATATCCCAGCCTACTACATAAAAGAGGACTAAAAGACACAAGCTTGTGTGAGTGCGGGGAAGAGGGTACACCCGAACACATCGTCTGGGATTGCACACAAATGTCAGAAGCCAGAAACGAAGGATTTCATGAACTAAGAAACATGAAAACGGAAGACATACTAAAAAATGAGCAACTTTGGCGCAAACTAGACGAAGTGACGCAGAATATATCCAAACTGCAAAAGGAGAGATTCATGCAAAGTTTAGCGACAGCAAGAGGAAGGCCAAGTCAAGCCGACTATGATGTCACAGAGTAACACCCGAGAGCTGCCACAAGCGAATGCGTGTCTAAGCACTCAATCAGCGAATCATATATCGTGCTGAAAACGCAACCAGCTGGTCTGCGGAGAGGAGTGTTTACACCATATTAAAGACTTTAAATGGACCATTTCGCAGCAACACCACCGGAGATTCTACCTACAAACAAGAACTTGCTGAAGCAACACGTATGAAAGTATATAATGTATGTATAAGTTCTTTACTAGTGCTCACATGAACTATAGTCCGATGCATAAAATGTGGTCTGAAATTGCAATAACACAAATAATAGATAATAGTTGCAGTCTCGAGCCGCTTCTGAAGTAAAACATTGTTATCTCTTAAAATATGTAAAAATGTTAATTGTTAGTTAAGGGTAAAAGTTGTAAATTATGTAGCTATAATCTTAAAATAGGAAATTGTTCAAATATTGAAAATAACAAATACCAGCAGTAGATGTTAAACTAATCTAGTTCACCTGTGAAACGAACAACCTACTAGCCGGATATTAAAGACTCCTTACTTCTGCAATTACATATATATCATTGAAAATTAGTTCTCACAACCAGTGTTGGAGGTGGCCAGTCTCCCGATGGGCGGCCTTCTCGGTCACTTTGGCTGCCAGAGAGACTGAGAACGTGCGCTATTCCGGGAGATCTGGAATTCGGATTACCGCACCGATACCAATGCTGGAAAATGCTTTCTTAGATGGTAGAGTAGTAGATAGTAGTAATAGTTTAGTAATAGTAGTAGTGGTAGACGTACGAAGTGACAAAGTGAAATATTAAAAATTCTAACCATAAAGTGGACAGGAAACTGCAGACATCATACAAAACTAGAACACTATAATAAATCAATTATGACAAAATGCAGCAAGTTTAGAAAGTTATAATATATGTTAACAGCGGAACAATCGTATGTATTGTGCCAACAAGAAAAGACTGTACAGATATTGCCAAAGCCATACATAACAAAAATTGAAATTATTCATTGTGAAATTATCTGTTGAAATATCAAATGTAAAACTGTTGTGTTAAATTAAGGCCTATTTTAGTTTCTAGATACTAGGCTGTAAAAATGTGTGCTAAAAAAAAAAAAAAATCTCCTACTCGTTCCAGCAGCACCTTATCATTCCTTACTTTACCTGTCCAATTTGTTCTATCCATCCTTGTCCATTATCCACAATTCAAAAGCTTCCAACCTCTTTACATATACTTTGAGTAACGTCCAAGTTTTTGTCCTACACTTCATTTAGCTAGTTTTTTCCTCAGCTTTATATCCAGCCTTCCGCATAATAAGTTTTTCTTCTTATTGAAGGCTTCCTTTGCCATTGCAATTCTAGCTTTCACTTTCTAATAGAAGCCAGATATTATACATAGCCATCAGACGAAGGTAACTTACATTATTACCAAAAGGATGTCAGATCGTTAATACACTGAGTAGAATTTTCGTGGTACTGGATGGGTGAAGTCGATATTGTATTGGCCGTTCGTCCAAGTGTGACGGTATCGTAATCTGCAACATACCTCCGCGCGCTGCCCCAAGATTGTCGCGCGCTGGCCGAGTTATGACTGTGGCCGCCTTGTGCCGGCTGTGGTATCGATTGCCGGAGTGCGGCGAGTGCTCTTGAGAGGTGGCGACCGCGGCCGGTCGTATATCAGGCAGACCGTGTTGTGTCGCACCAGCGCCGAGCTCCAAAGTCCGACAACATTAATTGCGGTCCACCGCCGCCCGAATTACGACGTCGTACCGGGCTAAGTGGCTACACGGTCCACGCCGCACACAGAGATAATCTGTCTTCAATTAGATGCATATATGGTTCTGCTACACTTTGATTTAAGCAACCCCTACTGCATTGCTGAATCTTGCGGGTGGTTTGTGTTTGGGATCCCCAAGTTTCTGACAGAACCTAATGAAGTACCGTTCTGTTATCTACAAGAGAATGTGACGAGCAAGTGGGACAAGGGCTCACTTTCTGGTGAGTGGCCTGCTACGCCAGAACGCGTCCGTGGTTCGGATTTCACGTTAAACTGTTGGTCGCATATACATCGAGTTAGGCTAAGCTACTACCGTAGGGGCGGATTTCACCACCTATAAGAAAGCCTGTCACCGAGTCATCAAGACCACACTAATTTACTATTCACTCTCTGGTAGCTAGTGACGCGATCAACGGTGCTGGGGAGGGATGGGGGACAAATATGCAAGCATGCGCAGGAAGGTACACACTTTGACAATAAATTTGGCCGCCACTGAAAAATTCTATCACTTATTTTGCACAATCTTACATCAATGTCGTCCTAAGAAACAGTAACACAATACTGGCTTGCCAGTATTACATTAATGTTTCCTGGGATGACATTGATGTCAGATTTTGCAAAATGTGAGTGATAGAATTTTTCAGCGGCGGCGAAATTTATTGTCAAAGTGTGTACCTTCTATAAGTACGGGCAGTTGCCATACTTTCATCATTCTTTATTCACGCGGGAAAAAATTGACTGAATGATTTCTATGCAGACACAGTTAATTCCGACTTCCACATTTTTTTCGCTTTTTTTATGCTATCGCCCAATCTAGCGATATCAAGCAACCTACCCCCGGCTCACATCTACATCCCCAAAATTCTAATACACCCTATCTGCATTTATCTACATAATTATCTTTCCTCTCATACATATGTTACATCGAATGAAAAATATTCAACCACTTGATTTTGTGAGCTAAAGCATTACAATGCTGGATATGAGGAGGCGCAGGTTTAAACCTCGGGCAGTACGCTTCAGGGATGGTATCGAATTTACGTCTCAGGATTTCACATTTCCCAAAAGAAAACTGAAACACAGGACGACTCTTTGGAACCAAAATTACATCCGCTACCACAGAAACGTCATCACTATTCCCAGCGTAGTGGGTGAGCGGTAGCGCTCTGACCTCGCATTCTTGAGGACGTAGGTTCCGATCCCTCCCCTCTCCCCCTCCCCTGCATCCAAGATTTCTGTGTTCCATGGTTTCCCGAAGTCACTAAAGATGAATTCCGGGATGGTTCTTTCAAAAGGCTATGGCCGAATTTCTTCCAGCGCCTTGCCAACAGTCCTTTCCCGCCTCTAATTACATTGTCTTCGACGAGGCGTAAAGCAATAAGAAAAAGTAATCAAGAATGCCACAGAAACAGAAACAATAGAGAAATTCGTATTTCTTAATAACGATGCAATGTAATGTCTATTATTTCTAAAGTATTTGTTTATAGCCTTCAATCTTTTTGCTCGTCGTTTAATGTGTTCATTTCAACTTTTGAATGTTACGAGCCGTCAAAGTCGCTACACGTGCGTACAAAACTAAAAAACAATGGAAGTAACGCTATGACGTCCAGCAGTTCAACTAAATATGTTTCATTGTAGAGTCGCAGGTTACAAAACGATTTCATTACATACTAGAAATTAAATCCTTGTTTCAGAAATGTATTAACAAATAATCTATTTGTGAGATTAAGAAATTTAAAATAATATTCTTTTCAGAATTTGTGGCACTACGCAGTCATGAATTGATTTTTGAGACTTTCAGTTATTTTTAACCACCTAAAATGTAGTTGGTAATAGAATTAATTTACATTTTCATAGCATTCATTTCAATAGCTCATATACACAAAAAGTCACATTTATTTGAGAGTGATAAAATTAATATTTGAACAAATGTTAAAACACATCAGCTGCAACACATATCAGTTATAACTTCAAACCATTGTAAAATTAATAATACAGTACACTCCGTTAATCCTACTGGATACGGTGATAATTGTAGATTTCTGTTTTGCTACATAAAATTATTTGTCCCAGCTAGTTCTTAAATGTACTATTACAATCAGACAACCACCTCAGCATAGTAGCTACCACGCTTACTTGTCTTTGTAGGGGTAGCTGTATTGAATCCAGCGAAGGATGTTGGCATTTTCAACCAAGCGTTGTTTTAATATTGTAAAGTCTGTTCGTTGTCAAAGAGTGTACCTCATAAAATGAATCATATTAATTGACAGAATTATACAATATTTGAACTGGTTTTGCGGCCTAAGTAACTACTGTATATTCCATTATTAAAATTAGTTAAATAAATAATGATAGCATACCTTCCAGTTACATTTGTATGCTGGGTAATACCTAGGAAACTAGGTCTCGTGATAAATGATGTCTGGCTCCATGTTTCATACGCGAACATAAGAAATCGATTCGATTCCCGGTCCTATTATCCACATTTCGATTTTCAAATTTGACAAAATCATTCTAGTTGAATGTCCTAGACTTCGACGAGGGGTAAAGCAATAAGTAAAAAATTCAAGAATGTCAACAAAAAAACCCTGAAAAAAAAAACGGATAAATTTTTGATACTGAAAAATGAAATCCTTTTCCATGATTTCCCGAAATCGCTCCAGATTAATTCGGGGATGGTTGTTTCAAAAGGCTATGGCTGAATTCCTTCCCGCGCCTTGCCCCCAGTTCTTTCCCGGCGCTAATGATCTCGACTTCGACTTGCCAACCTTAATAAATTTAAAAGCCTGCAGCCAAATTCACTCTCTCCGGTTGCCTCAAAAACTACCCTCGCTCTAATGACACTTTCGTCGACGATCAGTACAGGCAAAACCATAATGCAGAAAAACAACATTCACTACACAATTCTAAACATTTGCTTCATTTTTTTCTTTTTTTTTCTTTTTTTTGCGAAATCTGCATGTATTAAATTGACACGTAAATATGCTTGATAAATCATGTAGTAATTTGAAATAGGTACAGAAGTAAATACAGCTATGTAAACGGAAACTTAAATGATAAACATTATACAGATTAGATAAATTCTAGGAAAAATTGAAGAGATCTTCTCATCAATTGTTATTTTTATAGTAGAAATAACGTTAATGGAATTAAAACCTTAGTTTAAACTACACAATATAAAACAAATAGGGTTAAATTTTAATTTTAAAGAATATCATTCGCACCAACCGACTAAAATTTTACCTGAGTGGAAGGATACTAATAATAATAGCATAACATGTTTAATAATGTTTATGCTCCTTCAAAACTTCATTATTTTGGTTCTTCCCATTCTATAACAAAAATTATGTCATCTTTTTGTGTCTTATTTTTTCACGGTAAAACATATTGGTCGGTTGTACTAAATCCATTCAAGCAAAAACCGGTTTTCAGGCTGGATCTGAAATTCGCCAGTTCCCCACAAATCACTGATAACTGAATTCAAATAGTCAAGGGAGTGGAACACACCCCCGGGGTTGCTGCATTATGAGATAATTACGGTATCGATAAATTCTTCTTGCCGACCGTAATTAAAATCGGCCGTTTCATCGATTGACGGGAATGTGTACCTCCATTTGGCCATGTTGTCCAATGTGATGACAGACCTTCGAAAACGGAAAATTTTCGGATGCAATAATACAGCGGTTTCCATCGTACTCTGCTTAATTTTCGGTCGATCAATAGACTCCAATCGGTTTTAATGCTCTGTTCATGAGACCATTACGGCGTCCATAATGTTGATTTTTGGATCAGTTCTGTTCTACTAACTATATTGCTTGTGCACATAACATAAACCACATCAACTTAAGTGAGAATACGGCAGTTTCCAGATGGCTATGTGTTAGCTGCACGTAATAAAACACATTTTAAAAAAAGAACACGACATACAGCCGAATCCAACAATATTTATTGAATGTAGTATGCCAAGAAGTGGGAACAAATATTCAACGGAAATACCGACATTTGATTAAGAATTTAGTGTGACCATCTACCATGATTCCTGGAAGTTTCTGCTATAGATAATAATGTGTTACCTCTGCTTGACTTACTGTTTCCCCGTGCAGGATGATTGACACTGTTACCGTTGGGGCATCTTGTTTTCAAACTGTTCACAAAAAAAAAAAAAAAAAAAAAAAAGTAAACCTATAACGAGAGTTGTAGTTTGATTCGTGGATTACCGACGTTAGCTAATTCCACAAAATTACGTTAATTAATACTGAATAGTGGTGATTTATAACTAAAAATATTTCTGTCATAAAAAGTCTAATTTAAATATGACTATAATGATCCAATCAGAGATAAAAAATAAATAATTTCGTATGCAAGAATATTCGAGAGATTGTTCAAGCCCTTTATTCTTTTAAAATAATGAGTAAAAATTGTAGTTCTGGTTATTTATGTCTTGTTATTAAATATCGTAATACAGTGAAATAACAGTATTTGTTATAATTACGTCATAGAGGTGTCGTGGCACTTAAGTGCAAAACACGTACTACTAAAAAACAGTTACTAGAGACAGTCCTAGAGAATATATTTACCACTGATACATTGTATTAAAAGGCTTAATGTTGAAATAGTTTTTTATGATAATCTGTTTTTTTATTTATGGTTTTACGCCTCGTCGACGACGAGATCATTAGAGGCAGGATGGGACTGAGGACACGAAAGGGAAGGAATTCGACCATGACCTTTTGAAGGAAGCATCCCGGAATTCACCTGGAGTGATTTGGGGAAACCATGGAAAACACAAATCTGAATGCTTGGACGGGGATAGGAACCAGCATCCTGCCGAACGCGAGGCCAGAACGTTAACCGCTCACCCACAACGCTCATTAGTCTAAGGGTGTTTTACTTTACTTATTTGTGGTATAATACATAGTTTGTGTGTAAAGTCTTTGGTTCTGCGTTTTCTTTGGATCATGGGAGTTATAATCCGAATAAGCAGTTTAGTTCAGTACTATTTAAGCCATCCAGAGGGAAGTCATACTCGAAATGCTAGTGGTGAAGGGAATAAATCAAAACAAGTGTGAGAAATGATTTCACTGGCTGGAATTTAGGAATGAAGATAGGAAGAAATTAAGGCTCTTAGTTGATATTATCCACTTGATTTCAGGGATATGAAACTTTCAGAGCATGAAGAAAATGAACACGATGCAGAGCGAAAAAATAAGAATTTATGATGATTATGAGTGTCTTGAGAAGAAATTAAATTCATAATCAGAGTTAATAAATGAGCATAGGATGGTTATTATTGGTGATGTCTTAAATTTCTTAGGTGTCTACAGGAAGCGAAATAGATTAAGAATACAAGCGAGCAGAGGTTTGCAAATTCCTTAGTAAGGAGAGGAGACTACACAAGTGGTAGAACAGAAAACAAGCAGACCAAAAATGCCAGAGATCTTCCTAAAAAAGGCTGATGTTTCATAACTAAATGTATTTGTAGGTAGAGTTATAGAATGGGCCATGTCTCAAAATTGAAAAGGTATTTCAGAGAGAATTGCAGCATGTGAATAAAAGTAGCAGAACAGTTGAGAATATGTTGGAATAGTTCTAGGATATAATAGGAATGAGGTAAGAAATGTTTATTCCAATACAGCACTTAGAATAATAGAGAAATGAGTACTCAAAAAACGATATTGAGAAGAGAACACAACTGGAGTAAGAAATAGCGAAATAGAAGGGAACACTTCAAACAATTAAAGAAGGAATTAGTAACAGCAAAGGAAGACGATAAAGATGGGATTATGAAAAATATTATAGATGCTGGGAGAGTATTGAATGATGTTTCTAGAAGGTATTTAAAAAAAAAAAAAAAAAAAAAAAAAAAACTGACTGGAAGATAGTTGTGGATACGGAAGGGAAAGAAGTTAAAGTGGGTTTTAAATGGCAGAGATATTAAGTAACTGGTTTAATGAGTCCATCAGAAATTTTCATTAATCTATGGGAGAGGAAAAATCAGTGGAGGAGCTTCTCCACATTAGTCGTAATGAGCTGACTAGGAAATTAATCTTGAGAAAGCTAAAAAAGCGAAAGGTAGTCGGTGTAGATAATATTACTATAGATGTATTAAAGATAGTGGGATACGTCATTATATTCCTTTCCTGTTAATATTATTTATAATGAGGTATGGAAGGGTACCATATTAGTACTGGTCCTTAAAAGAGTGGAGATTAACGGGATTGAAAATTACAGGGCACTTAGTATTGAGATACGCCATTATATTCCTTTCCTGTTAATATTATTTAGAATGACGAATGGAAGGGTACCATATTAGTACCAGACAGTAAAAGAGTGGAGATTAACCGGATTAAAAATTACAGGGCAATTAGTTTTACATGATTGATGGGTACACTGGCGGAAAGATGCAGTCACGTCACAAATGTCTCGGATGCAAGGGTCTAATTTGCGATACAGAAACATGGGATGAGGCTAGGATATTCGTGAGAATTTCAGTTGTTAGGCTATATACAAGATATTTCTGATGAAATGGATAAGATAGGACAATGATATAGTGTAACAGTAGATCTCTTAAAGGTATTTGACAATGTTATTGAAAAAATTGTGATAAAAAAGTTAAAAACCAATAGAGTGGATTAAAAGTTACTTGTTTGGTGGAGGAATTCATTAAAAAAAAAAAAAGATAGCAAAGCGCTAGAGTAGACTCTAAACACGAGAGTGGAACAGTGTAGTGTAATGTTACGATTGCTGATCATTATTCATATCAATAATTGTGTTGATAACTGTAGTTAGAAGTTAGCTTGTTTACAGGCGATATAATGTGACATTATAGGATTAAAATGGGTGAATGGCTACAGGTAGATCTGAACTTGACATGGAGCTGCGTGGGTCGATTGGAATAGAAATGAATGCCAGGAAGAGTCAACTTACTAGGTACATAGATAAAAAAGTAAAGTTCCTCCATGATTCTAGAGTGAATGAATAATTGATTGGTGAAGATCTTAATCGTGGATACATTGGCACAACATTTGATTGTAAACTCAATTGTGTGGGTAACTTTTGGCAGGTGGTAGGGAGTGGTTTCAAAATCCTTCATTTATTGCAGAGAGTGATGGGGGGATGTACCGGTGAAGTGAAATTCTGTTACAAAACCTTGGTCAGACTATAGCTTCAATACGGTGAATCAAATTCCGGAGTTAGAAGGCGTGCAATCAGGGCACCTAGATTCGTTTACGAAAATTACCACGGAATACAATCAGTAACTGATGTGGTTAGCGGAGATTCTACAGTTGGAGAAAGTGTTTGAACAAAGGGTATGAACTGTTTTTTTTATTTTACCTTATTCTTGAGAGTAAAATAAGATGGATCGTTAAAATTTAGGTCATGACCAAGTTCCCTCCAGTTCCTTATTTCATGTCCTCCTTCAGCTCTATATATATATATATTGCTGCCATTTCTACGGATATCGGATTTTTTTCAAATATCTACGGATTTTTAAAACTTTGTATCATTTGTTTATCTTTCCTTATATTGGTGTTTTGTTAAACTTTGTGCGTATAGTGTTAATGCATTACAGACTTATTAATAAATATTAACATATATATATCGGGTTAAGACGACATCATCGCAACTAATAACATCAAAACAATAATGTTAATAATGAAGTAACGTTCTTTGCGTTACGTTTTAAATATTTGTGAAACATGACATTTTCTAGGTGGAAATTGGGCAAGCATTCACTATATGATCACGAAAGTCACACTGAAAGCTGTAATCAAGATGACCATTACGTTGGGTTCGAGGTTTGCGCCTAAGTCCTTCGTATAGTGTAGTGGCGCTTTAACACGCAAACCAAAATGATGGGGTTTAGGCCTATTAATCACTTGCATAACTCAGAAATAGAATGCATCAGAAAAAAATGTTATCAAAGCAATCATCAAGTATTTTCATTGATCGTGAGTGGCACAAGTTCTCAAAACAAAATTTCGTAATCACTTTCTATTAATACTGCATGTTGAATCTATTGTTTTATTGCGTAATAGTCGGTCGCAGCTAAAAATGTGTTTCCTTTCACCATTAATTTCCTGATTTTGGCATTGTATGTGACCTTTACGTCAACGGAACTATGATCTACCTGGCTACATTGAAAGAATATTTTGGTTATGTTATTGTTCCATAGTAAAAATATGAGATACAATTATATTAGTGTTACGACTTTTGCTTAGTGTTTATTTATTAATTTAGGTGAAATTTACACTAATTTGTCATCCAATCTATGCATAAGTAATCTTCTGCTAGCCTACCATTGCTGAGGAAACTCCTTTAAGGAAATCCTTATGTCCCCTTAAGCTTGCTGCGGCATTAATCTTCCCTTCTCCATTAGGACGTTAATCTTGCGCTACGAGAACAAGTTTTCTTGCCGGCCTCGGTAGCGTAGGGGCTAGAGTGCTAGCTCCGCGTACCGAGGGCATGAGTGTTTAGTGTTGTATCTGTGAATGTCTTGTCCGTGTTGTAGTGTCCTTGTGTCAATACTTGATAGCAACAAAATCACATTGAGCTGGCTGTATGGCCCAGTAGCCGAATGCAAAAAAAAAAAAAAACAAAAAAAAAGTTTTCTTTATGATTGTACCTGTGAATAAGGAGTGACGAAATTCGTTTTTGGCGATATTCACGATGGCAAAATCTGCAGCGTCATCCTACTATCACTGTTTGCAGATTTTTGCAAATCATACAATCTTTTGAGTCTCTACATAAAAGCAATATTATAAGGGTTGTAGTATACTTACAGGGCAATTGAGATTGTAAAGTAATGTTACTATTTCATCGTTTAACATATAATAGTTACCAGTTCGATATCATGTGGTGAATCAGATCACTGAAGAAATCCTCAAAATACGTACAGGTTTTACGATTACATATATACCCCGTTCATCCTCAACTGGCGGTTCAAGGTCATATGCCTCTTGTACCACTCATCACCTTACCACACCTCCTGTGGCCTACATCCGAGCAGACAACTTTGTAGAGGAAGACGAGTTATTAATATCCAATTCGCATGTAGGGGTAATGGCAGTGGAGTGGGGATAGAGCAGAGTGACCTTGAGCCGCCTCTCTAAACTGAACGCACTGTAACTCAGTGCTCAAAGTTCCCGTCTTGAAACCTTAGTTACGCCAGTTCAAATCACTGACCCACCAATAATCTTAATCTCAACATCATCTCAAGCATTGCTTTGCTGTTTTCATATGAAGCATGCTATAACGTTTCACGTTCACGTTGAATTGAAGTTCCAGACACAGCAGAAGCGGAATGCTTGGGAATAATACAATGTCACCAAGTCGTAAGTCGACTTTTCTTACTTAGTTTTACAATTATACAAGTAAACTGTAATGATCCATAATTACGAGATGACATGATTTCTGCGACGAAATTAAGGGGCAGATTAGGAAATTTGCTGTTTATACTAATATTTTATTATTATTATATCGTTTAGTCCACTAAGGAGCGGGTGGAAACCATTAATTTGCATTGTCCTTCTTATTCTTCTTGCTGTTCTTCTCATTTTCCCAAAAACCTCCTCATCCTTTCGCTGTGAGCTTGACGTCTCTCTTGTGTCAATGCATTCCCAGTTTCAGATTTTTTGATGTTGGGCTCTTAGGGGCAAATTTATGTGAGGTGATCAATTGTCTATATTTACTGCGTGTGGATGTCAATGGATCAAGGCTGGCTTCTGTGAGGTCCTTCTGGGTTTCTACAAACCAGCGTGCTTTGTTTTGTCGGGGACCGTTGACGATGTGGAAAATTTTCTTGGTAAGTCTTGAGTCATCTATTCGTGTTATATGTCCATAAAATTTCATGCGTCTTTTCCGTGCGAGTGAGGTGAATCTTTCGGTTAGTGAATACAGTTCTTCTGAGCTTTTGCGCATCCAGATACTAATAGAGGAAGAGAACTTTATTTTTTACGTTAACTGTATTCGTGTTGGTGGAAAAAATATTTACTGTCAGTCCTCGAGTCTTCCGTAAATGTAATGTGTTTAATCTGGTGGTAATATAAAAATGTTACAGGAGTACGGCATATTAAATCCCTACGCCCCACACTCCGTTCACTTGTTCTTTTAAAAAGAAACCTTTTTTCTGCTGGAACACTTCCCGTGCAATTAATTTGGCGGAATAAACTTGGGAAAAATAAAAACAAAATGTGGACGAAGATATAGAAAAATCTGGCGGTGTCGCGTAATAAAGCCACGTAACGTTTTTGTCGCGCACACCTGTTTTTGCCGTGGTTTGAAATTTCAAAAGCAGTCACCAGATGTTAAGCACGAGGCGGAATTGCTCTGCGGTGGTAATTTGTGCTGCTTTTGGGATGTAGGCGCGTGAAGCTGGACACGTTTCTTTGGCTCTAAACTGCTCGTCAGACTTCTGCGCGAGACGGAATTCTGTTGTACAAAGGTGGTCCCCCCCCTCCACCCCTTTCACCCGCTGCTGTTAAATGTATTAGCCTGCTGTATCCGCTAGGCGCCCAAACTGTTGTGCCTTTATTTCCTTATGCATAAGCCGTGGAAATACGCGGTGCAGCGGCGCGTTTCCTTAGACCCTCCATTTCTGCGGGTGATAAATTATTTGCAAAGACAATGCGATTAGAGCGGGCAGGTGTTGCGGCCGAATGAGATTCAACTGCGGAACGAGGTTTGTGCCAACTTGGCCATGTTTCATTGCGAGGGCGCAACCTACAAGGCCTTGCCAACACCACGTCTGCTGCTTCACTCTCGTCAATTGCTCTGAGTGTACAAACACACACGTTCCATTTAAACAATTATTTAAATATTGCTGATCTTATTTTACATCACTGTAGCACCACTGAACTTTATCGTAATGGTACCGTCTACTGGTTAATATTTCATCTAATGCGATACATAAATGATAGGTTTAATAGTTGTATGATGTGAAAAATGTATCGATTGACATCATATTGGTTATTGTTTATTGCCAATATACTTGTGTGCACAAGTTTCTAGCAAGGACCAATACATCTTACACAACAAGAATACCTTACAGTATAGTGAATTCCAATATCAATGATACGTCTTACACAACAAGAAAACCTTATAGTATAATGAATTCCAATATAAATTAATTCCATTGCAAGGCCAGGAACTTCGAGTAAGTAAATTAACATTAAGTTACAATAATTCAATACAGAAATGCTATTACATACATTTCACAACTCATTAAGATTTGTAAAGCATTATTACATAGATAATGTTTTACTTCAGTTTTAAATTCATTTCCAGTCAATGTCTTTAAATGTGTTGGTAGCTTATTACATTGTCTTGCTCCCATTTCAAACGCACTTTTATCTGCTGCCTTAAAGCGTACGCCGGTTTGGTTTCAAGCTTTAAGAATGCAATAAAAACTCTATAGTTTGTTATTAAAAACAGGAAGAACGAACACATGAACTTCACTCACGCACACAAAAATAATTATTACAAAAAAAAAAAAAAAAAAAAAAAAAATTGATCTGTTGACGCAAATACAATACCAGCTGTAAAATAAATTTGATTCTAAGTGTAGGAACTCCCTGCCTTCTTTCAGCACATCAAACAATAAAGCAATAGTTGTTCAAAAGTTCTTGCATCCACTGTTTCTAAGCAACTTTAATCAAAAACCAACCAAAGATTTTTTTTTTTTTTTTTTTTTTTTTTTGCTGCCTCTCCAGCTGCCACTCTTCGAAACAGTAAAACATGTTTATTCTCTCTCTCCTCTATCTAGCAACCACTACCTCAACAAATCATCATTACCGAAACTCTGCGAATCCTACTTTCAGCTTTGTATTTCACATACATGGCATGAATTTTTCGTTTTTACTCGTATAATAATAATTCCATGTGGTCGCAATGACCTGGTGACAGGGTTTCTAATGGCAGCCCATTTCGCCCCTTTCATAGCCACCTTAACCTAACCTGGCAATCCTAGCGGGTACAGGGAACCTACAGTTTAACGTGGAATCCGAACCACGGAAGCGTTCAGGCGTACTTCACACAACACAGCAAGTTGTGCCAGAAGTGAAGGTTAAGGGCCTATCAAAATCCCCGTGGAGACGGGGATTCGAACCTGGGACCTTTCGATCGTCAGTCAGACGCCCTAACCACTGAACCACAAGATCGCTCATTTTTACTCGTAATAAAACGCAAATAATATCGGAAACTCAAGCGTACTGCGCCATGGAGGTAGAAAGGGCCGGGTTGAAATATCGGGTTTGATGGATTTGCTGTACTGATTACGGTTTTTGGCAATTTCCGTAATGGTCTGTGTGATGTTACAACGGTCCCTGATTTCAAACTGAGTAGCTACACCATTCATAATCAAAATAACACAAATAAAACCGTAGCGTTGAGCGACAGTCCTCCATTTTACCCTACTGATTCACGCTAGGTACCGGTGTAAAACATATAACTGGTATGTACATAGTCCACAGTGGGTGTAACAGAGAGAAAAAATGTAATAGTAATGCGTTGCTCCATGATTTGAGGCTCCTCTCTTTATAGCTGTAAGACAGTTAACGTGCTTGTAACTGGAAAGAACCAATCAGGTAACCAATTTCAATATTTCTTTCTTTTATTAGACGCTTCATTCGACTTAACCAATAACATCCCGAACGTATTTTATGCTTTAGAAATTACAAACAAGATATAAACTTTCTCAAAAAACTTTCAACTATATCTCGAACAATGTACATTATGACGAATGATCATAGTCTACGACAAATGTTGTTAAAAGGTGCCACGGTAGTAAACCTCGCTCCTTATCTTCGACACAAACTGAGAAACACCCCAGAAAGATGTTAATACTCTGGTAGCCAAAATGATTAGACTTAGGGGGAATAGTGTGAAAGTCAAAAGAAAGTTCAGTGAGAAAATTACTGTTTAGAACACAAACACACTGAGGACAAATATCATATAACGTAAAATAAGGAAAAATTCTGAAGTCACTATTTTGTTGACAGATTTTCTGTTATATGTATGAAAAAAAATATATTATGGCATATAGAACCAAATGTTTCATCCTTAATTTTCGTGGACTAATATGGTACATACATACTTACGTTCTAGAGTGCAGATGTTATTCTTTGTTCTTTTGGTTACAGCAAAAATTTGTTTTATTGCAATTACGAATATTAGGAGCAAATTTCCGATTTACGGAAGCTGCATTAGCTTGTGTACGCAACTTATGTCTGATGAGGAGGACCTGAAAGTCATGTGACTAGCCTACGACTAGGGGAGCGTCCACAAACTACGTAACTCCATTTTGGCCTCCTGTCAAACTCCCCTCCTCCCTACGTAGCCTGACATGGCTTTTTTCCTTTCTCACTCCGTTCCCCCATCCCCCAGCGTGGCATGTAGCTTTTCCCCTATCGATTCCAGAAGACATTTTGTACTGTTTTCTCTTGTAAGACTATCATAAATTACATACGGAGATAAATGACAGAAATAAGTATTCACATGCTGTTGTGTGTTATGTACCTCATTTTAACTGTGACAAATAACATGAAAGAAAAGTTACACGGCTTGGCTCGGAAACCCACTTACACCCCCCCCTCCCCCCACGTAGCCCAGCGTAGTTGTCTACTTAACCCCTTCCACCTCTGCACAGAGTCACGTAGTTTCTGGACGCTCCCTAAGTGAGTAATTGGCTACAAAGTGTTTGATCGCGTTTGAGAGCGTCTGCACGGTCGTAATTAACACAGACCCTCCCTTTGAGGCGTTTTAAAAGTAATTAACCCTCGTCGCGTGACAGCTACATCTATCCTGGTGGAGCGTGAACAAGTAGAAAGCTCTTTTCGCAGCGGCGCTCCAGTACAGTGTCCACGCTAAGTGACAAGGGTGATTTGTGACCTAGACGACAGAGGTGCTGGCGACGACGCCTGAAAAACAGCGCCAAGAGGGCGCGGCGTCGGGGGTGGGGGGTGGGACCTCGCTATCGGCTGATTAATGAACTCTGGCATCAGCGAATCTGTGACGTTGATTGATTCCGGCAGCAACGTGCCTCAGACGCTGCCGAAGCCGCCTTCCTTCTCGCCGATGGATGGGATTGGAGCTGCTCTCTTCATTACAAGATTAAGGCCTCGCCTCCCAGGCCCACGCCCTTTCAAGAATGCGGCGCTTGCGGAAGGGGAGAGTGGAGTGGGAAATGATTATGGTGCGTAATTCTGAAAGCTCGCCGTCTTCCCTCGCAGCGGCTGTCACTCTCCGCCTTCAGGTAGTACAGCGGTTGGCTGTTGACAACACTTGCCTCCACAGCATAAAGAAGCTGTACGAAATTCGTATTGCTCGCTGAATATCTGCTTTGTAGACAGGTTTTCCTCTATGGGCTGAGGCACTTGTTTGCTATTATCAGCTATCTACAACTTGTTATTATTATTTTCACTAGTTTGTGGATAATTCTTCAGTAAGTAAGGTTTTTCACTGCAATCATATCTTAGCTGTACATTCCCAAATAATAATTATCTACATGAATATAATTTTTGACCATTATTTTGTGTGCACAAAAGTAACTTACGGCAATCGAGTAACAGTAAAGATTTAGGACAGCCCATGCGCAAATCCGGACTCAATCCAGTGGTTTATGAAACCAGGAATCAACAAGCTGATTCCTATTTTTGCGGTGCGGCGTTGAGTATGGGTGTAGTTTTAGCCAAATCTTGTGTTCCCAGATTTAATCTTGATATCAGAACTGATGAAAACTATTGAAGTGCAGTGAAACATACAAAATTTACAGCTACAGAACTACACCATTACCACTGCTTTCTGAATCACCTTGGAGTGATATTATATAAATATCAGTTTTAAATACCATACAAAAATCTCTATAAATTTGTCCTTCAAATTAAATTAAATTGTAGTGTAGCTTAAGCAATGATATCACTTCAAAATATTTTTCTAAGTTTCAGATTGGAAGTAAAAGCAATAAATCATAATTTTTCAAAATTTAAGGAATGTTCCTTGGAAGCATCAATTTTAAGTAAAATTGTACTAAGGCATGAGCATTGTTAACTTTCTATTTTAGTTTGTAATTGGAACCCGTACTTATATTTCAAATTAGTTGCTCTATATTTGTTCGGAAGAACGAAAGTCTGTGGGGTCGTTACTTTTGCTGATAAAGGATCTGAACTGCAATTTTCTCGTTCATTTAAAAGAGCTACCATGCTTCGCCAGTACTCAAATAGTGCCTCGGTCATACGGGGCCATTTTTGTCGCTGCTACTAGCCTGTCACATGGAGCTCCTGGTTTGTGCTGTTAGGTTGTGGCTAGCGAAGTGTTGTATCAACCTTATTCGTTGGTTATGATGTCGTACAAATCTCATCGTATAATTCTGAAACGATTGATTATTTCGGCTAATGCTGAGCTAACATTTTTTAAATGAAATTTTTTAAAAATGGGTCCATGACGTAATTAGACGAAGAGAAAAACCGTGGGCCTCTGCGTTTCTTCTGAGAGAACTAGCTTCCGAGGCTCCACTAGCCTACAGAAATATTAGCAGTTAATAGATGGAAAGTTTGATAAATTACTTGTTATTCCTCAACTTATGAAAAAGAAATACTGATAACAGGTGCGATTCCGTGTAGGACGAAACTAGAAATTAATTTGTGTTACACGACATGTGGTGACAGGCCGAAGTCTTTGGAGTATTTATTCACACCTAAATTACATTCTGTATACATGATTAATGTTCCTAATTTTTTTTCTGAGATGTTCCTCTGATGGAACGATCAATCCAGTTTCATTCAATTTAATACATAACGTCCTCAAACGATGTTTTCGCTCATTCTTGTTATTTTATATATCGTTATTCGTGTTCAACAGTCCTTCATATTTCCGATAAACATTAAAAACAAAAACATAAAAAATCAGTCATTTGGCCACATTTCCTTCCCAGTTTTCCATGATGACAAAAAATAAAAATAAGAAACACGAAACAAGCCAAAAAACTGTGAACGCTATTTCTGACAGCAGCAAAAAAGACTAGCGATTGAGCTGTCAGACGAGGCGACAAGAACGCTATGTAGTAGCGAATGAGTCACGTGACGGCCACAATCGCTCACTATTTGCGATGAAAACTGAACACGTTCAAATACATTCACCGCTATTTTTCATAGCTGCTAGTCGAGTCAGTAACAGCGATTGCTTTGTCACTACTTAATCGCTGCTATTCAAGTAGCAGCGATAAAAATCGCCCCGTGTCACCGAGGCTTTAGTAATAATCACGATTAGCGATTTGGCTAGCTTAACATAATCATCTAGGAAAATACTGATCTTTTTCTCACTTTCTACCTGAAAACTACACGCTACAATAAGGAAAGAGCACGGAAATATATTTAAACTAAAGTTTAAATGATCTGCAGGTAGTGGAGAAATCTTGTTATCCTCTGTATAGTTGACTTATCCATGGCATCAACTGGACTTTTACCGCGGCGGAAAAAGAAGGAGCTAAATTTATTTCAACGGGACACCATTTTCTTCCTTCCTTGGAGAAGTCCATTGGAGCGACGGATTGGACTATCGCTCTTGTTTCGGAATAAGTTTAACATTATGTGTTAGAACATAGAGCCCCCACAATAATATGACGGATGCCGCTGAAGCACTGATCGTATAATATCGGAAGTAGCGAGAATCGTTTTCACACCGACGAATGTTCATCTCGCAGTTGCCTCCGCTTCAACTAGCTCTGTAACCGCAGCGCCCGCCAAACCTGGAAAAATATGGACAAGGGAAGCATTTTCCGAGCTGAATGTGCCGCTACCAGCAGCGATATTCTCTGTTCGTGTGACGGTAGCTATTTTTCGTTCCCCGTTTTATATGCGTTGGGCGACAGCGAAGAGCTGAAATATCACGTCACCCGTAAAATGTGAATTTCCTTTATCAGGAGACATAAATCAAGCTCTCGGACGCTCTCGCACCGCATTAAAGCTAAGACTGTATCACTTATTTGGTGATGTATTGGCCTATTGTGGAAGAATTATGTCACAAGGCGCCAACAGGCTCGGCTGGCTTTATTACTGCCTATGGCCGTCAGGCATTATAGCAGGTCCCATACTCCCGGTTTTTTTATTCAGAAAAAAGATAATACCGCGACCATACAACATAAACTCTCATTACGTTTTCCTGTGTTTCTGGGCAGCGCAGTCCTTTCCGTTCACAATTATTACGGTTATAATATCTCACTGCTTTTATTAAGAGAGATGATAATGGATGGCGATAATATTCTAATCGTAAAAGGCACTCAGTGCTGGTCACGTAAAAAATCATAACAACAAGCAGCTAAAGAAAAAAAAAAAGAAAAAAAAAAGAAAAAAAAAGCTATTCTTCGAATACCTTCCATTTACCGATCAGTAAAACGAAACACGCGTAATTGTAGCTTTAACAGTAAACAAAATTATACTTTATTTCACTCTCACTAAAATCGTTGTCAGTTGGCTTCAATGCTTTATGCAGGTGTATATAAAGAGAATCGCCAGTAAACAAGATTTACCAGTTAGCTTATTTTCTTACCGTGCCACAACGAAAATGACCGACTATACGAGACATTCGTTTGCTTCAGAATAGAATCACAAAGTGCGGACTGAGTTAAATTTGTTACACGTTCTCCGTGTAATGTGAGGAAGCTTTTCAACGTAACGATGTCCTCTTACCCTCATTAAGCAACTTATGAATAATTACGCTGGACAAAATGAATACAGCACTGTTTGTTTCATTTCCGGAAAGTTATTTACTTCAAACAAGAAATCATATCACTTATTTTGTAATCTATAATGGTTTTGATGCTTAACATAAATATAACAATTAATTAATTAATGCTTTGTTTGTTTAATCAGAAAGTAATATTTGAGACGGCACATTATATCTCGTCACATTTTCAATTCTCACAGAAACACATTCAGTGTCTTTAAATGTTTTCTTTTAATTTTTAGAATCACTAAATTGCTTTATAAATAATACTGATAACATCTGGATGCTTCTAATCTAAATTATTTGAAATGATCTTCTTTATTTTAAACATTTTAGAGATTTCTTTAATAGTCTGCACTTTGTCTAGCTGACTGCAGCCGTAGTTTTTAAATATAGTTTGATCCTGCAGTATCTTCCTTGTATGTTATACAGGCAGCACAAAATTCCCCTAATCCCAGGTAAGGAATTTCGAGTGAAATCCTGTAATGGTTTGTGAAATGTCTACTAGAAAAAATTGTTGGCACGTCTGACGTTCAAACGATTTTATGAGGTCACGAAAGTTCTTTTAAAGAGCGTTATTTGTGAAAGAATATTGTTGCATCAAGTAATTACGTAGATACTATGATTTAAGTATAATATACTTTAATCATAGTATCTACGTACCCTGGTCAATAGATGATATATTATATCATCTATTGACCAGGTTATTCTGTCGTCTTCGTTTTATATTAACTGACAACGTTATTCTATGCTCAGCTGGTAACAACTTTATGATATGTTTTAATAAGGAAAGTTGTCATCATTGAAACAATAATCAGACCACTGTCTACTGAGCCTGCACGATTATTATGAGTATATGGTGAGTATTATGGTGAAGTGGATGCAGTAATTTGTATTTTTTACCGTGAGATGCTGTCTAACAAACTTAAAACATCAATCGAAACCTAATATTAAGACTTAGTGTCAAAACGTGTGTTGTTGATTGAATTTATTTTTCTGGTGTCAACGAAGTAGGTTTTTAAAACAAAATACTTCAAAGGATAGAAAGACTTGCGTCATTTTCCACGTACCGTACGTGATTTTTTTTATATTAGCTATATCATTAAATTTTTGAAAAAAAATTAGTCTAGTATTCTAAATTTCAGCAGGGAAATTGGCAACTCACATCTTTTCACCTGGACAATTAGGGGAAAATCACTTAAAGTCGTATTCAATATGACCAGAGCGCTGAGGCCGAAATTTGAACTCATCCCTGCCATACAACTCAATGTTAACTGTAGTAGCTCTCAGGCAGACAGGTAGGTACGTTAAATGACAATTCACCTCGACTAGTTGTAGCACAAAGTGTTCAAACATTTCGGAAAATAGATTTCGAGACATTTTGGAATCCCTATTGTAGTCCATACCTACTATTCTTTGTATTGCTATCTGTTTGATGAACTTCAATACGATTTAATAGGTAATATATCTGGTGCAGAGTAACACGCGCAGAAATTGATTGAATAAATTGTAAGAAAAAAATGGAATAGTTTCATAATACATACAGAATTATGGCACAAGGGCGTTTGTAAGCAAGGTGATCATAAGGCTTTTATAAATCAACAAAGACCAAATATACAGTTCGCCCTCTTGCTACCAATCTTTAGATCAGGGTTTTTAGCGTGAGAGTGGCAAAAGCCATTTAGCTCTCATTCGTCTGTAAACTTTTTGCTATCTGTTTAATCACTATATCATATAATCTTTCCACAGAGCTTGTGACATTTATGCCCTTATAATTTTTGCAGCATTATCTTTTCTTTTTTTATATCTAGAGTTTATAATTGCATTTCCTGGTTTGTCTGGAGTGTTTTCACCTCTTAAGCATGCGTTAAATATAATTGCCAGCATTTCAATTAATTTATCAGGAGCTACCATAATGAGTTACATGTTAATATTTACATGTTAATTTTCACTTACACAGTTAAATAAAGAATTTATCTAACATCAGTTTTAAGCTCTATTGGTTTTGATAGATATAAAATATGGAAGACCGTACTAGGTTATAACCAAACTCGCGCAGTTCATGCTCGTCAAATTGACCCGTTCAAATATGAGAAACGTACTTCAGGATTATGCAGTACTTCAGTGTTGGTTAATAATTTTTACTTGTGTTCGTCCAGGGGTCGAATTTCGACCGTAATTCATTATTTAGTTTTTTTTCGTGAAAGAGTAATGATCGTTATTTTAATTAATTTTTTAATTTCTATTTACCGATGGTTCATTCGAATTTAGTCCATCATACAATTACTTCAAATATTCATTTTGACTCAAGGTCCATAAAACTGCTTTAGCTTTATGATAACATGAAGTAACTTCTGATTCGAAATGTTTTGCATTTAAAAACCTGCATTTAGATTTATCAATAAAAATAATTTCATCATTTTGTGTGTTCACTATTTAAATTTGGTCTATTATCATTCTGAATTTCACGCAAACAGGTACTCCTTCTGGAATTCTTCACGGGTCTTCTGCCGGATAAGATCTTCTAGACACGACGTTTCGGCAGTCACCTCCGCTGCCTTCATCTGGTGAGCTGTCATCGCGAAGTAGCTGCCGCGACGGTTCGGCACCGAATGTGTGCGCACACATTCGGTGCCGAACCGTCGCGGCAGCTACTTCGCGATGACAGCTCACCAGATGAAGGCAGCGGAGGTGACTGCCGAAACGTCGTGTCTAGAAGATCTTATCCGGCAGAAGACCCGTGAAGAATTCCTGTCTACCATACGCCGGGAAAAACTTAATTGTCACAGGTACTCCTTCTTTTTTGTCTCTCTCTTTCTCCGACTTGTCAAGGTTTATATCAAGGGATAATGGAAGGAGGTGCAAATATCTGAATTAAAATAAAATTATAATGAAATTACTGAAATTCAAAAATCAAGAGTCCCTTAAACAATGTTTAACCTTTTAAGTAATAAAAGACCATATAGTATCTGGCAGAACAATTTCATTCCTTTTGGAAATGTTCCTTTCAAACAAGACAGTGGAATTTAAATGGGTCAAGGCACACTGTAACCTCTTGGGAAACGAGATGGCTGATCGGTATGCCAAGCAAGCTGCTCGCAGAGGTGTAAAACACTACAATACGATTCCTTTTCCAGATGTAATTAGACATATCAAAGACAACATAAAATTCAAGTGGAACACGGAATGGAAGAGCTCACTTACGATCAAAGGCGAACATTACGGGCGCATTCACCCAGAAATACCCTCCCATCAATGGTATGAAACACATAAAAGTCCCCGCAGACTCAGCACTTGTATTGCTAGATTAAAATTCAACCATGGCTGTTTCAAGCAACACCTTTACAGATTACACGTTGTAGACTCCCCCAACTGTCCCTGTGGGGAAATTGAAGATATAAACCACCTCCTATTTGGCTGCCGATTGAAGAAGTTGGAAATTGACCATTTCTTAGATACCCTCATGAAACTAGGAATTCCGTTGCCCACTTGCGCTACCTCACTCCTTGCATCTGATGATTATACGGTTTATAAGATTTTGTATCTGCATATAAAAAAATATGGGTATTACAATTTAAATCAATTGTAAATAACATACACTTAATAGTATGATATTATTATTTGATAAATGACTGGTGGTATTCGGTAATACAAAAATGTCTAATGCACGATCTACCATTGTTATATTATTGTTCTTGCGTAAAACGAAAATGGTAATTTCATGTAATTATTATTGGTATTCTATTGATGTTATTCTGTATAATGAAAAGAGCCAACTGCATGATATTATTATTGTTATATTGATAATATGAGATGTTAAATTGTAAAACGAAGGTGGCTGTATGGGTACAAGCCCAAATGCCAACAAATAAATAAATAAAAAAAAAAACTTCAAAGATTCTACTTTATGCGAGTCTTTTGTTTCGCCAAAGACCATATATTCTCAATGCTGGGAATGCACGTCAGATAGTTAGTTGGCTCCGATCCGATTTCACGCACACACACGTTCACGAATTTAATTTTTATTTAATAATGTATTTTTTAACATGTATTAACTATGCTTATTATATTTTTTTCTTACTGCTGACCAAAGATCACAGACATTGGCAATATCGTTGCCACTAAAAAAAAAAACAATTGAATGTAAACAACAAAAGATTTATTTTATTTATTTTAATGTATTTGTAACACATATTATATATACATTTTAGCTTTCTGCACTTCTTCTCCATATACACTTTAACTCTGAGAAATCTCACACTCCGTTTGCGCAATATTCTTAAAAAGGGATCCAAAGTTTTCGCTTAGCGTATTAATATATAGATTTATAGTCATGATATTCCCATTGCCATTTCAGTGACGATTGCAAGTTGACGGGATCGCGGACGTGATTTCTACTCCTCCCTTGTCATGGTTGTACTGCAGATGATGGTTCCCCTCCCGCCTCACATTTCCCAACGCTAAACAAAGCATGCGAGGGAGGCGCAATTCTGACGCGTGAGCTATAAATTGCAGAGTCAGGCTGGCGCTCCACATTGCTATTCGGGGACCGACCCCGTCGTATAAATACGGCTATTTGGTGGTTGAGCAGGGCAGGCGTGTCGTGTTTGCAGAGTAAATTGCTGGCTGCACTGGCCTGCACAGAAACTTCTCTCGGCGAACAATACAACTTTTTTTCAGTCACTGCAAGTGAAGAAAGACTGTGGCTGAAATCGGTGTAAATAATAAGACTCTCATAGCGTTTACAGTCCAGTTAGTCTCACATATCGTATTTTGCACCAGAAAGATATTGCCGAGAAAACTAACATGGGGTTAGCTACTCCACCTCCGGTGTTAGAAGATTTTTCCACCTTTCTCAACATTTCTGTTTTAATATTGGAGTTTGTGATATATGTATTTTAACCAATCCAAAGACGTGGATTAGATCATAATCTTGTCGATTGTGCTTGTGAAATGTGAGCATACGACACTACCGAAACTAATCCATTTTGCTGCTTCTGCTGTATTTTGGAAGAGTAGACCTGAATAATCTGGCACCGATTTTTCCCCTCCTCTTGTCATTTGCAAACCAACACAAAAACTACACATTACGCTGAACACATACATACCGCCAGTAATCTACCAGACAATGGAAAACTAAGTTACATCGGAAATATCACATGGATGGATAACATCCGTATACCAGATGCAGGGTATTGGACGCACTCTTCTGCACCAGCTTTGAAATTTAACTCACGATCTAACCACAAACGTTCTGCGCATTGTACTGTACGTTGTTGTTAGTACACCTGCCGAACGTCCTTCGTGAGTTGTGTGCGGTGTATCAAATCAAGCTAAGGTTTCACATGTAACATGTACCTTCTTCTAACAGACATGTAAAATCACTCAATCAACACAAAACTGTGAAGTAGCAACGATTTACAATTCTTTCGTGTGTCTCAGAGGTTATATCTTCTTATAACATTCGAGGCTTGAACAACCTGCTTTTATAAGAAAGCCAGTCCCATAGATCTGTACCCTCTTCCCAATGGAGGTCAGCAATAAGACTTGTGTTATCCGGACGCTCATCGCGTTTTATAGAAGAAGAATAGATCACCTTTATTATCGTTACTAGTGTCAGTTGCTTCTTGGGTACGTGATCGTTGGTGTGTTCGAATCTAACACTTCAGCTCATGAGAATCTGATAACAATTTGGTGATTTAAATATGACTTATTAATCTTTACTAGGCCACCGTTAGTAGGAACATGTCAGGAACCAACAAAACAGTAAGTGCTCATAGATCACTGATGACGCACTAATAAGAGGTACGACACGTGAGATTCCAATAATTCTACGTGGTGATGCCGGGAAACAATGGTGACATGAAACAAGTCGTAATTAAAAGACAAGAAATAATTGAAACATTGTTTATCATTGGCTGAACATTTCGTTTATTTAGGTGTGCCCCTATAAACGTAGCTTATAAGTTTCAATCAACAGAATATCTGTACTTTTTCTTAATAGTTTCTTGACTTCAACAATGACAAGTTTATTGGATTTTAGTCCTTTTTTTAGTCAATAGACTCTTATTACCACTTTTATGTAAACTATGGTTGCTATGTTTTATGTCATTCTTTTATAAACAACGGCATAATTGTACACAGCCTGTTTCATGTTTCAAGGAGTTAAATCATTAGAAAAGTTATTAACAGAAATACTCGTTTATAGAATAATTAAGATTTAAATCATTATCGAAAGACGGTATCAACGACGAATTTAGATTGTAAAGAACGGAATACAATTTTTCTTTGTTACAGAGGCGGCACAGTGTTCCGTGGTATGCAATTATGTTGACGCTTCAGTTATTTCCATCTTCCTATACTTGCTTTAAATATATACTCGTATATATACATTAAACTCGTATGACATTAATATTTTCAATAGCTTCATTTTACGAAATCAGCTGTATTTGCTATTTTCAGGAAATTATCGGGTTTAAACTTGCACTGCCAGATGTTTAGAGTAAACGCAATGAAATTAATTCCGGTTTTTATATTATTATGCTAAAGTAGATTATCGAGAAAATAGTCTCATTTATCTGAAAAATTCTTAGGAAAATGAATAATGTTTATTTATTCCAATAACTATATATCAAACTAGAAACCATATGAACTTAGATGATGTAGCTTACGTATTGAAAATTTAATGCCAGTATGATTACAGCATTTTTTGAATCCTTTATTTTATTTGGTCCATACCGAACTTAACAAAGTTTATTAATTCCCGACAACTTATCCAATCTTCCTCGAGACATAACTTAATAAAAGCAACTAGTTTTTTATTTGTTAGCATAGTCATGGAAAATAAAATACATATCTTATACTGCATACAATTCTTCGTGGCTGTTTAACTTCATCATTCGCTATGAGATATTTTAAGTTGATTCTTGATTAAAGTAGAAGGTAATTAAATTATTTTCACTGAATTTTACTAAATAAAGCAGCAATTGTGAAAACAAGTCATGTAGGCTAATTTTGTTTTGATGAAGAGTTGAGCTATATATTTCTCTTTAAGGTTTTATTAGATCAGATTAATGATTGAATGGTCGATTGCAAGTTGGGAGGATTGTAGTTTTATTACAGGAATTAATTATTAAGGAATTGGTGCAGGAATTGCGCAGTTCCTAAGAAAATGCTAGTATTTAAATACTGGACAATTCGTAATTAATTCTGACCCATTATTTACACCAATCGTACGATACGTGATGTCCGGAACTTTATAGCAACATACTTTTTTCATTTAGAGCAGAAGTTGTCAGGTGCAACATCATTTCCGTTTAGGACCACAGATATTGGTATTCAACTTGTAGTGTTTTAATTTTTAAAGATTTACAATAGTAAAACATGAATGTACTCAGCCAAGATGCGCGGGTGTTGAAGGTCATCGCTGGCCGACGCTATTAGAAAATGCCTTGGACATCACGTGATTTTGACATACGCTAGCCCACCAATGCCGGGTAGCCACGGGGTTGACAAATGTTAACCAAGAGCTTCTTCATGTGATAAGGGGGCTGCACTACGAAAGGGAGGAGCCATCATTTTTCTTGGTGGGTGAAAGGACGCCACAACAACACTCACTGGCCGGTAGTGGCCTCATGCAGATAGAATTTTTCTGGCTGGTAGTGCCCCAAGGCAGATCGACACATACTGGCTCGCAGTGTCGTGAGGTAATCATCACAGAGGCGCCCGGGCGGGTTGAGCTGTCCGTGAGATCGTTATCTAATAGTGACACTTTGTGTCGCAATCACCGTGGAGCCGCCAACATTTGGTAATGTGTTCTGATACCAGATCAATGTTTCATCGGTTTTAACGAGGCTTTAAAGACACGTAAACGCTACCTGGGAATAGATTCTCAACTTCAACTGTGCAAGTGCCTTGAACCTAGCTGGCATTTTATTTCACCGAACATTGAACTCTGAAGGCTCCTTGTTTATTATAACATGACTCAGATAATGTTAGTTTTGTTTTAATTGGCGCCCCTGGGAATTTTATGATATGTATAACATCTGGCTGTTGGCCTGTGTCGCCATGATGTTCCATTTTCACTTTTAAAACTATTGAGATACTTAGAATCCAATTATTGTTTGCACTACTCCGGCAATTTGTAAGGTCTGGGTATTGCTTGCTTGCAATTGCATTGTCTTGTGTTAGAAATAACGTTAAATGTATCCAGCAATGTAAATGCTATAAGACAAAATAAAACTTAATACTTGTTCACTTGTAATTCTTTCTATCCATATTATCAAAACTTGAAGCGGTCCGCTCGCGGAAGCTTCATATTTTACAAGCAAGCGTTTGTCGATGTGAGCAGGAGAGACTATTTCGCAGTGCAACCATCGCGGCACCCTTTGAGTGCAGGTGTTTGGAGATGGGAAAGGAGATAAGCTGACCGCATTCCTTCAGTGGGGATAGTACGTCCCGTGCCAGCGGTGCGAGAAGGATAGAGCGTGTGTGTGCGTGTACAGGTATGCATGGAAGGATACACTATTATTTGATAATAAGTTCAGACAAGTTTTGTTTTTCTTCTTTCACGCTAAAACCCTCGTTTTGAGGAGAAGATTGCAGCTGGCCAGCGAGACGCCGTTTGAAAGGATAATCATCGAATGTGTTCCAAAGCAAGTGCTCGTCCAGTATAATCACAGTGCGACGATTGAAGTTTGTTTTGTGTGTGTTGTGCATAGAAATTCTAGAAGAACGGACAGCGCTGACTACAATATAGACATCAACTAGTTGGTAATTACACAATTTTTTATATTCCGCCAGAACAAACCGAGTCAAAGTGTGGCGCATTGTACCCGAAAGCGAAAACCTGTATAGAATTGTGCTCTCTGATTTTATTTTGAGTTAGTCGGACTTTGTTGATGATCTGTCATTTCGTTGTTTATTTCATCAATTTTTATTATATATATTTAATTCTTGTTTTATGTGTTAGTCAATGCAAATCATCTTCCCTTATATTGATAACAATAAATGCAAGTGTCAGTAGATAAAATTAATATAATTTTCCTTGTAATAAAACAAATAATTACATTTCTAAATGTTTATTGAAAATTGTGGAAGGACTCCTTCCATGGCGCCCAGGCAAAATTGAAAAAGGTATTTTATATATGCGAAATTTTAATGATAGAGAGTAATAATAACTGGTGGCAATCTTTACTCCAGGGTACACTACAAACTGATATTCATATTAATGTTTATAATAACATTAGCCACCCCCCCCCCCCAAGAACCCACTGCAGTATGAAACCAATATGCCACAATGAAGAGGTGGCTGTAGGTGGAGGTCGCGAAAATTAAACGAATGTAAGGGTTGCCCCGAGGTCTGGATGGTAGCAAGCACCCCCTTGTGTTCTGGCGGCAGCCGGTCGTAACTCATTGTGCGGTCTCTCGTTGAGGTGGAGGGGGCGCCGTGCGGATTTCCGACTACCTCCCCCGACTCACCCCTCCCGGCCAGTCCAACAAGAGCAGCGCTGTCTCCACCGGCCGGCACGGACCGACTATAAAACAACACCAACACGCCTTGCCCTCCGCTCCATTAAAGCCGCATTTCAGCACGACATTTTTAACAATAAAGGCGGAGAGAATTATGTGCTTACGCAAGGAATAAAAATGCTGGTAGCTGGAGAGGGCGCAGAGGCGGTCATAAAATCGCATGTTCGTGCAGACGGTGGGGCTGGGTCGTGTCGGCACCTGTGGAGTACCTTCGTGTATATGTGTCTATACACTAGGCCAACGAGCGACAGCAATGTATTGGGACAAATGTTGGCCGCCAATGCATTGGCCTTCGGCATCTCGTCCTCATCAAACCAAGGGCTCGGCGCCAAGGGATTGGGCCATGTGGAATCGCAGCTGCCTCTGAAAACTCATCGAAGTTGTTAGAATTTTATATTATAAAGTTATAACTGACGTTTTAATTACAATTTAGCCGGTCGATATTATGAGGAAAGAAGAGGATTTTTCTGCTGTTGCATGTGCAGCATTTTACTGTAAGAACCTGATCAGAAGAAGAAGAAAAACGACGCTGGTTGATGACCTCTCTTTTCAATAGTGTAGTTCAATAGTCGAAGGGCAAAATTAATGTCTGATCGTAAAGCTGAATTAGAATACGGGATCTTCCATAATTTTTTCTGAACGCAGATTTCGATTTTTATTTACCTCCAAGCGTCTAATCTCTTCAATTTCTCTTTATATTCACTGTTCATAGGATCCCATAAATAATTCCTGTTCACGATAAAAATCGATCTGTTTTAATGCGGCCTCGTTATTCCACTCCATACTCCAATATTTTTCAACGGGGTAGTAAGAAATTCTCAAACACAGACTTGGTCGACAAGGGAAATAATGAACCAACGTTAGTTTGGCGTCTACACCAGCAGGTTGTCCCAACGCCAACCTAGCGCCAACCCTTTTGATGTTCCGCCTTTAGCCAGGACCTCCCAAGGCCAACAACTTCGTTGACTCCGATTTGCCTCCCATACACACTAAGTTTTTTTTTTTTATTTGCTTAATGTCTCTCTAACAGCGAGGTCTTTAGAGACGGGAAAGGATGGGGGGCAAGGAATGGGAAGGAATTCGGCCATGACCTTTTGAAGGAAGCATCCCGGCATTTGCCTGGAGTGATTTGGGAAACCATGGAAAACCCAAATCTGGATGCCCGGACGGGGATTCGAACCGCCGTCCTCCCGAATGCGAGGCCAAAACGCTAGCCGTTACACCACCACGCTCGGTTACACACTAAGCAAATACCCGACAACGAAGCGGTTGGTCGCCATTCGTTGGCTGCTACCCTTCCGTCGGAAATAGAAGGCTGATGTACGGTAATTTGCATTGTTCATGTAGGTATCATAAAAGGATGCGTAGTTATATATTGTTGTTACAGGAAACGTAAAGATGTAGATGTCCGTCAGTAGGACCCATAGGGTAGATCTACACTTTCTAAGCTCTTGCCGTTGGAATGAAGCTGGTATATCAAGCACCATGATTGGTATGAACTCTGTTGCCATCACGCCTTCAGAATTCATTTAATCCAGATTAAGTGAGTCTGGGGGATTTTTCCAAGTGTTTATTGTAGAATAAATATTCCCAATGTTAGAATTAAATTTATGGTTGAACCGAATGCTTCGTGGTTTTTTGGCGATGTTGTTAGGAATTCAAATCAAATCGTACAGTTCGTAAATTGGCGTTCTGTCAACTAAGATATTAAAAAAACAGTGGTTGTTAATTTTGAAATGTGAAAAAATAAATAAATGGATAATTTTTGATAGCCGAAGTCTAATAACCACTAGAAATGTGCACCATTTCTACAAAAGATTTTCGTATTCCAGCTACACGACATGCAGAAGGCAGTATTGTGAAAGAAAACGTTCCTGCTGTATAATGCCTCGTTCTTCACAACATTTCGTACCAGAGATTAGTACTATCATTTAGTTTTTATGTTTTTGACTTTAATACTATAAAAGTCTTACACGTTGCCTGATGAAGATGAGATCTTAAAAAAAACTGTAGTGAGAGTAAATTCCTTTCAAATTGCTAAAACTCGGAAAACTAATGATTTAGATGTGAATTTGTACAAAAAGAATGTCCAATATTATACATATTTTTTAATGTTTGTGTGTTTGGAGACTCTGTGTATTACAAAAGAAGTATGGAATACGAGGAGCAATTCACACCTAACTTGATAAACATAGGCTCCGTTTTTACGAATGTTGAGTAGTTTCATAAATCTGTTACTGTGTTTGACCGAATGAAAACGGAAAATGGCATTATTTTCTTTCCCTCGGAGAAACTTATCTTTTATCAAGACAGTACATCCACTCATACGTCAGCTGTTGTCTTTAGAAAAGTTCTTAGTTGAAATTGCATTTGTTGAAGCAACCATCCTGATATCCGTACTTATCTCCCTCTAACTTCCATCCATTTCAGTAATTGAAGAAATTTCTCAGAGACATAAAAAATGTCGTAATTTTTTGGAAACTATGATAGTAGTTTTAATATTTTGAATAACAATTCTTTATAATTATTTTTTCCTCTTTTGTTTGTTTATATTCTAAGACGAAACATGAAGTTTAACGCTCGGGCCTAGTATTCGTGAATATGCAGGTGTATATCCCCGGTTTTCTGAAATCAATCCAGTTGAATTACATAATGATTCGTTTAAAGTCCCATGGCCGAATGCCTTATCGTTCTTGCCCCGTCTCTCGTCTCTTAAGACCTCCATATCTGACCTGACAAAACCTAAGCCCTGAAAAATGTGCCAGGTTCAAATCCCGAGTACAAATACATTACACTTTTTTTTGTTTGAAAAATACACTTTGCATACAGAAAACAAGTTATTTGTTTTACAGACAGACGGCAACTCTCAAGACGCTGCAATAATTATTCCGTCAAAGGTGAACCAAACTTTCCACTTGGGTGTCATAACATTAAAATACAAAGAGTAAAACCAATCTTTATCTGTCCCAACGAAACTGAGTATTACAGTTGCACCGAATATTGTTGCCCAAAGTTTATTGAGCTGAAACCACATTGTATTTTCCTTCCCATTTACGTTATTCATCGAAACTCGTGATCCTGCCCCTTGATTGCCCCTGGCTTAGCATCTCACCTTAATGAGATTTCTCACAGCTAAGCGAGCACAGCAATGGCCGGTGCGTGCCAATGCCGTTGACGGGGGGAACGCAAGGCGGTGCGGTGCCATATAATGCATGCCACTGGCCTGTTTTATCACGTAATGGGAAGAGAGGGTATTAATGCAAGCTAAGTAGCGGCGATAAATAACGCCGGCGGCAGGCGGGCCAGTGTTGGCGGTTAATGAAAGTGCGCTCGCTGCCTGCTATGAGATACTGCGTGAGCGCGTCGTGTGTCACGGACAGCCTGCATCAAGGCGCAACAGGGAAGAGTTCTCTTTTTATTGACTTGTTGCTTAAATGCGGCGATTAATTATCCGTTAATGACCCCCCGTAACTCCTTCTACTGACTCAAACAGTAATCTCATTAGTGTTATAACAGTTACAGATAAATTGTCTTTTAATGTTCTTTTAAAGATTCTTCTTCAAAAGTAACGATTCACTCCTTCTTTTCGACATATTCCAGCTTTGGACCAAACAAAATAGTGATTTTTGTGATTTATTTTTTACTTACCTTTATCGCGTTGCAATAGTTCCTCGTCTGTTATATATTTTTACTCTATTCGTATCTTGCCCTTTTATTTAACTTTTCTTGTAAATTTTAAAATTTATTCTGAGAAATGAATTTTGTATTTCACCATCGTCTTCTTTATTTTCAGTTTTGTTAGGATGTCTATGATCTCGTCATTTGCGTTTTGGAGTATTTTTTTATTATCAAAGTTGCGTAATATCGTTTCTTATGTCCTTTGAATCAAATATTTCTAGATGAGCGAATATAGCTTCTCTTCTTATTATTTTTTCAATTTTTTAAAATGTGTTTCAGCGTTTCTCTTTACTACTCGGATTCGATTCTTGAAGCTTCGCCTATAATATTCTTTAGTACCACTTTTCCTTCTTTTTATTTCACCTAACATTTTAGCTCTATTCATCGGAAAATATCAAGCTCTTTCTAATAAACCTAAGATTCAGTATGCATTAATTATCATCAATATAAACAGTATGTGTTTAATCAAGAAGCGAAGTGATTGGTTGTAAGTATTTTGAATTATTTCATGAATATGTTGTGTTATAATAGGTATTTTAATGAGAGTACTCATTATATATGAATAAAACAGAGTGGTAATTGAATTGCAATAAGATTTTTCATTACGCGAGACCATTCTGTATGGGCTGACTGACTACGACACGTAGTCGCGACCAAGGGACGCCTACCCTCGAACAGTAAACGACCTTCCACACAAAAGCAGTTTTTAAAGGAGGTGAGGTGATCCTCAGCAGGTAGTACACCCGAGCAAACGAACCAATCCACAACAACAGCAGTTGACCAAAGGGAGTTGGGAGATTTCCTGCCCACAAGCCTGGATAGAAACAATCTTGACTAATCTCCATATCCAATAAAAACCTTATATTTGAAACCTGTGATAGTTTTTCTGGAAACTCTGTTCAACCCGGGGGACGATACGATTGTCGCTTCAAGAAAGACGCTGGAGGGAGATAGAAGAGAAGCCAAGTTTCAACGCCAGGGAGGGGGTCTTACGATTTCCAACGTCACGATGGCTGGTCGGAAATCGTGAGCAGATGATATTATACAATCAGTCTTGAAGTGTTCAATTTTTTTTTTTTTTTTTTTTTTTTTTTTAGCCACATGTGCTGGCTTACGAATATTAAATAAGTCGTTAGGCTGCTGACGACAGATAATATTTCAAGCAAAATTTTTTGACCATGAATTCGGAAGTGTATTTTTATAATGCCCGATTTCGTACTATTTTGAAAGCTAATATATCTGGAACCAGTTAAATTATTAATTCAGTATTTTTACATCGTATTGGGACCATCGTCGAGCAGATAAATCATAATTCGTATGGAACCAGTGGACGGGAGACTTCCTAGAAGAGAGAAGAATTTAATTAGCTGTAATAATCTTAACTGCCCTTTTAAATATGGTACTTTCAATTATGTTTATAGTGTCATTTACTTGGTAGGATCATCAGGTTAGCCCATACAGCTTCAGCACGGCTTTTAGTCCATATGATGTTTGAAGTTTAAAATCATAATGCAAATTATATCATTAGCTTACCATGGGTTAATTTCGATGTGAAAATCTGGTGATTCCTAAGTCTCTCAGGACAATTAATATTCCATAATACGATTTGAGAAAGCTGGAAATACATGTTTTTGCCTTAAAAAAAATCTTTTTTAAAATCAGCTTAACATAATGTACGAAGGTTACATATATCTCCGAAAAGTCGACATAACAGACTGTCACACTGACGATGATTAATACAGACAGTTGCATACATAAATGAATTTTCGTATATTTAACGTGGCAGAACGAGCTGAAACTAAAATTACTGAGGAATATCAAATAAATTACCAAACTATTAATAATTATTATTAATTTCTTTCATTTTTAATTGCGATGGAGCACATGATTTGGTGGCAATTCCTCTAGCCATATAATTACACCCTTTTTTCTATTTAAATTATCTTGTATACTTTGAGTGCTAAATTACACCCCATATCTACATATGCGAAGTACGAATTTTAAATTCCTTCAACGTTTTTGGTAAATTATTCATCACTTCAGTTGGTAATTTATACCAATCCATGACACTCTTACTTACAAAAGTTTTCCCACTACCTTATACATGAAATCGATCGCCAGCTTGTTATCATTGTCATCCCTTCCATGTGCCATTCCTATTACTCCGAATTATAACCTTCCATGTCCCATCGGCAACAACACTCCCAGCACTCTCTTCAACCTCATCCTTTCTTCCAAAAACTTCCAATCCAGATACGTTTCCTACCACCTGCCAAACCAGCTTCGCCCGATTTAGTATCAAATGTTATACCAAGATATTTACACATCAAGCCTTCATTAGGCAAATCTGACCCCGCCATATATACAAACATTTAGTTTTTTATTTATGTATCTAACAAAGTTAGTCTTCATGACATTTAACTTCATTCCATGTTGGCCTACCCAGTTAGATATTCTATGCAGGTCACCCTGCAGCTCTTTTCTTGATTTGATCCTACTATATACCATTATGTCATCTGCAAATAATTTAAATTCTGACACTAAACCATCAACACAATCATTCATTAGAATGATGAACAGCAATGGTCCCAATACACTACCGTGTGACACTCCAATATTCACATCCACTTCATTTGATACTGCATTTCCTATTCGAACCCTTTGCTCCCTCCATTTTAAGAATTCCTCTAGCCAGCAAGTGACATTTTCGTTCACTCCAATAGCTTTCAACTTATTTAAAACCATTTTATGGCTCACTCTGTCACGTGCCTTAGAAAGATCTAGTGTTACACTATTAACTTGAGTCCCTTTGTCCAAATCATCTGAAATATCGTGCATATAGCTCACCATTTAAGATTCACATAAATATCCTTGCCTAAAGCCATGTTGTTGATTTGCTAACCAGTTTCTTTCCTCACATACATTTCCAATGTGGTTGCATATCAATCTCTCCATCAGTTTGTCTGTCACTAATGTCAAAATTAATCGGCCTATAATATTCAACCATATTTGTTACTCTTTCTTTATAAACCGGTACTACTATCACACTTTTCCAGTCCTCTGGTAAATTGCAAGACTCCAGAATCATTTTAAATAAAATTTCAAGGTAAGGTACAACATCGTATCCCACAATCTTTAACACATCTATATTAATATTATCTGAGCCCCTTTCAGATTTTCAGCTTTTTGAGTCCCATCATAATTTCCTAAGGATCTATTGCAAATTTTGTAGCTTCCCCATTTTTTACTTTAATAGAGACTCTCTTCTGATTTATTCCCTCTCATCACAGGATGATAGTCCCTAGTGGTCTCATTACATCAGTCATATCTCAGTGACTTAAACTCCATTCTTATCTACTATTGTATGAATACCTATCCTAGCCCTAAGTTTTCTAACATAGCTATAGAAATTTTTAGATGCATCGTTCAGTGGTTTCTCCCCCCCCCCCAAAAAAATAACATTCTTGATAATCCTATTTTTAGCTTATCTCTTTGCTGTTATTAATTGCTTGTTTAGTTATTTTAAGTATACTCAATTGCTTTTTTGTCACTTAACTCTGTTGCGTTCCCATCTCACTAATCTCTTTAACCTATTCATCTCCCCATTGTAGTATGCAGGTTCTGTTTTTCTCTTTATTTACTATTTTGGAATAAATATTACCTCAGGTCGTTTTATTATCTCCATAAACTCTTCCCTCTTCGCCTCCTATTTACTTCTGCCATACTTCCATTTCCTAAACCTTTTCCTGAAATATAAAATTTGTGCCTTTTTATAATTGTTCCTATTACTTCCTTCAATTTTGGAAACTGATTTACTGAATCTCCTAATATCCATCAGCACTGCATTGTAATCACTTATTCCTTCAATTTCTTAACACTTCACAAGGTTTTAATCGGGCTTTATTAGAAAGATACCCAACATGTTTATTTCCCCCGTGTTCTGCTCTACCACTTGTGAAAAACCTCCTTCCCTTCCTAAGTCATATGCAAAGCTCTGTTCCCTTATGTTATTTATTATTCCCCAACCAGCCGACGCCTATTAAATTTAAATCCCTACTAATATTAACCATCTCTCACATCTGAAACGTTAATATGAATTTCGTTTCTCTCCAAGAACATCATCTTCATCATTTATTCTTTCGCTCCGATAAGCAGGCAACACCCTAACTGTTTCTTTTTTATCACCCCAGAAATTTACCCCTAGTAACTCATGATCATGATCTATCAACACTAGAGATCTGTTGTAATCTTTGGTAACTAATATGAATACCCTTCCACCAAATGCTCCTTTATCTCTGCGGTATACTCTGTAACCAAAAGGGAAAACCTATTTTCCTAGTACTCCTTCTTTTAACCAAGACTCTTTCCCTTTAATTACTTGTGATTCATGTATCTCTATTAAGTTGGCAAATTCTTTTACTTTGTTCATTACACTTCTACAGTTCACCAATAACATTATTATTGTTGGCTTCGTGATTTTGTCAGCATAAACCTTTATCTTTCCATTTGTACCCCGTCTGATATTTTTTCAACATCTTTATTTATTTGTTAGCATTAGTTATTTTTCCCATTGTACATCTACTATTAGTATCTATTTGATCACTTATTTTTAACAACTCACTAGCAGCCTCATATCTAAGAAAAGACACAGTCCTTACCCCGTCATTACTGGAAGTTGGTTCCCTTACAGCTTTCGCTATCAACTCAGAAAATATCCCCTCTCCCCTTCTATATAGGTGTAGGCAATGCCTGGTGAAACCCCACCTACTTATGGTGCCAACAGGTATAACACCAAAAATAGAACCAATACATTTTCCATGTAGCACCTCCGTTTCCAAGCTTACTCTCCTACCAGCGTGGTTAAGCTGTGACCGATCATGACGACATAAAGGCTGCATGAGTGCCTGGTATGCCGTGCCTCTTTCACCACCTTCCTCAGGTCACTCTCTATACTATATGTTGTGTTTCTCTTAATACAACGGCGCGCATCTCCCACTATCACTACGCCATTGTCCTTAGTAAAAATCCCCAAAACGTGATCCTATATACTGCCCTAACTTTACACTAGTTTCGAAAAAGCTAGTGATCTGGTAGCCTGTGCCTAATTGATCCTGCAGAAGAGGGCCTACACCTCTTCAGTGACTACTACTTGGCAGCAGAACCTTTTTCTTCCTATTTTTTCCTTCCACGACTATTCCGAAAGGCCTGATGAACCTTACCTACTCCTACATGTACATAGGTTCTTTTACAATCCCCGAACTATCTTCACCCTTCTCCTGTCTTCCAATGACTTCCAATCCAACTCCCTAATCGTATCAAATACTGACTGGGTCCTGCGATTATTTCCACAAACATATCTAGCTGCTATTCTTTGCTGGATCTCCAACTCCTTATTTAATACTAAAACAATTGCAGAATTGTATTTTAATATTGTTTTAAGTACGCCTACAACAATTAATGTATTTTTCTTCTTAACAAGAATAAATTGTTGAATGCGCACTGTTAAATTCATTAAATTTAAAAGGACGCTGACCTCAGCTTACGATTGGCTGTTAAACTCAACATTTGTCTATATTGCAGATAAGAGATGTTGCTAAAAAATTCACGGAAGAACATGTCAAATGCTCCACAGATAATATCAATTATGGTTGATTCTAGTTTTGTATCTGAATTTCTTCTCTTGTTGTGACTTTAAAAAATAATAATAATAATAATAAAAACATATTTAAGCTACTGTCACAGTTTCAAGTTGCCGTGCATTCCATCTCTGTACCTATTGTATAAGGTGTAACAGAAACCACTGAACCTTCTAACATATATTCATACGAACAAAGTAAATTTCACCAGTCATCATACTCTATACATGGGAAGTCCTTATTAAGTGTCATCATCTTGATTTTTTTTTTCAGCTGAGAAATATTGTTTAATTTACAATCGTATATGTTTACCTCATACAGTTAGTACAGTATTATAAATTTAAAGAACCAATGTGTTTGAACACAGAATAACGTATTCACTAATAAATTTCTAAATCCGTATAACTTCAGAAGATACGATACCGTTTCAATTAGGCTACAAAATATTTTATAATTCACACATTTAGTTACCGTATCGCGTCTGCTTACTTAACAGAAGGAAAAAATTCAGTAGTTGCGATGGTTGAATTTTATTTGAGGGTTCCGATTACACACTTCACCATAACAGCTCTTTTACAATTAATTAGCATTGCCTTTGAGTACGTACAAATTACATGTGTAGTTGGACCCAAAATATGTTTACACGTAATGAAATGTTTAGTAATAGCACTCGGACGTTAATTAATATCAAAATTCTCACAACTACTTCATTTACTGCGGTTGTGGCGTAGCATTCCGAATATATTTTATCCAATGTTAACAGCCACTATAGACCTATTCATTATCTACATTAAAAACTAAAATTCCATACTTAATCACCAACCGTATAACATTCATGCCTATTACTTAATAGCAAAAATATCACAAGATTAATTTACTTACAATTGTTTCTGCATGCAGCTGCGTTTTGTAGAAATAACTAAACAAACAAGTTATCTCACTTTTAAGGAATTTCAGTCGTGAAAACGTCATATCTACAGACATTACTGAATTAGAAAAATTTATTAATAGCATTTAATAAGCTGATAACATAAAACGATGAAGGAACCTGATTACGTAATTGCTGTTGCGTGCCTTAATTAAGCGGATTTTCTACTATTAAACGGCGCCATTGCCTTTAATTTTTTGATACAGTGTCGAAGTAACAGATTGCTTGTTAGATTCAAACCTACTCCGTTTCTAGAATCTTTATCTGTCTAGAAAAACTTTTCTTCAAGAGCAACATTAAATAGAAATAATTTATAAAATATTAATCGATCATCTATTATTTACTTTAATTGGCCAATCCGTCTGCCAACTCCGGGGTAGTTACCACGATAACTACTTGAGCCGTGCTCGGCTCGCATTGTTTATTTTCCCCGCCCTCGATTGTCTTCTGATGCTGGTTCCTGCAGAGCCCGCGTGCTAGTTTCGCCCGTGAGAGCGAGCTGTGGCCCTGGTGGTGCCCTCTACCGGCTGATGTAGTTGATTTACGGGGACACGAAACCGCGAAGTCAGTCGGTCGGCAGCAGAGGATTGGTTCGTTGGGCCTAATATTTTCCCTAATTGTCTGCTGGTATAGGCGAGGACTTGTTATTTGACTCGGTGGCCTGGAAGTACCGCATGATGTGGATTTGTGACCCGACCGAGATCGTTCCTCGCTCGCATTAATCGAGGGAATTCCTCCGCTGCACTCTATGTTCGCGAGCGGTTTTCCGCCGATTGGGGAGTACGGCAGCGGGCGGGGCTGGCGGTGGCTTCGAGGTGATAAATTGCCATTTTCTAGCACTGTCGGGTATTTGAGGTAGTATACCTGATGATCCCAACTACAAAGTGCGTCGCTTACTGCATTCTTGTTAATTGTGCTTAATAATTTTGTTACGAGAATGGACAAAATTCCCCGATATGTGGTGCTAATCGTTTCCGCTACCTTATCAGTGTGTGGGTGGTAACGACTTATGCGCCGGCGTGTACACACTATAGTGTGTCGGAACCTTTTGGTAAGAACTTGATTCTTAAGGTTAAACTGAAGGACGCTAAGGTAAACTGATTCCTGTTTGTTTAAAATAATTGTTGTATTTTGCCTCCTGTGCACAAATTTGTGTTTGGTACAAGCTGTAAATTTGTTATATGATGGTAAATTGTATTACGTTTCCAAGCACGTAAGGATTTTCTGTTTGCATGTTTAATACAAGTGGAGATATTGTGATTAGTGATATTCTCATGGCTTAATTAGGTTGTCATCGCATTAACATATATTTGTATTGGTACAGGATTTATTAAGATCAGAATCTGCAAGATCGAAGCTTTCTTATGTATTATATTGTATTACATTATTTGTGATATTCTGTATAAGTTTAATCGTTGACCATGATTCTTGTAATAAAATGTTTAAACAAGGTTTACACTTTGTAACCATGCTCCCACATGCTTCCCACTGAGTCCTTAGTTGCAACCATACATACCACTACTAAAGTGAGGCGACGCGAGCCGATGAATCTATAAGACGTATAATATCTAATCAAAAATATCCAGAGACCCCTATTGTAATATCCCCCACGGCTGTAAAGATTTCAATTATTAGACCAATATTTTATTATGAATTACTAACTTATATATTTTAAGGTACTCCCAGAAATGAAGGATAATTCACATATCATTTAAGTTATTGCGTATGCAAACTATTAAAAAGAATGCTGTACTTAATTTAGTAACGTTCACATCCAACATAAAAATGAATGAAAAATGAATTAAATATGGTCCGATGCCAGGCTAGCAAATTAATAGTTGTTTTGACAAGGCTTTACAATGAGCATGAAACTTACGTTAAACTCAAACTGCTTACCAGTTGTAATTATGTGGACATGTCCATCACTTGTATGTTCTGGAAAATTTGAAGATTTCTAAAAGCGACGGTTGTACCTGTTGCTGGCGCTATAAGAGGATGACCAAATCTGCCTAGGTGATCCCATTGAACTGTTCCACTCCACGTCCCCGGCCCAGTACACCAGGAGCATGAGGGCCACTCAAGCTAGAACTATATTACAAAGAGCCTGTAACAACAAAGAAGGCTGGGCCAAAAGATGGCGTCTGGCATTTAATGCTGGAAAGAGCCAAGTGGTCTTCATCACAAGAAGGAATGTCCCTCAACTACCGCCAATCACTCTTTTCAACGAGGCCATTCAGTGGGCACAAACTGCTATATACCTAAACTGCTATATACCTAGGAGTCACCATCGACAGAAGATTGACATGAAAACAGCATATTAATAAGATGAGAGCAAAAGCGGAGAGCAGGATGAAATCACTATATTCTATATTAAACCCTTCGTCAACGCTTAAGTCAGACCAGGCCACCAGGCTGTACACTTTACGACCAGTCCTAGACTATGAAGCAGTGGTTTGGGGTAATGCAGCCTCCAACCACTTAGATCGAATCCAGAGGATTCATAATAGAGCGATTCGTTTCACATACAAGCTCCCAAGGGATACACCGTCTGCCGTCCTCCATGCAATCAGTGATCTCCAACAACTAAGATTGAGATTTACCAAAATGGCCACGCAATTCTACAAAAATTGCTCCCAATCAGCCAACCCGCTGATTGAGCAACTTGGCAACACTGCCTGAGTTAAAGATAACATCAGGTGGCCCAACCACATAGCACTATAATGAAAAATGACCGGAAATGACAATCCAGGAGGCCACACCGATTATGACAACCTGCTCGAAATGGAAGGAGATACAGCACCGCTGTAAGAACTTCCCAACACTCCGGGAAAGATGGATCCCGGTAGAAAATGTCAGCTGTGTTCTCTCCGCGTTAAATATGGGAAAACAGCTATTTTCCAATAATACGTTATTCAGTTATTGGTTATTTTTTCTAACAGCTTCTTTTAACCGCTGCAAATAGCATACAATTTTTTTTTTCGATGTAATATCTGTGGACACGTCATTAAACCCTCTGCTCAGAAAAGTTCTTCTCTTCTTGAAAATAGCCGAAAATTATGTCAAATAACCGGATGCCACCAAAATAGCGACCACGCCCCCAAAAAGTAGCGAAATAGCCGTGACGTCAAGAAAAACTGCTTATTAGCGAGGAATAGCGATACGTCATCAAAGGCGGCTTCTTAACAGTAGTTGCTTCCAAAATAATAGTTAGAGTATATACGCCTTCGACTTGGTGTTTATATTTTTGTTTAATAAGTGGCAGTGGTACCTTTGGAAATTATCTAAATTAAATACTTAGACCACCTTCACCAGCAGCGGTTTGTGTATAACTAGATAAAACATGAAGAAATGAAGTATAAGTGAGTTAGAGACGTACAATGCATAAAAATAATCCAAAGTGGGTAGTGTTTATTACATGTAAATATACATTTCTGTTTGAAACTATTTAACTTGTGGTAACAGTGAAACAATTATGGCATTGTTATCTATTCGTAAAGAACTTGTGAATGACCGTAAATTAAAGATTGGTGTGTGATGAAGTTCTATGTTACAGAATAAACATTTATCTTGATGTGGAAGAAAATGTAATGTTGTTTCACGCAAAATGAGTGTTTCTGACATATTTCACCATCAGCAACGCTTGTATCCTTGCCCAGTTATCTTTATAACTTCTCCTTTCTACTTTATTTCAGTTAATCCTGATATACTTAATTCACTCTCCTGCAGTGCTGTTATCATTTCCTATTCCTTTCGCTTCAGTGACTAAATGTTAATAATGATAGATACATCAAGCTACAGATTTATCTATATAGATAAATGAGGTACGCGAAGATAATACAAACAATCCTTAAATTTTATGGCTAATGAGAATCAAAACTGATATTTCCTAGGGAATCCTCCGGTATACACGCCCTAACAATTATTTGCAATCTTTTTTTCGTGTTTATTATGTCAGTAATTACGCTATCCCTTTTTTTTGGGTTCTCTCTGTTCGCCGTAACTGTTTTCCAACGCAGCAGGACCACAGAAATCAAATTATCCAGATACAGCAGATATTCAGAAACCAAATAAAGTAACCCCACTGTGAATCAAAGGCAGCTGACTCCATCAGGGTAAACCGTTTGGCTGCGGTTTGCCGCGTATGTCGGGTGCTTCTGCCTGTGTGCGGAGTCAATGCAGCCGACCAGTCTGCTGCCCTGTACATATTTGGCGAAGTGGCTAAAGGATTGCTGAAGGTAAACGAGATACTAACAGTAAAGAAAGGCAGCAAATATGTATTATCGCTTCATGGGTAACAAGTTTTTCGTTCCGGTTAAATTTAACGTAGAGAGATGTAAGAGAATTGATCAGTGTAGCTGTTTTAACAGCTTAATATAAGCTTCCCCAACTGAAAAGTCCCTTTTTCATATTAAACTTGGCGTATCTGCATTTCCCCCTCCTTCATACCGATGGCATGCTCTGTGTATCTATTGTATTAAAACTACATAGCACAATAATAAATTGTTATAATTAACGTCTGATTGATCATAGAATTTACCTGTGGCATTAGAATTCTATGCAGCACGGACACTACAGAAATCAGCAGAAACTTCTGAGTCACGATTTTTTTGTATATATATAAAAGGTTTATATTTACTTATGACTCGTTATATCAGAAGATACTAGTAGTTTCTTTAAAGGCTTTACACTTGGTCGATGTCGATGCCATTAGAGGCTGGCAAGGAACTGGAAGAAACTCGATCAAGGCCTTTTGAAGTAACCATCTCGGCATTCGCCTGGAGTGATTTTGGGATACAATGGAAAACTAAATCTGAATGGCAGGACGGGGATTCGAACGCTCGACCCTGAACGTTACCGCTCACACACTACGCTCGGTGATCTGCTTGGGGTTCGGTCACCTGATGGTAGAGTTTTGATTGCTACATTGCACTCACGAATTGAGTCTTGGACTATTGTACCTCCCCAGTTAAGCGAGGTGATGGTTCAACACGAACGGCCACAGTGGTAGGTCTTGCACCAGTAGTAACTCGCTCATAGAGTGTCTTATCTATATTTATTAAACGAAAAATCGTATAAATTTGTGATAGGAAAACTACTGTGCAGATTTCGATTGAGTTTTCATAGTTTTAAAGCTTAAAATGTCAATTGATTTGTTTGCAGTGTCTTATGTTTCAACGTTACGTGACGCCGGAGCATTCTGAACGTATGTTGATAAATACCAAAGATGGAACGACTAGATGTTACATATTCCGCACTAAACACACAACTTCAAAGTCTCTGGCCGTAACCTTTAATGAAAGCAATAAAAGCGGTTTAAAATAATAACTATTTCACACACTAAAAAAAAATTGAATTATTTTTCAGTTTTAAACTCCATAGATGGCAGTATTGAATGCGAGAAACTAATAACGAAAAAACAACAGAGATTTTTTTGATCACAATCTCTGTCAGCAATACTACAAAGTCTCTGACTATCATTCTGTCGACAGTAAAATGGCGCCGCAGTTTGTAATTCCCTGAAGCAAATCGAAAGTAACGATTTTTTTTTCTCATGTAGAAAATCCTCTTGGGATTTCAGTCGTGTCTAGAATTCCGAGAGGTTTTTCTGGAGTGTTGCCGCCGCGAAAATGTACATAGTTATTAATTTTTTTATATATATATATATCGCTTAGTTCAGAGTATTTGATATACAATTCCGAATATCTGATATTCAACTGTACATGTAAGGACTATATTCTAATTATGAGTTCTAGTGCCAGATAAAGTAACGAGAAAATTTTGAGCCCCTGCGGCAGATGACTCAGCATGACGAGACATATCTAATGTTTGATACTGTGAAACTTCAGTCAAAATCTATTCAGCAGTTTTCAGGTAATGCTAGATTATTCGTAAAGTAAATGAGTTGTAACGTCTTAAGACATATGGTAAATTTTAACTTTGACCCCAAGCTTTGAAATTCTGAAAATCAATTGAAAATATGTATTTTACGCACAATGCCCTAATAAACAAACACATTCCAGATACATTTTTATGTATTTGGTGTGCATTAATGCGCATATGGTCTATGTTTAGATTTTCGAGCAGCAAGATTAGCATATGTAATTAGGTTGAAATGTAACCTGGACTAAAATTAAAACTGACATTTCGTATCAAAGCATCCAAACCACCCCATTTGAAGACTTGTGCTGCTAAATCACCGTTTAGTTCAGTACCGGAAATGGTCGGTATGAAATTAATGATGCTTGATGCGCATAAATCTTTTCGGACGAATAAAAATATTGTACGGGTAAATCAACTTCAACCCCCTCGTTTTTGGTAGGATGCGTTTGAATCTCGGATTGATTTAATTCCGGAAACAGATGGCGCGAATTGTATTAAAGTTGGTATACGTTTCTCATTTCGTGAATAAAAATAGGGTATGGGTAAATCAACACCAACTAGACCGTGCAGCGCCGGGAACTCTGCTAGTGTAATAATAAAAATAATCAATGCTGCTTTTGGTAACGAGTAATGTAGCACAGGTTACAAACATTCTTGTCTTTAGATGCAAATCTCCTTAATTTTCTTCACGCCGACTGTTATGGTACACGCTACTCTCTTACTGAAATCTAGCCCCTACGGCTTACTGAGCGCAAAGTCTTTAAGTACGAACTGTCTCCAGGACAAACTGTAACTTCATTTCTCCTGTACTGCATACGTCACCCGAACCTAAAAATAAAAATACACATAGAAATTTTATTGTTTATTTATAAATACCTGGGTGACCGATCTCCGTTCGGCATCTTTCAATTTCTGTTAAATTTTGCGTGAAGTATGATTAAAGTTAAAAAAAAATTTGAAGGTTTTTTAGGGCATTTGAAGTGCTCAGTTACTTGCCCTATTTATTTAAAAGTACTTAGATGTTAAACTGTGTTGTGTATTTTGCAGTACTTGTTTAGCAGTGAGTTAATGCTAAACTTGAAGAGTTTAGGCGTGATCTTATAACTGATAGTACTCTTTCAGTGAAAGTAACAAGAAATAAATCAAGATAGAGTATACCTTATAATTCAGATAAAGAAAGTAAAATGTTGTAGACATCGATGATTAATTCCAACCGGAGAGATAGACTTAAAGGCCTTTAATATCTAAAATATGGCAAGAAATGTTACTCATCCTGAGAGGAAGTTACTAAAGAAGATATATAAAGGTAAAAGTAATATAATTTTGAACTGGGTGAGACGCGTAGTGTTGTAGCTTCTGAATAATACGATGTCACTCATATGCTGAAATCACAATAAACATTTTGACTGCAAGAAGCAACTTACCTACTAATTTGAGGACTCTTTTATTTTAATTCCTCACCTTTTTTATATCAATCAAAATCCGACCAGAAATTGTTCCTTAAAATAAACTATTTTAATATAGTGTTCTCTTGTGACTAGCTTACTGAGTAAGGTGCTGCAATACAGGTTGTACGTTTTCACAATGAATGAAGTCATCAGTGTTTGAGTCAATTGCATTAGCGAAAACTTACACACTTAAAAAAAAAAGTAACATCAAAATAAAAAATACCATATTTTAGCGGTGAGGTCATAGGCCATAGATTAATTAAAATCCTATCAAAATACGAGCAATAGTTCTTGCGTGAATCTTGTTCAATGAAAAACTGACAATAATTTTATTTTTTTTAATTTATCTTCTTTTTTTTTTGACATCACATTATGAAATGTACCCTATTTTACTAGCGAGATCTTACGAAACCCCGTCAAAATTTCTAAGAATTATTTGAGCCGTAAGTCAATGAACACCATGCAAAAATCTGTTCAGAAAAATTTTTGCTCGTGAAATGCCAGCGCAATACGCTGCATAACTCTCTCATGTCGTTTGTAGCAGAAAATATAAAAGTTGACATACATAGTTATAATACTGGGGGAAAATATAACATCCACAAATATTGTACAGAAAGAGCCATTTATTCAACCTGAAAACTGTGAATCGAGACTAAAAGATTTTGCTTCAGAACATATTTTATCTTTGTTTTTTTTTTTTTCTTGGATTATGAATACTAAAAATGGCAGAGAAAGTATTTGCTCTGAATTAATGAAAAGAAGATGTCATAGTTATCCAAGATCAGTGATGTGTTGTGTGGTGCTTTTTTTACACCTAATAATAATATTTATAAAATAGTATTGTTCTGGCTCAATAGCACTCATATGTATGGGGACTGTTTGGTTTCATATTAGAAAAGTTATCTTTATAAAACAAAAACGTAAGTTTGTAATTTAGAAATACGTTTGAGCCAAAATTCATTAATTTTTTAATAGTTTTTCATAATTTTTAAAACAATAATATAAAAAATTGGTAATTAGATGACCAGGGGAATTGCAACCGGAGCGTTAGCTCTATTGCAATTAAAATTAATAATAATTAAAGAAAACGAGAAGTGATACATTTTTTCAGATGATAAGAATGGAAAAATGAAAGATAAATATATTTTTATTGTTAATCAAGATCGAAAACAAAATTATCGCTAATTTACTATGTCCACTTTCGTTATTACTACAGCAGTAATTACAAGGAAGTATTATCGTAAAATATTAAAACTCTTTGTCTATTTCTTTGGTGGTATCTTTCATATTATTGTCTCTGATATCTTTGGTAGCTAGTAAATTGAAACAGTTGCGGGGAGACCAAAAGCTTTTTGATTTCAGTCCTTTGTGTTTTTGCTGGGACTTTTTTATTTTTTTTAAAAAAGTATTTTGTACCTATATACGTTTCTGAACAAAAACCTCTGAAGCTTGCTATAGTCGCTGAAACATTCTTAATATGGAAACATTAAGAAGGTCTAGTGCCATTTTAAAAATAAAATCAAAGGCGGCTTGGAGAGTAATCAGTACGTATAACGAAACAAACAGTTTCATACACATTTTAATTATTCCTTTAATTTATATGACACTAACAATAACTGCTTTTATTCTGAGTATGCAACTAAGAACTGTAAGAAAATTTGGTAAAAATTGTATGACTATGTAACCAATAAGTTTCAATTTCAGATCACGATACGTTAGTGTATTTTTACGCCTGCTATAAAAATAAGTTGATGAAATTTTAGATTGCGAATCAGAGAATGTATTGATTCATGCATTGTAGAAGATTTGTGGGAACTGCACCACTTTATCGACCTACTAGAAACTGGCACTAACCTGTCAGCAATATCAGTGGCGGTTATTCATAGGTTTAATAGAAACGGTGGAGCAAGTGGTATGATGCTTCCAACATTATAACGAAGACGAAGCAGTTAATCCACATTTCAATAAGTTAGTGCCAGTTTCGGACAGGTGGAGAAAGTGATACGGTGCCCCATTCAATTTTAATTTACATTGCTTTCATGAGCCTTATGTTACCAACGTCCTTAGTAGTAGACTAATTTGTTATGTATCAGGATGTGAGACTGCAATGATTATAATGCATTCAGGACTCGAATCAAAACAGACATTTTGTAATTCAGCACAAGGAAGGAGGATTTTAATATTTATTTTTAATTTAATTTAATTATAGCTCTACCATGGCAGCTCTATCGCAACAGTGGCACTGCAATTTGATAATAATTTTTTATGTAACTGGACGAGACGAATCGAAAGAGAAAAATAAAATGTTTTGATATCTAGCTTAGTTTCAGAGATATGGTCTGTCAAAAATTTGTTCCATGTGCTTTTGATGATATTTTTCTTCTGGTCCAGCCGCATTTTAGCCCAACCACAACCGTTAGGAAGAGTACTAAACACCCATTGTGCAGGTCGAGTGAGTAGTTCCTTATTGAATTGGCGATTTTTTTTGGTCCAGGGAACATATCAGCCAAACAACCTCAATTTTGAAATAGTGCATCTCAAGAACTAAGAAAGATATCGTATATGTTATTCTTCACTTTTGATTCGTATAATCGACTTACATAAGAATCCATCATCAAATTGGAGCGCCACATTTATCGTAGAATCCCCATTGACCGGTTGACGAGGCTTGTGACTCAACCACAGCACAGGCCATGATTTAAATTAATCGCAATGGAATTTATGTAGCGGTGGCAATTACCATACTATTTTACTTCCCTATTTCATGTTTTTATAATCTTAAGCTCTTCAAGTGTAATTTCACCACCCCCTAACTTCGCCGTTACTGAACTTCAATTCTAAATTTTTTGAGTGTTTTTGCATCAACTTCCTAGCAGAGTATTTAGTAGTTTCCTTCGGTAGGCATCTTTTGTATCCACACATAACAAAATAGGAATTTAATTGTCTAGCTAGGAAATGTATAAACTAGTATGATTTCTTTTTTTCGTATCGGCCTCTTGACCACATTTTTTATTCCGTTTTCCGACTTTGGTTTTACTTTTTTGCAGTGTTCCCTCATTTATTCTCAGTGATCTTACTTCCTTGTTTCTGTCCACGTCTGCTGTAAACTTTTGCTTTTTTTGGAAACCCTGATTTTGTGTTTCATGTAATTCCCCCCCCCCCCCCCCTTCCGTGCCCAGTGAACTACGCTGCCTTGGTTATTGTCCAGAAAGGAGGCAGAGAAAATATCCGGTTAGTCATGTCCAATGACAATGAACGGCATCATTCTGTGGTAGCTAACGGTCTGAAATTTGATACTCGCATTCCTTGGGCGGTAATATTTGAGTAATAGTACATAAAGTAAGCCTTCGAGTTTGTAGAAATGAAGTAAAGTCACTTTAAATGTGGGTAGATGCATACATGTTATTACACAAGAAATGCACGTTATTACCTGTTGATAATTATTCCACGTATTTCTTACTCTTAATTAATAGACCCAGGCTGCATTTCAACTTAACCACAACTGCTAGTAACAAATATTAAACTAGCTTAAATACTCTGTATCGATATTTTTCATATTGTAAGATTGGCTGTCATGCGATATATTTTATCACGAAATCCAATATGTCTGCTACACACAGAGAAATTGCAAATGTTATTGATTTTCCACTTTTAAGTACCTGCAATATGCATATGGAAAGCAGTTTTGGGGATTATATCATTACCGTGGAGCCACAATATGATGATTGATTCTTATAGAACTCGACGAGACAAATTGAAAGTAAAGAATAAAGTTTTTTGATATCTCGCTTAGTTCTCGAGATATCGTATCTCAAAATTGACGTAATTAGGTTGAAATACGACCTGGACCAGAAGAAAAATTTCGGGATAGCCAAATTTGATGATGAATTGATATGTAACTCGACAAGACAAATGGAAAATGAAGAATAAAGTTTATTTATATCTCAGTTAGTTCTCGAGATATTGTAACTCAAAAGTGAGGAGGTTAGGGTGAGATCCGACTTGGACCAGAAAATTTGTTTTCACCAAAACTACCGTATCAACATGGTGGAAATGCACTATAGGTGTTTTATTTTCTTCCTAGTGATTGTTGCTAGGTTGAAATACGGCCTGGATCAGAAGAAAAAATGTCAAAAGCAGAAGGAACTATACCTATGACTGATTTTTGACATGCTATATCTCGGAAACCAAGCGAGATAACAAAGAAATTTATTATTTATTTTCGATTTGTTTCGTCGAGTTATACAAGAATTCATCATCAGATTTTGGCGCCACGGTAATGATAGAACTGCCGCAGTTTTTATCAAATAATGAAGACTTGGAACACTTGGAGTAACCATAACTTGTATTTGTTACTTACTAAGTTGTTCGCATTCACCTACATTTCTAGTGATTTTAAATGATTTCTATTCACTTCGTTGTTTCATTACGCATTTTTTTCCAGATAATAACGCTTAAGGAACAAGAGTATCAAATTTCAGACCAATAAGACAATTCTGGTGGGTTCTGCCTAATTGACGTTTAGCCTAATTCTATCCACACGCAGTGGTTAGTACGTTAAGGACATATTTTGTCAGATTCACAGCTTTGTTTGTTTATAGTTAGCAAGTCTCTAATTTATGCGGTGGAGCAGCAATAATCCATCTGCGTAAATATGAACTTGGCATAAAGCGTTATCTTAATACTGTTAGACAACAGACCCTTTGACATTAACTTAACACAACCCGCTTAGTTACTTCATCAATTACTACAGTTACTACATCTTATTCATACTAAATTTTCTTCTGAAGACAGAATTTTCGTCTTCTTATACAATGCATCGCGGCCGCACACACCTAATTAAATCCTGAAAACTGCATAATATTACAAAAAGTTTATGAACTGTTGCTTTCCCCATATAGCCTTTAGCCTACGTCTAATATTGTAGTAATAGGTTTGTAAGGAAGGACTGGCTGACTAATGAAGCTGGTAATATGGAGCGTATAAAAGACATGTAAATTTAAATAAAATACTTAAACCCTCATGCCTCATTCAATATCAGTTATAATCATGATTTAGGCTGCGTAATTTTTTAAACATATTGAACTTCATTCATTCGCATAGATTATTAAGTCAGCAACTTTACGTTCATGAAATCAACGTAATTAAAAATAAATATCAAAATCCTCGTGCCTCACGCTTTACTATTGATTTTTTGTTATCTTTTGCTCAGGATGTAACCACAATCTTTGCTAATATTTCTGACTGAAATAAAAAAAAAATATTTTATTGCTGACGCGAGAATACATTCATTTATCACGATTTTACATTAAATCTACGACGTTTCTGATACCTCGCACATCTACTGCTTTGCCATTTCAACTGTCGCCCAAATCAACATATGCTGCATTGACATTTCTGTATCAAACCGCGATTAACTTGCCTATACGACAAACTAGTTTCCGTCAGCTAGTAATGAATAATTGAAGAAGGCGTACCTAAACATACTCTTTGACGGAGAGATTTGATTATTCAAAATGTCTACAGCAACATCTTGCCATTAAGGGGGTAGGTACACTTATCAGGTTTCAAAAAAATGATTTTTTTTTTATTATTCACAAAAACAGTTTATAGTTTTGGCTTCATTTTAGTGAAAAAATTATTTCAATATCTTCAACAGTGTGGAAATTATGTGTGCTTAAGCAATGCCCTGCACGATTGACAGCCATTTAAATCTTACTGCACTTGAAGGTGATCCAAATCTTTAACCTTAAGTATCTCAAAACAGCAATTCATCAAATGGTTTTAAAGATAACTTTTATCCATATGCATAGATCTTTTTGAAATTTGCAGGACAAGTTCTACATACTAAGTACTACAGTCTGAACCATTATTGTTTATGCAGCTTTTCCCAAATGGAAAATATGCCTTTATATTTAAGCAAAAATTTTAATTTCTTGACAAAAAAATTTATTAATAAAAAATATAGAGTTAAATATCTTATATTATAGGTTCAACTTGTTGCCTTGATATTAGTTTACAATATTAAAAGAACATTTCTGAAAAATTTCAAATACTATGCCTTTTATCTTTAAAACCCTTTACAACAATATATTTTTCACTGTCAATTTGGATGGTACATTATCCTAGTGTTAAACAATATTTTTATTTTAAAAATCAATTTTTATATCTAGCTATAACAGTTCTATGGAGCTATGAAATAGATTTAAATAGATTTGGAGAAAATGACATCTCAACTTTATCAAATATTTGTATGTGTTAGGTGTACCTACCCCCTTAAACAATTTTGCGTGTAAATAGCTAAGATCCATTGTTTCCTCTACATTATTACGAAAGGAAACAGTCATTTGCGACACAACCTCTTTTTACCTTCATTGGCAGCCATCACTACAGGTAACTAAATAGTTATATGAAAATCTGATGTTGCTAATTCATATAGAACGAAGCAGGTTCCTTTCGGATACAATTCCCTCTCTCGAGTGATAGCATTAGTAAATTATATATCAAAGAATAATAATAGGCATTTTTAGCGGAATATTCATCAGTGAGTCAAAAATTAAAATTTGTCATTAGAAATGTTACGTAAAGGTATCCAGAGTTGCTTTGAACATTTCAAGTTAGTGGTAATGCAGTATAACCCGAGGGTAAATAACGCCAAAGCGATTCATTATCACCGATGAAAGCTGCCTTTCACGTCACCAAAGATGCCACAGAACAAAGATATTGCACTTTGCTGTCAAAGATGTCATTAAATTGACTTACTATTTACAAATGCTTTTGAGACTAAATTGCACGCATAGAAAGCCACATATTTCAGTACCGTATTTCTCATTACGAGTTTTTAAAACAGTCACCGTTGGCAGAAGATTTAATAAATCTTACAACCAAGCAGGTTGCAAAAATCTTTCGTACTGGTTACTTCTTTGGGCCATCTCATTAATTACCAATATAAAATGGTAAATCTATGTTTCAAGTTCTATTTTAATAACGTTTCATTTTGCTAGCGAATATAAATTTAAAGTCCTTAAAGCTGGCTTTGTGTAGAGAAAATAGAATTGTACAGGAAGAACATTTCGTTTCTGTTAGATTGTACAATTTCATACTATAATATTCACAATACATCCGTCGGAATTTCGTTTAAACGAAACAACGGTGTACGTTAAAACGTGCAGTATTATTAGATCCACTATACTCTGCTGCTATGGAGTATATTACTCCTACATGAAGTCTCCTGGGAAACTATCAAGTAGGGTTGTTTCCCATTCCCTGTCCGAGGTAGTTTAAGTGTTGGTGTAACTGTTGTATCTGGATGATTATAATGTATGTGTAATGTGTTGTTTGTGTGGTGGATGCCAGTTGAAGCAAGGGGTAGGATGTGCATAGTGCCGGGCAGTTAGGCCTACTCTTCCAAAAGTAACTTCGGCACCTTTAAGTTCCCATCAGAGACGAATAACAATCAACATCCTAAATTTCATTCATTCCAAGGAGATATTTGGGTTTATGATCTCGATCTCAAGGCATCCTAAAGTCGTTTTAAAAAGTTTTAACACAGTGATTTTGAGATATATATCACTATCTCTCATTCCATGTTGACAAGGTGAAAATTTAAAAAAATTCTCACCAGGCGTTGAACCTGCTAACTCGATCACAGGTGTCAGATGCCATCAGTTTATTTCAACGGTTTGAGTCAATATTCCATGCGAGAAACTTTCTATTCATACCTTACACACATTGCACACCTGCCTTTGTGCAGTTTTGTTCACCACTTGTTGTTCTTCTTTACCCATTGGTACGGTTCTTAGATGAAAAATATTGTGTATTTAAATAGGCCTAAGGAATGAAACCTTGAATGGTTAATTAATAATTCATCTAAGGTCTTGGATGATTCATTTAAAGAGGTTATAGCCAAATACCTTCCTGTTCCTTATTGGTCAGCCACGGTAATTCGGTCGGCAAAAACACTGCACTCGTGGATTTGCTTGTCCTGTATCGATCCCCAACAAATCCGACGTTTTTAATTCAAAGCTGAAAGTATGGAGCGCACATAAATTCATTTTTACTGAGTATCAAATCCTAGTAGGGGAATTCAGAGCTCTGCGATTTGTGTACTGTTTTACCGGAGTAAGTTTTACTACTATAAATCTTTTTAATTCGGTATACGTTTGACTGTTATTTACATTAAATAGGTGTCAGATGGTTTGACGGTTTGGATGCTGAGATTTTTGATGATATACTCGATCCAGTAAAGACGAGGAAATCATTATATTATTATTATTACTTCTTTTTTATGAAAAATTTCAGCAAATTAACCTCCATTTCTGATTTTCTTCCAATTCCGTTTTCAGCAAAACGAAAGAAAAATGGAGCCCTCATTTGCCTCTGTTCTGTCTGTTCGTCTGTCACAGAACTCTGGCTTGTAAAGTAAACAGTTTACTCTTATTTGGGGGCGTTCATTATTGACGTGACGTATTTTCCGCAATTCCGGACCCCCCCTCCCCTCAGGTGAGATCTGGCGGGACCTCCCCCCCCCCTCCCCCTAAAATGACGTGAGATTTTGATGAGACCCACCCTGATAATCGACCTTGCACCTTTTTGAGACCTCTTCTTTTAGCTCTCCCGCTTCTCGAAGGCGGTTATACCCCGTGTAAAGTCGGTTTCTAGACCTAATACCCCCCCTAAATTTGACATCTGAGCCGTTTGTAGACCTTTTTGTTTGTAGCTCTACTGTCCAAGAATTTCAAAACATCACGTGAGATTTCCGTCGCCCCCCTCCTCCCCCTTGGTGAGATTTGGTGAGATTTCACCGGACCCCCTACCCCGCTACCCCCCCCCCCCTATTTCACCTCACGTAATTAATGAACGCCCCACTACCTGTCGCATCCACCCAAAATAGAATATTTAACATCTTATAAAATTATGTTCTGGGGGTTCAATACAAGTAATGTGAGTTGAAGAAGAAATTTTTTACTGTCTCAGGAAGCTTTATAGCTTGACGGTAATGGAAAATGTTTTTTTTTTAAAATGTTTTATTATTTTTTTCACCGAAAAATAAACACTCGAAAAATAAACACACGAGTGGCTATAAAGGTTGTCAATTTTCTGTTATAGACCATTCTTGTTACTAGGCCTCTTTCAAAAACGCTATTACCTACAAATTTTAAATTTGCTCCTAATATACTCTGCCATACTCTAAGCTTAAATCAGAAGCACTAAAAATAATCTTGCAAATAAAACAAAGAAATATTGTTATTTTGCCGCTAGGTTGCGATGTTAACATTGTTGTAATGAAAGTGTGCAATATACAAGTACCTTGGAGGTTGGAAAAAAGATACTTGTAGTAATTCATTGGAATTGAATGGTTACATTAACAGCGCAAGCAGCAACGTGGTACGATCGTGCAGCTTTGAATGCTGTCGGCTACCTGTTACGGTAAAATTATGTAAATAATTGATAACTGTGCCATGCGATACCCGTCTGATCTATAACATCCATATCTCTGAAACTAATAATGTAAGGAAACATACTTCACTCACATTTGTCAAAATTTGTGTGAATTCGTTCTTTCTCTATTGTATTGTAAGCATGTGACAAAATATTCATTGAAAATCACCCATGACCAAGGTTGTACTCCGGCTGATGACACTAGTAACTAGACTAGCAGACTGTCGCTGTGAACCTTTCAATTTTTAACGATGTTGTTACTAATCACAAGTGACGAAAAATAAAATGGAATTATAAGTTTGAATTCCATCAGTAAACTCTTAATTGAGTCTAATTTCGACGGCAGATTTTATGTCTACGGCGTCTCACTAGTTAACTAATACTAGTTTCGTTTTTCTACTTTTCGATTAAAAATTCGAGTAAAAGTAAAGATAGATTCGACTTTTCAATATTTCACCTCCATGGTATGAATTTACATATTTTTCTTTCTGTCTTCCACACTCGCTATCATTTTCTGTAATGTCTTCACGCGGTTGCATATAAGAGGAGATTGGTAGCGCTTGGATGCGAACATGTGACCTGGTGCGGCAGCAACACCTTTTGAACGCTTCAGACTTCTGCGGAGTGATCGTCCACTACGATTGTGCTCTGTGAAACTTGGACGAGTGTGCGGGAACCTGTGCTCATCAGTGACGCGTTCTGGCCTCGCATTCGGGAGGACCCGGGTTCGAATCCCCGTCCGGGTATCCAGATTTGGGTATTCCATGGTTTCCCCAAATCACTCAAGGCGAATTCCGGAATGCTTCATTCAAAAAGGCCATGGCCAAATTCCTTCCCATTACTTTTCCCTAGTCCCATTCCGCCTCTAATGATCTTAGCCATCGACGAGGCGTAAAGCCATGGTAAATAATAAAAAAAAATAAAAAAAACCAGTGACGCTTTACGTTGTCGATTGGACGCGGAAGAACGCGCACTAGGCGCGTGTATCGATGATGGATCCAGGTACCCCGTAAGGCAATCAGTGGTCGTCGGCTAACTGCATACCTGCAAATTCTGTCTGTTACCAAGTGCCTTGATCCAAAGCCTGTTGTTGCGGAGATAGGGAGCCATAAGACTCACCATCTGTCTTGTTAAATGCATATTTTGCTTTAATAAATGTGTAATATTTACGACGAAAACGCAGAAATATGATTTTCGCTGTTAGCTTTACGCCTTGTTGAGGTCTTTAGTGGCGGGTCATGACTGGATGACAAGGAACGGTATGAAATTCGGCCTTGGCCTTTTGAAGGAATAATCCCGGCGTTTCCCCGGGGTCATTTTGGGAAACCATGGACAATCGAATCTTGATAGCCGAACCAGGATTCAAACCTGCGTCCTCCCGTGAAAGTTGTTATATACATAAGTACATTTCTATGTATTATTACATGCAGAGTATTTTTTGTTTACAGAGATAAAATAATAGAGACGGCGAAGTACGATGCAGCTCCATTCAGGCTTACTATTTGGGGCATCAGTCAAATTAACAGCAACAATGCCGTATCTCATCAATATATACACAGTCTGAGAGTTTTTTATTTAACTCTTCTTGTTTTGGTACACAGTTCGTGAATATGAAATATTCCCAATTACCTCTCCTATCCCGCGATCCAAATCCCAAAGATAAACATTTTTCTCGCCTCCGCGACCTAAGTAGCAAACGCCTTCCCAGGCGCCGGTCACAATCACGGTAATGCTCAAACGATAGTACATTCATTTAACACAGGCGGCTCAAGGTCAGTCTGCTCTACCCCCACTCCGGTATCCTTACCCCGACACGCGCAGGATAAATTTACCTCTTGCCTGCCTGGACATAGCGTTCAGCTCGGAGAGGCAAGAAAGTTGGGAATGGTGAGGTGATGAGCGGGGGTAGTGGAACTATGACCTTGAGCCGCCAGTTTAGAGTAAACAATGTATAAGCTACTTTATCTTCAGGGCCGTCATGTAGTAAGATATTAGATGTGTGCAGAGAATTCTAGTAATGTTTCTTCATTAAGCTGTTAAACAGGTTCTTCTGGAGACTACTTGTTCGATGTGCAACTGTGTATCTGTGTGCCCGCAGCTGTGGCAAAGAGAGACGGCATAACTTCGCTGACTTCCTCGGGACGCAAAAAACCGGTTTTATCCCCACGCCGAAGCTGTCCCAACCTCGCCATAACGCCAAGCTGTAGCTACCACGACGTCGGCACATCCCCTCCTCCAAGCCCCCGTGGATCTGTCCGGAGCAGAAACTCCTGCCGTAGCCGCCGAAGCCGTCGCCGCCAGATACGACAGCAGAAGTACGGGACTTACGTGCGTGCCCTGCTCCGCTGCATGAACCCCCAGATGACACTGTCCAAGGAGGCGGGAATCGTCATGGATTCCTTCCTCAACGACATGCAGGCACGTTCCTCTAGCGTTTCTCACCACTTTTTTGGATAAGGACCGATATAGATTATATCATATTTCCTAACTTTATAATAAGAGATTATTATCATAATTCCTGGCTTGAGATTAGTGCTGCAAGTGTACCTAATCTTTCTTTCGGGGATCTACGGTAAGCGTGGTGCCGCAGTTCGATAATGGTTTCTTACGTAACTGAATAAACTATTTCATATCTCGCTTAGTTCTCAAGAAATCGTATCTTACAATTGGGATGGTTGGGCTGAAAAGATGCCTGGGCCAGAAAAAATGCCAAAGACACAAGGGATAACACGCTGGCCACGCACAATGGGTCTTTTATTTGTTTTTCCTAGCAATTGTGGTTAAGTTCAAATGCGACCTGGACCAAATGATAAATGCCTCCTAAGGCACAAGAAACCATAAGTATGATTATTTTTTGCATTACATATCTCGAGAACTAAGCGAGATGACGAGAAAATTTTATTCTTCACTTTCGATTTATCTCGTCGAGAGGTTCCACAGTTATCGTAGAAAAGCCATTCTTTCCTGCTCAAATATAGTTCACACTTTCAGTAGACTTAATTCAGGAAAAATGTAAGTTACACCCACAAAATAACTAGAAACAAATAATGCAGTGCAAAGTCCGTAAACGTACAACATTCTTTGATAATATACTCAACTCGGCATTGCACAATGGGCAAGTGGTTGGGAGTGCTTTCAAAATCCTTTACATAATGAAGGGGTGTATAAAGGTAGTGAAGGAATTGATATACAAAACATTGGTTAGACCATGCATTGAATACGGTGATTCAGAATGGGAATAATTTGATATCCATTAAATGGATTACTATCAGTAAGTGGGGTAATAAAAGGAGACCGATTGATAGTCATTTTAAGACAGCAGGCGTGTGAAGAGAGTACTGCTAGTATATAAGGCGTATATTGGCAGTGACGCATGGATAGATCTTGTTAGAAGCTTTATACAGGGTGTTACAAAAAGGTACGGCCAAACTTTCAGAAAACATTCCTCACACACAAACAAAGAAAATATGTTATGTGGACATGTGTCCGGAAACGCTTACTTTCCATGTTAGAGATCATTTTAGTTTCGTTAGTATGTACTGTACTGTACGGACCAATTCCATGGTCCCCACGCTCTCCTGACCTCAACCCTCTTGACTTCCAATTATGGGGGCATTTGAAAGCCCTTGTCACGCAACCCCGGTACCAAATGTAGAGACTCTTCGTGCTCGTATTGTGGACGGCTGTGATACGGACGGAGGGTGGATGCATGTATCCTCGCCAATTGAGGACATTTTGAACATTTCCTGTAACAAAGTGTTTGAAGTCACGCTGGTACGTTCTGTTGCTATGTGTTTCCATTCCATGTTTAATGTGATTTGAAGAGAAGTAATAAAATGAGCTCTAAGCGTTTCCGGACACATGTCCACATAACATATTTTCTTTGTTTGTGTGTGAGGAATGTTTCCTGAAAGTTTGGCCGTACCTTTTTGTAACACCCTGTATATGATCATAGATGGAACGTATATAGTAGCCTGATCAGGCCGGTGATGGAGTATGCGTGTCCCGTGTGGGGCTACGCCTCTAGGTCCGCGATGAAAAGGTTACAGACCATGCAGAATCGTGCGCTACGGCGAACACTACACGTGTCTCCACTATTTCCTACAGCTGACCTGCACGAGGCCGCAGGTATACCGATGCTCAAAGAAAGGGTCGTACAGATTGCAAGATCTTTTTACCGAGCAGTAAATCGAACAATCCCCTCATATCCAACTTAGGAAAATACAGCACAATGTACGACAAGCACAAGAGGCCTCTGCCAATCCTGACAAATAACTAAAATGATCTGAGAAACCAAAAAAGACACACCAAATGTAAAGATACTAATCTCTTAAAGTCTGAAGGAAATGTCATCAGACAAACCCTTCTCAATAAACTGCTTGAGAAGTATAAGCAGCAAATGCTCCGGGATGATGATGGTACTGACACGTTAATGGAATTATTGGAGAGTGGATGCAAAATACAGGAAAGGGTGGGCAAGGATTGTAAAAAAAAAGATATGGCAAAAGAGAAAGACTAAAAAGCGTGTAGCTGGAAACTGCGTATGATGACAATGTTTCCCCAATGTGTTAAAATGTCACTGTAATTCCTCATTCTTATTCGTTCTCCTTAAAGTGAAGTTTACAGTTGTGAGGTGAATAAGTTGTTTTATGTGCAGGAGCGGCTGTGTCAGGAGGCCCGGATGCTGATGTTGAAGGCGGGACGAAAGACACTGACCGCTTCAGATTTCGCTGCCGCGGTGCAGTTGGTGCTGCCTGGGGAGTTGGCCACTCACGCTGCCAGAGAGGGCAGCGAGGCGCAGAGATATTTTCGCAAATACTGACTGTGACGGGAAATGTAAATCACGTGTTTATTAAACTTATACCACATCTCCTATAATGAACTTCGTTGGCACCCATTAAACCAGTAACAATCGTTTGTATTACCGATTACATAAAATTAAATGAACTTGTAATGCCTCCAAGCTTGCATACATTTAGAGGGCACACTACGATCACTACCTTCCATGTCTAGAAAACTTGTAAGTGGATGACACCATTTGTATGTAATTTAGTATTTACTGATTGAGTGATGGATTGGGCGTGTTTCTGACTAATCTACCCAGATTACACTGTTAATTTTTTTATTTTTTTCTGGAGATATTTGTTGTTAATCTTATGGAAATCACTGCCCTGAACTCATATCTACTTTCAGATTTCTTCCATCAGGAACAGTTTTTTTTAGTAATGAGAATTTTTTAAACTTATTTAGTGTTTACTGAAAAATGTGAAACTCTAGTAATTCTGAAATTTATTGAAAACTTATTTATACCAATAGATAAACTACTAAATACATCGACCGTTGTACAGTTAAAATAATGAAAAACATCAGCCAAAAATGTGTATTTTTCTACTATTGAGAGTCTTATTTAATTATTATTATTATTTACTTATTTATTTATTAATTTTTTTTATTTAACGGTGAATAGCTTTGCAGTCCCGAATAATATTCCAGCAATAATCTGCCAAGACGGCAGGCATTCACTTTGCTTCATACGGTTGTTCTAAATTCATAATTTTCTTACGGAACCTTTCACCGCTGTAGCTTTCCGAGAAGTAATCCATATGAGAGTGCAGAAAATGGACTTTCAGCGACATATTGTATCCCTATTTTTTGTATGCAGCAATCATCTCATTCATAAAATCTTTATCGCTATGAGTTCTTAGTTTTTACAGAAAATTATTGCTGACATTCTTGAAACATATCCGTGCTCGTTTTTCTTCTGCTATCAGGGTTTCTTCAAAATTTGGGTCTCTTTGAATTTTTCTATTCTGGGGACTAATAAAAACACTTTCCTTTACTTTTGCCTCTGTAAGAAGCGGAAATTTGTTTAAGAAGTACATAAATCCTCTTCCTAATTTATACATGGCCTTAATACATTGCTTCATTAAACCTAATTTGATGTTAAGTGCAGGAAGAAGCACATCTTCACAAGATACCAGTTTCTTACGCTGACAGTTTTTTTTTATTCTTCCAGTTTTCATTACCAACGTGGCAGTCACTTCTTATAATGGGAATTTCTGTCACGACTATCCCACTCGCATATGAAATAACCATATTTGCATTTTGCATACCCAACATTATGCCAGTAATTTTGAGGCTGCCACATATGTTCCATTTATGTACGTTGTATTTAATACATGTTAGCATATATTCCAAAATTTCATATGTCTCTTTGCTTATACTAGGGCAACTGCGATGGAAAAAAATACGTTCCTATTGTGGAGTAGAACCACCCTTGAACTAATTTTGGATGTATCTAAAATGTCTCCAATCCTGTTTCATCAGTCTAACACAAACTCAATTATTAATCTCTATCAAACTACAAAATGTAGCAGAAGTACATAAAAAGGTACCAACTAACATTTTCATTCGAAAACAAGTAAAATGAGGAAGCTGATGTTACTAACTGTTTATTTGTGAATTTCCCTTAGCATTGAAAAAAATTAACCGGAAGTTAAAATATACAATTTTTCATATAACTAAGAAAAATGTGCTTAATCGGTAATTTCTGATTTCATATTTGATTCCACAAAAGTGCTATAGAAACACATATCCCCACATCAGAAAATTTTTCTTTCTAGAATAGTGTTATTGACCTCTGAGTATTGATTGAAATATCATCTTTCTTCAGAAGATTTCTTTCTCGATTCTGACACCTAAACATCCTTTGAAAATTATTATACTCTAGAAATGTGAGCTGAAATTAATCCTTGTGACCTGAGGTCTTATGGAGACAGTTATTCCGTTTATATATGAGAACATTGCTACAAGTGACAGTCTGCCGTACGATTTAGTATATAGAAGTGAAAACACAAAACTGCGCTTAACCATTCAAGAAATCTTTTAGGACTATACTCCGGCTTGTCTGAATTTAGATACCTCTTCAGTAATGGGTTAAGAGTGAAGCTATTGGTAGTAGCCGCTTACTACGTCTGCATAGCGCAGTGTGTTCTCATACGATCATGACCTTTGGAAATTGCAGATATGATGTCACGTACTCTACTAATGTTACCTCAATAGCCGTCTGCGATCTTGCAGCAAGCTATATGATTCACAAAGACAACTGCAAAGCATTATAGATATTATTTGGATCCTTTACAAATTAAATCACTAAAAGAACCAAAATATTTGAAATATTTGATATAAAAGAGGGATCCAACAGGTAACTATAGACGGGAAAGAGGATTGGGAGCGAGAAAATGGCAACAATATGGCCAAAGGTTTGTGAGGGTCCCCATCACGGTGAAGTGATATCGGGAAACAATAGAAACGCGAAGTTTATAATCATAGAAACTTTTTTACCTGTGTACATAGTAAGCTGACTCTTCTTGTTATTTACTTTCATTCCTTGTTTAACTACTTGTCTTATCTTAGTGTGTAACCACTAGTTAAATATTGTTCCAAAATGACGTATAGGAACAACGCCAAGTTGCACACCTTTGCTGACAATACAACAATGTATCTGTATTTTGACTTATAGATGTGGACATATTAGCTGCTGTGCGCTTTCCAACTTGGCTAATAGCGTGTGGGGTTCTTCTGAATTTTTTTATGTTAACAAGTGAAATCTAGATTGTAGGTTATCTTGAGTGTCATGAAGAGTATGTTATGGTGGAATTCCTCCACCCACAGGCAAATGCAAATGGCGCATCTAATATATTTTATATGTGGTAACACTGTTCTGATAGACATTCGTTTGTATTCCATTTATAATTTCAGGAACAGATGCTTGTAATAGCTGGTAGATACAAGCTTCTTTTTCTTACAGCCATACGTCTCGACGACGTCGAAGTCATTATAGCCGGAGAGGAATAGGGCCAAGAAACGGAAAGGAATTCGGCCATGGCCTTTTGAAGGAACATTGCCTGCATTCGCCCGGATTGGAAAACCGAAACCAGGATGGCCACACAGGGATTTGAACTTGTGTCCACTAGAATGCAAAGCCATAGTGTTTCCTCTTCTCTTCAGTGTACAAAATTATATCTTTCTAGGACTATCAATAATTTAAAAAATATGGACAAAAACAAAATAACATTCAATGCGTTAATTATTCTGACCAAAGATATTAATGCCAGTATACAGGAAAATGGCCTGGATCCCTTCTACACAGTAAGGCAGTGCCGCATTAAAATTGACTTGGCAGAGGCACTGTCGTGCTCAAATATGTTTATGCAGTATATGTTTTTACACATTTTTAACCGAGCGTGGTGGGTGAACGGGTAACGTCGTGGCGTCGCATTCGGGCATCCAGATTTGAGTTTTTCATAGTTTCCCCCAAATCACTACAGGTGAATACCGGGATGCTTCCTTATAAAAGGCCATGGCCGAATTCCTTCCCGTTCCTTGTCCAAGTCCCATCCCGCCTCTAATCACCTTAGCCGTCGACGAGACGTAAATCAATAAGTAATATATATATATATATATATATATATATATATCAGTTTGTGTTCATTTGTGTGTGTCGTGGTAGGGTTGGGGTTGAAGCACATCAATCTACAAATATTTTCTATAGGAAATAATTGCCCTGGTATGAAATTAAAAATGCATGGCAAGGGATTTAACAACTTTAAAGCATATTTTTCGGTGCAACCACTATTTTCACATCACGCGGAACACTCGCCAAAGTTGTATTTTGATGTAGTTTTCTTTCAGTAAGGCCAAATCCGCTTAGCGCCATTTCTGTTATTCTACCTTATTAAAGCCACCCAAGCCTTCGTGCTCACCTATAGAGCCTTCTACTTTAGCGCCAGAGGAGAAATCTGATCTTAAAGTTATATTAACTTATAAATCCTACCCTCGTTTGTTTATCGTACGGCCAATAACAAACTTCTAAAGCTCGCTCCGTTGCCGTAAGCTACTTTGGCTGGAAGACCCTCTCACCGTAAAGCCGCCGATAAAATTCACTCGTCAGACTATTTTTCGTGTTTGTACCGCAAGGTGGCGGCGCCGTCTTATTGTCCGCAGACCAACTTTGAAGAAAAGCTTACGGGAGAGAGACTGGTCTCAGGCGACATTACATTTCTGTAAACTTCTTTGTGTGCTCCAGATCAGCAGAGAAGTTTGCTGAAAATCTCCGAATAACGACAAGGATATTCCAACTCTACCATTCCTACAGTCGTAAGTGTGATAATTCATTTATTGAACTGATGATCTATGTTGATAAATTTTACACTAGAAACTTGATCGTTGGTTTTTAGTAGATTATCCTTAATGAGGCAGCACTATCGTAACCATGGTGCGTCGATTTGATGAAGGATTCTGATCTAACTTCACCAGAAAAATCGAAAGTTAAGGGTAAAATTTTTCGATATCTCTCTTAATTCTCAAGGTATCGAATGCTAAAAATTAATTATAGGCAGCCCAATAGTCCTTTGTGCCTTTGACTATGTTTTTATTCTGGTCCAGGTGGCATTTCAACGTAATTACAACCGGTAATAAACACCCACTGTACGTGTGATTTAGGCGAAATTTGTGTTTTGATCCAGGCTGCATCGCAACCTAACTACCTCAGTTTTTAGATATTATATCTCGAGAATTAAGCCAGATGTCGAAAAATTTGGTTCTTAAGATTTGTCTTGCCAAATTGCAAAAGAGTTAATCATCACTTTGGAGAATTTTTTCTGGTCCAGGCAGTATTTCAAACTAACAACTTCACTTTCGAGAGCCAAGTGAAATATATAAAAAATAGCATTCCTCGCTTTCGATTTGTCTCATCGAGTTACATAATAATCCATCATCAAATTTTTGTGTTACAGTTATCGTAAAATCCCCAACAAACTAATTTAGTACCTCAAACCTTCACAATTTTGATCAAGAAATTAAATACAAGAATATACATACATGAAAATTATATCATACCTCATAACACACACAAAGATGATGCGTATAATTCTTAAAAGACTATTCAACACAGATTAAGTCAATTACTGGTAAATTCATTAACTGCTAATTGGCGGAATACATATCAATATCTAACAGTACTTGATACTGTCTTTAGGGTATATCGCAACTACTCTCCCTCCAGTATTCGGATACTTTCATTTCTTAACATGTTTTTTATCGACTATTTTCCAACCTTGCTTGAGAAAGCAAATATTTGTAAAATTTCATCAGTGTATTACTGGGAATAGCACTAACGCTAATAATTGCCAAAACCTTCGCAACCAACCATTGTTTTAGAAATAGTTTGGTATAGCCTACCATATAGAAATTATTTTTTTCCCAGCTGCTATTTTAAACTCCTTACAAACTCTTGTTTCGTTGTATAAAATGTGTATGAGATTATGTGGAGAGTTAGATGAAACTATGAAGATAATGGCACGGCATTCTATAAATTAAAACCAAACGATGACGTTGGTTACCGTTACATCCACCTAACACTTCAAACGAAGAATTTTTTTTATAAAGGTCAATAACACGCCAATGCAATTGAATTTTATTTAATTCTTTGTGTACTACATGTTTCATTCTATTTCCAGAGCATCATCAGCGACATCTGTTTAGTATCTGTACATTTAGTTAGTTAGATTCCATTAAAAAAAAAAAAAAAAAAAAAAAAAAAAAACTACAATATAACTTTCAGTTGAAATTAATTTTACTGACTCATTTGATATATTTTTTTTTTTAATAGTCAGGGTTTACTTCTTTGTGTAGGTTTTTGTAGGATTCATTGCGGAAAGGAGGAGGGTGAAGAGAGTTCTGGGAATGTATAGGGCATATGTTGGTGATGGAGCTTGGAGGGATATTGGTCAAAAAATTAGGATTAGTGCATGGAAGTGGAAAGGTGACCATGACCACTAGCTTGCGCTCGATTTCATGCATAAGGGAGGGAGAAAATTTTCTTTTGTTGGTAAGGGTGTCAGTGATTGGAACAAATTACCTAGTGATGAATAATTTTCTAAAAACGCTTAAGGAACTTAGAATTAAAATTTGTAGGTCATAACAGTCAATGGGTAAGGAATTTAACATTCCAATTATGAAAGAAATTTGTTTAAAATGTATATAAAAAAGGGGTAAATGGATGACTGGGAGAATTGCCACAGAAGTGTTAGCTCCATCGCAATTAAATTAATAATAATCATAGTAATCTTCCCAAGATATACACTAGACTGCACCGGCCAGACTACACAGGATCACTATTATTTACTACCATTATCGCTTTCAAAACATGAGAGTGTAAACACCACGCTATGTTTTTCACAAGTCCTTAGAGTGTGGAGTTTTTTTTTAGGTTTCACTGCAATTTACAAGTAGCTTAACGTAGACTGTAGTAGTCCTACTGTAGTGCCGACGTCAACGACTGAAATGCGTAGCTCTGTCTCCGCGACTTACCTTTATTGTCTTTAATGAACCGGGCTGGGCACACAAAGTTTATTACAGTAATTTCAAATCTTAATGTATACGTCATTGTACAGAGAACTAAATTTATTACTAAAAGTTAGAAGATATATGTTACAGACATTTGAGTGTATTACAGTACCATTACTGATTCTGACGTTAGCACCTACAAATATGATCAAATACTCGAATATGAACCGTCACTAGGCGAACGTTACATCAGCAACAAGACTTATGGACGTTAAGCTCATATTTGTATCTAAGTGAGACAAGTGAAAAAAGAAAAACTACAGCAGTTTTAGAAAACTATTGGATGTGTATTAATAAAAGAATTAACCGTAAATCCTATATCCTTCCACTGTCTACGACACTACTCAATATTGCATACTTGTGCTCCTTGTTGTAATCGCTAGTATTAAATTCGCCTAAAAATTATCATATAAATCTAAAGAACTAAACTCAAGTTGATACAAACCAATAATAATCAAACCAAGCTAGTTAAAATTGGCTCTCTTAGCACACATAAATAAAAAAAATGGCAACTACAAACATTCGAATAGAGTTAGGGAGTACAAAATACCAACAGCTAATGTCATTTTTGTTTTAACAGGGAACTCAAACTCGCCAGTTACGATCAGATGTCAAATATCTAAACGCTAATGCAAAAACAGAGCGGAAAACTATACCATTATGTTCCTAACAGTAAAACCTAACTTTTTTTTACTTAAGCTTTATGCCTTGTCGAAATAGAGGTCATTAAGAGGTAAGAAAGGACTATTGGGCAAAGAAGGGGAAGGAATTCCTCCATAGTCTTTTGAAGGAGCCATCCCGGCATTCGTCTGGTGTGATTTGGGGAAACCGTTAAAATCCCCAATCAGGGTGGCCGGCCGGTGATTCGAACTCACGTCCTCTCGGATACGGGGCCAGAGTGTTAACAAACTGTAAATGAAATGTGAACTTTCATTGTTGTTTCGTCGCTGATGATACCTCGACCACAGTCCAAACGCGTAAGATATTAAATCAATTAAAAATATTACGTTTCCATTATTTAATCACGATTCAATAATTACAATACAATTCAATTAATTTCAAATGAATTACATAATTTTATTGAATAAAAAACTCTTTGTCTTAATTAGTATTAAAGTTACTCCATACGGAGTAATATATCTGTCAATTATACCCAATGCTCGATCCATAAACATTTCTTACGTTCACCACTTGACAAATGTAAATCTGTAGAAACAGTGAAATTTGGCTTTACTTTCTTATTTCGCTGTCTATTAGCTTTATGGTCCAGATGCCACAATGGATATCAAATCCCAGTCATAGCCACAACTTTTACAGCATCTTAACCTTAGCTTCAGATTTGTTAAAGCTTAGCTTTGTTCATCTGGAATCCTCTTTGATGATCTGGAGTACACTTTGACGATCTGTAGTATGAATTCCAGAAAAACTTTAAGTCCCTTTAGTCAGTGGGATTAACGGGTTAGGTTGGGGTAGGGTTACCAGAATTTTTTCTCCGAATCCGGGGACGCTTTCGGCATTGTTGTCCTAATGATGCGGTGCACTTTTATAAGTTATATGATGATTAAAGGTTGGGTTAACTTAAAAGAAACATATTTGCCATTGTTACATATTTTGTATTTTAAAAGATATGGTACCTGATTTTACCTCCAACTTGTTGTCATTGGTATTTCTCAGAAGAATGAACCTTCTTGAGAAGATCTTGTCTGCCGGAAAATTGTCGGCAAATCATGGAAAAGTTTGTTAAAATAGCGTAGCTTGAACTATTTCTGTACTCATTCTGACGCTCTGTGATGTCCCCATCATGTTCATTGAGGAGAAAACTCTCTCTACAGATGTGTTACCCCCAGGAGGACACAGATTCAGTTCTACTAAGTTGCGAAGCTGAACGTATGAGACCATTTTGATAGAAAAATGTAAATAAAGTTAATTCCATCTTGAGCAAACACTAACACTAGATTCATTCCATCCGTCTACTTTATCTTTTGACACAAATTCCTTTAGAGAAGAAATTGATTTCTTTCTTTAAACGAATTCATTAACAAATCAGGGCTTTTAAAAAGTATATCTAGATTTTTAAAAAAATTTGGGGCAACAGTAAAAATCCGGGGACATTGCGGGGACGAAATCTGTCCGGGGACAGAGAGCTAAATACCGGGACTGTCCCCGGGAAACGGGGACGTCTGGTAACCCTAGGTTAGGGTAGTAAAGGCAGAATCTGATTGGTCAGCATATTCAAACTCAAAATTATATAAAGTTAAAATTTCGTATAATCCAAAAATAACCGGTGTTTTAGAAGGCTACTACCATTGCAAAACTCCTAGGCATTTAATGATAACAATAATAAGTTAATAATAATAATAATATAGTTGGAATACATATATAAGAAAATTGCTGAAAAACTCTAGGCCCAGTATAAACATGGCTAAATACAAACTGTGAATCTGAAACTTCAAAAACGTCGTTTGGGTCATCTACACGAAGAAATAAAATTTCTAATGACTGTAAACTGATCTTTATATCTTTGACAATAAGTAGAACTTTCGCGATGTAAATATCTAAGGATGGTAAACTGAAATTACCGTTAGTATAATATTTTAATGGAAAATAACTTTTACTGCAATACCTAGTAATTGAGCAGTATGTAACATTTCAATCGTTGACTCAATATTATCTTTGATTGTATCACCCATCCGCAAATATCTTTGGTGTCAATACGATACATCAACATTTGGGTTAGTTTTCTAAGCTTTCAGTGACATATCGTCTAGAAGTGTTGAATTCAGATTCACGGATGATATGAATAATGGGTTTGACACTGTCAACAGTTTTCAGAAGATTATTCAGCAAGAAACGTGTGAGAATATTGATGGTTGGTCTAGACGGCTCTGGTAAGACAACAATCTTGTATCGCCTGAAACTGGGAGAAATTGTAACTACAATTCCTACCATCGGTTTTAACGTTGAGGCAGTGGAATACAAAAATCTGTGCTTTGTTGTATGGGATGTTGGAGGTCAAGACAAGATTAGACCTCTATGGAGACATTATTATGAAAACACACAAGGTATAATTTACGTTGTTGACTCAAGTGACAGAGAGAGAATCTCAACTGCAAGTTCTGAACTTCACAGTATGTTAAAAGATAATGAACTTAGGGATGTCGCTATTTTAGTGTATGCTAACAAACAAGACGTTCCTCAGTCTATGGCTGTTTCGGAAATTAAAGATCAGCTTAATTTATCAACACTAGAACAAAGACACTGGTTTATTCAAGGTTCATGTGCCGTTACTGGTAATGGCCTTTATGAAGGTTTGGAATGGCTCTCAAATCAGATTAATACTACGTAAAATACTACCTTGTTACTTATAAGCAGCGAGTGTTTAACAGATAAGATTTATGATAGTGACACTGATGTGAAATTGGATTTCTTTTAAAGATGCCTTTTTTATGCAGTTAAATTAGGAATGTGTGGTTTAAATGAAAAGGTCATGTATGTTTGAAGTTATGGTTTAAGACATATTTCTGCTTAACCTTATATACATGAAAATAAGAACTGGGCAAATATAAATAAAATATTTTAATTGTACTTTCGTTAAATTAAATAAAAAACAGTGCTAACCAGTCAGCGATATTTCAGCTGATTTTACTGCAATGCTAACATTTATATGGAGAAAAAATTCAGACCATAGTTTTTAATCACCCTGAACCAAGAGCGATGCGTTTTTTCCATTACGATAAATTGACGCTTCTCGTGTAAATAAGACTTGTTGCCAGCTTCCACGTTTTCTACACAAAAAATAATCATAAGAAATAGAAATTAAGGACATTAATGTAGTGTTCCTTAATAAACCTTTATTGTTGAAATCTAGTTCTGTGGAATATTATTCTGAGTTTACAGAACAATGGTTTCTTTCAAGAACATTCTAGTCAAAACACTTGGAGAAATTGACACATAATTCTCCTAAATTATTCCCTCTACAAACATCAAATTTTTTTGCCGAGAGTCATATTATAAATTTTTATATGGTATTCTGAACAACAATGATTTTATTTCCAATTTGTTTTTACGATTCACTTTATGTGAGTAAACCATCTAAATAGATGACAGCAGTACTGTTTCAGCTAAGATGTCAGATCTGTCACTTGGGCCAAAATGAATGAATTTTCTTCAACACAAAAATTACCTTTTATATGGAATACTACCTATATTACAAAATTACAATACTCAAGGGAAGAAAAAACGTCAAGTGCGAGTTACTGCCGTTTGCTTAGTGTTCCAGACTGTATTATTACGGGTAATTTTTTTTTATTTTAAATTGTTTTGAAAATAATTATAGCGAGAATTTTTATGCCATGTCTATTAACAAATTTTCTATTTAAGGTGCTTTTTTATGGAAAAAATAGTATTTTATTCATTTTTCGAAAACCATAAAATCCTGTAAGACCATTATAGTTATTCATGTATACTATGAAAGGCTACATACACTGTACGATAAAGAATTTTCGGGTTAGTTCTTTCAGAAATAATGGAGGAATTGTATTTTTTATTGCTTTCTGTCTAAAACGTAGAAAAAAAATTCAAATATTTTTAACGTAAAAAAAAACAAAAAAATATAGGGATTTTCACACACCTTCGCCTTGATTTTTCAAGTGTTATGTTTTTATTTAGTTAAGGTAAGTAAGAACTAATGTTCTGCGCAATTGAAAACTATTAAGGTTAAGCTTGCAGAAGTGGTGGATGAGTCACAGACGGGTATGTAGATAAAAAGACAATAGAATAAATCCATAATGTTCATTCCTTCATTCAGACGGTACGGAAACTTAAAATAGATGGAAAACTCTTAACCACTGCAAATAATATAATAGATTTTAATGTCGCAAAAATTTAGCTCACGTTATAGTGTTTATAGAGAAATGGGTTTGGCAGAACTGCGATATAGTGAAGCGGCTTTAACATGAATAATGGTGTAACATGAGTAGGACACTACCAATAAAATTTCATTCAGGTTATTACAGTTATTGGTAATAGGTGCAGATTATCTTTTCTCGTTGGCATTGGCTGTTAATAGTATGTAATCTGCAGAATGTTTTAATGTCTCTGTTTTTCCAGCATTGATTTTACGCCAGCGTGCCTCTCTACCGGTTAGCCTAAATAGTAAAGAGGACGTACATTTTTATGGAAGTAGTACAGCTTGAAGTAGTATTTAATGCCAATTCAGTTGAGACTATAATTCGAACTGTGGACATTCAAATCCACAATAATACACCGCAAATGCACCAAACTGCTCACGTGGGTACGTAACAAACAGTTTCTCACTCTCTTTGCTAATAATCATCACGAAACCTGGCAGCAACTCCCATTTACTCTCGGCTTTCTTCTTTAGCTCATAGTAATTCATGATTATCCCTAACTGACTAATATATTCCTTTGATATCCTTCCTCTGTGATTTTAGTGTTCCGTATCTCACAAATCAAGGGTCCAATGCATACGGAATCAATCATTTACCCGTCTGTATGTCTTTACCTACGTCACAGTCCCATATATTATGAAGCCTTGAATCCAGACATTTGTAATTCAATACTATTTTACTACACATTCTCTCTCTCACACACATACACACACAAACACACATATACATATACATAGTCTTCAGAAGTATCAAGATTGTTCTTTTTTTCCCATGAATTGTTAGAGTTTTTAACGTAAAAAACACACAAAAATCTAATTTTTTCCTTTTGTTTTCGAAATTCCTGATCCAAATTTCTTTAAAAATTCACAGATGTGTCGGTCGCTTTAATATTTTATGACAGCTGAGTGAGTTACGCAAAATAAATAAACGTAAACTTTAACACATATCGTACTTTAGCAAATTTGTTTATAAAGAAGTCATTCCATAGAGAATTTTACAACTCGGATACTATATCTTATAAAAATGTAGTTTTAGAAATCTTCAATTCTTTTCTAAGACACTAATTTTTAATTATATTTTGTGTTTGATTTAAGTATACAATTTATAATAACGATTATTGAACTCGATTTAAAAATAAATTCTTCAACTTTAGCTCACGAAAATAACGCGCATTTCACAGATAATTGTAGTTTTGTCTTTCCATTATTCACTTTTTACATCCACCAATCCCATCATACCGAAGTTTGTGTCTGATTATCTGGTCTCTTCTTCTCTTTAATAGCTTTAACAAGCGTCTGGATTCTTCAACTCATTAGGAATCTTTTTATTTGTTACTCTTTCCTTCCGGCTAATTTTCAGAATTTTTCGGTAAATGCAGACGTTAAAAAGCTTTAAGTCTTTTACTTTTTCTTTGTTCTGTTGGATATGATTCGCTTCTGTAAAGTTCGACGCCCGGTTTTTACATTTTTAGTTAATTCTTCCTTTCTTTAAAACTCATATTATTCCATGTAAACTGTTTTAATCGTATTAAACTTTCTCTTACGTTTGTTAATTTTAGTATTTACATCTACACAGCTTCATCAATCATTCTAGATCCCATTAAGGATTGATGTTCTTTATATCAGCTCCGTATAGGGACATTGGTGTTTTGATTACTGACGTTCATTCCATAATATCTACTATATAATTTCCTAAGCTTACTCACTCATTCAGTCATCTCGATAGCTATTGGTTGTTAAACGGTGTTACGTGTGAGTCTTCGCTCGAAAATTAACAGCGACAAGAAATACCACTAACAGAAATTCGAGAGTATGTCCACAATTTAATAGCTAAGCAACTGCTACCAAATTAATTGCCATAATACATTCATTAAGTTTGCTTTTCGTAAAATTTCATAGTTATAAAATATAGATAAACTGTACGGCTGACAAATCAGAGAACTGCTTTTCAGTTTTGTCTAACATGTTTCTAACGAAAGCAACATAAAAAATTTTAAAAAAATTAAATTACCCATGGCCTCTACTGAAACCACGAATACCAATTGTCATTCCGGCCCAGGCTAAATTTCAATTTAATTAAAACTTTCGCTTATGCTGTTGCTTGACCAAAGTTTATACATTATTTGCTTTTTACGTATTTTACTGACCACTTTCGTTAGTGATCTTTGTTCATGTTCGGTGTATGTGAGTTATTAGGTTATTTAAAGTGGACATCAGGCCAAATATATTACCGAATGGAATATCCTGGCAATTCATTTCTGTTAATAATCTGGAATCTATATTACGTTCTCTGACTGTTACAGGCACTATGATCAAATATTACATTATGAATGCCTAGCGTCAATAAGAAAACAACGTGAAGCTTTCGAATCAAACAGGAATTCTCAAAATTTTGCAAACTTTAAGGGAGTCAAATACAAGTCAACTTTTTTATTTCTACAACATTTGAAACAATTATACGATAGCACGATCGTCACTGTCCGTGTTTCATCCAAAGGGTGAAACACAGTCAAATTCGTATTTGATCAGATCAGATCAACCAGTCATAATGTTTGATCATAAAAACGAAATGTTCTAGACCTGGGGCGATCAAAAAAAATAAAAAAAAATAAAAAAATAAATAAATTAAAAAACTTGGTCATAGTGTTACACTAGTGCTTTAATAATTCTGTGAATGCACTAACCTCTCCACCACTGAAATTTCTGGACCTAACGTCTTTAATTGACGGCAATTGGAGATCGGAAGGGGAATTATATGTTCCTCACTACAAACAAATATTATCCAAATTAAAAATCTATATTACTATTAGTACACTTTTATTGTAAAGAAATTGCTATAGGCAGCAACAGGGTTAATGTTTGTGCGATGGTATATGGTAGTACTGCTCGGAATAAAGAACGATGCAGTTTTGTGATCACTGTTAACCGCAGTGAAGTTGTGCCCTTGCGGTCGTTGTCACGGTATTTTTTTGCCCGCATCGTCCATGTGGAGGCTGGATTAAAACGGCAACCGCTGCTCCCTGACCGCACTAAACAGAAATCACGACGCTCGGGCGGCATTAGCGTGACAGCGGCCTCGCAGTACACAAGTTAAACCCGCCCTCGCTTAGCTCATCCACTGCATCCCGGTCGTTAGCACACAACTGCGGCCACCACGCCGAAAAAGAAAAGCACTACGCATTCGAGAGCGATTTATTCGGAACTGCAGTAGAGAGCTCTACACAGCCAGCAGAAACAAGACTCGCAGCTTAGCTCCGCTGTTGTTAATTTTGACGGGCTTGCTGTACGTTCGTTGTTACGATCACAAAACAATGATATACTCTTCAGAGAACAATATGTAAAAAAACGCCGAAACATAAATAAAATTGCTCTCCATATTTTAATCTCTGAAAAAGGTTCCGTAAATTTTTATTCGCATATATTTCTGTTAGTAACGAATTCCATGAGAGAGACGTTACTAATTAAGAGGTGTCTATTAATTACGTGAAGTGAAATAGGGGGTGGGGGGGTCAAGTGAAATCTCACCAAGGGGGGGAAAGGTCCGGTGAAATCTCACCAAAGGAGGGGGGGTCCGCTAAAATCTCACCAAGGATGGGGGGGAGTGCGGTGAAATATCACCAAGGGGGGGGATGTGGTGAAATCTCACCAAGGGGGGGGGGGGTCGGTGAAATCCTACCAAAGGGGGGAGGGGGTCCGGTGAAATCTTAACAAGGGTGGGGGACCGGGGAAATCTGACCAAGGGGGGGGGAGATCTGGTGAAATCTCAACAAGGGGGGAGGGGGGTCCGGTGAAATCTCAGCTGTGGAGGGGAGTCCGGTGAGGTCTCACCAAAGGGGTGGGGGGATCTGGTGAAATCTCACCAAAGGGGGGGGGGGTCAGGTGAAATCTCACCAAGGGGGGGTCCGGCGAAATCCTACCAAAAGGGGGGGGGGTTGTTTCCAGTGAAATCTCAACAAGGGTGGGGGTCCGGTGAAATCTCACCGAGGGGGGGTAGACTGGTGAAATCTCATTAAAGGGAGGGTCCAGTGAAATCTCAGCAAGGGGGGGGGATGAGTCCGGTGAAATCTCACCAAAGGGGGGCAAGTGAAATCTCACCAAGGGGGGGGGGGGAGGGAGTCCAGTGAAATCTCACCAAGGGAGGGAAGGAGTCCAGTGAAATCTCACCAATGGTGGGGGGATCTGGTGAAATGTCACCAAAAGAGAGGGTCCGATAAAATCTCAACTAGGGGGATGGGTTGACGGAAATCTCACGTCATCTTTTTAAATTCTTGAAGAATAGCAAACGACGCATATACCAACTTTGGGAGGGGGGCTTATAACCACCCTCGGACGCAGGAGATATAAAAAAAGTCTCAAAAAACTAGGTAGTCGGTCATGTAAGGGGGGGGGGTGTCCCATCAAAATCTCACGTCATCTTAGGACAGGGGGTCCGACCAGATCTCACGAAATCTCACCACGGAGGGGGGAGGGGGGTGTTGCATGAAATTCCGGAAAAACACCTCACGTAATTAACGTACGGCCCCTTACTTCAATATTTGTCCATCTTACAGTGGAATTACTTAGAAGCCTCCTTCCCTAGTCCAATATTTTTATTGAAAGTTAATAAACAAGAGAATCTGAGGTCTATTTCATTAATAATAAATTTTAGGAATACTTGTGGATTATTCGATACGTATCCTGCCATCTCGAAATAGTTTAGAGAGTCACCCTGTCCATTATCGGCCTACTTTCAAAAGGGGAAGTATTTTAAACACAAGATTGACTGCAGACAATAAAATAAAAGTAGAAATAAAACTTGAAATTAAGCATGTGAATTATTTGTGGACGTCCATTCGTAGATCGCCCAGTGATCATATCTATCGCGGTATGATCTAACAGCATTCTTTCTGCCAGATAGAGACACTGGTGACACAACTAGCGAGTATCTCAGTAGTGATGATGATTTCCAGACCCAGTGACCTCTGCTGCATTAAGAGTTATTCCACTATGGCAGTGGGTAATTTTTGACTGGAATGTTATCAATTTGCCTTCGCAATACATCAGAGTAAGAATTGTGTAAATGAATTAGTTATCTGTATAAGTTTAATGAAATGATTCATCACTTAGTTGAAGGCTGTGACGGGAAAAAAACATTTGAAACGAAAAATTTTGTATATTAGCCTCGTCAAAAATGACGGGTTTAACAGAGTGTTCTGGCAGTTAATTTCTTTGCATTTGCTTAACTAAATATAATTGTTATAAAATAAAGCTCAAAGTAATTTCTCGTCCCTTGTACTGCAGTAAAAACTTTAAGTTATCAACATGGTCCAGGTTTCATTTCAGCCTAACCGCAATCTCCGGCATTACTGCCACTAGATAATCAGAGCTTCAATCACACGCGAATTAATAATTTCCTGCATCGAATTTCAATGTTATCATGCATCGCGATATAAACTTGATCCAAAATTTTCACGGTTTCTTACATCTTTCTTAATATTTGTGATGAAGATCGATATTTTAACGGTGGACACAGCTTATATGCGGCTGAAATAATAACCCCACTCAAAACAATGGATGCTAAAACAAATCTTAACAACTTACGTTATGCCACGTACTATTAGTTTTAGTAGTGATTTAGGAAGCATAGATTGCAATCAATTTGGAACTTCTTTCATTCAAACCAAGTAATTATTTCAGTAAAAAAAAAAAAGCAACTGATAATTAATATGCCAATTTAAAATAAATCCATACTTTTCTTTCAGTGTTCTGACAAATTCATTTCTTAGCAATCGCTTGACTAAATAGAACTATTATAAAATAAAGCTCTATGTAATTCCTCGTGCCTTGCATACTGGTCCAGGTTGCATTTCAACCTAACCACATACTACGCTAAGTTTACACCAGAAAAACAATACTTCAATCACGCGCATATTAATACACGTACTGTATCGCATTTTAGTGGCAATAATACATCGGGATATAAACTTGATCAAATATCTTCATGCATTCTTACATCTTTCGTTTTTGCTACCTATGATTCAGATCGATATTACAACGTTTGAATGGCGGCAGAAATATGTCATCAGTAAAATTAAAGGAAATTAAAAATAAATATTAAGAACATACGTCATGCCATGAAATATTAGTTATAATTGTAGTCTAGGCTGTATAGATCCCTATCACTGTGGAACTACTTTCATTCAAATGAAGTAATAACTTAAGTAAAAGGACACAAATGAAAACAATTTAAATTATTTAAAAATTAATTAATTTACTCAAGCCCTCTGCTCTAACGTCAGGCTCCGGTTGTAACAGCAATCTAATCAAAACAACCGCTAACATTGCTAGCCAATAATTAAACTTTTTGTTTTACATGTCTATTGCCAAATATTTTAACGATTACTTTTACTACGAACGAATATTAAAAATATTTAAAAAACTAATAATTATTATGTCGATTTAAACGGAACACATAGGCTACTCTTCTTTTGGTGTTCTGACACCAGTGGTAAGTACAGTAAACTGTTATCTCCGAAAGATGGATATTGTTTTCTTTTATTGAACTTTTAAAAGTCAGCTAGAATTTTGAATTCTTTTCAGAAAACAATGTTTTCTTTGCATCAATTACTCAAGAAATGTTGCGTTTTACATATATACACACACACACACACACACACGTATCTACACTAATTCAGAAGATATGAAAAGCTAACCTTCTTTAAAATGGTGGCGTCGTACCAAACGTCTTTTCATAATTCTTAATTTCCCTACGGATATGGAAAGAAAACATTTGTTTTCAATCTCACGGTGATATTTCTTAAAATTAACAAATATAGTGGGATAGCAGAGAAATTCCCACAAAAACATCAAATATAGCTGCTTATTCGAAGAACAAATAAAATTTTGGGAACTGGAAGTTATCTAGGTACAATTGAAAATATATCTCAGAAAATAAGTTTTTTGCTATGAACTAACTGAAACTGAACGAAACATAAACTGGTGATTACATGATGGTGTCAATATCTTGGTCCTTTAAATCAAAAAATCTTTTACGAACATTATGCAAAAGTCAAAGGTCCCAGTAGTTTTTTTTTTTAACTTTACATTTCACTATTCAGATACCTCTCTATTTGCTTCAGCTATTCTCTTTATCTACCCAATTATATATCCATCAAAAACACTTACTCCAGCTGGCACTATGAATCAGATAATAATGTAGTTTAAAGTACCTACAAATGTACCACAGTATTAACAAAAACTATAACAGGAGTTACGCCCAATGTTACGAAGCTTATCAGTTATCTGTTAGCTCAGTAGTTAAGGAGTATGACGGGATCGAAAGGTCACCGGTTCGAATCCCGGACTCGGCGGGCATTTTCATAGGCTCTTAATTCGACCTTCACCACTGGCACAGCTTGTTGTGTAATGGGAAGTACGGCAAAACGCTTTCGTGGCTCGGATTCCATGTTAAACTGTACGTCCCCTTTACCCGGTAGAATTGGCGGGTTAGATTAAGGCAGCGTCCATAAACTACGTGGCTCTGTCTAGGGAGGGAGCGGTATGCTGGAAAGGTACGCTACGCTACGTGGGGTGGGGGATGTCCGAGCCAGGCCACGCGGCGTTTCATTCATATTATTTTACTATGTTAAAATGATGTACAGAACACACAACAGCATGTGAATATACATTTCCATCATTTAATTATCTCCATTATCTCTGTATGTAATTTAAAATATTCTGACAAGAGAAAACAGTACTATTACTCCGCGATTCGCTAGAAGTGTGTGGCAGAGGGTGTATTGCACCTATCCGAAAGGGTAATAGATTGGAACGGATATACGGGATATGGCGGGAGGCGCCCATGGTCTATTGTGAGGAACCATCCCAGCATTCACCTTGAGTGATCAGGAAAAACCATGGTAAACCCAGATCAGGATGGCCGGAGAGCTTTCTCGAAAGCTACTACTGTCGGATTTTAAGTTTACTCGCCCGGTAAATCCATTCTATTCCATTCCCTAATCGTTCGTGGAAAAAATGAATACAGAAAAGAATCGGTTCTGGCCGTGATTTCTCTTATCTTATTTTCACGGTCATTCCTAGATACAAATGTTGCTGGCAGCAATATTTGTTTGCTGTCATTCTGAAATATGTCAGTAGAGAATTTTTCAATTACGCCTTCGGTGTTCCAGGTCTTCCCAACCTAACTCCTTCAACATCGCACTTACGCTTTCCCTTCAACTATATATACATACCTGTCACGAATCGGGCGGCTCTTCTTTGGACCTTCTCTAATGCCTCCATTAACCCCTTTTGATGCGGACCCCATACAAACAACAGTATTCTAAGTGAGGACGCACTAGTAACTTATATGCAATCGATTTAACTTCCGGAGTGCATTGATTTAAATTACGACCTAGAAATCGGAGCATACGATTTGCTTTCCCAATTACATTCTCGATATGTTCATGCCACGACAAATTATTACGAATTGTTATCCCTAGGTATTTAGCGGATTCTACCGTTCTAAGGACAGTACCATTAATTGTATATTCAGAACTAATGATGTCATCTTTTTACTCACGCGCATTACTTGGCACTTTTTAGCGTTTAACTCCAAATGCCATTCTTTACACCGCGCAATTATTTTTATAATATCATCTTGTAACAAAGCGCAATCTTCCTGGGTTTTTGATTTCACGACAAATAATAGCATCACCGGCAAATAATCTTTTCATCCTCCTTATTATATCACAAACCCCGGACCTCACCACGGTAAATGATGAACGCTCACCGTCGAGAACTACACACCGTGTTCTGCCCTTTAGAAAGTCTGTAACCAAGTCGCATATTTGTCTAGATATGCCGTAGCCACGAAGTTTCCTAAGTAACCTAGTGTGAGGTACAGTGTCGAAAGCTTTTTTGAAACCTAATAGAACTATATCAACCCGGGATTTTCCATCTATAATACGGCACAAGTCGTGAATTAAAAGTGCAAGTTGTGTTTCGGAGCATCGGCCTTTTCTGAATCCATGTTGGTTTGGGTTTAAAAGCTCATCTTCATCCAAAAACCGCATGACATTTGAATAGATGATGTGTTCTAACATCCTAAAAAATATTGATGTTAACGAGATCTGTCTATATTTTTGAGGATCATTAACATTCCCATTTTTAAAAACTGGGCTTGCGAAGGCGGTCTTCCATTCGGCTGGTATTTTTTCTTGATCCAAGGAGGCGGTATATAATTTCATCAAATACGGTGCAATTTCCTTTGCGTACCTGGAGTAGAATCTTGTAGGAATACCGTCTGGTCCGGGAGCCTTATTGCTTTTTACATTCATAAACAGTTTAGTTATTCCCTCGACATCAAGAACGAGATCATTCATAATTTTGTTGGTACGATTGGCAAATGTCGGAATCTCCTCTGAGTTTTCTGTCGTGAACGCTTTTTTAAATATATTATTAAAGATTTCTGCATTATATAAGCTAGTTTAGGATAATTCTCCATTTTCCTTTATCAATGAGGACATAACCTTATGAAAGCCTCTTAATAATTTGACATACGACCAGTACTTTTTTGGATCAGTACAAAATGTCTTCTGGAATCAAAAGGAAAAGAAGCTAGCTACGTGCTACGTGCTACGTGGGGAGGGGGGTGGGGGAGAAGCCTTCACAGGAAGCTAAAATAGAGCTACGTGGTTTATGGACGCCCCTAAGCTGGCTGTGAAAGGGGCGGAATACGCAGTCAATAGAAAACCTATCACCAGAGAATTACGAAAACACGGAATTATTATTATTTAAACGTATCTTTGTTATAGGTTACTACTGTATTTCATGAAAATTTAATACATTTTCAAAGAATAAGGTGATATTCAAAGAAAGGTGTCAAATATAAAGTATTAGGAACATAATCATAAGCAGGAAAATTACATGTTGATGCGCTCAAATCGCGAAAGAGACTTTAAAATTTTAGTTCAGCCTGGCTCTGAGTACAGGTCTTTTTTTTATTTATCTTTTAAAAATTTTAAAAATATTTTTAAGACCTACAAATATAAATTTGCCACAGTGCTCAAACTTGTTCAAATTTTAATCTTGAAAGGTTTCATTAATACAGGTGGTTTGTTTCTAATGTTGTTGCTGGAAGAAAATTAAAGTGTCAAATTTAAGTTTTTATTCTATAGTGGGCAGTAAACAAATGCGGAAAAACAAATTTACTGGTGCCAAAAGAAGGAAAACATTAAGATTATGCAGGATAAAGTTCTATTTAGATTTACTCCCGAGGAGAAGCGTAGTTGCTCAGATATGCTCTTAAAAAACGTTTGTTTTCTTTCTTAACACCCTGATGCGTAGATCCCTGACGGAGATTTGAAGTAATGAAATTAACTCACCCAAATTGGTGCTGCGTGAATGCGCAGAGTTTTAATTTTCCACGGCGCCGCCGTGACCGCTAATGTATGCATTGCGGAGTAATAACGCAGCCTAGTGGCTAGGACTTCATTACATTCGCTTAAAGACGCTGGCCTTCATAAGATTACGGAGCTGCAGCCGGCCTTGGCTTTATCTCCTCTACCTTTGGCGTGTGAGTGGAGAGCCGGCGGCGGGTGCGGGAGAATGAATAGTAAGAGGCGGGAGACTGTGCGCCGGCCAGAATTATTAAAGAGCCACGAACACACCGGCAAACTGAAGAAGGAAGCGCCAGGCTCAAGTCAAATATTTACGAGTCCAAATGAATTCTACGAAGACCACCTGAGAAAACTTGAGACTAGCCGTCTTGATTTCTTATGTCGATACAGTCAATGTAAACACACTTCATTATTTTCGATGTAGTGTTCGGTACCCTAAGGAATATTGAATTCTACTATTACCAGTCCACATGAGCTAACCACCCAATTAGAGTTTATTAATTAGCTACCTATAGCCACCAGACTGCTTATGAAGAATCACGCAAATTGATAGCATTTCCTCACCAATTGGGATAACAGCGTGTTTTTGGACGATTAAGGCCCATTCTCATCTCTCAACACATGCAAGCTGAATGTTCAATTTAGTTTTAATTACATGTAGTTAATAATTTATGACTACCAAGATAGAGAGGTATTGTTACTGATTGTAGAAATGAATGTCATTGTTCAGAGTGAAATATCACTTCATTTATTTAAAACTGTTCCTTGCAATTAACATCTTAATCACTCGTGCTGCATGTTAACAATCCCTGAATACATTGCACAACATATTATGGCTTCCGTACAGTGAAGGACAAACTTACGCCATACTACGTTGACAGCACTGGCGCCAACACACAATGCTGCTCCTTTTGCTGTTGCATGTCCAGGCAAAGATTCTATTTATATTGTTAGCTATCGACCATGATGTCACGCTATCCACAGACTACACAAACTATATTTTATGGAAACCAAACGAAATCGAAATCAATTTGCAAACATTCCTTCAGACACAACAGACCTGATGATGGCGGCAGTGAAAGTCGCCGAAAGCTCGACAGTAGAAAATGTGATTCGGCGGCAAACCCGAGAAGAATTTATATCGAAGATACGCCGAGAAAGACTTATATCTCATATTAATACAATTATTTATACCACATATAATCGATCAAAGATTATTAATTTACTATTATTATTTTTATAATAATAAAAATAAAAATTATTGGAGGATTGTGACAATGCCATATACGTAATCCGCCTGTCACAGGTTTCTAGTTCGTAAAGGGAATAAAGTCATATTTCAAGATTGCATGTAATTGATTCAATTGGATCAAAACTAAATATCGGATTCAAAATTTTGAACAATTATATTGAAAATACTAACATTTGCCCGCTGCTTCGCGCGCACAGATCGTGGTGTGTCTAGAAACCCTTTTTATTCTAGTTCCAATTATTAAGGAGAAGAAACAAAAAAAAGTAAATATCACTTAAAAACTTTCCCTTCTTTTAATTATTACCTTTGACTCGATTTTGATACTGATATCCGAAAGTTTTTTTTTCACTTATGGTTTAATCCAAAATAATACAGAAAGTATACAAAAATTGTAGCTACGTCAAAAATTATCGATATTTAGAGATGATTATTGTATATTAGTATTATCCTATTCCACGAAGACGCATAGAATTATATCACTAACATATACTTTGATTAAGACTACACTATGCACAATGAATTTTACGGTAAATTAAAAATAAAAGTTAAGTTATGCTTATTTAAGTTTTATGAAATTGCGGTTTTATTAACGACAGCATTCTATAACGTTTTAATACCAACGTGAGGCACAAAAAAACCAAATATACACAATCAAAAGAGTGGTGGAGTCCTCTTAAGTCAGAATCTCCCCTAATACAAAGATCTTTACAGTAAATTAAATATTAATTACGCTTATTACTTTTAATTCAATTATTCCTTTCCTTTTATTGTTCTACATTTCAGAAATCTGAGGAAATATGTAATTTAAGTCAAAAAAATAAAACAGCATCCAAAGAGTAGCAGTATGATCTTTTGTTATAATTTCTCGAAAGTAGTGCTCATCTAAGAAAAAGGGTGATCTGCTGCGGACGTATACCCCATTTCGAAATAATTATAATTTCTTGCTTCATTTATCGGTCACATGGAGTAATAAGATATTTTGGCATATTTTAAGTTGGACCGTAAGTTCCTGAAATTTGAGAACATCGACCAAATTGTTGAGGTAATTTTTGCTTGATGCCATTTCAAACCCTCAGACACATGCAGCACGCTTCCAGTTTTATAACAGACGTTCCATACAAGCGGGCCATTTTTCCTCCACACCAGTGTCTTAGATAACGATGTTTAAAGGTCGTCACGTAGAGGACTAACAAAGATAGGTCTTCAACTCTGAAATGAGTGGTTTGGTAGCTATGTGGCTAAAGTGTCTGACTGGTAATCGACTGATCCCCGGGTCGAATTGCTGTCTTGGGCCTCAACCCGACCTTCACCTCTGGTACAGCTTGCTGTGTAATGTGAAGTACACCAGAAGGCTTCCGTGGTTCGGATTCCACATTAAACTATAGGTCCTCTATACCAGATAAGATTGCCGGGTTAGGTTAAGGTGGGTAAGACATGGGTGGAATTCGCAGTCAATAGAAACCCTGAGGTCATTATGATCACACGGAATTATTATTGTTAGTTCGGAAATCTGGAACCGAGAACAAACAAGTTCAATGTATAGAATGATACCTCAGGTGCTTCACCCTGATTAATACAACATATGTTTTAGTTTGCGATAAACCGAGCCATGAAACTGTGAAAATTCAACATGCGTAGTGTATAACTGTAGAGAAGCCATCGAAACAAAGACGATCAGATAGTCGCGTGGTTTATGGCGCCGGGTCAGTATACGAAAATCCCGGTTTCGATCATTGTTTAGAATAATTGTAACATACTTTTTTTTTTTCACTAAAAAGTAATGACACTAGGGGGCCATAAAAATTGGCCGCTTTTACTACCAGATCTACTTTTTAAAACAATCTGTTAGCTGGGAATTTCAAATGTTTCTAGTATCGATCATACCCTTTATTTAAACAGAACATAATCAGTTACTGATAAGACAAATGTATTGGAATGGGATTCATTGGAAGACAGCAAGAGGTTGAAAAAATGAACTAGAGTGTACAAAGTATTTATTGATAATGTGGCGTGTAAAGATATTGACGGAAGAATTAAGGCAGGTGCATCGAAGGGAAAAGATGTCCATGGCCACAAGTTGGCACTCGATTTCAGGCATAAGGGTGTGGATAAGGGAGTCAGCGATTGGAAAAAATTATCAAGGCAAGTGATGAACAATTTATAAAAATGCTGAAAGAATTTAAATTTTGAATTCAGAGTGGGTAAAAGTAGGCAGGTACACGAAAGGAGAAGAACGTGTGTGTGGGGGGGGGGGGGGAAATTGTTACCGGGGCGTGCACTTCATCTCAATGAAATAAATTAATTTAAAATACTAAATGTATTTATCTCTAATACAATTTTTAAGTTAGCAGCAAACCAAGCGAAGTGTTTATGTTGTGGTTATGTTGCCTTATATTAATAATTTTAATTGTAAACACTATTTATTTAGAATTTATTGTAACCTAATGGACGGTACAATTACTTCCTGCAAAAAAAATCGAATATAATTGAGTGAATGCAGTAGCTCCTCGAGCAGAAATGTGACGCTGTGCCGAAGGAACATTCAGCTCTTTGTATTGCCAACTTGAATATATGACAAACACTGATTTTTGCTGTGAAGATCGTAGAATTAGGAATAGTGTATGGAAGGAGAAGCTGACGCTCGATTTCTTGCATAAGAGAGTGGGAAAATTTTCTTTTGTTTGTAAGGTTGTTAGGAATTGGAACAGGTTACCAAGTGAGTTAATGAATAGTTTTCCAAAAACACTTGGAATATAAAATTAGAATTTGTAAATCGCAAAAGTAAATGGGGAATGAATTTAACACTCCAATTATAAAAGAAAATTTTAAAAAATAAAATAAAAATGGGTAATTAGATGATATGGGGAATCGACCCTGGAGCTTTAGCTCCATCGCAATTAAAATTATTATTATTAATAGTTCGGAAACCTCATTGCGTGAGGTTAAATTTAGTGCCAGGTGATATTATTTTGGTCTTAGCGGAAATTTACGGAGCTACGCTTTTTTTGTTATATTTCCAGTTGAAAACATGTGCTCAACTGAATTATTATCCTGGACTACGGACACTCTAAGACAAACATAACACTTCGTTAAAACCACCCGTGCCCAATGTTGTACTCCAACTGGTAACCAATGAACGAAAACCTAATGGCATTGTGTTTGCCAGAAATCTCATCAGATTCGATTCTTTATACCTATATTATTTTAGATAACTTAAGGAAACGGCTGTAGTTTGACACCGTCGAGATTCCCCCATACAGAAGTATCAACATACAACTATTTATTAGATTTTTTTTGCTGTCAGTTATCTCTATTCCACATCCCACAGGGTCAGTCTCTTATACTAGTATATATGGAAAATTTGTAGTCATAAAAACTGAAGCTAAGACCGAGAAGATGCGTTTAATTTTTTAGTGAATACTCGTATTCTATAAAATATCTCTCTTTCTTCTTTACGGCCAATAGAGTAGTACCGTCGAGTATTGTGAGCTAGCTGTACTGTGCTGACGGATGGCGAGGGAGCATGCCTGTTGCATATTTTAGGCTGGCAAACTCCAGTGTGCGCACCGGAAACAGCTACATCCGCCCCTGCGTGCAGCCCCGGGCTAAATGTGTCATCTAGTTAAACACCCGCCACCCGTCTACATTACTATTTAAACTGAAGCCCGCCCTGTTTTATTGAAGCGCCTCGGTGCAATAGCTTTCTCCTCCTTACTTGTGCAAATGATTATAACGTAACATTGTATTATTGTCACCGGCTTCTCTACTGGTTTGATGTAACCCTCCACCTCTCCCTATCGTAATATACTAGTTAATGGTACATGACAATATATTTACTGTCACGATTTGTATTACGAGCAGAACTGGGATTGTAACTTCGGCTGTAGGTCACTAGCCGGCGTCAATTAATTATTCCTTGAAGAAGAATAGAGCTGAAAAAAAAGTCTACAAACTACGAGTACTTGCAACGTCGATCCCAACGTTAGGGGAGAGGGTCTTACTACACTAAAAAAAAAAAAAAATTAACGAGATCGTCAGCAGGTGTGGGAGGGGGGGGAAGGTTCCACCACTGAGGGGGGGGGGGGGGCGTGTTACAATTCACAAGAGTATGGAAGGCCGCGAAGGTTTGCAAACATTGTGTGTAAACATTGTCAACAATTGAAGTGTGTGTGAGAGAAGGACCGTGTAAAGCGAAAGTCCCCAAAATTTTCTGAGAGCACAGATTTGAAAAACTATGTATACTCGTATATGGAGAATGGGCAACGATACACAGCGAATATTATAAAACGACTATTTTATAACAGCACTAATATTATCCTCTGTTATGCGTGGTGTACTATTGAGTGTTAATTTTTACTACGACCTGTTTGGCCAAACTCACCGGCCCAAGAAGAAAAACTGAAAACCGAGTTTCACTCAAGAGCAGCCTTTTTGTTCGCGCACGACCTGCGAACAAGTGCCATCGAGTCAAGTTTTGCTAAACAGTGCTCCACGAATTTAAACGTTCTCGCCTTGCATTCGGGAGGACGGCGGTTCGAATCCCCGTCCGGGCATCCAGATTTGGGTTTTCCATGGTTTCCCCAAATCACTCCAGGCAAATGCCGGGATGCTTCCTTCAAAAGGCCATGGCCGAATTCCTTCCCATTCCTTGCCCCCATCCTTGCCCCCCATCCTTTCCCGTCTCTAAAGACTTCGATGTTAAAAAGAGACGTAAAGCAGTTAAAAAAAAAAAGAATTTAAAGTGCAGCAAAAATATTTATGTCTAAGGCTATCACTCATTATTCTTTGGCCGTACACATCACAAATCTGGCGATAAATTTCAATTGGTTTGTGATTTTTGCCAACAAAAACCTTATCACAGCTCGCACTTCACAACTGGCGGGATTTTCTATTGAAGCGCTCATTTTAAAATTCCACTGTATACAAAGTACGACAGGCACGATGCACAAACTACCACGGCTGGTTGCGTACTGAGTGTAGGGACACTCTGACTTCAAGATGGTGCCGCTAACCCTCCCATGCCGCACCAGATCAAAACGTCTGTTACTTTCTGGATAGCCCTCGTACTAAAGGTTGGTTCATAGGTCGCAGATATAAAGAAAAATCACAGTTTCCTCAAGGTGCATTTTAAAAAAAAAAAGCCAAAAATAGCAAGTAACTTCACAAAAAATAATTTGTTTTTTGCTATTATAAATTTTTATGGTAACCAGTTAATTTTTCTACATTGTTGTGCGCTGTCTGTGGTCGCCATTGTATTAAGAATTTTTGGTGCGGATCTGTTTGCGCGAAGAATAGATTATAACTACTTGATCCGGTGACGGACTACATAAAGTCATAAGACATACCTAAGATTTTAAGTAAAATTATAAGCTTTCACACTGTGGACATCTCATCAAAATTGATTCGGTAGTGTTTGTGTGATGTCATTTCAAACAAACAGACACAGCATGCTATAGATGTATCTGTTTGGAGATAGGCTGATCGGTTATGTTTCGCCTTAGTTTCCTTCGTGATTATGACCCTCTGTTCATTTGAGTTTAGTTGCTAGCTGCTGACGTTCAGAAAAGCAGTCAGCACCGCTGCAGACTTATCTCCTTGCGCAGCACGTGCCTCGGACAGAACGAAGTAATTTAAATGTTCTGCACCCAGGTAAGCACAAGGCAGCCGAGCAAACACGCTGCCCAGCCACGGCAAAGTTTAATTGCTTCATTTCACGCAGAAACGTTGCTGCTATAGCAGTGCACTATCAACTATTTGCTCACTGCATTCAGTATACCTTTATTTGCACAAATAAAATACTGAATCTGAATCGCAGACCGGTTTTCTGTATACTGAGAAAATGTCGTTTGTACCGTTGCATTTCCCGCAGGAAAAAGAAAAGTAAAATTACAGATGGAATTGTTTTATGTGAAGCTCCAAATAGTGAAGGGCAGGATTAAGTTTGTTGCCTTGCTTCTAGACATCATTGTCACCACCAAAACAGATGTGATGATTTACGAAAAGAGATTGATGTTTGCCTAATTCCCATCTCTGTCTATATAAAGTTGTATGAGACTATATCTTTCTGTCTATTTATTGAGGTATCACGCAAAAACTTTTGAGCCGATTTAAATGCGACTTAAGCAGTTTGTAAAAGTTTATTATCTGGCCTAATATATGCAGTGTCTTCTGTACCTAACTGGCGCCACAGCAAAAAAGAAAAAGAGAAGAAAATCAGTTCCTAGCCTCAACAATTTTTCGTGTTTGTGAAGAATTTTGAAGGTTTTTTTATGTTTGTCCACGGAATCTTATATATTTCCAGGATAAAAAATAGCCTATGTTACTCCCTGACAAATCAGCAACCCGTCAGTGAAAGTTCCGTCAAAATCGCTTCACACACTAAACATTTTGCCTATAAATTATTTATATTTGTTAATCGCTGAAAAAGCTGAAATGCCGAAATGCAACCAACGTAGTGCACGTTGAGAAATACGAGCCTACGACAACACACAAACACCAGTGGTCTGCGCAAAGTCGCTGCAAAGTGAAATATAGAGTCACACACGTCTGTTTATATATATTATATATAAGATTTCTGTTAGTTCACAAAGTGTTCAGATTTCACATTTGTCTCGCATTGGTCGTAATGAAGTCTTCACTTTTTCAGATATCGAAGCTTAAAAAAGGTAGTTCTATGTCGGACTAAACAGTGTGAGTGCACCTATGTTTATTGAGGCGTCTAATTCCAGTGCTTACGGTCGCGGATTCAGTTCCCACCTGGCTCAATATTTTTTCCCTTACGATATTTTATCTCATTACTATTTGCTGTTTGCGGAGTTAAAAATGTATTTACACAAAAAATTTCCTAAATTCTAATTTAGTTTTCAGAAAAGGAAATTCAAGACACATTTAAAGTTGATCCGCATACCTACACCCACGCGGGGAAAGTTGAGAGCGAGTTCAAGTTTCAAACAAAGCCGGTAAATAAAACGTAACCGAAGTTTCGTGACAAGGCTGCTAAAATTTACCTGTGACTCCTGTTCATACAACTACTTTAGGGTTAGGCCTCCAGAGAACCAATATGACTATCCAGGACGGTTTTCAAACAGTCTTCTCCAATTTTAATAATTTTTAATGAGTTAAAATAAAATCTAAGGTATAAACTGACTTTGCGGTTGATATAATGTTGTCAATTACATCTTGAGATTTACGTTGTGTTCACACACTCCTTCTTAATCCCGACGATTTAAAAATTCCTATGGTCTTCTTCAGCGGTATAGCGCCATGCTAAATCTACTGGAGTCTCTTACAGTCTCAGCAGGTGGGTTGACTCCTGAAGAGGACGATAGGCATTGGTCGAAGCGTTTCGAGAAAGGAGGAGTGTTTGGATGCAGCATAAAACTCGAAAAGTTATTTAAAACATTAGTTATAAACAATTTTATCTGCAGAAGGACCTTTTTTGGTGGTTATATGCCAAATTTTCTTGTTTCAGACAAAAAGACGCAATCAATGTCGACGAAAAAAAGTATTTGACATTGGGAGTAACACGAAACAGAATCTTACCACCGTTAATCGAGATTCAGTGGTGAACTAATCCCGGGATTTGAAACTAGGTTCTCTTAATCTCCAGTCACTCGCGGTAACCAGCTTAGTCATCAGACCACTCATATATAACAAAGATTATATTCAGATAAGTGAAAAATGGTGAAACTGCAACATTTTTTTTTTAAAAAAGTAATAATTGTAGTGACCAATGTAAGTCAAGACAAACACCACAAGACATCAGGTTTACGGTCGACTTCTTTCGCTGAAAATGATTAATTGCAGTTTTAAGATCCATGGTTTATACTTCAATATATCATAGTTAGATGTAGAATACTTAGCAATTAGTATCGCATTACTTTTACAGATTCAGAAATTTGAACTTTCATTACTTACCCTTAAGAGTTTAAGATTTTATATTAATGTTTTTGCTTTGCTACTTTGTTTGTCAAACTATATTATATAAACATTATGATTATTTGTAAAATATTGTGAGAATATTTTTCTGATTTGTTACAGGTAAGGAACGCACCTGGTCATGAGAAGACCCTGCTTGTCCGTGAAGAAATCTCTCTTTCCTCTTCAATGTAGGAGTATGAAGGTATAAAGAAATAGAAGTAACTTAATCATATTACTATGGGAGAAACATCCGTACCAGCTGCATAAAGTGTGATACCGTTTTTTTTTTTTTTTTTTTTTTTTTTTTTTTTTTTTTTTTTTTTTTTTTTATTCTGTGCTTAAAATATATCTTCATGTTTCATCTTTCTTCATTTCTAAACGACGTTACCCAAACAAAAATTTAGAATCCTTAAGCTGAGAGTAAACAGGTTGGTTGAAGATCAAGGTCTCAGAATAGTATATACGTTCAGCAGGTGATTTGTGAACTGAGGACAAGATTCAAGGTATTTTGTTGGCATTCTTACTTTTATTTCTGAACTACTCTGTTAATAAGAAGTAAAATTATCTGTTTTTACGACATGGTTACCCTGTCGTTGCCGGACCTATAGTTAAATTCAAAATTCGAAACACCGGGCAGCACAGGTTACATCACACGATCAAAGCAAAACCAGTGAAAATAGCTTGTTGGAGAAGGAATCGAGTTGAGAACTCAGAATTTTCAAAGAAAACGCTTCACACACAGATTACATATCGCTAGTATTTAATGTGGAGGAGATATAGAAAGCAAACGAAGTATTCGCTGATTTTGAAATCATGAGGGCTACAAGGATAATAAAAGAAATCGAGTACAATATTTGGGATTTCCCTAACCTATGTGAGAAAGAATATGATGCAAATGACAAGGTCCACCGGATAGTAATACTAAGTCAATTAAACGAATTTTATTTTGACCGTCGGGTTCGATGTCGGAAGTATGGTATGGTGGCAAATGACCGAACCAAATCAAACAGGTAGTAATAAATTTAGAACTTACACCTTGAAACGATCACTAACATTCATAACTGGTAATGTCATTCCTTCGTGCTCTATAAACCTAGAAGAAACCATTTACATTTTAGAAAACTACAGAAAATGTTTGTCAGCGTAAGTTAATGTTACATTTACCGTATAATGCAGAGCCACCGAGAGAAAAATCACTTGAAATTTAGTACAAAATAAATTAATTACATAAAAATGTTAAGAGACATATCATTACTAATGAAAAGCACTGTGAGGAAATATTTGAGAAAAATACCATTAGAACGCGAATTATATCAGACGAAGGTAGTAATTGACTGTTATGTCCGCGGCTGAAACATTCAGGAATGTTAAACGACATACGTTAAGTAGTAATGCACGAGTCAAGGTGGTCCCAGATACTTTTTTCACAACTCCAAACAACAACGTGATTCAATAGCACAATATATCCTCGTGATGGAACTCTTTAATCTGTTCCTTAGAATTAAAACCTATTGTATTTTTTTTTTCAAAAATATGATAACAATTTATTGATTTATTGGTTGACAGGAATACTTTTTGTTTTTACTTATGGCTTTACGCCTCGTCGACGTCGAGGTCATTAAGAGGCGGACTGGGAATAAGGAACGGGAAGGAATTCGGCCATGGCCCTTTTGAAGGAATCATCCCGGCATTCGCCTGGAGTGATTTGGGGAAACCATTGAAAACCCAAATCTGGAAGCCCGGACGAGGATTCGAACCGGCGTCGTCCTGAAAGCGATGCCAGAGCATTAACCGCTCCCCCACCACGCTCGGTGACAGGAATGATAGAAGCATCTGTGCCTATCAATTTTAAATATCTTAATCTCGTGTTGCTTTCTGGATCGAGTTTGTATTAAAAAAAGACAAATTTTTAACGCGATCAGTTGCACATAAGTATTTAATACTGGGAGGAGAGTTACCAACAAGCATTCTGTTGCTTACTGGTATACAGAAATCTTAACTTTGTTGTATCTATTAAGTTACATACGTAAGGTACATATCATTTAACTGCATTAATTATCAATACATAATTTCGACTAACTATTGTAAACTATTCCAAGATTGAAATTTTACTATCAATTCAAGAATGTGAAAAAGAAAGAGTGTCTATTATTGTTTAGAATTAATTTAAATATTAATTATTTGTGGTAGTGGGAGGGAGATATATATTTTGGTTGCAATTCTGATCTATACAGTAAATATATGAAAACTGTAAATGATTTTGAACATCAAAATTATCCAAAATGAGTACCTTCTGGTTCAGGTCTGTCGAGATGGGGAGCCAGCACATCAATTGCAACTCGCCACTGTGTTCCTCGAACCACTTCATCACACTCCTGGCCGTAAACCATGGCGCATTATCTTGCTGAAAAATGCTACTGTTTTGGGGAAACATGGTCGTCATGTAGGGATGTACTTGGTCCGCAGCCAATGAACCATACTTATCGGCTGTCATGATGCCTTGCACGAGGTCCACTAGACCCATGGATGCCCACGTGAATGTTCCCCAAAGCATAATTGAGTCACTGCCAGCTTGTCTCCCTCCCGCCATACAGGTGTCAAGAAGCTGTTACTCTGCTATCTGCTATAAAGCCAATGAAATTACAGATTCGGCATGATGAAGAAGGTTTCGGGATTCATCAGACCATGCAACGTTCTGCCACGTGCCCATTTCAATCGTAATTGCCGATATCGTGATGTTTACCTAGGCACATGGATGGGTCGTCGACTGCGGATGTCCATTGTTAGGAGTGTTCGGTGCACCGTGTGTTCAGACACACTTGTACTCTGCCCAGTGTTAGTGTGATGTTAAGTTCCGTCACAGTTCGCCGCCTGTCCTGTTTTACCAGTCTGCCCAACCCTTCGACGTTTGGACGTGGTTTCACCTTGGTTTCGCCACTTGTTGAAGACACTCACCACGGCACTTCTCGAACACGCGACAAGTCGTGCAGTTTCCGAAATGCTCCTACCGAGCCTCCAGGCCATCACAATCTGCGCTCGGTCATACTTAGATAGAGCGCGCGCCTTCCCCATACTATAAACACGGATAGCACGCTCACTCATACTACATGCACGGCGTGTGTGTCTGACTAGCAGCCATTCCTCGTCAAGTGACGCTGCTATCTCCTGGGTTTATATCGATAGTAGGATGATAGTATAATGTTTTTGCTGATAAATATATTTATATTTTATCAGTAAAATTAACGTAAAATGAAATTGTTGTAACATTTTGAAGATTATTCGTTATATAATTACTTCATATTTATGCGTATACTAATTATTCCGTTGAATACTTGCATAAACATATAAAGATAATTCGTGGAGCAAGCAATAATTCATCTCATGTTGCAATGGAGGTAATAATGTGAAATACACAACAAAATTAATATCTTGGGAAATAAATAATAATTATATTTTTGAATATCTACTAAACGATTCTACAAAAACAGAGTACTTTAAAAAAAATTTCGTCCCTGTGTTACATGTACTGTATTTTTAATCGTGTCTGTTATGTTATTAATAAAAAATATGTTTTTAGTAAATTTCATTAGAAACGATGCTACAGCGGTGGAATTCCGAGGCTGTGAAATATGGATAGATATGTGAAAATTACAGTGAATTGATGTCATTCGTCTTCAAAAGCTGAAAGAAGCGGTCTCTTATAAATTACATGCTGTATATTCGAACATTTTGGCACTTGAATGCGTTTTCGTTCACTACAAAACGTATAATCTACTGTTACCGTTTGCTAATATATGTACATCCTAATAAGAGCAATACATAACCAGCACACTAGATTAAAAACTCATAATGCCCAAGGCGGTAAACGAACAGACGACCCATTTCACGTGGTATTAACACGCTAACCATACAAGGGCGAGAGCATAGCTCCATTTATGTGCAAGAGAAGTGTGATGTCATCATTTTTCAAATAATCTCAGCAATAGAATTTGCAGAATCATCAGTTTAATTAATATAGTTGCTGTATAACAATCAGAACTTAATTTCATATATTGTTGGACTCGAAATTTTTTACCGCCTAGGCCAAAAAATTACAGATAACAAACGTCGAAAATGTAGCAAACACACTAAATCATAGGAATCTTTATCATCTGGAGTGGATTGTAAAAAGTTGCAGAAAGATCTACGCAGTAGATCTACCCGGGTAGGTCATCGTCTTATGGAAAAGAATGCCTTCATAAGCTCACAAATAAGAAAATAACTGTTTGTATTAATCAGAAGGAACCGCTGGTAGTTGACAGATGACTATCTAATAAATCGATTGGATGGGACCCTCATTCTAGGTAACAGAGAAAGATATAAAATATCTCAGCATCAATTAGAAAGGAAAAGCAAGAAAACTACCTGGTAAATTAGCAACTGAACAACGTAGTGTTAATGAGGCTCTTGGCTGAGTTTATTATGATGATATTGTATCAACGTTGTGGGTATAACCACCAGCGGTAACACTCTGGTCTCGCATTCGGGAGAATGCAGGTTCGAATTCCTGTACAGGCATCTAGCTATCGAAATAACTCCAGACGAATTCGAGAATCGATCATTCAAAAGGCCATATCCGAATTCCTTCCAGTTTCTTGCCTCCAACCCTTTCCCTGCTCTAATGATCTCTGTTTCAACTAAGTGTAACGTCATAAGAAACAGAAACACTAATACAATTAAATAATGGTAGTGACAATAATAATACTGTTCCTAAAAAGAAAGGAATCCGTGGTAACCCATTTGTCAGACGTAAAGTAAAATATAATTAAATACTGCAGAATATAATACAGCGGACTATGACATAATTTTATAAAACGGGTAAGAAATAAACTTTAGGATTGTGCTACGCCAGATGATGTCGTTTTTGCCAAATACAGAACCAAGCGTAACTGATCAAATGTTCATGATTATGCAATTAACATTTAACCAACCGGAACTAACTAGTGATAATATTTATTGTGTTGTTTTTATAGTTAATTAAAGAACGTAACACCATACCAATGAGTGTAAATGAATTTTTGTCCCTTTGATATTACTATTATAAAACTTACCTAGGTTCTGAGTCCTATTTAGCTATTGAACGTCTAACACATAGTTGGTTTAAAATACAGTTAAACTAAAGAACTCTATACATCAAAAACACTTTCAAAACAGTTAGTTCAAGATAGTCTACAGAGAATAAATCTATTATCAAAAAAGCCTTGTCTGCCTTTGTGACATGTTTCACGCATCAACCACCGCACTAAAAAGAAAAAAAAAGTGGAGATGTAAAATAATGTATTGCACTGTGACGTATCACCAAGATCCTTACGAGTAAAGAAAACGTTGTCTGTAAACTTAATCAGTTTAAGTTATTGTGCAAAACCTATCATTTTAGTGTTCTTTATTGCCTAGCTCTGAACGTTAGTTATATCTCTCAGTCGAAATATTATGTACGACTGAATATAATAATATCCAATCGGCTGGTGTTATTATATACTTGTAACATTTGTATTCGGTCCATAAGTTGTACCTTAAACACAAATTTTGAGAGAGTAAGTCATGTATCAAGTTATGATATCTTGCTCTGAGACAAACACCTATACTCTTTGTAGCGTGTATTTGTATTTACTTCACTTTATAAAACTGAATGGTTTCTCTCGGTTTAATAGATCGGATATATATAATTTAAAAATTTGATGACTTCGCCATTATATACGCCATGTTTTAGTATACCTATATACTTACCTTAAATGCTTTGCTTTATCAAGCTTACAATTACACAAAAGGCGAGATCTCCCTCTCACTTCTTTCCGATTTGACAAGTCTTAGAATACATCACATGTGTTATTCTTTTGCTTCCAAAAACAATTATGAATTATGAGACGCATTATGGCGTTAGTTAAACTTGCTGATCTATAAGCAAGTAATTAAGCTACAAATATGAGCCAAAAGTTTTCACTTTTGCGGTTACCATTGAATAAATGCTGGGAGAATCACGAATATTAGACTTTTCTCATGATCTGGGGTTGAAACTATATATGGGTACCAAATTTCCTGTTTCTAAGACCACGTAAAGTACAATAAAATTTTAATATCAGGGGGTCGTAGAATTCTGTTTTCAATTTCACCGACTTCCAAAGTAAGTATAGGAGGGAAGTAAAATTCAACATATTGAAGCTCTATGTATAGTGAAAATCTGAGATATACTGGGGTAGAAACTGATTTCACGTTTTTTAGGTAAACAACGGATAGATATGTGGTAATTTACGAAGTTTAGACTTTTCTTATAATCTGTTACTAAAACTTTATCTGCGTACCAAATTTCGGCTTTTTACGACCACCGGAGGTACCTTAGAGTTTTGATGATCATCAGTCAGTCAGTCAGTGAATGTGTAACAAAACCGGTGTAATTAGCATACAAATAAAACCTAAACTAATTACAGGACCGGAACAAAATTTAGTGTGTTTGCTAAGATTGCTAATTCCTATGTATAATCGCAATTTGAGGGACGTTCCATCAATAAGAGCGAAGAATGCGAGATGCAAAAATGGCCCGGATCGCTTCGAGAAAAGGGTAGGCAGTTCCACCGTTGACTTGGTGAGCACATGTTTTGTAATAACGCTTGCTTGTAGCTGTTGTACGAAATATTCGCGTTATTTTACGCGTATGAACGTTCCTTTCATTCAAATTTTATTTGTAGTTGTGCCATCAAACAAACTTGTAAGTGGTAATTTCGCTTTTTCATGTATATAAACTTCAGACCCACGAACATAATAATTAAAACTTTAAAAATGCTTATTAAAAATTTCTTCAGAACATTTACGAACTAAAAGCCTAAAACTGTTACCGTAACACTTCATAACATTTTATAAACAAATGATTATACTGAGATGAAACATATATAGTTTAAATAGGATAGCAAGCCAATAGATTAAGCCCTAGGCTGTAAGTAAATTTTGTAAGTTAAAATTAATAATTTACATATGAGAGTACGCGGAAAACGAGATAAGGAGTTATCCTACAACAAACTTAAACTGATTTAAGGTCTTCCGTTTATAGAAAAGTACAGATTCCTGGTTCCAGATACACCCGGAAATTGACCAAGGATGTGTCGATTCCATGCCTAGCTGAACCACTGCTATATTGCGTTCCAAAGGTATACCACTACGCAGATGGTCATAAATTATGTCTCATCAATGTAGGTATTAATTAACTAGTATCAAAAATGTTAAGAGTGTGCCGCTTTTAAATGAGACAGTGTTTACGACAAAGCCAAAATTAAAATGTTGTTTCTTTCCTTTTTTACGCCAAGTTCAATTTTTTTCTTTACTGGGTTTCAGAGAGCGGCAGAACACGAAACAAAACAAAATAGAATGAGCACACACAACTGTTACGAATGTTTGATATGGCTTTTGGCTTGTATCTCTTACTTGTTAGTTGGAGTACTGATTAATTTTAAATGATACGTGTTGTCAATGTACCACCAGTACTATCACACAGAATCAAATTATTGACTTCATGCAAAATCAGGTTTTTTGTTTACTTAACATAGGAAATAAGATTAGCGGAAGATAGGAAGGGCTGGAGGATTGCATCAAACCAGTCGAGAGACTGATAACAGCAAAAAAAATCATTTTTAAAAAACTATTAGAAGGGTTTTATAACAGTGTAGTCGTTTTATATCGTCAGGGATATAAAGTATAGCAGAACAGAGTTCTATTTTCAACAGTCCAAGTTACTCTCAATTAAGCAGTTGGTACAATAATATCCAAGCAGCTTCAAAACTAGAAATAATAGTTGAATTGGAATTTCTACAAGTTATGGAAATAATATTATAATTCGCATCGGAAATCTAAGGAAGGAAAAATTTAAAGGGTTCAAATAATTGTTTAAACTCTAATTCATTAAAATGTTTCCTCTTGTATGAGACTAAATAAAACATTGTTAATGAAACAGGAGAAAAGTATAAAGCAACTTGAATTAATACTATGATTTGGAAAGCAGTTTCATTCCTTACCAAATAAGAAATGAAAAGGGTTGTAATGACACAAAGCACAATACGACAAAAATAAAAGGTATACTCCATTTCAAATTGCTTTTCGGTCTGTTTATGTGGAAGATAGATCAATTGAATGGTGGTATACGTTAGTGATAAGACCTGAACAGATTCTGCGAACAATTTAAAGGAATAGTATGTGAAAGTAAGACTGGACCTTGAACATAAATTAGTACTTTACCTCAGGCATAATTGATTGAAAAAAGATCTTGTTTGTTCGCAAGGCAGTCGGAGATTAGAATAAGTTATCGAAGCTGTTTCTGAATAATGTACTGTATGTACGTATCTGAAAGAAATTTATGCTAAAAATATAAGTAAAGGATAATAATTTGCACATGGCAGTTAGTGCCGGGACCTAACCTCCATCGCAATTTGATGCTATTAATAAAATAAATTAGATGACTCATGCGAAAATTTCCCAAATAAAATACGATGAATAGCCAACCAGAACACAACTAAGCTGAAAAAACCGCACACAGTATATTCATTTCTCTGCGATGTGTGGTTCTGCAACCTAGCGGTAACATGATCAATCCTTATCTACAGCAGCTATGACTAGCGGCTTGGCTGTGAACTGTTTCATATGTGGAACCTTCATAGTTAATGCTTTTGCCCTTCAGGGGACGAATTCTGAAAAATTCCTATTTTAATTATGATGTTACCAATGCAGAGACCTTTGTATTTAAAATTATACCTCATTTATCGATTTTTATTAAGTATGAACGGAGATAAATGACTCGTCATCAAAAAGCCACTTTTAGAAATGATGATACTTTTGCCATTTAATTTATAATTTTTCCAAATAAGAGACCTTAATCTTTAAAATGATGCCCCATTTTGGATATTGATTAGTTATGATGGAAGATAAGAGGCCCGGCACCAAAAACACCCTTTAGAAATGACTACACTTTTGCCCTTCTCAGATCGATTTCCGAAAAATTCCTTCCCTAATTTATTGTGTTACCGAAGTGAAAACCTTAATCATGAAAATGATACCCAATTTATCACTTTTGTGTAGATCTGAAGGATGATTAATAGCTCGTGACAAAAAAATATTAAATAAAATGTATAATGAATTTTAAACCAGGATTCGAAGTTTACTGCCATGATCCTAACAATACAGTTTTCCAGTAAAAATGGGGAACTGTGCTCATAACGTGTCTCGTTGAAGAAGGTCATCTGAGATAAAAGAACAAAGTGGAGTTTCCTCGGAGACGTAGAGAATGACATCTTTGTTGCAGAACTCGCTTTGGCAACGGCCGATTCTCTTCGCACCCTCGCCAAGTTGCTACGGAAATTCCCAGAGCAAATAACAGAGCTCCAAGTTGGAACAAACCTTTCTTTAGTTATCTGAGAATATTATCTCGTCCTCACATCGCCTATAATGAAAAAGAAGGGGAGTATTTTCTTTTTTTGTTTTGGCCTAATCATTGTGCGGCCGGCTAAACGGCATGCGGGACTGTATTAGTGGTAACGAGTGTTGGGGGAGACTGTGGCGCTATCGGCGTATGTTCAGCTCGTATGCAAATGAACTGAGCTGCTGGCTTGGCATGATAACCAGACCGTGGCTGCGACCATCAGGAGCCAACGAGGGACCAACTGCACTTCACACGCACCAGCGCCAAAGGTCCGTTTGTGCCAAACAATCGACCCAAGGATAACCCACCCCCCACTTATACCAAACTCCGTTCTTGCTGAATCTCCTAGTTACCAGAAGCTATAGCGACATTATTTAACGAAACAAAGCATTGGCAACAAGTCTTGCAGGCTGTTAGTGTATATACTGCAATCGGGCATAAACGTACAATAAATATACCGAGCGTGATCACAACACACTTTGGCCGATTTTTCTACCGTTTTCGAGGTATTAAAAAAAAAAAAAAAAAGTTTAGTTTTAAGGGGAGAGGGTTTGGGTTTTTATAAACCAAATGTAGTCAGTATTTTAAAGTACATATGTGCAATGCTCCATAGACTTCAGGTGAAACTGTGGGTTTGTGTGTCGCCACGTCAACTTTAAAATAATCTTTAAATTTCAAGTTAGAATTTGTCGGTCACTAATTGTCCGACGAGAACCGGTCCAACGCTAATAAACAATAAATTTTATAGGCTTTCAGAAAATCATCATCAACTTTCGACAATTTTTCATACAGTTTTCGAAATATTTGCAAAAAATACGGAATAGTTTCCCGTGGAAGGTAAAAGGAGAGAGAGGTTGATTTTTTTAAAACCAAATGTAGATTTTTTTCATTTATTTTAAGATGTTCCATCAAAATCGGATAAAACAATGGGGGAGGAGGGGTAGGTTATTGTAATCCAAATGTAGAAGGTTTTTCTCCTTGTATCAAAGTATGTACGCAAAGTTTAATCCAGACAGGCTAAATACTATGTTTTCTTTTATAAATAACTTTATGCATATACATATATGAACACACAATTTTTTATATACATATATATGTTACGCTCAAAGATCAAAAACGCTTACTCAGCGAAACAAAACTACCATAACATGTTCTGGTTTCCTGAACACGGCCGCAACATGTTGTGGCTTATCAGTATCTAACTCTCTGTGTTCACGATAGATTGGTCCAGGGTGCATTTAATATATATGATTCTTCTTACTCCTCGCGTTACAAGGATCTCAAAAAAATTGTTTGTAGTAATGAGTGGAAAATGCGACCCCTCGCGTAGTGACCTTTTTGAGTTAGTCACAAAGCGTTCTGGCTGTTTGTTGTAAGTGCCGTAACGTGAATAATATGTTGTGGCCGTTTTAAAGAAAACAGAACACATTGTGGTCGTAGTTTTCGCTAGATGAGCGTTTTCGATCTTTCAGCGATAAATATAAGAGAGGGAGTTTCTTAATATGTATCTATACTGTCTGTATTGCCTCGGTACCTAATTCCGATAAAATAATAAAATAAAGTGAAAATGTGCAATTTAGTGTTTATAGTGTAATTGGTAAAGCTGAAACAAAAATTTTCTTTACAGAATCTGGGTCTCTAGTGAACGTTATTCAGGATGTTTCGATTGCGGACTCCTGAGCCTTTATAAATGGTAATCTCGAACTAAATAACTGAGCGTGATAGGTGTGTGGTAACGCTTTGTTTTCGCGTTCGGGAGGAAGTAGGTTCGAGTCCCCGCCCAGGCATCCATATTTGGGTTTTCCATGGTTTCCCTAAGTCACTCCAGACAAATGCCGGAATGGTTCCTTCAAAAGGTCAAGGCCGAATTTCTCTCCATTCCTTGCCCCCAATCCATTCCCGCTCCAATTACCTCGATGTGGACGAAGTGCAAAGCCGTAAGGAAAACATCAGACTAAACGCTAGGAAGATAACGTAATAAGCTTGCGAATAGTTTCACATAAGGTCTGTAAACTAGTTTAAAATCCCTTGTCTTGGCATTATCTTCATTAATCAGTAAACTGCCATTTAGTTGCACGTGGATCAGATCCCCAGCAATACAGATTTTGGATTTCAATGGTTTCTCTATAACATAAAAGGCAAATGATGACAAGCATGGTTCTTTCAAAAGAATATGATCGAATTTCTTTACCTTCTCTGTCACCCATTACCTCATAGCTATATAAATGTCAGCCAAATGTTATGTTCAGAAAAATAACAATGATTAATCATACTGTTACATGTCTGAGTTTTATACAAAATTATGCCAATTTACAATGGTAACATTCAAAGAAACGGAGTGTAAAAAGTTATGTAATCACATTTGATACCTCATTTTTTGATGAGAAGTCAGTAATGCAATACGTTTTAGCACAATAAATTGACAAATGTAAACAGAAAATTAGAGATCATCGTCTGGATTACCAGTTTGGTGTCAAATTTTCATTGGCAGTTAATCCTAAATTTAACCTTCCCTGGATTTGCTCATACAAATTGATTAACTGAATTAAGAAATATTAAAACAGCATTGTATTTATTTCAGAAATAAAGCTAAACTGTTACTGCAAATCTTTCATTTTGGAGTTGACGCCTGAACTTACACCGTTTATGGAGTATGATTTAGAAAATAGTCATATTATTACATCATTTTCTTTCAACTTACAAACTGACTAATGGATTCAAAATTATAATTTTTCTGACGTAAACACGGTGGACAAACATTTTCTTTAAGGCAGTGTTTTTCAACCTATGGGTCGTCACTCCTAGTGGAGCCACCTATTTTTGCGGTCGCAAGCCAGGTAAAAGCAGAAACCACGGATCGTAGGTCTTACATTGCAATAAAAATACATTTTAACTGACGCAAATAACCAAATCATTTTCTAATGGGAACCTATTTATCTTCTCAGTTTTTTATGTTTATGCAGTTAAAGAGAAGTATCATGGTGAAAGGCAAAATCAATTTTATAGTTCCCCTAACCAGCTCAAGATCTTCTTTTTTTCTCTTCATCCGAAAGATATCAATCTTTTAAAAATTAATTTCCATTATAAGCATGACATCTGCAGCCAAATTTATAAGATATTGTTTCATTTTTTTCATTTCAATCAGTTGTCCTATCATACTCATAAACGGATTTAACATCCACCTATGCCCATTGTCAGCTTCAGAGTATAGTTCTGGGAAGTAATTTAATAGTTTCTCATTCAAATTATGCAAGCGCTGTATCATTCATGGAATGTGAGAACACAGCCGACGATTTGTTCATTACAATTTCTTCGAGAAACTTCTGAACGGAAAGACTCATACACCATTCTTTGTAAAGACACTGACCACAAACGACGTTATTCGAGGAATCCTTTCAGTTTATCTCATGGCGTTAGAATGCTTCCTTCTCTCCCTTGCAGGCTTTTGTTTAAAATATTTAGGTGGTCTAAAAAATCAGCAAGAAATGCTAATTTTAATAGCCAAGCAGGGTCACAAAAATAATTCGCATATTCAGCTTTAGCATTTTGTAAGAAGCTTTTAGTTTCAGAACTCTCGTTCTTTGGAAAGTTGTCTTACCTCTGTCTGATAAAGTTGATTTCGATGGATCAAACCCATGTCTTCAAAAATGTTTCTAAACTGTGGGATTGCAAGGTCTTAACTTTATTAGAGTTCAAGACTTTAATCACCTCTTTAAACACATCATTTAAATCAGTAGATAATACCTTGGTTGCCAGAGCTTGTGGCTGGCTTTTTGCCATGTAGACGTCGAGTTCTTTATAGGCGGGATTGGATTGGTGACAAGGAACGGGTAGAAATTCGGCCATGGCCTTTTGATGGAAACATCCCGGCATTCACCAGGAGTGGTTTGGGGAAACCATGGAAACCCCAAAACTGGATGGCCGGATGGGGATTCGAGCCGCTTAGCTCCCGAATGCGAGGCCAGAGCTTGTGGGTGAAGCAATCAGCCTGCGTGAAACACTTAGCATTATTAATTTTATTCTGCAGCAAGCCCGCTTTTACTGGCATATTTTTAGCACTGGTCAGTAGCGTTTGCAAAATAAAAGTTTTCTATGATGTATCCATTTGCTTTAAAGTGCACAAATAGCACAACGTGTGCACAATCTGAAACATCGGTGGGTCATCTAACTGCAAAGCAAAATGCGGACTCTTTTTAACTAATTATTTTCGAATGTCATCGGAAATGTCGTTTACTTTACGTTCAGTATTACTATCAGGAAGTTATATGCTTTTAAGCATGCTTACCTAAGACTTGTCCAACAGAATTTCAACGATATCTAGGGGTGCTGGCAAAATAAGGTTCTAGGCAACGGTTTGCAGCTTCCCTGTTTTAGCGACTGTAGTTGACACTGGATGAATAAAATTAAATAAAAATATTTTCAATCAGACAAACAAATAAATAATCAATATTAACATAGCAAGAGGGTCAATTTTAGGTGGTTAGTATCTGGTATCATTGTACACACCACTTGCAATAATTTTCAAGGAAAAAAGAATATTATTTGAAAGTAACGAACAATAATAGAATTTTACTACTTGAATCATAGTAGTTTGCTGCTGGTTTAGGTTTTTCAGCTTTCATTCGAAGAAATACAATGGTTTATCAGCTCCCTTAGAGTACTTGGTTAAAAGGCGACTCATAAGCTTTGATGGTGTCATACTTTCTTTTGATAATTCTTCGCCGAAAATTACACGTTGAGGTATATTGTGCATGACCGTAAAACGACATTTCCTGCACTCTTCATCATCAAGTCTATTTTTTTTCGGTTTTAATTTGCTTCCGCCACGGACACTTGTACGAGACGTGGAGGGCTGCGCAGATCTTTCGAGAAACTTCTCTTTTGTATACTCGCTCGTAGCGAAGCGCATCCCTACTTGCTGGTGCTCACGGAAAACTGACTGCTGTAAACGAAAACAAACCCTGAATATATCACCTTGCACAGTACTTAATTTCTCGATTAGTAGGCATGGTCTCAATAGAATATCACTTACATCACTTTTTAAATCAACGACAGTTTTATTACTGACCTGTGAGGTCGCGAGAATTTTTTTACTTGTAAAGGGGTCGCATATTCAAAAAGCTTAAAAACACTACACTACATTAAGTCTTCACATTGTTGTCGAAATGTCATTACAAACAACTGACCTGCAGGAAATCACGGGACACACAGACTACCGGCTGTCAAAGTGCATATTGTTTCGATTATTCAAGATCGGCGTTTCAACTTTATTTCAGAATACAGTATTTAAAAAATCTAACAGTCTCTTAGTAATGCTGAAAACTTATCTCATTTTGGGGAAATTCTATTTATGACTGAAGTTACCGAAATTTAGTTACATTATTTTTTTTTTTTCATTCCCCGGCTGTTATAGTGCTATAGCTCTTTTCGGCCATCGGTTTATAAGGTTATTTTTAATTATTCCTTTATCTGACTCAACTTAACATTAATTGTATTTTTCAGCAGTTGGAACTGCGGACATTATGTTCTTGATTTCTGTTGCTGTGGACGGGAAGCCCTTGAGTTTTAATTCTTTCTAAGGAATTAATGTTCAGTACTATCTTAATTTATACACTCTGTATTAATCTTCACTGGAAGGTCCCCACCTAGCAAGAACTTTTACGTGTCTTAAAATTGACCTTCATCTGTGGAAAATCTGTGCTTCTTTTATGTGACATACGCAGGTACGATCCATTTTGGGATTCCACGTAAAACGGCAGGTCCCATTTACCTGTTAGGATTACCACATTAGGGTAAACATTGCTGAGGTGGTTTGCGCACAAAAATGAATCACTCCCGGCAACTGTTGCTATTACCGGACTACAAGCGAGAGGTGCGAAAATTTCTAAGATCTACTACAGATGAAATTGGTGAAGTACATAGCACTATAAAGATCATTATTTAAGTATAGTTATCATACAAAATTATTTAACTGTTACCGGCATGTATGTAAGAAGCCGTGCAATTTTCAGACTACTACACCGAGCGTGGTGTTTGAACGGTTAGCTCTCTGGCTTCGCATTCGGGAGGACATGGGTTCGAATCCTGATCCGGGTACCCAGATTTGGGTTTTTCATGATTTCCCCAAGTCACTTCAGGCGAATGCCGGGATGGTTTCTTTAAAAGGCCATGACCAAAATCCCTCCAGTTTCTTGTCTCCATTCCTTTCCCACCTCGACGTCGACGAGGCGTAAAGCAAAAAAAAAAAAAAAAAAAAAAAAAAAAAAGCATACTGCTATGGTACGATTAAACAGTTATTGACGGTTGTATATGGATAATGTAATGATATGGTTAGTTTTCCCTAATAAAAAAATACTGCTAAAATGGAGGTACACTACTTGTTAACAATCCGTCAGCTGTGAGTGAATAGACATAGGCGGAGTAGCTTCTACATAGATCGCGCCCAGAGTGCTCTATTTAGCTGCCATCGTGATAATGTACGTTCCAGCACTCTCATACATCACCCGCTGTTTTAGCAAATGAGGTTTTCATGTACTACGACGAATATGAAACCAAGGCAGCACTGGATAAACCAGGCTGCGGAGCAATAGTCCAACGAATAAACATTAGAGAATCGCATTGCAAGGGCCGCCAGTTCGAGTCCGGACTCGGGCATGGGTGGTATTAATTAACTGTTGTGTTCGTCTTGTGCTGTCCTCGCTGTAGTGTTCACAATATCATAATTAAAGCCTATTACAGCAGATGGTAAAAAAAAACCACACGCACAAATTGTCACTGGCTAAAGACCGAAGGCCATACTTAAAAAATAAAGAAAATAGAGAAGTATAAATATTTTCATGAAAAAGATATGTAAAGGTAATGGTGTGTGTTCAAAACACTTTACTGATTGTAGATATAAGGTGCCACGATCTGTAAAGAGGTGATCAAATGAGATGCCACTAACATCTATTATTGATTTGAGTGATACTTGATTTTTCAAGATCGTCAAGCTCACAAATTCGCATTTTGGAGTTAATCGACAAATAAAATGGAGTTCTGCAAAGGAATGAGATAACGGAGAATTTTTCTGCTATATCCAAATCCTTGTTTATAACTTCGTGAAGCAATGAAAATACATGTTTCAATGTATCAGAATCAACCTGTTAACAAGATTCCTCATTACAGGAAACCGCTGCAGATTGCCTGTTTTTTCCTAATTAAATTTTTCCCGAATTCCATTTTTCTCTCTGGGAATTGTTGTGCTAGGTTGAATATTCGTACTCTTAAAACTGGAGTCAAAACCTACATATTAGTTATCTGGAATATCATCACTGTTACTTGAATATGGTAAGAGACACATTATTTTTAGAGTTTCCACTGCACGCAGGAACATGAATTAGTCTCGCGCGATGGCAATATATACTGGGGGTAGGTGATTTTACTTTAGTTGGTACAAAACATCGGCACAAGGAAACAAAACACACAAGGAACAGTGAGAAACTAAACACTGGGTACGTTTGCAGTGTACGACAGACATAAGTCTGTTCTGGCAGCAATACAGTATTTTCCTTATTGAGGAACCACATTAGAGACACGCAGTTTTAAAAAAATACCAAATATCCCATCTCAAGACCTCGGATCATGAAATGTACCACATGAAATCACATACATGAAAGTAACACACTTCATTCACATAGCAATCTGACTAATAATGTCCCGATTTCTAGAGATGAAACAGTGCACTCTGGTTTCTAATAGTATTTTATTGGTTTTTGTCTGCGACACATATTATATAAAGGAATTTCATTGCTGAAATACTTTGCAGATAAAGTTTATTTTATACGCAGTAGTAGCTACCACTTTTATCTCAAATCAGTTTAGAATTGTTAAAACGTTAATGAGAAAATATTTGCAAAGCCTAATCGCAGTCGCTTATGATTGAGCGCTATAGATAATACAGTAAGGAATTAATGTTTGTCAGTACTCATGGTTCGTGTTTGTAGTGTCACTGCATAGCGATATCTCAGATAACAGTTCGCCCAGTGGTTTTCTGTCAAAGTAGATCCGAGTCTTACCTAAGCAGGTAGATGTTTTCACTATATGAGATACGTAGTTTATCTTGTCACTATGGGGTATCTTACGCCAAGGCATATGTTAGCTGATGTAGCGTAGCCTGTTTATCTCCTGTCGTCTCGACATCTTTTCCTCTCACCCTTACCGGAGAGTTATATAACTCTCAGAAAATAAAAGAAACTAAGTTGGTGATTTGCGCGGTACTTCTAAACGCTGTATGGACATTGCCACCATAAACACTAAAAACTAGCAACGGCTCGCCGATCAGAATTAATTTGTTCCGATATTAGCTTCTGGCTCTATGGTAACGTGCCTGTTCGACAAAATTTCAGAGATCGCCGATATCCCACTATTATTTCTCTTATTTCACGTTCCTTTCAGAATCATTAGTTCGCTACCATTCCGGGGTCCCATTAATGAAACGCAGATCCACTTAATTTTCGCGTTTCTGAAATATTCTTTGTTAATGACTGCGCTTGCAATAAGGTAACTGGTTTCCCCCGTATCACACATTTAATTCTGCGGTTTCTGAAGCGCATTCTCTGGCAAAATATTATTGTTTTGATATACTCTGTCAGTCTTAAATATTTCTCGCCTGCAATGAGAATCAGTCGGTATGTACGGTAGTGATATACTCTGTGGTTTCCCGATGGAATGCTTTCCGTTGTCCTTTCGTCCGCTGTGGTACCATGACGTATCATGCCACTGTGACTCTGCTCCCTTGTCCTGTGCTCTGGAGGGATAGAGGCAGCTTACGGTGGGGATGAGGCTGCCTGATGGAAAACACGGATACAGCATAACATATCAGACTGTCGCGCTGGCCTGAGCCAAACAGCCGTCTGTAGCGGGATCTGGAATATGCAGATCAGTAATTACGAGGCAGTCTCGTGCAAAGCAATTGAGACCAAAATGTAGAGCACAACTTGTACTTTATTTGGAGAAGAGCCATCTTTATAGATATAAATAAAGCCACGATGCTTCAGAAACCGGACGGACCTTCGATCTTCTCTGGAATTGGTCAGAAGACTCTATACCACCACCGAGCGGGGCGGTGTAACGGTTAGCGTTCTCGCCTCGCATTCGGGAGGACGGCGGTTCGAATCCCCGTCCGGGCATCCAGATTTGGGTTTTCCATGGTTTCCCCAAATCACTCCAGGCAAATGCCGGGATGCTTCCTTCAAAAAGGCCATGGCCGAATTCCTTCCCATTCCTTGCCCCCATCCTTTCCCCCCATCCTTTCCCGTCTCTAAAGACCTCGATGTTAAAAAGAGACGTAAAGCAATTAAAAAAAAAAAATCTATACCACCACACTTTGAATACTTCAAGCATATTTAAAGAAGGGTAATTTCAATGGCAAGTACTTTCTCGAGAACGTAAAATAACAGCATAGGAGGAAGGCTAGGAGTGTGTGCATGATTTACCATTCGCACACAGTTCAAGATCAAAAATGCTATTAAACTCCTGAATGACTTAATTTACAGTGTTTTCTCAATACAAACGCCAGAGATTTCTCTCCTGTGCCATTGCGGCATTGGTTGATTATAGACGACAGTAGTTCCTGTTGAGGCAATGCTGTTTCTTATAAATGGCCCTTAAATATATTACATTATTGACATTCTACCGCAATTTGTAATTGGTATCTCTGCCATGAATAAATTTGTATGTAAATTTTTTAAGAACAGTGACAACTAAGCAAATAAAAACTTCAATGTTATGATTAAGTACTGTTCATCTGCATTCTTTTAATAGTGAGGAAAAACTCTAAATTTCTCATTTCTGATGTATTAACGTCTTTAGAATAAAAACAGCCATTGGGATAAGCAAGAGTGCTAGAGAAAGCTGCGAATGCACCACTGCGTGTCTATCTTTGGCTGACACATCGAGCATGCGCCATTGCGTGTTTCTCCAGGAAGACGCTTCAATCTATCGCAACTGCGAGTTCACACCTAAAACCAGGCGCTGCCATAGAAGTTTCCGCTTCAGTATGTATGACTACAGAGAGATACGCTGTAGCACTTATTTTGCATTCACAAGTTACTGGGGATGATCGAGGCTGCTAACCGCCAGCATCCGTCTCATATGTCCCGCTCCACCGGACTATCCACCAGCCTACAGCTGCCCCCGCCGCAGACTAAGGCCATTTCAAGAATTCCTCGCTATTACAGCAGGTATGGTGAGACATAGCGCGCATCGCCAGCAATGATGGGTGCTGACGGGGAGCGAAGCGGATCGGCGCCGTCACGAACTAGGGTGAATACTCTTTAAAAATATAGATGTACTGGTATACCTCTGCAGCCAGCGCCCGGCTCCACCAACGCGCCAAACTGAGACCCGACGGAAATCACAGCACCGAAGGTCCAACGAGGCACACTCACAGCACACATTCCCGCGAAGCCAACCGACACATCGAGGCAATAATTGAAGGGTACAGGTCCCCGTGAGTTCCTCCAACCTTCCCAGAGCACCATCTTAGTGAACGATCACGTCGCAGCAGTCCGAAGTCCACCGCAGCACTAAAAGTTTTTGCTGTCCTACACGGATCAGATGTTCGGACTCATGCGCTAGATGTATAGAGGATCCATTGTAGTGTAGTGACCTGGTTGCCACCCTTTGGGATGACTCTCCAGATCACTGTCCAGCCGAGCGGTTTGACAAGGACAGATTGCCATACGGGAGGCATGGATAAGCGTTAAGATTAGAAGCCGACGATGTCCAGATATGAGTCTTGTGATAGGATTATTACTTGGAAAATCAGGGCTAATTCTTGCTGAATATTTATATGTTTATTTACATTAGGTTTCTGAAGGCATGAATACCAATAAAGTCATATATCTACACATATCAATGGAAATAGCTGTAAATAACATCTCAGGTTGAACTACTATTGTCTGAAACTTGCTAACCACCACCAACATAATGGGAACGAGGAGAGAGAGCGAGCTTTGCAACATTGGCACCTCTATCCCAAACACGTCACGACTATTGCGATACATTGAAACTTCTGCGATACTGACTAACTAAACCGAACCTGCTGGTTTGCTGGAGAACATCTCTTGTAGCTGCTGTGGTTCCGTTCCGAGGCGTAGCCCGGTAGCTTCTCGCGTCGACTCCCGGCTGCTTCAGTACTGCTTAATACAATGCGACGATGAAACCGACAGACAGACCTAGCTGTGCTAAGAGTCTTCTAGAAAAACGCCCGACTCAGCTCCAGCTGTCTGGAGAGGGATAACCCTATCATCATCGTGCTTCATGCGGTCATAGTGACAGCTTACATTTTCGTTCCGGCGCTTAACAATTGCCGAATCACTGACTCGTGCTCTAATTTGCCGGTCGAGGCTCTCGTAATATTGCTTAATTTTGCTCGCTTGGCTGTCCTCGATCCCAACGCAAACAAATATGTAAATTTCAGAAGAGAATCCTCTGGTTTTACTACAGTAGCAGCAAGAGGCTAGTGCATACCGGCAATGAAAGGCAGCACTTCACTCGATCATCGAACCGTGCATCGCGGCAGCAGTCACCTCTGACAAGTTGGATTTAGAAGATACCGATAAGACCGCTACCTTCAACGGTGCACGGGTAGGATCATGTCAACTCCCTGCATCCAAGGTTTACTGCCTGGAGCAGCAGAAGAGGCTCTTCTGGGCGCCAACGGTACCACTGCCGAAGGCGTTGCCACAGAGAGCAAGCGAGTGGTAAGCGGCACAGCAATCCTTGAATGCTTTGCACCCAGTGTCCTATTCAACCAGGCACTTTGACGTCCAGCACTATATGACTGCACTCAAAAAGATGTAACTTCGGCGCCACACTTCCTCTTAAAGTTGCGTAGTTTTCAAAGAAGAAATGACATCGTTGTGTTTTTGGCCAGAGATTAATATGAACTGACGGTCACTGTAAATCTTTGTTTACGTAAAGAATGAGAAGTTATCTCTTCGGATCAGATTCAATGTTAAACTGAAAGTTCCAGTTTCCCATGTAGGATTGCAGGGATATGTTAAAGCACGATAGATGGGAAATACACGCTCTGTAACTGTCCCAATAACGACACATAAAAAAGAACTTATATCCTAAATGAAAATGACGTAACGATGAGGATTTATGGGTCGCCAGACAAGCCATCCAATACGGCGAGTGGGAAATAAAATACTTGTTGATGGCGACGGGTCTGACAGTGGCGTTGTTTACGCACTCCCGGCGATGCGGGCCCGGAAACTACTTGTGGCGGTGAGCGGTATCGAGCGGCTGTTCGCGCGTCTCCTCGTTACCGTCGCGTCACAGACGAGCCGTCGAGACGGCTGTCGTCATTAGGACGCGGGCTCCTCACACTCCAGAGGTAATTACATTCACAGGCCAGCTCCTTACTTCTTCAGAGTTGAAACTAAATCGAGCGCGCTCTCTGATAAGGAAACTCACCAGCCTTCACACGATTTGTTCTGGTTTTTCTCATTCAGTATCTGCCGTACACAGTCTTTCTTAAGAGATTATTCGCGACCTCTCATCGCATCCCTTGATTATGGACATACCTGTCACTTTGATCGTGTGCCTTGAAGTGGCATCATTCTTCTAATGTCATATTTTCCGCGTAGTTGACTCTGACATACCAGCTTCATAACTATGGCAGAACGGCAACGGTTAACAGCATCCTCCGAGAATCTGAGAATCTGAGAATTGGAGGTAAACCTAACAGCTCAGTGACTGTTTCAATTATAATTTGGTACTGCAATGAAATAAGCTATTGAGTGCCACTTATCTCATTAATAAATCATGTAAACTAACATATACTACGTAGAGTTTGAAGTTTTTGTAAGCTGAACTAAGTTGCATGATTTTTATGACGGAATCATTTCTTAAAGCACTCGCCTCAGAACGTGTGAGATAACAACCATAGAGTTAGTAAATGGTGAAATGACTTGTGTAAATGATAGTAAAAATAATATGGTGGGATCGTTTGTTGACTGAAATGTAAGACAAAGAGTTATGCAATAAATATCTCTGACTGTATCTATGGTTTTGGTTTACTGGTTGTAATAGTACAAGGTTGACTTGTAAATCGTTGGATTAAAAGTTTTTAAGCTTGTGAGAGTTTAAATACTGAGTTTAAAATAAATAATCAATGTTGGAAAAACGAAGGGAGAATTATTTAATGAGTAATTAATAAAGTTTCTCAAGATAATGGTTTGTATTAAACAGCAGCGAGGCGGCTATCGTTCGTCATTTTTGGCTTAAATCCAGAATGCATAACGGGCCATATTAATCGACAAAACGAAGTATTTACCTCGCTATTTGGTGAAGCTTCGACAGGACAAGAGCTACAGGACAAAAATAGTATTATCCTCGCACATGTAACTGGATAAAAGTTGTGCCATAATTCTGGGAAATGTCATTTTTTACCAGTATTAGTATCTTGATGGTGTATGACGTGAATTTCTGATATATTCTTGATTGTTGGTCTGCCGTATATTTAAATCAAGCAACACAGTACTACTCACTATTGACGGATGCATTTACAGAATATTACTATTGCAGCATTGAAATCAGACTTGTTACAGGAACCATGACTATCTGCTCGAATGCTGAATGTTTGGGCGACGAAAAAATCGAGTCATTAAAAACATGTCAACAAGTAAGAACCATTCTCACAGGTATGTATGTCGAAATCCTACTGTCATAATCACTTTTATAGAAAATACAGCTGAGTTATAGCCAATCTAGTTTGTCTGAAAAATCTGTGCGTCATTTTCAACATTTACCCGTTACCGCGGATGACGAACAAGTTCGCTTGGTTAGAAACTGCACACATGAAATAGGAGGTTGCGTGTGCAATGTCCTCCGCTAATCCATTATGTTGGACCGGACACACAGGATTCCATCAGAAACGAGTTAGTCCTACCTGTGTTGTTCTGTTCTCACGTACACACTGAAGTTGACGCTATCTTAAAATGGACATTAAATACTGCCCCGGAAGGTCCAACGAAATCATATTTAAATCACAAATCTGGCGTACCAACCCTCTATATTACGATTTGGAAAAGTTTTTCTGTAATTATCTAGGCGAATATAGAGACGGTCCCCAATACAGTTTCAAAAACTACATATTTCTCACAAACGAAGTTGTCTCTTAGCAAACAGATCACAGTCTCCTTAGTTTGCAGACATTGTGGAGAGATTGTGTATCTTCTGAGGCTAGATAAACAGAACAGAGATGGAAAGAGCGATCACAAAGCTCCAGCTGAATATCCCAGTCGAAAATGAGATGTGATGTAGTATCGCTGTACATTTTACTGTTGATCAACTTAGTGAATTGGTTTGTATAATCGTAGTTTTTGACGTTTTTGGATTACCGAAGGAAAACTGGAGATCCATTATCTGTCTGTCATATATGTGTAACTTGTATACGGAATAAATTGCAGCCTTCCATTTTTCACGTCTTATGAATTTCGTAGACCAAAAAACCTTACCTATTCTAGCTGATTCCCAGGCAAGAAAAGGGGAAGAAAATATACAGCTGTATAAATATTATATGTGATATCGTTGAACAGAGCCAAGAAAGGGAGTAAGACACATTTACCTTTTTTTTTTTCTCTGTAAAATAAAGATAGTAGTGATGAAGCCTTCAAGTTTAACTGTTTTTGTCAAGAGGAATATTTCATTCGCTAATACTTAGTAACTAAATATTTTTCCGCATTATCGATTACTTGTTCATTTAACAACATTATTTTATTGAAAATATTTTTAGTTCATAGATAATAGTAAATTCGTATGGCATTATTGGCTGGGAATTCCCCAAGGGTACTTCGGCCGACGAGCGATAGAGTTTTGGATTTGCGCTAATGCGCCTGTCTCATGGCAACCAAACCTAACCTAGTAGTCCTATCGGGTATAGGTGACCTACAGTTTTACGTTGAATCCGAACCACGGAGCGTCCTAGGTATACATGAACAAAGCGAAGCTTTGACGGATGGGAAGACCTGTTTTAAGGCTCAACCAAATTCCAGTCGAGATCGGGATTCGAATCAAGGACCTTCTACTCCTCAGACGCCTCCCTTAAACAACTGAGCCACCAGACCACTATAGTTTAGAGATACTGATTACTAATGGAGAGAACAGATACTATCTATAACAAATTTGATCCGGACTGATTGAAAGCCCTAGCAATGCATGCAGCAACGTTGTACGGCCTAGGGGATTGGAAATAAGACCTCTGCTTAACATTAAAACGGATAAATATCTGATTTTTACAAAAAGAAAATTCCGTATAATTCGCCATATGTATTAGCTTGTCCGTGGATGTTATCAGATTACGAACCCAAATCGCACTTGACCAGTTTATCTTTTTTTTTTGTGACTGTTTTATTCACTGTCGAAATATTTAATAGAAAATATAATTACTTTTATCCCTTTAAAATATGACTAAGTGACACCTATTTGTGGTTTTGTGTATGCTTTTGTAATACTAAAAAAAAAAAAAAATAACAAGAAAATACTCCGTAAAACTCGCACATTTAGATACCTTAATATATATGGTTTTCCTTCAGCGATCAGTCACAGAACAAAAGCGTTTCAGAAGTAGAAATATTTACTAAATACGCTCCCAGAAATCTCTTTCTCAATGATACTTCTACATTTTGGAACCATCCTGTATGTAAAAAGTTCTACATTCGGCTATTTTTTACTTTGTTTTCAGTATTTCAAACTAAAAAGTCACTGATGTTGTTTTTCACTTTTTTATAAGCCACAAATAAAGCTAGAAATCGTTACGTTTTCCGTGCACATGCTTTTACTATTGTAACGAGGTTTCAATTCTGGTTCTAATTTCCAAAAAAGTGTACGCATTGTTTAACACAAGCTGATTTGTTATTGCTGTTCATAAAATACCAGAATAAAAAATAATTTCAAGAAGATGTACTGAGCTAAATTATTCGTACGTCTTGTTTTTTTTAACTACTGTGATACCTAGCAAACTAGCTGGAAATTTTTCTTACCTGTTATTTCGGGCATATATGTACTTTAGTGTCTTTAATAACTAGATTTAGTTTTTACCATCTGCAGTGTATGATGTGGTTCTAAAGCTATCCTTTGCTGCTGTTTGTGTGTGAGCCTTAAAAAGTAAAGTGTGACAGGATACGCGTTTGAGAATATGATACAGGTAGAAAGAGATGGAGGACATACGGGCACATGTTTTGCGATATTCTCACATCTGTTCAATCTATTAGCTTTTGTGGAAAGAGCTGTCAGTGATACGTCACGCGTGATTGATTGCTAATATGATTACGAGCTGATCGAATGGACCAGACGCTAAAAAACCTCTCTTTGATTCAACTGTAATTTGCCGTAGGTTTGGTAGTAAATGAGAGAGGTGGACTGGTTGAATTGTCGAGGCTGAAGTATCGAGTAGGACAAAGGCAAGCCGATTTTGTTCGTCATTTCTGTGTTGCGCGACTTGATCCATAACCGGGAAAAAAGACGACTTTAACACACGCTATAATACGTTCTAATTCTCCTCAGAACAGGTGAAAATGTAATTTGATTTCCATGCATTATGCGAACTTTCTCGTTGTTGTTAGATTCTAACCACTATCTACTATATAATTTCGTAAGGTCATCCACTCACCTCGATAACTATTGGCTGGAGAACGGTGTCACGTTGTAACAGCCCTCATACCTGAATTTTGAATAGCATTGTACTGTATGAGGTATTTGTAGTGAGCTAAAGTTTGCTTGAATATGATCTGGTATGTTTGTTTTGAAATTTCTTGTAAATCAGTGTATATAGACCTTGTTTTATGTAAGAAAATTATTTGAAGTCCATTTAATATGTTTAAGAACCGAGTGGTGCAAGAGAATTTCTTAAATGTTTGTAATTCCATGAATTAAAGTTACAATTTTCTACAGTTTGAAAGGATTTCTGTAAATAATTTTGTATTTAAGTATCTCTAATTACCATTTCTGATCATTTTGTAATGTTGATAAGTAATTTTGTATTAATTCCGATTGTTTTAATATGTTTGATTGTTTGAGTGATTGTTAATGATCGAGAAATATCGGACGGATGCCTTTGAAGAATTCTCGTAATTTTGATACAGACTATATAAACAGATCGGCTGGACATAGCAGTTAGTTAGTTAGTTGAATTCAGTCAGTTTTCAGTTTTACAGAGAGTTTCATCCACTTAGTTTCACAGAGATTTTATTTGCTACTGCTCAGAAGTGCATCTCTGTATTGTATCTATACTTGTGAATATCGCTAACTTTGTTTTGAGAACAAATAAACCAAAACATCAACATAACCTTTTGGTGGACTTTATTATTAATCAATATAGTAATTAAACCACGGAAGAACCTAATATGGTGGCTCGTGACAGGATGAGAAGTAATTAAAACATCCAAAGGCAGTAATAACGTGTCAGTCTTCGCTCACAAAACAGCGACCAGAGATACCATTAGAAAGAATTCGTGGTTATGTCTACAATTTAATAACTAAGCTACTGCAACCAAATTAATTGGCATAATTTATTCATTAAGTTTGCTTTTCATAGGGTTTCATAGTAAAAAAAAAAAAAAAATTTGTGGATGAAAAAACGTGGATTTGATTTTCAGTAACATGTTACTAATTAAAGCAACTTAAAAAACTTAAAAAAAAATTAAATTACTCATAGTCTCTGCTCTAACCATGAATGCTAATTTTCATTTCGGCTTAGGATAAATTTCAGTTTATTTCCAACTTTCACTATTGTTGTTGCTTTTTAGGCATTATACTGACCACTTTCGTTATTGGTCTTTATTCATGTTCGCTGTATGTAAGTTATTAGGTTATTTTAAGTGGACATCAGACCAAATGTGTCTCCGAATCGACTAGTCAGGCAACTTATTTCTGCGGAGTTGCTCAACTGTTTCATAATATAGAATGTGTATTAAGTTCTCTGGCCGTCACAAATAATATGACCAATTTTTGCATTATGAGTGTTTGCTCGGTCTCAATAACAAACAACGTGATGTTTTCGATGGAAACAGTATTTTTTTTCTAATTTTTGCAGAGTGAACTTTAAGGGTCAAATACAAGTCAAGTTCTTATTTAAGCAAGTTCGAGTGTATGACCTTTGAAACAGTTACACGATAGCTCTATTAATGCTTCTGAGTTCTTCAAGTTCAAGAGATTTTATTCATCCTAAGTGTGAAACACACGTCAAGCTTATATTTGGCCAGATCAGATCAACCTGTTATAATCTTTCATCGTAAAAAACTGAAACTATTCTAGACACGTGACGAAACGCAAAAAACAGTCACGGGCTTACACTGGTCCTTAAATAACATCGATCCTCTTGATCAGACTCGAACTAGTAAAATTTCAAGGTAAAAATTAAGTATTGTGACCGTGGAGCCATTTCTATTTCCAGATTTAATCGCATTTAAGACCGTCATTAGAAGTAATGTTTCTGCGAACGGTTAAAGCCTTTTGGTTTCTGAAAAGAGAAAATGATCAAAATATGAGAAAATTCAGAAGATTCAAAGGAAAATCATTTCATAACTGCGATTCATTACACTTAAGTTGACTACAAGTAAATATGGTGCTGAATCGATTACATGGATGTTGCAGTAATCCTACGCTATGAAATAACTGCTTAGAAAAATTATCGTCAAAAAATTGAAAGTACTGTCGTGATTGGAGCTCTAATAAGACTAATTTTATAGGAATCTTCATTGGTACCACTACAGTTACTAAATATTTAATGAGACTAGATTAAGCCACTACAATCTTCAATAAACTTGTTAAAGCATTCTAAGCATCGATAGATTTATATTGATCATGCAAGGATTAGACAAATTATAACAGCTTGCAGAAATTATTATTCATAAAGGTTTCAGAGGTGGTTTATAAACACAAAGAAATTGGAAAAGAAATGCGATTAATGTTATAGTATAGCGTGACAGTGGAGGTCTGAATATTTTTCCATTCTTTTTTCCATTTGTCACTTAATTTATATGATATAATTATTATTATTCCTACGTGTAGCTGATACTGTTAGCTAAGAGATAAATGCGTAAAACGGAATGAAACTGCCTTGTGAATTCAGTACCATAGCTTTGCAAGTATATTGTAAAATTCAAGGTTTTTTTCACTCACATAATGCCTCTCATTAATTAGATACAAAATTTTTGCTTGATGATAGTTATCATTCACCAGGCCTGCATTTTAGATTGTGAACTAACACATTCTGGAAACGGTTTTAGGCCGAAAATCCTACCGCCTTTTGGTGGCTGTGGTACACCCGCAGATACTACATGAGCAGCGAGCTATAGCCACAGCACAATCTGTATGTCACGAGGTGGGATATTCGTTCTGGCCGGCCATTGGTCTATCCGTCTCGCCAATCAGTCGCGGTGGCCGACCCTGATAGCTCCCAGCGGCAGCCTCGGCAATGTTCGGACTCGCTCGGCCGTTTCTGTGACGTAGACCCCTGACGGTGGCGCTCTCTTTATCGCTGGCCGTAACTCCACGAGCGCGACCTCCGTGTTTTGTTCTGGTACCGTGAACGACATGGACCGTCGACCGGATCCCTAAATGAGAGCCGACCACGCGGAAAGATAGTGCCAAACAGCGTTCGGCACACGGATCAATTTTGTTGGTGTTTGTGGAATTGCTTTGTGCACTGATAACTGGCCTTCTGTATTCAAGGGTATAGGTGTGAATGCCGGTATGGGATATTTTTAGGGCTTTGCTTTGTTCATATGTAGATCACTGGCTTGGCTTTCACATTATACTGTAGTCCAGGAGGAATGAAAATTTAATTTAATTGCTATGGAGTTCACGCTCAGGTGGCAATTTTCCTCCCTTTCCTGTACCCATCTACTTTTGCCCTCAACAAATTTCAACTTAAAATTGTTTCAAGGTTTTTGGTAAATTATTCACCAATTGTCTTGGTAAGTTATTACAATCCCTGATTCCCTTAATACCTACGAAAGAGAATCTTTCCACACACTTGTGCCTGAAATCGAGTGCCAGCTTGTAGTCATGGTTATCTTTTCTCTTCGAAAGACTAATCCTAATTCTTACACCAATATCTCTTTTTTATGGCTTTACGCCTCGTCGACGTCCAGGTCATTATAGGTGGGATGGGACTGGGAACAAGGAGCGGGAAGGAATTCGGCCATGCCCTTTTGAAGGAAGCACCCCGACATTCACCTGGAGTGATTTGGGGAAACCTTGGAAAACCCAAATCTGGATGTCTGGAAGGGGATTCAAACCGTCGTACTCCCGAATGCGAACGTTAACAGCTCAACCATCACGCTCGGTACCAATATTTTTCGACGCCTCATCACCAATAAACACCTTGTACACTCCCATGACCCTCTTCACCCTCCTCCTGTCTTCTACTGAGTCCCAATCCAGCTCTTTTATAATATTGGTTACTGATTGTGTTCTACGGTAATTTCCAGAGAGAAATCCAGCAGCCGTTCTTTGCACCCTCTCCTAATCCTACAATTGATAACCAAAATGTGGTTCCCATACTACACCTCCATATTCAAGCAATTGTTTGACCAAAGGTTTGAACCCAATTCCTTTACTTCTCTCGTACATCCTCGCATCACTCTCTCCAACAAGTGAAGGATTTTGAAACCTTTTCCTACCACCTGTCCAACGTGTACTGCCACGTTAAGCTTGTTATCAAATGTAACCCCAAGATATTTACATTTCAAGTCTTCAACAAGTAATTCTTTTCCCACATTGTTGTCATAATCAACCTTCAGTTTTTCATCTGTGTATCTAATAAGCTGACCCTTCTTTGCATTTATCTTCATTCCATGTTTACCAACCCAGCTAAATATCCTGTCCGCATTACCTTGCAGCTGTTCAAATTTCTCTCCTGTTTTGATCCTTTTATATAGCATTATGTCATCTGCTAACAACCTAACTTCCGTTAGTAAACCATCAACACAACCATCCATTAGAATAATGAATAGCTATGGTCCCGATACGCGATCCTGTGGTACTCCCATTTCTTTTGATACTGCATTTCCAACACAAACGTTTTGCTTTCTACCTTTTATAAATTCCTCTACCCTGCAAATGTCTTTCTCATCCAGTCCAATAGTTTTTACCTTGCCTTTAACATCTCTCATAATGACTTGGTAAGCATCTAACCAGCATACGAGGCGTTAACTAAGTTAACATTCAAACAATTTTGTTGCAGACCATTTTTTCACGATTGTTTCATCAATTGAATTGTTTATGAATAACTCTAAAGTTTACAAAAAGTTCCACTTCAAAGAAACATACAAACTATAACATTGCAAAAATGATTAAAACAATTTTTATTATTATTAATTTAATTGTTATATAGCATACGCTCCGGTGGCAACTCACTTGGTCATCTAATTGACCAATTCAAATCACTAAAAACAGTTCCACAACAGTAAATTGCTAAAAACTGTTGAATGATAGCGAATTATTAAAACAGCTGTGCACAATATACTATAAAAATCAGTTCCACAGAAATAAATCATTAAAAATTTTGCTTGATAACAAATCATTAAAGCAGTTGTACGACAGTAAATAATAAAACTGTTATGTGACAGTGAATCATTAAAAATAGTTGAATTGGCGTACTACAAAAATCGTTTTTATTGAAGGTAGAAGTAAAAGCGTTTTGTTTAGAAAATTTAGAATTTATATCGTCAGTGAAATTAAATACGTTAAATAAAAACTTTGGGCGTGGCTGTAAGGTGCTCCTGTAACATAAGAAGTCTCTTGTGCTCTTTACACAATTTACAATGGCCGAGAATTGCGCCACTGTCTTAGCAGTCAGGTAGAGAAGATCTATTGAGAATTTTTATTTGTTACAAATCAAAAGCCATCAATATAGAAAAACCAAAATCATTATCTCAACCTGCATACTTTGCACGTTGTGTTATTAGGTCACTAGCTTCCACCATGCACTCATAGGCATTAGACACAATATAAGCAACAGAGGTGTTTCGATTTGTCAACGTGTTGAAATTTATCGCAGATTTCAGCATTCACATGGAGATGTATGCTTGGGTGTTGTAGCCGGTTCAGTTAACTGAAGAGATTCGACTTTTCTCACCTGTATCCCCATTCCGTAGCACTCACCTACCTGGTGGTTAACTGGCAGAGGTAGGAACGGCTGGGGATGGTAAGGCGATGAACGGGACCAGGGGAATACGACCTTACGCCACCAGTTTGAAGAGAACAGGGTATAGTAGATTAAGGACATGGGTGAAACATTTCAAAGACCGAAACGTGAGTCTCAAAAATCTTCCTGTCGGCGACCATTCGCGAACTTCTTCTACTCAATACAAATCGGGCAGAGTAGATGGCATCATTAAAGAGACAGATATATCACTGTGAATTAATTTACGCCAAAACTTACTACAGGAAAGAGTGCAGAGTAAGAAGTGATCACAAGCTTAGGCAGAGCCTGCTGGTTAGCAGTAACGCTCTGACATTTAGAAGGATGTGGGTTCAATTCCCTGTCCAGAGTTCGGTTGTTCATGGTTTTCCGAAATCACTCCAGGCAAATGGCGTGACGGTTCCTTTAAGTGGAATTAGCCCAATTTTTTCTGTCCCTTGTCTCCAGACCTCTCCCGCCTGAGACTTTGACAAGGCGTTAACTGTTCAACAAAAGAAAGCAAGCTTAGTCTCTCCTTTTTTTTTATAATGCACAACTTTACTCAGCTCATTTCACCATCGAGAAAATTCAGTAAGATGACTTTGAAGTCCCAGCATGGCACCTTCAAATTACTGTCTTGTTGGGTTAAAACAAAAAAATTCTGACGCGACAACGGCGCGACAACGATGCGTCAACGACGTGACAACGATGCGACAACGACGCGACGAAAACGTGACGACAACGCGACGACGACGCGACGACAACGCGACAACGACCCTACTACAAGATGGAGAATATACAGAACGAATTTGTATTGCGTCATTATCTTTGGGATCGAGAAAGGAGCTCTACAGCAAGGAAAACTGAAGATCATAGAACAATGCGAGAAAACATCTGTAAGAAATAGGGATAATGTAAAAAGTAAAGGTAAATCTGTACATTAAAATGGTTCATTCTAATTAACTAGATTAATTTAAAAAATATATCTGTTACAATTATGCTCATTAGTTTTAGCATGACCATCTGTACCTAAACGTGAAATCAAAACCAAGGAGCGTCCTAGCGTGTTTCACAAGAAAAAACCAGACCATTGTTAGGTCACCTTAGAGGAATTGAGCGGAGTTCAATCTATGAACCTCCGGACATCATAACCAATGATTAATCGTACCGCCCATAGTTGTAATGTGTTGGTGCCTTATAAACTAAGATCACACATATTTAAGACTCGTACTTCTTGAGAGCTATTTAAATTTATTTTCTAACTTCTCCTGTATCGCCGTTCAGAGAATATCAGCCGAAAAGCTGGCCTCAAAATGTCGCCTGCAGCTTAGTCACCAGTTACTGTACTGCAGGATATTAGAGTACTAGTGGCTGCGGTCTGTTATTAATTAATTTCTTGACTGATGGATATTACGGTAGCGAGCGTGGCAATTACACTCGAACCTATGCAAAATTTAATCACATTCAGTGAAAGGTTACTTCCACGCAAATGATAAATCGTCGAATAAATGCAGCTCTTCCCTTAATTAGACATTCCTTCGGAAGGTATACGAGGACACAATTTACTTTTAGCAGATTATTACTAGATCTGACACTCGGCGTGTCAAATTATGACGGCATTAAACCATGATGACGATTATGTTATGATTAATCTATCATATCAACAAATTGAGTCCGGTAAACTTAATTCATACATTCAAGCGAAAGAGAAGTTATTCATAATCCAATGTTTTAAAAAAACATTGGGGCCACAGCTAACCATAACGCAGCCTTGTATCAAAAACTCGATATATTCTACAACTGTAGATAAACATACCGGAAAAAAGAGAAATATAAACTATAGAGTGTACGCCTCACCGTCCATATGAGACATAGAAGCATTTCATATTATGGGAGAAATGAAGCCATTATACTGAACGATAAAAATATCCTTAAACAAATACTAAAAATAAATGTTTGGATACCTTTTGTCGCACGGAACCAACCTCTTTTCTTTCATGTGTCATCAAGTTCATTATAGTTTAATAAGTAGTGATAGACGTAATTAGAGTTATTTAGGGACATTTGAGCTCCAAAAATTCATCTCCTCCAATTTTTTAATCATATGACTAATCATATGACTGAAAAATCTGAAGAAATTCAAGGACTTTCGACGAAAGTTATTTTGTATGAGACGGAATAATACGTTTTTTTAGATTTTCACATTACTGTATTACATATAAGGAACGTTGTAACACAATTACATAAACTTAACAAATTGCCTAAGGTGAAAAGGTGAGTAAATAGATATGAACCTTATGAAAGTGGGAAACTTTTGTTATGAACAATTTCGGTTTAAATACAAATCTTTGATGTTGAGGTGACATCATTATGACTGGTCATTCAATTATTCATTTTCATTTCGTTAAAATTATCCACATGTTTCTTTATCATATAACATTTAAATATCATCTCTACCTATTGTACTGTGTATTGTTCGTATAAAAGCTTAAACAGGAAATCAATATAATCATTATATTGACCACTAAGTTATGCTTGTCTGATACCCAGTGGCAGATTTTTTTCTAACACTCTAGGCAACCAACAGAAAATTTCAAGCCATTCAAAAATGTACTGCAGTTTCCACACATGTAAAAAGTTTGTAGATTATCTCACCATCATGCAACTTTTATATCACAGTATGCTAAGCTAATTGATCGACGGTAACATAAATCTATTCCACCAATTTTAGAATTCTAAGCAAAGGACTTAATTTCATGAATGCTAAGTACAACAACTTAAAAAAAAATGTATCTGGATTTTTGGTACTGGCTCTGATGCGTGAATAGTTTACATCTACATCTATACTCTGCAATTCACAAATATTGTGGGTGGCAGATGGTTCTAAGCACCAATCCTAATTCTGTGCATACCAATCCCGAACAGAGCGAGGAAAGAAAGAATACATATAAGTATTAGTACGGCATCTTATTTCTCGAACTTTATACCTCCTATCATTGCTAGCTAAATAGGTTGGCGGAAGAAGTATTTCATTGCACTCGTAAATTAAAGATTTTCACATATTCTCCAATAGTAATGTGTGGGATGACAAGGAATTGAATCAAGGCCCTGAAATCTAGATTTCTGTTTACCGAAATTACTACAGAAATATTCGGATGCTTCATTCAAAAAAGTCATGATCAGTTTCTTTCCAGATCCTTGACCACAATCCTTTGCCAGTTCTATTATCCTCGACGTCGACAAGCCGCTAAATCCTGTAATAGATGATTTAATAAACGCCGATTCCTTATAGAGGCCGACAGAAAGGCGCCTAAGACCGGTGTGTTTGCAATAGTATCCCGAAAAGATCATCCTTGCTGGTACACAAGCCAGGTCAGAGAGTCTAGGTACGTCAACACAATAAATGGGGTGGGGGACTGGCAAGGTCACCCATAAGCCAGTAGGGGTAGATTGTAGTTACAAGGCAGGCACAATGGTTGTAAAAGGCAGCAGCTCAGCGATTTTGAGGATACCGTAGTTAATAAAGTACGAATAACAGCAGAAAGAGAGTGCTGTCATTATTGAGTTGTTACGATGGAGAAGCGATCGTGGTTACTAATGTACGGTCGAGGATCATAAGATCATGATTCAAGTGCAGCATCAAGTAGGAGAGTGTGATGTCCTAACTCACGGGTGATTCGCACTGCCGGTGGTGGCTGATATGTGAATGTTCGTAAACTAGTATAATAATCCAGGACGAGTGTGATACCACAGGTGCGACTACCATTTCAATATCCGCCCAGAATCAACGATGACATCCGACATTATTGGACACCAACCCCGACTACAACTGTCATGAATGATATCTACATGGTAACTACCGATCAATACAAGGTTGCATTCATTATTCCAATTACATACTCAGTAAATGATTTGTGTAATCTCGTGCAAACTTTCCGAACAAACACCTAAATCTTCATGCTCATCAACTCATTATGTAAATAAACCTATTTTTACAATCTTTTTTGAGAGTGAAAAATGTCGACTATATAAATCAGTAAAAATAAAAATCAATCCAGTTTATATATTCCACATTCTAAACTCCTGAAAATGCTTCCATATATCCGTTGTTTCTCTTACAGTATCTTTTAAACTTCTCCTGATATTTTTTTTTTATTTTACATACAGAAACATGTATTAGATCTATACCAAATGAAGAGAACTTTTACGGTTTTATTAACAGTTTAAAATTGTTCCTATGGGAGACGCTTATAACACAAAATAACGTCATCTGTAAACCTACGTGAGCTAACTGCAGGGCGTAGAATTCAGAGTTATTAATATCTTGAAATCCATCTTGAAATTCCAGTTTCAGTTAGCTCTAAAAGAAAAATATTGTTATTTGTGTTTCTGCACAGGTCGATGATCAAAGCCCCATCGACCGTAGCAGGGGATTAAGAGACTTCAAAGTCGACAGGCATTATTACTTTAATTCCACCGCAGCGAGGCGTAAGCATAGAGCGACTGGGCTATTGGAATCGTAAGAGAAAGGCTAAAAGCTGCATGACGAGCGGCCGGTGGGATTTAAGGACCAGCTCCCCATCTGCGGACTCAAATGTTTGTTTGGAACGCAGAACCAGTTCAAAGGACTAGCTGGAGTGATTTGTCCGGACCCTGCGTTTGCCTCAGAACCTGGTGTCAATAATCCTCCGCTATAAAGAATCCCACACACGCATTATGATATCCGAAATATTTCGCTCTGGACAAGGGATAAATCACTGTATTGCAAAGGAGACCTCTTCTGGTTATCAACAAAGCGTTTCCATCCTGCTTCAGAAGGAAAAAATACCTTGATTTAGGCATCGTAGTATATTATTCATTTCAGAATTTAACATTTCTCTCAGTTTGCATGAATCAGAAACATTGCAACCGACTCAATAGACATTTGTTGTATTGTGTGGAGCAAAATGAAAAGATATATGATACTCATCACTGTATCTATACCTACATATTAAAATGAATCTGTAAGAGCGCTGGATCTGTCTGTCTCTGTACAAGCATCACGCAAAAACTACCAAACAAATTTAAATGTGGTTTGAGAGCTTATGTCTAACTTACAATATACTGAGAAATAAATGATAATTCATTCGTATCGAGAACAGGTAGAACCGTTTCAGACGGGACATTCGGTGTACCGACACTGAATTTTTAGACACCAGCTACCGGAATCTGTCGCGGCCACTTAAAAAGCCACTTGGCGTCCCTTACGTCAGGGACACAGGCCCTGCTTGACTCACCGACAAACAACGTGATTGTTGTAATTGATTTTGGTACTAGTTTCATTCAGAATGTTGGAACCTGAGGAGTTGGACGCAGGAATTAGCATTGTAAATTATCTCAAAAATAAGAAAAGGAAAAGATCGTTGCAAGAGATTAGAAAGCGGGGTATTTTATAGGTTGTTCAACAAATTTGAAGAGGATGATAGAAAGTTCCTCAGTTATTTCCATACGTCACATTCGACATTTCAGAAACCTGTTCTGGACTGTGGTTTCTGCACGCTGCTCTGGACACTGGCTCTGGACGCCTCCCTGGACTCTGCTTCTGACTTCAGCCGAGGCTGAGGAATATTATCTGGCAGCCAGAAGCGTTCGCTTTCAGAATGCGGGAATGTTTCACGCGAGCCATCTCCGTGCCACGCCGCCAGATATCGGAGACTCAATTGGTAATTTGTTTAGCCATCGAAGCCATAGCTTCTGCATTTTAGGAAACTGTTAGGGACCCGTAAGCGAATTGAGACATCAATGCTCAAAGTTGATGAACTAAATCCACTGAGCTAGCAGGCCCAAGTGTTTAAAGGCCTATTTATATAAAGGCATGTTTGTCTGGAGCCATATGTGTTCTTTCAAAACTTTGGGTTACCTTTCAACTTCTTTTTCAAATGGCATCTAATAACAATTTGTGGCGCCTAACATATTAGTATCATAACCCAAACTGAATTGGATTCTGTTATCACGAGGTGGTTGTGATGTAACTTGAATATTGTTTGTTCATATAATTTTGATACTGATTATTTGAGTTGAATTTAACGCAAAGTTCATTATTTGTTTGCTTGCATTAATGGCTAAATGTACCTTTGGGCGTTGCTTTGCCACATATACAATTTTTGTATGTTATGTTTAACGTTAAATTCGCCCAGGCATGTAATTGCCAGCGATCATCAATAAATATCTCATTATGGTAATTTACCTGTGATCCTGTAAAATAATCAAAGTTCTTGCAGTATATTAAATTTAGAGTAGCCATCAAATTCAATCCTTTCAACTAATGATAAAAAAGATGTGATAACTAAGATTTACTATGTTTCTAAATTTAAATCATATTACCGTAGGGAAGGTACCCCTACAGAGTGGAGCATTTTTGATAACGTAGGTATATACTATATATGTGTTAAATTCTGAAATGTTCTTATTCACCGATTCAAAATAAGCGGTCAACTTACAAATCCCACAAAAACAATTGTTATAAAAATAGGCCTAGTCTCGTGCTTATGTACCGACAAGAAGTCATGAGATCTTCTCTTGAGCCAAGTCTACACTTTACAGTGCGAATTCACTTCACTTTCTGAAACACAATGGTTTCCCTGATGTTTTAGGTCATTTATTTAGAATTCAAAAAAAATCTGGTGACTTCGTCACTATGCATATCGTAATTTTTACTGAGATTTAAGGCAAAATAATAATATTTATTCCAAGACTTGTCAAACCCGAAAAAGTACGAGGGAAATGATGGCTTGTATGTGTTTGTAAGTTTTGTTAAAGCAACACATTTAAGGTATTTGAATAGGTTTACTAAAACTTGGCATACTTATTGGTCAAGTCACCAGAATTTTATTATTATTATAAATAAACGATATATAACGCCAAAAGAAACCAGAAGTAAAGTTAATACACGAGTATAGACTTGGCTCAGAATAAGATCTCATAACTTTTTATCACTGCAAAACCACGAGACTTGGCCTCTTTTGACATGAATTTTTGTTGTGTGATTTATTTCTTTAGTTTTCGGAAATGCAGTACGTTAAAATACACGGTAAATGCTGCTCAATCCACTACATCATAGATTAAAAGTAACGAAATTGTGGAATTTAACTATTGGTAAAGGTCACGAAGATACTGCTCTAAATACGTTTATCCTTTGCTACTAGAAGATAAACGATAAGAGCATTACTGCACAAATAAAGATTATTTCGAGCGACGTAGCAGGAATAGACTAGTGCCACTGTAGATTCATTGCGCTTTGAGGCTGAGCAGTAATCTTCTGACATGGCGTTTGGGCGGATATTAATTAAATTCTTGATCCTAACATCCAAATTTCTTTCGAAATCACTTTAGATGATGATTCCTTTATAGAACCCTGGTCGGTTTCCTTCCCATTTCTCGCCCCAAGCCTTCGATGACTTTACGTGCTGAAAATCCCTGATAAAAAATATAGGTTCCATTCTTACTACAGACATTTTTATTTTTCCAAGGTTTGCCGAAGTAACTTCCGTCAATTATCAGGTATGTTTCAACATTAAAGCTACGAAAAATTTCTAAATTTCTGAAGTCTCGTTAGTTGCCAACGGTCCTACGGTCATCTCGTCGATGAACAGTCAATGTTTAATCCTAACTTGATTTACGACTTATTCGTTGTTTACTGCATCTATTTCATTGACCAATGAAAAGTCTGCATAACGAACATTATAAAACTTAAAAACCAAGGTACATTTTTCGTTTGCTCAATTTTCTTTAAATATTTTTATAAGGGGTGATTCAGGAGGAATATTAAATAGTGAAGGAGGTGGTTATATGAACAATATTGAGTAAGAAAGTTCACATAAATATATGTTTGATTTCCACTAGTTTTCGAGATACAGCGGTAGAATGTTATGCGTGAAATAAATCACAGAAAACGATCAAAAATAACTTATTGAAGTGATTTGTCCATGCAAAAACGCATGCCTATTTTACAACAGTTTAAATGTTCTAAAATCCCACCATCAACTTGGATACACAAATTGAAACACTTTATTGGTGTTTGAAGTCGACACGTACGGTCCCGACGCGGGCGCATCTCAGAAAAATGAAACTGTAGTGAGATTTTCGAACATTTAATTTAAACTTTTGTAAAACATGCGTGCGTTTTCATGAATAAATTCCTTCAATAAGTTATTTGCGTGATCTTGAATCATTTCCTGAGTTTTATTTTATGCTTAAAATTCCAGAATCTGTATTTCCAAAATGAATGGAAATCTGACTCATGATATACGAACTTTTTTACTCAATACTGTTCATACTACCACCTCCTTCTATATTTACAATTCCTCCTAAATCATCCTGTATATAAAAATATTTACACCAGCTCAAATGGTATTGACGTAAGGTGGCCGTGTAAAAAACTATAAAATATTTAAACCTGGCGTAGATTTGTAATTTGCCATCAAAATTATAAACAAACCAAAACAAAAATCCAATCGAAATATTTCAGTGTGCACTAATGTAACAAAATTTAAAAAAATGGAGAATGCGGTTCTGGGTTTTTACTTTATCGAAATATTGCTGGTATTAGAACGATCGCAAAAAATATATCGACAGCTATGTGTAATTCTCTAGGTTAAGAAAAAGTGAATCCAAATTTAACAACAAACATCTTTCCAGATCATTTAAATTACCCTCCATTAACAATGCACCGTTCACCAAAAAACATATTTTTGTGTTTGTTCAATAAACACTTTGGTACTGTATTGAAATTCCTCGATTAGCGATATTGCTTGTTCAAGTAATCAGTTATTGTTCCATTTCGATGTTTTGGAGTATGTTTTACAGTTGCCAACTATCTTAATAGTTTCACTGTCAGAAGTTTTGTGAAAAATATCTTGTTACTGCTGTAGATCTTCATTCATTTGTATCCACCTCGTGAGTATAACATGTAGAATTGTAACGACACGGTATTCTTCATTTGTTATTACTTTAAATCATCAGTACTTCAATATTAAGTCGTCAGCCGCAACGTCTGGGTTTCAGATATATTCGGTGAATTCAGTGTGCAGCTACTACCTTGTTTCATATTTTAAATTATTTTTTGTATTTTCCATTATGAATTGTTCTTTCTGCATTCTGATTACGCTTATCGACAATTTTTGATTAATGTATGCGCTTCCTCGACAGCTCTTCGAAATGCTTTAGTTCAATCGGCTCACGTACTCGATCCCTTTGAGAATGTTCAAATATCAAAAAAGCCTTTTCGCATTCCTTGGCAAGCAAGGTCCGTCTAATTGATCATGTTACTTTGTCATAGGGAATCTTGGAATACCATAAAGAAAGAAAATTGAAACATTTGAAAGATGCTTAAAATAAGATGGACATCTGAAGTACGAAATGAACGTATTATGAAAATGATAGATGAGGAAAGAAGCTTGAGGAAAACTTCAACATAAAGAAGAGACAGTATGGTGGGTCACATCTTAAGACATGCGGAATCGGTTAAATTGTAACGGGAGGGAACAGTCAATGGTAAGAACTGCATTTGAAGACAGAAATGAGAATATATGACGCAGATAACTGAAAACGTAGATTGTAAGGGACATGTTGATATTAAAAGGTTAGCGCAAGGTGGGAAGTGATGAAATATTAAATCAAACCAATCAAGATACTGATGACATCAAAAAAAAAAAAAGTTGTAACAAAACGAAAATTTTAGAACGATGAAATCAAAATTCTTTCATGAACTTATCTATTAAAATTGTGTTTGGAAAAGAATAATGCATATTTTATAGATACAACTATTACACATCAACGGTTTCTTACTATTTTGATTCGTAACTCTGCTAGAAAACTTTCAGATTTGTAATAACCAACGTCTCGTGAAATGTGTAGTTTTTTGGTTGACCGTTCCTGAAAGTAGCCAGACGACGCGAGCAGAAAATTTTCTTCATGCATCAGTTGACTGCAGACGGCAGCTTTATATGATTTTTATTCCCATAAATTGCACTTACTGTTAAAGGAAGCGTTCTGTTAGTAGAGTGTCCATCCACATAAATATCGAATGTCGCACCTCGGGACCCTCCAGAACGAGTTAGCGTAGTGGTGCAGTCACTTCACCAACCAGAGATGCTACACATGATACCACTCACCGAACTACCGTCGTATATAGTTTCAAACCGGTGTTAAATGGTATTCTGCCCATTATGTAACGACAGGTCAGCACAATTTAAAATAATTTTAGCATTTCAAAGTGATGAAACATTGGTATTCATGAATTAAAAGATTCTGTGTTTAAAAAGAAATCTTTCAAAATCGTTTTATAGTAATGAAAGCCACCGGTGATTAAGAGTAGACATTTCTTCTGTAAAATAATGAAACTCGTCAATTATCGCCGAGGCTTTGAAACTAAACTGAATGAAGATTTGAACCAGATAACAATAACTATAGTTGTATATATAATCGAGAGATAATAAAAATTGTTTTATTGTTTCGTCAGATTGAAAATGGAAATCATAAATCTTTTATATCAAGGGAGGGGGAAAAGTATTTTACGAGCTATAAAACTTCGTCCTTCAAGTGAGTGGAAAGGGTCGGTAGGCATAATAAATCTGAAATACTTGAATCATCTTAGAAATTGTATAGTTTACATTTCGCCTGAGAAAAATTAATATTTTTCGAGAAATAAAACCAAAGAGGTTTTTTAAGTGTGGAATATAAAGTTGCTCTTAAATCTAATTTATCTTCATAAGATGTAATAATTTAACTCTAAGTATTCATAGTATTTAAGCATACAACTACTACTGATATTCAGATTGAGAACTTCTAGCAGCGAATACGAAATGACCTATCTTAAAAAGATTCCCATAGATCTTAATTTGTTGAAGAATAGTGGAATGCAGAAGTTAACATTTATAGGTAATATATTAAAATTTTTGATTATTCCATAAGAGTAAATATAATATGTAGAAGGTGTAAATTTTAATAACCACTTAATGAATTAATATAGCAAATCTCTAAATATTTAATGAAAATAAGATTACTTTTTAAAATGTTAAACTTGCGGTGAGATATTTCTTTTCCAAAGAGTTTAGAAGATGAAGTGAATAAAAGGGGGTATATTGATGGTGATGAAATAATATTCCGTGCTGTAGAATAAGATCACTGTTAGCTCATTAAGTAGAAAGTCAAGTAATTAGCAACACATTATTTAACTTTCATGTTTAAACTGTGAATTTCGCTTTTATAATGCTGTCTCCAGCTACCAGAATGTTAAGTCCAATGTAAATAAAGGTTCCTAAAACGAAATTAAAAAATTCTTCAGATGATTAGTTAAATTTAAATCATTAACATTCGTCTGTAATTCGGTTTCCTTTAGTAATTTCATAAAAGTGAATTACGAAAGAACTTAAATTAAAATTTCTTTATTTTTTCTTCCAAGCTACAGCCCAACAATGCAGTGTTAATCCTACACTCTATTTGTATGAATAGGCCTTGCGAGCGTTACTGACTACCTGCTGTAAGATGCTGTGATTTGTCTTTTCATTTATTCATCTGACGCCTAATTTACAGAGCTTCGATGAAAAGTGCGTTCTTCTTCACATAGCTTACTAGTCTCTGGTTGACTGCAGTGTTTTTCACAGCAATCAAATGCTTATACTCCATTGTTTTAGATATTTTAAGAAGACGACTGCATGGTCCTTTTAATTTTGTTTCTAAAGAAAAGGATGTTAATGACCTCCTTAGGCTCTCTGTCGTTTCTACATTGTGAGAAACCCTTCCTCAACAATAGTTGCTCCTGGCAATGAGTCACCAACCATGTTCCTCAAGAAGGTTCTCAACTCTTTCCTGTCATCCTGTCTTACTACTGTACAGTGTCCTCTGCCTTGTCAACGTTGGGGTAACAGAAGTTTCGACTGCCAATGACAGTTTTCTGAACTAGGCTAGTATATCAACTAGTGTATTCACGTATGTATTGTAATTACATAGCGGTGATCACTTATTGATGCTGTTTTGACAAAAATGTAGGTGGATTACGCACAGTCAACACAAATAGGTTTTTGTCAATTCATTATTATTATTTTTTTTACGCATTGTCGACGGCTAAGGTCATTAGAGGCGGGATGGGACTGGGCATAAGGAGCGGGAAGGAATTCGGCCATGACCTTTTTGAAGGAAGCATCCCGGCATTCGCCTGGAGTGATTTGAGGAAACCGTGGAAAACCCAAATCTGGATGAACGGAGGGGGATTCGAACCCGCGTCCTCCCGAATGCGAGGCCAGAACGTTAACCGCTCTCCCACCACGTTCGGTTTGCCAGTCCAGGCTGATCAACTGTGACCGTTACACAGTGGACAGAATCTTTGGCTTATGCCTGCTTGTTTGCAGACTGAAGGAACGGTGCACACGATTTCCCCTGGCTAATTGTTTTCCTCGAAGAAATGAGGAGAGAAAGATGCACAAAGCAGAGCGATGATCACAAATACGGAGCTAACATTTAAGAACTAAAATTGATCTCTGCCTCTGGACCCCTCCGGAGAAGGTAAAAGTTAATGCGTTTGGCATTATTGGTCGGGACATCCCCGGTGTTCAGCCACGAGTGACAGAGGTTTTGATTAGCCACACATGCGCCCCTTTCCATGGTTACTCTAACTTAATCCGCAAAACCTACCAGGTAAAGGGTAGTTATAGTTTTACCACGGAATGTTGTAGCGTAATTTAAATGAAGAAACCAAAGCTTTGCCAGAGGTGAAGGTCAGGTTAAGAAGACTGAATATTCCAGCCAAGACAGGGATCTGAACAATGAAACTCCTGATTCACAGTTAGGTGCTTTAACCAACTGAGCCACCACACCGTTTGAGACTTTGCTGCCATAGGCACTACTGCGGATTTTGATTCGGCAGACTGTTGCTCCAGACAAGACCAAGAGCGGACGTTAGCTCTTGTTCTGCATTTTTTGTCTCAATACGGGGTGTAGTCGCTCCAGTAGGCATAATTTTGGCCAAAAACTCACTATCTGACATTATTGCTAACTAATATTCCATCACCGATCCAGAAATACCTACCTAAAACTGCTGACCAGGGGCTGAGACTGGTCTTTTTCATTCCAGTGTCGACTCAGTCACTGCTAGTTTTTTTTTCTGTCTTAAAAAAAACATGAAAAAAAACTATAAAAAGCGTGTTTTTTTCTGGGACACTTTTTTTTTCACAACTACTAAATTTCAAATTTGTAAGGCAGTTATCGTTTAATATGACTGTTTTAGAGTTTGTTCTAAGTAATTATCTTAATTTTTAAATCTACTATATTTTTCTGGTTCAGTAGAAAAAAAAAAAAAAAAAAAAAAAAATTGTATTGGTAACATTGACAGAAATTTTCTTTTATGAATGGGGATTTTCCGAAGAGGCTAGTTTGCGAGAGAGAGAATCCCCATTTCCCGTTGTTTGGATTGATACTCATTATTTAAACAGCCTTACGAATTTATCTGTAGACCTATGGATCTTTTTTTTTTAAATTATGAATTAATATTTATCTACGGTTTTTTGCCTCTTTTTATTACTTATTGTGCTTTCCTTATATTCGTATACTTGTTATACTCTCAGAGTATAGTGGTACTGACTCATTAAATTGTCAGTAATTATGAATCATTTCTTTGCAACCGTTGGTGTAAACCAACGATTGAAAAGAAGTAAAGCTCCTATTTTGTATGATAATATATTTAAATTCAAACTTAAAAGACCGTAATACAGAACTATCGGCGCAGTCTTTATGCACAGAGTGTATTTTGCTCACAATTTAAAATTGTAATCTCAAAACCTTTTGCGTACAATATAAGGACAACCAGTAAAAGAAAATGTTACTACTTCTGAAGTTATGGATGTAGAGGAGATAGAAGAAGAAACAAAAAATTCCGACACCGACCGAACTAGTGTTGGTAGTGCTGATACTAGTGAATGTGGTACTGACATAGAGGATGAATAAAATTATGTTACTTATAAAGATACATTTATGAATCATTATGTAAGACATTATATGATTTAGTAAGATTAAAAACACACTTGTAAAATGAAAGTTCCTTAAATAAAACTATATTTTATCAAATATATTGTTTTCTGAAGAAAAAAAAATTAGAAAAGAAACAAGGGTGCTAGGTTTTTTCATGTTTTTTTTTTTCACAAAGCTGAATTATTATTGATTTATTTACTTTTTTTTTTTTTCAATTTGCAACACTAATTACTGCCCTGATATCGTTTCAGTACTGCTGAGTACCAGCAACAGCGCGCCATTGTCGAGTGAACTATTAGTCACCTGAACGTACTAATTTCACTTAATGCCACGGCGCCGTAGTAATCGAATCTATCCATTTCATTGTTAAAGACCGTTTGTTACTCTAAACATCAACGACGCCTGCCTAATAGATTGTGTGCGGCGTCAAGTCTCACTTTAATATTACGTAAGAAATCCGTTTGCCTGTTTTCACGGAAACATCTGCATATCTTCTGATTAAAATGTGTATTTTTGTTTTATTATTTTCAACTGATGCCCAATTTCAACATACCAAACCAGTAAATAAATCAGTTTGGTGCTGCGTCCAAATAAAATCCCAAGTTGACGGAAAAATTATTGCAAGTGCTATCCAATTAAGTTAGCTCCTCTAATTTTTGTTCCAACTTGGCGATAGTGATATTAATGAATATATGAACTGTCTGAACGTTTATAATTGCAAACGTACACTTAACATTTTAATTCAATTTTATGCTCATATGATTTTATTATCAGCTGTAAAATCGATTTTTTCATTGATAAGATTCTTTTTGACGATAATTGTATCTTTTCACATTTCTTACCTCTGAATTAGTCTTGCGTAAACACTGTCTTGATTCGAAGTACCTGCTGCAATAAAAGGAAGAGAAGTGTCCTAACTTTGAAGAGCAAAGAAACTTTGTTTGTGTTCTTTAATTAAGACTAACTAATTACGCTCTTTTCAAATAACACAGAGGTATTTCATAAAATAAGGTATACTTAATTGATATTTTAATTACAAAGGTTTGCAAATTTATTTTTAAAAGGACTTTTCTTGTTTGTATTTTAATCATATTTCCTGTGTTTTCCAGCATTACCAGTTTAGTTACTGCTATTTTTACGTCTGTTTGGCCAATCAACTTTCTACGGTTTTGTGTTTACAGCAACAGTCAGCTCTTTCGTGATATCGGTAAACAAGCCTCAACAGGATAATTTTACAGCTTTTGGCTGAGAAAAACTTTTTAACATTATTGCTGGTAACATTCAATGTATCTAGAATGTAATTATTACAGGCAAGTGACTATGTTAAACGATAAACGATCATAAAATTACGAAATCTTCACAGATATGTTTTTGTCGAATCAGATAAACCATAAACCTCCAATGCGGTGGGCATTGCTGCTATTAAAACAGATCACAACAACCAGTTGAACTAGTCCCCCGACTGCCCAGTGTATGGACATAGCACCATGAATGCCACGTAACTGACCATAACCTGGGAGATGTTCTTGCTTTGTGTGAATCGGAGCCCTTGCAAGACCTCCGATTTCCACTTATCAGTGCTTAACCAATGGCAGTAATGCGTTAGGTGGGAGTTGACTGCAAGAAGATTAAATGAATTGTTATGCATGAGAATTGACGGGACATTTAATGCACGCATGTAGTTATTATATCATAGTATCCTGTGTACGGAATTTATTCACGTGACACAAACATTGTTAAATCTCAAAAGGAAAGTCTTTCAATTTCATCATCATTTAATTTATTACATTACCTCGCGCGAAACACTTTAATTACACGGGAAACCTTTGAGCTTAACTCTGACCTCGTTGGAGCAAACTAGCTGATAATTCGGTGAGACTTTCGAAATTCTGCGCTAACCTCATTCGTGCCACTTCAGAGCAAGTGTTAATTTCCTGTATATCTTTGTCTTCGGTTTTCTTCTTCCTCTTTACTTCGCAGTTCGGGTTAAGATAAACTTTCGTCGTTGCCCATTTGAGACTCCATCTTCCCACCTCAATTTATTTTTGCAAAAAGTTAACTGTTCAGTGATTAAATCTTACATGTTATCTTTAAGCTCTTTCCTTCAAGAGAAATATACAGCTAAATAAAGTTATAAGAAATTTTGTTGCACGTTCTCTTTTTCGAGATGGGGAGGGGGGAAGAGGGAGTTGGAAAGGACAGAATCATGCAAGTTTATATGTCTACTTTCTTATACTGTACTAGTGGACTAGATGGTGAACCTATGAAACTAACTACAAATAGCAAGGTAAGTGAAATAGATTTGTTTTTGCTATCAATGAAAATATATTTTGAGTTTGTTTAAATATATTCTTCCTAACGTTGTTCTCTATAGAAAATTCAAGTTATTAATTAAAATTCATTACTTATTTTCTTGTTGTTAACGTTTTGATTAGATTTTAAATTCGTTCTCCGGCGCCAGGTGATAAAGCATACGTCAAATGTTAAGTCTCATATTAAGCATACGGACTACGAAACAATAAACTTGAAACATAAAGATTTTGTTCAACAGTGATTTTTTTTTCAACACAATTCAGTATGGCTTGATTTTTTTGATAAGCTTAAAATAATAATAATTCTGTGACCAAAAAAATTAACTTTAATGTAAAAAACGTGGGGTCTTAGATAGCGCTTGTTTCAATTTCTTTTTATCGCTAGTAAAGTAATTATGAAAAGTAAGTAAAGAGCAACCCACATTTTTTTTTACATTGGCCAGTGACTTAAATCTTATTTTCAGATTATTCAGAAAAATAAGCCATACTACGATGTTGGAGATGCTATCATAAAATATTTATATTTAAAGATTACTTTTATCTTATTAGTTCACATTGGATCGTTGCTGTGAATGGATCTGCTGAATAATAGAAAACTTATGAGTTCACTTTTTTTTTAGTTGTTTAATCAGTAATTTTACTAGGATTACTTAAGATAAAATTTTGACCATATAAAAAAGTTCTAAGGATCATATGTAATCAGGAATGTGGGCTTATTAGAAGATTAAGCGTTTTTTACGATTGTAAGATAGAGGGTAAATTGTTAAGAATAATTTGATAATTCAAGTCTAAATGAACAGTTATGTTATCACTTGTAATTTTAACTTCACAATTTGTCTTCGTAGTTACCAATACAACCGTCTTCTAATTAATATTAAAATTCATTTTCAATTCACAAACCTTTTACGTGTCATCTCCTTCTGTTATTATATTATTCTTTTTGGCTCTTCCTTTCAAAATAATATATGTGAATTAACAATTGTGAAAGTTTGCTGCAATGCTGGTCCAAAATCCATTTAAAAAGTAGGTCGAGTGCTAATAAATAACCTTATAAGACAATCTCCGTGATCGAAATAACTCAGGAATAATTAGAAGTTACTGAACCTCTTTAGAAAAAACTACGCAAGAAATAATTTTTTTCTGAACCAATAAGGAATAATTGAGAATCTTTCATGAGAGGGACTGTGGTAATCATCAACAAACAATCCAGTATGGAGTACTCTCTTAGAAGATACAGCGGCACCATGCAGTAGCAACTAAATAAAACAACCATATGAGAATCTGAATTGATACTAACTCTTGGACTTCAATTTGAAGATAAAATACTGTATATATTTTCTACTCATTTCAAATTTATTATATTTTCTGCATATTTCTGCACATAATTACTGTGTTTTTAACTCTGTCTGCATTCATTTTATTTGATTGTTTAATAATCAGTTATCCTCAAGTCATACGAAATAAATAAAATCATATGATTGTATCAGTCCTATTTTATTACTGTCGCACTTACTTTGTACATAGTGTTCATCAGATTTAAGTGATACAAAAACTCGTTTTTTTTTGCACCGTATTTAAAGAAGTCACCTTTTTTTTTAATGGCATTCGGCTACTGGGCCATACAGCCAGCTCAATGTGATTTGTTGCTATCAAGTATTGACAGAAGGACACTACAACACGGACAAGACATTCACAGACACAACACTAAACACCCATGCCCTCGGCCGGACTCGAACCGGCGACCTTCGGTACGCGGAGCTAGCACTCTAGCCCCTACGCTACCGAGGCCGGCTGTCACGTCAGTTGCGAGATAGTATTAGGGTATCTTTTGTGGGTCTACCGGAGATCGCGATTCCGCCACAACAGCATTGCTCGCCGCTGGGTAGTGACGTCATAATACCGTGGTAGTCAGTTGCAAAAAGTATTATTTTCAAGCAGTGATTGAGCTATGATACATTCTGGACCATTAGTTTCAAGCAGGAATTAGGTTATAATATACGCTGGACCTTCAAGATACCACTAAAACTACTCTCAATATTTCTAGCAGCGTCTTTCAATTGATTACTGCCGTATTACGACGCCAATTCCTCACGGGAATCTCCATGTCCAGGAATTCCCCTTTGTTAACTGCACTGATCGCATGCAATAGTCTTGATACAACTCTTCCATTCCATACTTTCATAACTCTGTAGTCTTTTAATTTAGGCCTGGTATTTTTCAGTTATACATACATAGTAGTACGTTTCTCTGTTGTACTTTTGTTCGATTTTTGTAGCCGATTCTTTTCTAGCTCCCTCATGTACAGTACGCGTGCTTCGAACGAGAGACTCAATTCAGTGTTGGTTTATGAACCAGACTTCCCCTCACTGTATCGAGGTACAATGTATACAGTCACCCATCTCTGGGAGAATATACTGTGTGCAATTTGGGTCGTGTGGCCATGCTACTATTTGCTCTCCGCTGCGACGTACTTTCTTCTGCAATCACCACGCCACAAACTGGCAGGCAGTTTCCTGGTCCCAAGTGGAGCACGGCCAGCTCTTTCTACAGGAAACTCCGGAATTGCTCGCCGGCCCGGAAGATCTTGTGTCAACAGTCTGGGGCTGTCTAACGACCGCTTGCAACTCGTCAGCGGGGAGCGGAACAGGCTTATGATGGCGGAAGCCTTGAGCACTTCAGGGGGTATTCCAGCTAGTCCCTCGTGACGGGCCCAGTTGGACAGAGGTCGTCGGCGCTTGAAATGTATAAGAGACTTTCAACAACTCGCTGGTCTTAATCTTTAATAATCTTTAACTGTGTTACGCGATGAAAAATTATGTTATTCAACAGCAAAACAACACATCTATAAACATGATAAAACTGTAACCGGAAAAATATTCAGTACAATTAATTTATTTTAAAAAATGGCGCACTATTAATAAGCTGCATAGAAGGAATCAACTGTTTGTTATTTAAACAAAATTGTATCTATCTGGATGGACACAATTAAAACAAAAATATTGGGTAAGATTTAGATAGGGTTTTGAATGATATCGATTCCATAGCCACGGGAGTAAAATATAATATTTTTCATATTGATCTATCGTCAACTAGCTGAAAAACTCAAGATGAAACTGTGCACACATTTGTGTCCATTATTAATTAAATTCAGCTTACAAAAAATCTACTGGTAGGATTTTAATTAGGTTTTAAATAATGTTTATCCATTAGTTCCGGGTGAAAAATAGGGTATGTTTAATTTTGATGTAGCTTCGAAAGCTGGTAAATTAATACAAAATTGTTGCTTCAATACTTAAGGTAAAATGCGAAGGTTGAATAAAAATCCCAGGGAAGAGTCAATTAGCTCTCATCGTCGCTCATGCAAGATTACTCGCTGGTAGTAGATTGCGAGTGGCGGTATCACCTCTGGATTATATGAGTCATAGAGCAAAATAACATAAAGTTTCTGATAGGCATATAACACGTCACAAGGAAGAATATAATACAAAATATAGTCAGAAACGAAAACGCCATGAAGACATTAAATGTCGCAACGTTAGAAGAGGCGTTAACAAAGAAAAGATTACGAACGCAAGGGCATATCATGTGAATGTATAGATCAATGTGATGGTTGAATGGTAAGGGTCTGGCCTCGTATTTGGGACGACGCGGTTTCGAATCCCCTTCTGGCCATACAGATTCGGGTCTCCATGTTTTCCAACAATCTCTCCAGGCATACGGAATAGTTCAAAAGGCTAAGGCAGAATTCCTTCTCGTTCCTTGTTACCTGTCTTTCCCCGCCTCTAATGACCTCATAGTAGACCAGGTGTAAATCTGTATGCAAAAAAAAAAAAAAAAAAAAAAAAAAAAAAAAAAAAAAAAATGTTAGCACACGTCAATAAAGGGAAGGGGAGGGAAGGGAAGGAGACGTTCAGGAAGACTAGAGGATGGACGAGCCACGCGAAGAAATGCATAGAGACAAATCGATGATGATATTCACAAGTGACTTTGTGTTGGGATGGCATGGTTTAAGTTTATTTTGGTTTGGTTCTGGGTTAGTTAGTCACTCACATCACATGCTCACTTGTCGCTTATTCTACAGTTGTTCAGATTATATTTCAGGACAGATAGTCTAAGAACTATTGTATTTTTTTTCTATTTAATGGCATTCGTCCATGTTAGCCATTCAGCCAGCTCAATGTGTTGTTTCGTTTTTACAGTGTATAGATTTCATCCAAGTGTGATTGTTTTCTCTCTTTTGTAAGGACGACACAAGACGAACACAACACTTAATTAAAACCACCCATGCCCTCGGCCGGACTCAAACCGGCGACCCCTGCAACACGAAGCAAGCACGCTACCCCTACGCTGCCGGGGTCGGCAAAACTATTGTATTAAGTTGTGACGATAATTGTGCTGCAGTTTATTCACACCAGGTTGTGCTAAAAAACTTAGTTTATAAGCAATAAACAGCCTATTTTCCCTTGAAGATCCCATTACGAGTGATCATATTAGAATCCTGATTGTTCTAGCTGCGCTGCTCCGATTAGGGAACAGATTTAACTCTTTCCCAAACAGATCCTCTTAAGCCTTCATATTCAACTCTTCTGCAAAGTCTCGATATAGTGATTAACTTTGTCTCACAGGTACTTGCATTTGCATCATTTCAGCAGGTTTACATCAAACATGAGACAATATAACTCCAGAGAAAGGCAGAAAGTATATTATTGCTGCTTTAAATAAAATAAATACAAAAATTGGTGCTAAATTTAATTTTCGCCAGATATTACGGGGTCACTCCACCTATATTAAAACTGTTTTTTCTATACACTAACTCCGGTATCTTTTATTTAATTTCTTTGTGGATTTGTAGTCAGTTCGTGGTTAATTTTGGTTCTGACAACGGACTCATTTGCTGTGTCGCTGTTTCATCCCTGACCTCTATTTTCTGCAGCTTTCTATAACGCTTTTAACAACAGCTCCATCGTTAATTGAAGCTGTGATTAACGCCAGAGCACACTTTCAGAAAATTAAGTTTTAAAAAATATTATAAAGTCTTTTATTGTTAGCATAAACTTTAAGAACACCAAGAAACACTGTAACAATTTGTATTGATACGTACGGGTCATCGTAGCACATCAATAACCGATGAAAACGTGAAAAAAGGGCAATAATTTATTATGAACGATCGCCGAATCACAATTAGAGAATTTGCTGATGATATCAGCATATTAATTGGCTCATGCCTTGAAATTTTTTCATCTGTTTATGGTATGAAACGTGTTACAGCAAAATTTGTTCCTAAAGTGTAAAACAGCGGCAAATGTAAGTTGCTCAGGAATTTTTAAGTGTGGTCAATAACGATGCAATAACGTGGGTTTAAGGGTATGATGTCGAAACTAAGGCTCAATCGTCCCAGTGGAGGCATTCTGGATCGCAAAAACCACAAAAAGCTCGACAACTTAAAGTGTCATGTCTATGCTCACTGTGTTCTTTGATTTTAAAGGCATAGTGCACCATGAGTTATTGCCACAAGGTCAAACGATCAATAAGGAATACTACCTTCAAGTACTACGGCCGTTACGCGGAGGACTGGGCCCTGCCCGATCCATTTGTACCTCCCCCATCCTTTGTGCAGCCCCTTAGCACAATGAGCCACAGTGGCAGGTTAAGGCTACAGGGAGGATGCAAATTGGGATACGTTTCTTCGTATGCTTTTTAATGCAATCTTCATAAGCCTAATTCAATATTACTATGTGAAAACCTGAAATATCTAAGAGTAGCACATGTTCTGCAAGGTGTGAGATTTGTTCTGTTCGAGGGACTGATAGTTTGTGAGGCAGCTACTTTATTTTCTTAATGTGTCCATTCGCCGCTGGTGACGGAATGTTTAGGATTTTAGTCTCTGTTAGCCAGAGGCTCTACTATGAGCTCCCTTAATTTTCATTATCTTGAAACATATGAGATACAAAACTTACATACACAGTGAAAAAAGCAATGAACATTAGAGCAGTATATTAGAACAACAAAAATTATTATAAATAAACAATGCGAAACTTTTTAAAAAAATAGATGTATGATAAAAGGTGTAGATGCAATCATGAGATTGTTACGATATGAATGTTAGTTCAGGCAGGGAAGGGACCCATTGCTTTGTTCACGTTGTGTTTTAATATGTTTGATGGTTCTTCACTCCGGAGATTAAAATGGAAAGAAAAGAATGAAGGTCGTTTGGAAGTAAATCAGCGCTGAAAAAGATGGATGAACTCGGATATTTAGTGATATGCCGAGAGTCAGAATCGATTATTTCACAGAGCACTGTAGTTCTCAGGGAATTTTTTTCTTATTCTTTTAGATAGTGAATGTGGTTAGCGAATATCTTCACCTGCCTATTGTTAACTTTTTTTTTCTGTCATCAGTCTTTCGAATGGTTTGATAGAATTCTCCATCCCTTACTATCTTGTGCTAACCTCTTAATTTCTACATATCCCTTACAACCCACATCCTCAATTATCTGCTTCATATATTCTAATCTCTGCCTTCCTCTACAGTTCTTACATTCGACTGTTCCCTCCACTAAAAAATTAACCAATGCAGCATGTCTTACCAGCCTGTCTCTTCTTTCTGTAAGCTTCTTCCACAAACTTCTTTCCTCACCCATCAATTCCAAAACTACTTCATTTCTTACTTTGTCTGTCCCCTTGATTTTCGGCATTCTTCTGAAGCACCACATTTCAAGTGCTTCAATTTTCTTTCTTTCCGGTATTCCTAAAGTCCATGTTTCGCTACCATAAAGTGCTGTGTTCGAGTTTAAAAAAGTTCTTTCCAATTCCTAGATCAATGTTTGAAACTAAAAGATTTCTCTTTATCATGAAGGGTCTTTTCGCTATCGCTATTCTGCTTTGAACATCATTCCTGCTTCAGCTATCAGTTGTAATTTTGCTTCACAAGTAGCAAAATTCACTTACTACTCCTATTGCATCCGATCCTATTTATATATTTACTCTTCTAGTACTTGGTACTACCATGCTCATATTAATCCGAACGACCTGAATTGCACATCGCTACATTTCATCCTGGGACTTATTCAACCCATTATACACATCTACCAAGACAGTACTATACCCGGTAGGTGGTACATTCATGTTAATATCCAAAATTGAGACTCACCCACCTCACAAAAAAACGTAACATATTTTAATATACTCGTTATAGAAACGAAAATATGGATTGTATTTCGTTAATAAAAGAGTTGTGCAGACATTGAAAGCACTTCATTTTAGTTTTTTAAAACATTCAAGAGAAATTACGTGTCCATACAGAACATTAAAAGTTAACATTTTCAAAAAAAAAAAGTTAATTTTGAAGAAACGCTAGCGTCAAAAGAAAGGAAGACGTTATACCGATCATCTTTCACTTAAAATAACTGACTATTAATGATAAAATCAATATTTGC
>JARYHS010013631.1:86163700-86193706 GCA_031002005.1 Vandiemenella viatica
CGAGACAGCGTTATTTAGAAGATGTTACGTAGAGGCTTAGAGAGGCCTGGTAGCTCAGTGATTCAGGGACCGTTCCAGCGTTTAAATCCGTGTGGAGTCAGGAGTTTTGATAAATTGTGATTGATCTTATAAGCTACGCCAGTACGTTCCATGAATCGGATTCCACGTTAACCTGTAGGTTGTAGAGGAAAGGAACTGATCGTTCTACCTCTGACACAATAGTTTAGTGTTCTTATGTACGATCCTACAAACTTTCGGGTTGTGGACACAGATAGTTCTTCTTTACGTAGGGGTTTATTAAATTTTATTAATTTTTATTGGAACGTGAAGATAAGAGATCGTCAAAGTAGTAAGTGTTCTACCATTTATATATCAAAAAGACATTACCTATGAACTTGAAATTTGTTTCACTAATCAAACATATCTTGGATCAAAACAACAAATACTAAAACGGACCTAGTATTCTTGTAAATTACTGGAAAAGCAAGAGAAAGTTTTTATTTTAGAGTTCGGCAACCTTCTGGTATCGCATTCGGGAGAACACCGCTTTGAATCCCCGTCCACCCTTCCAGATGTCCTTGTCGTTCCTTTCCTGTTTAAAATGACCTCGACTCAACGAGATACAATACCAAAAGCAAAAAAAAAGAAAAAAACCAAAGTGCTTTTGTATCTGAGAGATGTGAATTTCAAGGGATGGAGAGATACTACCAATAATGAATTTGATTATGTTTGGATAATTACGCTTCCAGGCTCAAGTAATGTGGCATTGGTGGGGCTTGGAGAGAAGTCGTCTAACCGATTCGAAAATATGTCAAGAATTGGTTGTTGCACCAATTGACTGAGGTCAGACCTGGTATATCAATGTGTGTGAATGTAATTAGAGCATTGACTGACTACATTTGTACTCTACTCGCACTTGACCAATTGTGTAAAGCCTCTACTCTCTCGCTGTAACTAGGGATAAAACGATACCACTGAGGTATCTATACTTTTACTCGATACAGTATCGGTCGTAAAGTATCGATACTTACTCGGTATCCATTGACAAGTATCGATACTTACTCGAATCGATTGATTTTTGGTAGTGAAATTAGGAATAAATAAAAAACGATATGTAATAAGTATTGATAGCCTTTATTGAAATAAAATTATATATTTATTTGACGAAAGATATTTATTACATTTTCACCTTACTGATCGTTACAGGACTAATACCGACTAGGACCAAATAAACTAATTTTATGAAAAAAATCTGTTTTTGTAGGGCTCCCGAAAAATATTTGTTTTTCTGTTTGCCTGTTAGACGATTTCTGGATGTAGTCAGTGTTGCGCCAGCTTTGGAAAAAAGCCTTTCAAAAGGTACACAGGTACCGACAATGTTTAAATAATTTCGCGCTTGTTTGTAAAAGCATGGAAATACGGGTTTTAATTCATCCCATTCCTCTAATGGGTGTGCTTTCAAAGCTCAGACTGGATTTGCCCTATAAATTGAAACTTTATCGGTTTTTGAGTTAGCACGGCGCCGCTTTTGTGGAGTAACCAAACATCAAAATCTTCGTGGATTGCTTCTTCTTCAGATCCACTGGTTGATATTGTCGGATCTTCTTTGATAATATTATTTAATTTTTGTATCGGCCTCCCAACATGCATTACATCTTGAAAATGGAGGTTTTTGAAACGTGGGTCTAAAATTGTTCCCAAAGCTGCAAGGGTGTTAAATTCAATGAAACAAATCTTTTTTTTACATTCAGACAGTTTGTTTGTTTGCAACTGAGTGACACATTCTCTTGATGATGAAACTTTTGATAGCTGCGACGTCAGACAATTAATCATGGGTATGATTTTGGTTAAGGTAACATAATTCTGGCCTGAAGATTCTCTTGTGACAAATTCGAATGGTTGTAACAAGGGGACTAACTAACTGTTTCAATATTTCAATTTCTTGTCCAGTCAGCAATTCAGGACCATCTGTAGCATCGAGTAAATGCTTATGCATATTAGAATTATTGCCACAAAACCGCACAGTTTTAAAGCATTGTTTTGCAGCTTGCGTTTCTGTCATCATTTTCTTGAAATATTGCCACACAGTAGACTTTATAGGTCCCATTTTCAATCAGCAAATATACCTAATGCAAAACTAAACACAAAATAACGACGACAGCCCTAGGTTAGAATTACGAACGCAGAACGAAAACACGACATGAAATGGCGACTGACGGGACGGCAGAGAAAGTTTTTTTTTCCCCAGCCTGGCATAGACAAACATGTTTACCAAAAACACAAGCTTAGAAAAAGATGTATTGAAAAAATGCAGTAATGACAGCCAAAAAAATATTTTTTACGGTGTAGATGAGCGTTTAATGTATCAATTAACATGTTAAATGAAATCATGATATTCTTGATATTGGTAGAAGCACCGATACGAGTACTTTTGACCGATATCTACTTGATACTTATTTTTAAAGTATCGATACAAAAAGTACTTGGTATCGGAAGGAATGTATCTAGTAAGTACTTGTATTTACTCGTATCGTTTTATCGCTAGCTGTAACTACCATCCGCCTACTCCCACCAACACGTAACAACGTCAGATTTCCGCTGATTCTCAGTTACTTCACTTGCATCTTCCACTCCCCTAAGATACTCAATAACACGGTATATCATATCACCTCGCAAGGTTATTAGTTTTTGATGTAATTTTAGACATGATGCCAGAACACAAAAACTGTAATGAGATCATAATTTAGCTTAACAGGAGGAAACATTTCCGACCTGGCTTACCCGGAAAGGACAATAATTCGAGGTAGCATCAATGCAGAAAGTACCACTACAATTACCACAAAATTATCCATTGAATAATAACAGTATGACTTTTTTTTATATAATTTGCATTCCGCTACTGGGGCCGTACAGATTGCTCAATACGATCGTCGTGACTCACACAGTGTATCATTTTTTCTAGTGTATTGTTGCTACTAAGTATCAAGACCACAGGGCGGACACGACATTAACACATACAATACTTAAACACCCAGTCTTCTAGCCCCTACGCTACCGAGGCCTGCATAGTACGACATTGCTTACCGGTCGTTACCGGTGAACGATTGTGAGATATGGCTATTTCCGTGGCAAGACTTTTTAATGCATTTAATCATCCAGGACTGCGAGAAGCTCTCATTAAGAAGTTCTAATTAAAAAAAATTAACAAATGAAACAAGTTAATACAGAAATTCTTGAGCCCATAAAAATTACATGTTATTAGCTCGCAACCAGTACCAGTATCAAAACTTTGTAATCCCAGAACAAACTTAAATAAAGTAGCCAGACACACTCCCTTTTTGTTTCTCCTAATGCACTGAGCTCTCTCACGCAGTCATTTGATATACTCTTCTACTGAACGCATCTAAATAATGATTTATTGGTCGGTATGTTTTAATGTTTAATGTTGGTTACACTAAGAAATATTTTCAAGAAATACAAAACGTTTTGAATAGTGATTACTGGCTAGTCTGCAGTGGCACTCCTATCTCTCCTGAGACCGTGATATTATCGAACACAATTTGCTTCTTGTTAAACCTACTTTTTGGCGATGTATGTATTATTGAGTTCCAAAGAGACGTTCCATAGTCGATAGCACGCTGTTTCTTGTGCCCTGTTGTATGTTACTCATGTGCTGACGTGTTTATGTTTTGAATAATGTAGCAAGTTCAAGAACTGGGTCTTGTAAGCAATGTTGTTTTCAAATGAAACTTTAATATCATTCATTTTTCATACTCCCATCTAGACCATACGGTACAAACAAAAACATTTTTAAAAAGTGTAAAACATTATAAGTGAATGAATTATAAACAAATTACGTGTTCCGTCTGTGTTAGTAATGTGCCGTGAGGGGGGTCATTACTATTTATGTAAGTTTTAATCTCAATTTGATTATTGATTTTAAATTATGAAATTAATTTTCAGGTAGCAAAGATCCTGATTTCTGTTGATGACAGACATAAAATGCTTAATTTATTGTTTCCCTATGGCTTGTATATAGCCGGATACATTTAACGTTACGTTAGACATTATGTGTGCCTGCAAGCAAAAGCAATATCCGGCTTTACAATCTGCCTGAAGATAGAAAACATAATCTTAATATTAAATACTTCATTTTAAAATCAATAACATGATAACATCGTGGCCACAAGCCAACAATTGAATGTTACATGAATGGTGGATAAAATCCCTTTGGCGCTGAATTGAACAATATTAAGGCTCAAACTGAACTTGCAAGGAGTTTTAAAGTTCATGAGGTTATTTGCCAGCTAGCTTTGAAATGGAATCGAGCAGATATCCTGCCTCATGGGTCGATTACGGATCTTTCAAAGTTTTTCCAAACCATGAAACAATGATGGGCGATGGAACATATTACCAAAAATCACCCTCATCAGCAGCGGCAGCGTGCGGCGTTGGTCTTTAAGTTGCCCCACCAGTGAATGGACTGCACAAATCGTCCAGCCTGTGATCGAAGCCAGAGCCCGCCAGTACAGTGTCACTCCGCACTGTGAAGTCTGGACACGACGACCGCTGATCACACAATGTCCAAGTATATACGCTTCTCCTTCCCTCTTCCGAAACTCCTTCTCGAAGATTCGTTACATAGAAAAGAAACCACGAATTAACATCTGTAGACCCCGTACATGATACGGCATTGGTTGTTTAACTTCTTCTTAAAACCACGTGAGGCTCGAAGTCAATCTTATTCGCCCCGGCCTCCCGCGCGTCGCTCACCCCTTCTACCGCACGGGTATCCCTACACGGGATTCAATGCACTGACCTTGACGGCTAACGGTGCCTATCCACTCTGGGCGCGCGAGCAATAGCTCACGTCAGCCCACGCGTTCTTTAAATTTCCACCGGATATACAGTTGTCAGCTTCAAAATCTCTCCTGCTCTTCAAACTAGCAACCTCTTTATTCAGTTATATTATTAAGAAATTAAGGCAGCCTGGGATATCAATTACGTTGATCAGATAATTAATTTACAAAATATTCACAAATATTAAATTAATCTGAATATAAAAAATAAGATATTTAAATATTTGTAGTACGCCACAATCCTGCATGCTACAGTAACAATGATATTTAGAAGGTTCAGAAATTAATAACCAATCATAATATTGTTTTTCGAAAATAATGTGAAAATCTATCCTAAGCTCATTCTGATCCTGCTTGTAAATGACTTATTTTTTTCATTCTTCTATTGACGGAGCAAATGTTATTTTACACTATTAATTATTGCAGAGAAAAGCTATAAATAAAACATAAATTTCAAGAATTTGGTGAACTCCAGAAATCCATCCACTCGACTCATAGATATCTCTTAAATGCTTCTTTCAACCGTCAAACTGAACGGTAAGAAATTACTGGGCGTAGTATCTGTGCAGTGTTGTTATGTGGCTCCTTTCCTTCCATAGTTTCTTAATTAAACTAAATTTTTATTAAATAAAATCTATCGACGTATTGAGTTTTGTTAAAAAAAATATTTTTAATTATTCAATATCTTTCCGCATTTTGTAGGGATAGCATCAGTAACGAATTTGTACATGAATTTTTTTATAACAGTATTTTCGATTACTTCATTTTGCAACGTTATGTTAAAATTTACGTAAGGTTACTGTTGTTATTAATTTTTTGATTGGTGTCGAAAGGAACATTAGCTGCTAGTACCTCCTCATCATGCAAACAATAATCAATAGGTTTTCCAAATCCATTCCACGAACTGTATTTGTTATTGCACTAGCTAAATTACATGACTGTCCATTATTAATTTTTTTTTGCTCGTCAACCGTTTTGGAACTGTGGTTAGTAGCTTCAGTTAATTGTTGTTGTTGTGTTTGTGTGTATTTATTTAATTTATTTTTTTATTTTTAAGATTTGTTTCATAACTTAAATAAGTTTGATTCGTAAGTTTTATGATGAATATCGAATATTTGTTATTCCATTGGCATTGCTATATGGAAAAGCTACAGTGCTTTATTCGTATTTTTAAGACATACGTATTCCTGTTTATATTTACGTGAGTATGGTAGTGTTTCCTAGTGTTTGAGTAGATAAAAAAGACATTTTATGCTCTGATCCATTTAGAATTGTCTGTACTTATGCGCATTAGTAGCTAATGAAAAATATGCAGTTTGAAAACTTCTGTCTGAGTGTGATTTCGTTTGTTTTCAGTGACTTTTGTGTTCTAGTTGGAATGATGATTCCTTGTTTCAGATAATGTTTCTGATACGGTGTGTCTGATTGAGTGCAATTTTTCATATTAATTTTAGTCGTATCAGATTTTTTTTCTATTTTTCATTATGTTGTGGATATGTTTGGTTAGTTGTAATGTAATAATTGTGCCTATTTTCGACAGGTTAAGAATTAGTTTTTTCATTTTCGAAGCATCTGACCATACTATTTAATAATTCTGAATTTTAAGGTAATTTTCTGCCTTCTGAATATTTCTATTCTGCTATGCGTATACTTAGAGGTAAACTGTAATTTAAAAACCCGTATAACTCAAAACAAACACTCACAACACTCAAGCCTCTGCATTTGCTCCTATACTCCACACTATGGATTAATGTGTTTCTAAATTCGACACATTTTATACCTATGGGTGACAACGTTTCCACAACCCTAAAACAGCTCAGTGTCAGAAAAGAACAAAAATATGACGAAGAGTGATCGATAGGAATGTTGACAGAAGAGTTCAGGCCCCAGTGGAAATAATCCACGATTCCGACGGTCCCATGTCCCGATTAAAGCTCAATTTTCAATTCGACAATCAACTAGATTTAAGGAACAGCCTAGAATTCGACACAAAAGTTATTCTCTGCATTTACACTACGAAGTCAAATGCTTATTTATTTCATCATGACTTCATTTAGATATTTACGTTCAGTAAATTGTCACGCAAACTCACATTAATTGACAGTTAAAGTACTTCCTAATATTACGATTTTGCCAACATGATACGCGTTTCCGGCTATAATAGACACGGTGCCCTACAACTTTTCTCCGTCTTCAGACGTGACCATTGTCAAACATGTTGACATCGTTTATATTGGCGAGAAAAAAACCTAACAGTATTTCATTTAAGTCGAATTTGGTACAGTTTCATGTTGATTATAGGTGCACTGTCAACAACAGGTGCGCTTACCTAGTATTTGAAGTTTTTAACATCGCAATTGTACAGTAAATAGTTTTATAATTATTATTTTCTATTAAAACTGTGTTCAATATTAATGATATGTATAATGTAATTGCTCACGAATTCCACAAACTGCTAATATTTATTGTCATGGGGTATTTTTAAATTAGATCTGTAAAAAAGTTATATTAAAATCTTTGGTCCGCTAACGCTGCCAAAGAGAGAGTTTAAATCGCGCTCTATAAGACATGGAGGTATATTTCCTTCCTCCATGCTATAAGAGTGAGTACGTATATCGCTGACGATATACTAAGCGTGAACGGTATATGATGAATTCTGCGGCATTGTTTATTCTTGATGATTAATTATTCATGTTTTTGGAGTGTATGTTTAATGGTACTGTTTGATATTAAAAGCCAATGGTAGTGAAATTTCATCTGTGCATTAAACATTAATTAGAAGTATTCACCTTACCTCATGTTATAAGTGACGATTTATTATAATGTAATCTCCAACTACGTGCGTTGTCGAGAAATACCGCCACAAAGACTTGTGGTACGAAGTCGTTAATAATTGAGAAATTTATATCAGGCGACTATCTGCTGAAGCAGTTAATTAATATTTAATGGGATGTTATAAGTTTGGTTGTATTATTTCATAAATTTTATTTTCTTATTTCCTCTTCATATTTAATGTAGCAACTCCATTCTTTTTGTTTATTTTCAATGTATAATCTCTCGTTATAGCTGCTGATTTAAATTATTTCCTGGAGAGAAAATCTATTGTCATTATTTTCAAAGGCTCAGTGCCTTGATATTTTACTGTTCAATCCATAAAACTTGAATCGAGCCCAGTGCGTGAGTGCGTAACACTCTGGCCTGATATTCTGGGGTACGTGGGTTCAAAAAACCATTCGATCATCTAGATTTTGGTTTCACATGTTTTCCCGGAAATCGATCAAGGCGAATATCGGGATGGTTCTTTCAAAATACTACCCGTTCCCTGTCTCCAATTCCCCCCCCCCCCCCCAGCCTCCTATCAAGTTTGTGAGACGTAAAACCCAAAGAAAATTTTCAAAAAAAAAAAAAAAAATTATTCGAAATAACGTAGAGGTCAAAATATCGTAAATATTTTATCTTAGAAAAATACTGAAATAGATAGCGAATCTCTTTCGTTATTACGATGAAAATACGACATTTAAACACGCATTGGACCCATGAAATGATTTCGGCCTACAAACCATTTATATTGCATTTCTCTGTTGCACATTTTTAATTCAAAGATTTCTGTAGGTGTTCAAATTTTAAAATAAGCTAAACTAGGTTCACCGTTTTCTTTATATTTTATATCTTCTTTCTGATCATGTGTCAGCGATGTTGGATATCTTTGTATTCAAAGCTGAAATTACTTGTAAAATTATTGATGATATAGGCATTTAACATAGGAGCTGGAAGCACCGTTAAATACGAAAATAAAAGCGGACAAAGCGCAAACCGCTGCATGAACAATCTGGGATCCACACTCCAATAACTTTTCATGATATCGACGAGGTACTTCACAATGCATTCAACGCGTAAAAAAATCAGTGGTCGAGATATTTTCAGATTATCTAGCGGGTTCTGCTCCATAGTAATTCTACTCCGCGGTAATAGTGCATTCTTTCAATTCCAATCACATTTATTATAGATAATATTACCCATGATATATCTTAATATGCAGGCCATTTACATTGAGGAACACCATGTGTGAAATAGGGTTGTAAATACGATAAAGAAACGGTAAAAGATACTAATGCCTGAATTTCTCAGAACTTACGAACAATGTTAGATGTAAATATTTTTAATATTTGTTGTTAAAACTCGGGGTAAAGTACATACTAATGACAAATTTCAAATTAATAGATAATAATTTTGAAGGCCGCTTCATCTTTATCTTCCAGTAAAAATCTTAATCATCAAATTAATGAGTGCTGAATAACGATTTTACATATCCACGGGTTCCCTATATATTTACATAGGATACCCTTAGAAAATCATTTTAGAGAATTTTAATTTCTATACCTACTATTGATTAAACTATATATATATATATTGTGAAAATTTCCCGGTTTTACGAGTTACAGGCAAGTGAAAAATTCACAGACAGCAGAGCGACAACAATAGGACTTAGTCTCAGTTTCGGAGAACGAAATTCGGTGAGCACAGTACCATATATTGGTCAATTAAAAGAGGGTTCGAAACCATAATTTAGCCTTTGCTCTGAGACTGATTGGATAGCATGTTTCTTCTCAAATTGATCTACTTCAATAGAAAATGGCGACTTAGTTTCCAACGAATTACCTTTTCGTGTCCAGAAAGTATTTTAATAACTACAGCACGACTTCTTGGATAAATGTGTATCTGGAAAGAAGATAAGTTAAATTAATTACTGTGCAGTTTCATTACCAGCAAGGTGGTTGACAAATGAAATCTTGAGGTAGGGATCCAGATGCACAACTTGGGGTGATATCAGGTTAAATTAATAGAGAAGACGCTTGTAGGAAGCGAGCTCTTAAACCTTCAGTGCCTTTCCACACAAAAGGGGGGACCGCTGAATTAATGGGGCACCGGAAAACAGCCGGCACGCGCCATTCCATTTTTAAGAAGATGAAAAACGGCTTCCGGCGTCATGATATATGGCGCACCTCTGTCTACGGAATTTATCAGTTTTTATCTCGTCGAGTACGTGCATAAAAAGTATATAAAGTGTCGGTTACATGCCTTTGATAAATGGTTCCGCGGTCTCGGTCTCCGCCCTCATGCATTTTGTATGACAATTTGCCAGTCACGCCTTTGGAACTGACTCTCTCGGCGGACTAATTCCCCAGGTGGTCGTGCATTCACCGCGCTGTCCACTGTCTTACTTACCACCAACCCCGAGAAACATTAATATCACTCATACAGCTTTCATTACCCGAAGTGGCCTTACCTGAATTACCTGTCATATCTTTTCTACCTGCTATTTATCACTTCAGAATGCGTTTATTTTATATATTTCAAAATGTAGAACAAAGAACAGACTTCTGCAGTCCCGCATGAATACACATAATATCTCAAAGGTATTTCATTGGATGGTAAAAGCTTTCAATCGTTTGACGAGCGTGGTATGAAACTTTCTCTGTCTAAGATCGTATATGGCAATACTACAAAAAAAGTAGATGAATAATAACAACTGTAACTTGCAAGTTCCTTATGAAGTTCTGTAAACTTAGTTATAATTAGATTAGTTATTATCCGCGAGTTCGTTCCCATGAGATCTTAATCTGCGAAGCCTATCTCCCTCTTAAACCGGTTCTGAATACGCAGAGGAAATTGAACCATTTCTGTCAGATATATTCCGTAAATCTTTAGAAGAGGAAAAAGTACCGTCTAGCTGGAAAATAGCCCAGGTAATTCCCGTTTTCAAGAAAGGAGATCGGAGTGATCCTAGGAATAATCGACCTATATCTCTAACATCTGTCTGCAGCAGAATTCTGGAGCATGTCATATGCTCGAACATTATGAAGTTTCTAGATTAGAACGAGTTACTTACACCGTGTCAACACGGATTTCGCAAGAAGAGATCGCGTGAAACACATTGGCCCTATTTTCCCGTGACGTAATGAAAGTTATCGATGCAGGTTCGCAAGTTAATGCAGTTTTCTTGGATTTTCAGAAAGTTTTTGATTCTGTACCACATAAGTGACTTTTAACGAAGATTCGAACTTACGGCATTTCGGCTCAGATTTGCAAGTGGATACGTGATTTTCTAACTGATCGATCACAGTATGTCGTTGTTGATGGGGAAGCCTCTTCTAAGAGAAATGTTACTTCGGGCGTTCCTCAAGGATGTGTACTAGGACCACTTCTTTTCTTAATATCTATAAATGATCTAGGTGACAACGTAAATTGCTGGTTGCCGACGATGCAGTTATCTATAGGGAAATTAGGTGCTCCGACGATTGCTTAGAAATTCAGCGCGAATTGGATGCTATTTTCGATTGGGGCCGTAAATGGCAGCTTACACTTAATTGCAAAAAGTGCAAGGCAATACGGATAAGTAACAAAAAGAATCAGTTTGTTCACCAGTACAAAATAAACAATTCAGCTGTTGACTTGGTTGATTCCCTGAAGTATATGGGTGTGATAGTACAATGCAACATGAAATGGGACATGCACATAACTTCCGTCGTAGGCAAGGCTAATTTTAAATTGCAATTCATAGGTCGTATTTTGAGTAATTGTAATGCTCATACAAAGGAGATAGCTTATAGAACACTAGTGCGTCCACATCTGGATTACTGTTGTGGAGTTTGGGATCCGTATCGCAAGGATCTGATTGACTCAGTGGAGATGGTGCAGAGGAGAGCCACTCGATTAGTGACTTGTTGCTACAGCCCTTATGAAAGCGTCACAGAAAATGATACATAGATTGGGCTTGGATAGTTTGGAAGACAGACGACGTAGCTTGTGTACGAATTTATTGGATAATACGCGAAAAAAATTAATTTTCGAGTGCAATGAAATACTTCTTCCACCAACCTATTTAGGTCGTAATGACCGGAGGGATAATATTCGAGAAATAAAATGCCGTACTGATGCTTTTATGTATTCCTTCTTTCCTCGCGCTATTCGGGATTGGAATGCACCGGTTTAGGATTGGTGCTTAGCACCCTCTGCCACCCACGATGTTTGTGATTTGCAGAGTATGGATGTAGATATCTCATATGTCTAATGAGATGGCTTAATTTGTAGACAATTGTATCTTCAATTTCACAGCAAAATGAAACATATCTTGTTTTACCCACTGGGCTACAGTGCCTTGTTACACAACCCAACGATACCCACCCAGTATGGGCCGCGTTGAACGAAAAAAATTATAATTTTACCTCAAATAACTTTGCCTTCCTACTTCTCATTAAAATGAAACATACTCTATTTTTCCCTCTTGACCATGTGCTTTTCATTATTTGAACCTCTATCAAAATCCGTGTCATAAAATTTCCGCGAATCCCATTCATCTATCAATAGAGAGAATCTGTCAACGAATCGTAGGTCTCTTCTCGCAGCCGAAATATTTTCATGCTAAGATATATTAAGACAGAAATGTTAGTTGGTTGTGGTTGATTGGATATTAATAATACCTTGTTCTTCTATCGTTTTTCAATTGTAATATCAACCCAATACTTAATAATTCCACGGTAGATTACTAAACTTAAAATTCTGAATTTTCTGGGATTTATAGGAAACCAATTTGTGCAAACTATTATATACGTTGCTGTGAATATTGGGTGGTTTTTACAAGCGGAAGATTTGCCCTACCGAAATTCATAGTAATTTAGTGACTGCGAGTACATTATCAACTGACGAAAATCGAAGCAGATCGAATGACGTTAATTCAGTTATTATCTATAAATTTTTTGCGAAGACTGACAGTGTACTACACATTGCGAAATATGGAGACTCGATATCTTGAGAATCTAGATTAGGGATGGGCTATCAAAAAAATATATCGACAAATATCGAAACGATATTTACAAACACTATCGATATATATCGGGCAAACAATATCGATATTTCGATATATCGATATTTCGATATTTTTGTCTAAAGGGAGTAATTATCTAAAAAAAAATCATAAAATACATCAAAATACTTAAGAAAATTCTGGAAATTAAAGACACAGGTAGAAATTATACAAACTTTTATTAATTTATTATTTTTTCAATCAATCAAACCAGTATTCGTCTGATATGGACATCAAACTCTCTGTTTTACGTGCTCCCCTGTCAATCTACTCCTGTTGTTCAGTACAGCTAAGTTGACTGCAGGAGCCACTCTCTTGGACGACACAGAAGAAGCTTGACATATAAAGTATTTCAGCGCGCTGGAGCACTGGAAATTCACCGAAAACTTTACTGGGTCTGATTTTCTGTCTATTAATGGTTGGTCCAGATACTGCTTAAGCTCATTAGGAACTGAGACAGAGCTTGGAACCTCTTGCATAACAGTAGTGCTAAGGGATAATAGCTTTTCATGTGCGGACCAAATTGATGCGTTATCTGCGATATATTGTGTTGCTGCTGTAGACCTTACTTCTGGAGAACTTTGTTTTCGTCGTCTAAGTTACTATTACTATTACTCCGCGATTCACTAAAAGTGTTTGGCGGAGGGTGCATTGCACCTATCAGGAAAGGTAATGGTTTGGAAGGGATATGCGGGATATGGCAGGTGGCGCCCATGGGCTATTGTGAGGAACCATCCCAGCATTCGCCTGGAGCGATCTAGGGAAACCATGGAAAACCCAGATCAGGATGGCCGAAGTTCCTAGCGAATATCATTACTTATTGTAGATATCGCATTTGACACACCGATTGGAGAAGTGAAGTGTATACGTTTGAAACGCGGGTCCAAAATGGTAGCTGCTGCAAGGAATGTATTTCCTTCTAAAGGACTTAATTTCTCTTGAATTCTTTGGAGTAAAGCCTCTTTTACCGTGAATCTCAAAGTGGTCGAAGGAGTAGCTTGTTCCGTTACTTGTCGAATCAGACTTGTAACAGGAATGGCTAAGCTAGCAGTCACATAATTTGTACCACTAACCTCTTCAGTGGCTTCTTTGAAATGACCAAGCAAGACAATGGGGTCACGTATTACATTAAGCTGTTAAGTTGCAACCATATCAAGTGTGTTTATATTTGACTGACTTTTTGTATCTAAGATTTTAGCTACAATTGCAGAGAGTCTGACAAATCGTTCTAACATATTAAAGTAGGAGTTCCATCTAGTGCTAACAGCTTGTGTCAAAGTCAACACCTCTCCTTCCTTTACCCCAGATGCTTCTTGTTCAGATCTTAATAGATCCATAGCATTGACAGACTGCTTAAAATTAGTCACAATACTTTTTGCGTGATCGCAGAGTGCTGCAAATGAATTATTTTCACTTAACACTACATCAACGATTTTCATCATCAGGGCTTGAACAGTAAGTTGCAATTTATAATCACCAAACCTCTCTGCATTGCGTATGGTGCAAGGGCATACGATGTTGTTGATGGTGATTCATCCGTTGGATGGGAATGTTAAGCTTGGCGCCCCCTTTTGAAAGTTTCGCAAAAGTAGGCCTGATCATGCCGACACCGGCTTCCACCCTCTCCCTTCTTTCATCTCTCATCCATAACACTCTATACCGAGCCACACAGTGTCACTGTCATACACAGTTAGGAGCACTGTCACACTGAGGAAGTAAACGGGGATTTTTTTAACTGCTTAACGTCTCTTAACATTGAGGTCTTTAGAGACGGGAAAGGATGGGGGACAAGGAATGGCAAGGAATTCGGCCATGGCCTTTTGAAGGAAGCATCCCAGCATTTGCCTGGAGTGATTTGGGAAAACTTGGAAAACCCAAATCTGGATGCCCGGACGGGGATTCGACCCACCCTTCTCCCAAATGCGAGGCCAGAACGCTAACCATTACACCACCATGTTCGGTGAAACGGGAAACCACCCCAGTTCATCTTCCTAGGACTTTCCTTGGAGGGATATACATCACCCATGGTAATCGCCTACAACCTGACACGGGAGAGGCGTTCGAAGAGGACCTTACTATCAGTAAAAACCATTGGTGTCTCAGTGAATAAAAAATTAAAAACCGCTCTCACTACATCAATCGAAGACAGCAATCACAAGAAAGTATTCTTTAGTGGGGCTGTAATTCACGAGAAAGCTATATGCATATTTTAAAGAGCATTACAATGAACTTTGGGATTGAGGATTTAAAGCAATCCAGAATTGGTCTATTAAGTTCAAAGTGCGATAATCACTCCATTACATCAAAATTTTTCTGTATACTTGGAACGTATTCCCTATAATCCTATATAAACTAACATTCTGTATTCAAGGTTTCCGTATTCAAGATTTTCGTATTTGCGGCTAATTTACGGAACGTATTCTTTGCGATTAAGGAGTGTAAGTTTTAAATAAACTGTAGTGCACGTTTTCGTGTTTTAAGAACGACTGACTTTATTTAATAACAGAGATCATAGAAGCACAAGCATAGCATAGATAATATTGTAGATGTACATTGTACATGGAACACAGATTATATTTAACAAATATTGCTGCTAGTATAACTTAACATATTTCGATATATGACCAATACCCCCACTATATCAAAATAAACTAACAACTTTACTTTTCTTGTATTCCCAATAGTTTTAAAAGTTTACAATGCCTTACATGACATAAAGACTTTGTGAGTATGTCTGCAGGCATACTTGCTGTTTCTAAGTATTCTACTTTAACAATATTCTTATCAATACATTCTCGACCAAAATGGTATTTTATGTCAATATGTTTTGATCTATTGTGAAATACAGGATTATACAGTAACTTATGAGCAGTCTGATTGTCATTAAAGATTACAATACACTGTAAATCACCAGTTATTTCCTTATTTAAATTTCTCAGATAAATGGCCTCCCTACAACATTCTGATATTCCTACATATTCAGCCTCAGTGCTTGATAATGTAATACTGTTTTGCTTTTTACTCCCCCAAGATATCACACCACCTGAGAGACTAAAACAGAATCCTGTGTAGGACTTCCTATCTAATATGTCATTAGCCCAGTCTGCATCTACATGACCAACTATCTCTTTGTTAACATCTGTCCCACAATATTTAATACAATAGTTTTTGGTTCCTTTGAGATACCTTAATATACGCTTAGCATGAGTCCAGTGCTCTTTATCATAAAAATTATTAAATTGACTCAAGTACCCAACTGCGAATGAAATATCTGGACGGGTAAGTATTGCTAGATACATTAGACAGCCAATTAATTGTTGATAAGGCAATTTTTTATCACAATTCTCATCTTTAGCTAATTTCAATCCAGGTTCCATTGGCGTGTCAACAGACTTACAATTAACTAAATTAAATTTTAGTAACAACTGATCAATATAAGTACTTTGATCCAAAGTTAAAATTCCTTTCTGTTTATCATAACAGACAGACATACCAAGACACTGCTTGATTTGCCCCAGATCCTTAATTTTAAATTGAGATCCTAATGCAGATTTTAGCTTATCTGTTTCAGTACAATTGTTTGAAAAAACAAAAAATCATCAACATACAATGCAATTATGGTTATACTTTTACCATTATTCTTAATATGTAAACAAGGTTCATATTTGGACTTTGAATATCCAATATTAATTAAACAAGTATTTACCTTATCATACCACATTCTTGATGACTGTTTTAGCCCATAAATGGCTTTCCTTAGTTTTAGAACTTTACCAGGATTTGAACAGTTAAATCCTTCAGGAATTTGCATGTAAATATTCTCGTTAAGATCACCATTCAAGAATGCAGTAACTACATCTATACGCATAGTATCAAATCCAAGCTTCACAGACAAAGCAAATAGTAATCGCAAAGTACTATGTCTTACCACAGGCGAAAATGTTTCGTTATAGTCTATGCCAGGTTGTTGAGTAAAACCTTTAGCTACTAACCTTGCTCGAAAACGCACTTTATTGTCGCACTCAATCTTTTTCTTAAGCACCCACTTACACTGCACTATAGTAGAGTTACATGGAGGCTCTACTATCTCCCAAGCATCATTTTCTTCAAAGTTTTTTAACTCCTCCTGTATCGCCTGTAACCACTGATTTTTCTCAGGTCCTTCCAATGCCTGTTTAAATGTAAGTTCAGTCACATTGTCTAAATTACTCTCTGTATAACAAATACCACCAAAACCATATCTGTCTGGTGCACGTCTTTCTCTGACAGGCCTATGTGGTTCATCACCTGTACCCTGAGCATCCAAACATTCTTCATAGTCTGTTGGAACATTATCAGAATCTGATGAAGCTTTCAGTGACTCTTCAGTTAATGTCAAGTCTATGATGTCCCCCACTGAATCTTGTAATGTCTTATTTTCTGTCATGTTCTCTTCAGTTATACATTCCTTTTCACTATCTGCAGATGCAATGTCTACCATTTCTGATGGCTTTTCCATAATGATCACATCTCTGCTTGTAAATATTTGTCTTTTTATCGGATCATATACTCTGTATCCTTTGATATTATCAGGAAATCCAAGAAGTATACACTCAACTGACTTTTTATCCCACTTAGATCTTTTTTCTTTATTGATATGAACCATAACAGGAGATCCAAAAATTCTCAAATTACTTAAATCTGGCTTAATTCCCATCCATAGCTCATATGGTGTTTTACCATCCAGAACTGACGATACAGTACGATTATGTAAGTATACAGCTGTGTTACATGCCTCAGCCCAAAACTTTTTACTTAAGTCAGCATCATACAGTATACATTTTGCCTTCTCAATAATCGTCCTATTCATTCGCTCACATAACCCATTTTGTTGCGGTGCATATGGATTTGTCGTCTGGTGTATTATTCCAAACTCCTTTAAGTAATTATCAAAATCTGAATTGCAGAATTCTCTCCCATTATCACTTCTGAAGACTTTCACTTTTCTATTAATTTGATTTTCAGCTAATGCCTTAAGGGGCTCCGGTAGGGTGTATCTTCCCCATGTATTTCTTGCGAACTTCATTGTACCTTTTCTCAACAACTAATTGTGATACATATCTGGAAAAAAATAGGGTGAATCTATGATGGTTTTCCAATACTTTAACACAGGGATTTCCCAAAGTTGCGATTGGTTTGGCAGAATTAATTTTTTTTAAAAAATATTCCAATTTTTTGTACTTTTGGAGGTGCTGTCCAGTCAATAATTTACAAACTATAGGGTATTATACAATATCCCTGTGTTAAAATACTCACAGAAACATACTTTCGAGGCTGTAAAAGTTTCAGGAAGTTCATGCAGGTAGTTTCCAAGAAAAGGTACACTAAAACTATCAAAAAGTAAACTTGCGGGAAAATGCTGTCAAAGGTTCAGTGCATTCCAGAACCATAACTAGGGTGATCTGGATCGTCCAGATAGCTTTCTTCCAGTCTTCTCTGTAGTCATCTTCTCTCTATTTTTTCTTCCACTTCCCTCAATGCTTTCTCTGAACCCCTATCCCTTTCCTGGTCAAGCCTGTACACAGCTCGTATGGTGTGATACCCAACGCTAATACTCGGTTTCTTCAATGCCTCACACCTTGACAAACTACCATTGTCAAATGTCATTACAGCATCATAAACACCAAAATGAAGAGCATTAATTGATACAAAACAGTTTTTGGAATTCTTGACCAAAGAACACTGATGAGGCACTCATTTGGATTTTGGGTAGGACCATGTAAACACTTCTTCAGTAGCTGTACGCGAGACAGATCCCTGAATATAGGCTTAAGTTCCTCAATGTCAGCATATAGTAAATCATCCTTGTGCACAAATGTTTGGCCTGCTGCTTGTGCTTTGTTGTACTTGCACCATGTATCAGTTCCTTTGGGGCAGAGACCATGGTTGGGAGCAGAATCAGTTGAAGCAACAGATCGTTTCAGACACTGTTGTTGTTATGTCTTGTTTAAAGCACTTCTAGGTAAGAGATATGCATGTATCATACATCAAATTAAAGAGGACATTCTAAAGATCAATAATCGGCAAAAATGACAAAAATCATCATTTTCCATCATACCGGAGCCCCTTAAATTCTTTAAAGTATTTTAATGCTTCATTTTTATTTTTCAAAAAATAGATAAATGTCATCCGACTGAAGTCATCTACAAATAATAGAAAGTAGGATGAACCTCCTAGTGATTGCTGCTCCATCGGTCCACACAGATCACTGTGAACGATTTGTAATAATTCAGTACCTCTTGTACCACTACTTGCAAAAGGTAGCCGACATTGCTTTCCTTCACAACAAGTCTTACAAGATGATTCGTTTACATTGACATTATCATCAAACTTCATTCCTTCTACTGCCTTCTTAGTTTTCACTAAGCAATCACTGTTCACGTGACCTAGTCTGCCATGCCAAGTGAGACCTGTAGCTGTCACAGCTGCAACCATCCTTTCTTGCAGGTTTAATTTATAAACACCATTCGTCAAAGAAGCAGTAGCAACTAATTCTCCACATTTATTGTAGATGTCACAACTATTTTCTGTGAAAATCACTTTGTTGCCTTTCTGAATTAACTTGCTAACTGAGATGAGATTTGTTGTTAAGTTTGGAACACAAAACACATCTTCGATGTTTATATCGATTGCACTGCCTTTAACTGAGGTTACTATCTTCACATCGCCAACACACGTAATTGAAACAGTTTCCTGATTTGCTACCATTATTTCTTGTTGCACTTCACGATATTTACTGGTGATCCAGTCCTGATTAGCCGTTAGATGAACACTAGCACCAGAATCAATATACCAGTCTCTTTTATTGAAACTTCCACTCAAAAACACTGCTGAGAACGCATTTGTTTTCATGTTGTTTGGGCATTGCGTTCTGTAGTGACCAAGCTGTTTGCACTTATAGCATTTGACATTGACAGTCTTTATGTTGGTACTACTAGACTTATTTGAACTGACATCTTTGTTGCCATATAATTGTTTCCTTTTATGTTGACTATTCTTCGACACAACGAATGCACCCTCATCATTATGACTACTTTCTTTTCCGGTCTCCATGTCTAAAAGTTTGCTTTTAATAGCGTCCGATGTCACTTGAATCCCTGAGTGCTCGATGGCCATAATCATTGGCTCATATTTTTCAGGTAGTCCAGCTAGCAACAACGAACCAATCCATTCATCATTTATCGCAAATCCTGTTCCATTTAGCTTTTGACCCGTCTCAATTATCTGCGTAACATACGAGGTCATTGAACTGCTACTCTCCAATCGAATGGATATCAAATGCCGTAAAAGACTTATCCTTCTTGTAAAACCGGAATCGTCAAAGAGCGATTTGAGTTTTTCCCATAGCTCTTTTGTAGTCTTGACAGTTTTTATGTGGACATATAGTGATGAGTCTATTGTAAGAATCAATTTCGCCTTTGTCTTGGCGTCATCAACAGCCGACACTGTAATTTCAGCACCACTTTCGTTTCTTTCGGGCTTGATACATTTCATCAAGCCTTCAAGTATTAAAAAGTTCTCTGCGGCGAACACCCACTCGTCGTAGTTCTCTCTACCACGTAACTTAGGCACATTTACAATATAGTTCGCTGTCGCCATTTTTGTGAATTTAAACCAGCGGCAACCAAACACAAGAACAGTTCATGCACTACTACACAATATCTAAACTAGCTACTGATTACTTCTCCTACTGCGAATAAAATAACTTATTTAAACTTTCGCGAGATAATCTTCTAAGCCTATCAGGCGCTCTGGGCACATAACCTGTAAGTTTTAAATAAACTGTAGTGCACGTTTTCGTGTTTTAAGAACGACTGACTTTATTTAATAACAGAGATCATAGAAGCACAAGCATAGCATAGATAATATTGTAGATGTACATTGTACATGGAACACAGATTATATTTAACAAATGTTGCTGCTAGTATAACTTAACATATTTTGATATATGACCAATAAGGAGTTTTGACTATAGACTAGATTGTATACATTTAAATGAATTAACAGTCATTCATAATGACTTGTGGTTCATCAACCCATTAATTGTTATTCGTAAATGAAAAAAAACAGTTGAAAAGATAATATTTCAACTACAAAGATAAAACAACTGCTTACATGCTAACATAAAAATGACGTTAACGTAAATTTTTTTTAAATTTAACAGCTTTTTATAACCTATCAACCGCTGATGAAGCTGTTATATTTCGACGAATTCACTTTTTAAGACACTTTCAGAAGATTGGATATGTACGTATATTTATCCTATATACATGAAACGATTAAATTGGATACTGAATTGCGTTCGTAGGAAAAATATCGAAATGGTGCTTAAAATCCATACACTAAAAACAATATCGATGTATCGATATATCGAAAATAAAAATATCGGTGATAAATATCGATATTTTTTAGAAAAAATATCGATACATCGATATATTTTGCCCATCCCTATCTAGATATACATTTTTAACATTAATTCTGTATGATTGTAAATGATTTTGCTGTTTTCTCAGTCGTCATATTTCACGAGATTTATGAAGCATCACAAATATTCGACCAAGCCTAAGGTTGTCTTAGGGGACATACTTCTACTGAGATTCCTAGAGTCTCCAGCAGACCTAGCAGGAGGCTAGTCCCCTGAAGACGACCATAGGCTCTGGTCGAAACGTCGAGAAAAGGAGTAGTATTTGTGAGGAAGCGTAAATCCCGTGAAGACATTTAAAAAAATTCTGTAGGATTTTGCGTATTTCCACCAGTCAAAAATCTGAACTGTTCGTAATTTAATGTAGGATACTATTTTATTTCTGTTTCCACTCTATTATATTAAAATACAACGCCTCGGCACATATAATGATTTTTGGGGATTACCATTGGCTGTGCCAAATGTTTCTGTATAGTTCTATGATTTCTTTAAGCTGCTCTTTTTTGCTAAAACAAAATTTCTCTGTTTGTGCTATAATGGTATCATACAATGTTTAGAAGCTACCAGCTCTCTCATCATTCATGATTTATAATAATATTGAGAACGTCTTAGCCAGGATTGGCAGAATGTCGTTTAGAATGTGACTGCACTGATTAAAAAGTTCATGCTGTATCTTAAAACATTCATAAATTAATAACAACGTTGTTTATATCATCACAGTTGTCAATATTTGGTTATTATTAAATTAGGTTCAAATGATTAATAGTAATTATCAGGTCCTTGTTAGCCAATGCAAACTTTTTAAAATCATTTCCTGACGCTTTACTCTGTCAAAGGCCGTCAGATAGTCTACAAAGCAGACATATAGTACATCACAATTGCTGCCTCTGCAACGTTTAAATAGTACTTCGATGCTGAACACAGCTTCACGTGTTACCACTGCATTCCTGGATCCGATCTATGCAGGTGATACATATTCTTCACAGAATTTATATATCCTTAGGTGAATAATCGCCAGAAAGAGTTTCAATGTGTGATTCACACGGCTTATCATCCTGAAGTCACCACATGATTTAGTTCCAGGTTTTTTTTTGGGTAGTGTCACAAATTCTGATTTGAGCCATTCTAGAGGACTTTTTTTTTACTTTTCGCTTTACGCCTCCTCAACGTTGAGGTCATTAAAGGCGGGAAAGGATTGGGGACGTGGAACGGGAATGAATTCGGCAATGGCCTTTTGAAGGAAGCATCCCCGCATTCGCCTGGAGTGATTTGGGGAAACCATAGAAAACGCAAATCTGGATGCCCGGACGGGGATTCGAACCGACGTCCTCCCGAATGCGAGGCCAGAGCGTTAACCACTCACCCACCACGCTCACCCATTCTTGAAGAATACTGCCAGAGTTGTAAATGTCGTTGAACACTGAGGTAAACCACTTCATATTGTTTTTATTAAGGAGCTTAAAAATTACTGCTTTTATCTTGTCAGGACCTGGAGCTTTATCACCCTTCATTGCTTTTATTGGAGCTTGTACTTCATTCGGCAAGATCGTTGGTCCTGTTTCACATTCAAACTGTGGAGGTTATGTGTAATTATCTGAGAAGAGTTGTTCTTCTTGTCTCTTCCATGCATCACTGATATCTTCAGAATCAACAATGACATTTCTGTCACTGTCCATTGGTTCAATTATTGTATTACGTCTATATGTTCCTTTTACCTCTCTAACTTTGCTATGAACATTGAAATTTCGTTTTTTTAAATTTTTATGCCTCTATTTCAACATACTTCCCTTGTATTTCCCCTTCTTCGGCTTCTCTTATCTTCTTTCTGTTCTCCTTATTGATGCTTTTATATTCATCAGGATTACTTTTTGCATCTCCCCTTTTCTCCAACTTCTCATTAGTAACCCACGTCTTGTTTTTGGCAAAATCTCACTATCAAATTTAGTTTTTCACTTTTTTCTTCGGTGTGTATAGCAGATGTTCTTCAGTTCACTATTGGGATATCCGTTAATCTAACTTTCTTTTAATTTCCGAATATCAGTTTTCTCAAGCGTCTTTTATGTAACTCTCTTCGTCCTAATTTTGAAGACACCGACTAATGGATTGTGATCGGAGTGAATATCTGCACCGGGATACGTTTTCATTTAATTTTAGAGGTTCCTGCGTGTTTTGTTTACTAGGATGTAATCAAATCTGGTTTCTGATGTTGTTTTTAGACGAATCTCTGGGAGACTTCCAGGTGTATAGACGTCTAGGTGGTAGTCTGAAAGACGTATTGTTTATTACAAATCCTTGTTCTCCTGCAAATGTATCAAGTTTTTCCCATCTTTGATTCCATAAGGGCCTATACAATCCCGCTCAGATCCTCTTCTAACTTTGGCATTGAAATTTCGCTATAGTAATGGGAGATTTCAATGCCTATACAATCCCGCTCAGATCCTCTTCTAACTTTGGCATTGAAATCTCCCAGTACTATAGTGAGATCTTTTCTTGCTAACTTCTTCAAGACTTCTGTGATTTTGGGGTATAACTTTCCTACTACTTCATCACTCTCATCAGTGGTTGAGGCATCCACCTGGATTAAATTCACCCTTGTTGGCCTAGTATTTATTTTTAGCAATGAGTGTCTCTCCGAAATTGGCACAAAATTAGTGGCACTCTCAGCAATCTGCTTACGTGTTATGAATCCTACGCTTAACTGAAATTGACCATTAGACACACCTGAATAGTGTTCTCAATGTTTACTGCTGTCACAAAAACCTGAACCTGGTTATCGCATTTCTCTCGCTTTCAAGATCTTGATCTCCATTCTCTCCATTTCCTGAATTGCATTGTTAATTTTTCCACCCTGTTATATAGTTCCTACTCGTTTAAACTACGCTGCGAAATTACTGGCTTTGATTTTGAAAGTGCCAACAAGGATAGTAGGTATTTTTTCGGTTCTCATATTAATTTTCATATCACAGTACGTTAAGACACTAAAATGTAATTAGGGCAGTATAGTCTATTTTACTGTTCAAAAAAAATGTTTATTTAGATTGCGTATTAAGTTAGGACATGTCCTGGGACATGGTTGATGATGATTCGGCAGTCTGACAGGGATGTTAAGCATGGGGCACTATTGGGTGTGCTTTTGAAGATCAGGTCTAAAAGACTGAATATTGGTTTCACATTCTTTCGACTGTTATGTTCCACCATGAAAGAAACTAAAATTTATACAAACCTATCTCTGTCATCTATATGTACAATTACACCGAAGAAAACCTTTGCCCAGCACAACATTAAAAATTTGCTGATAGTCTTGACTCCAGTAGGTTAAGCATTATCACGTTGTCTTTGCTCTGCAAGGGTCATTGGTTTGAGTCTGGCATTGGGCATGGGTGGTTTCATTTTTTTTGTGTTTGTTGTCTAAATTACTGAGTATATATATATGTACACTTCTGCTGTACTTCATGATAGAGCTCTATCTGCTAGGGAAATAATAGGAAACACTATTGTAGCTAGTTATATGACTGACTTTGTCGTATGTAATCTCTCATATCTTTTTAGCTATTTATTTTGGAATGAATGAATTTAACATTAAGGAAAATTGGCAGGTATCTAACATTGAAAGAATATTGTGGATGTCTGTAAGGACTAGATAACTAAATCTGCTTTTCACTGACTGTTATGCAGTCGTTATATAAGGAGGTTAATGTTTTTCTTTATTCTTGTTTTCCTTCTTTCTTATCTTGTTTCTTTGGAGTGGTGGTAAAAGGATTTGCTGAAACCAAAACGTCTCTAATAGCGGTATATTGTTAAAAGTCTAGTACTCTGCAATCTGCTTTGTACGCCTTGAAAGAGAGCCAGTGAGATTGAGCAGTGTGTGAGCACTAAGCGAGACCTCTTCAAGTTATTCAACTATAAGTTATGTGAACCAAAAGCTCAATTAAATTAGATGATGAATATACTATTATCTGAAAGAATTTCTGTTTCCCTTACGGTTAGTCCTTCGATTTTTAGCCCGTCATCGAATACCGCGTAATAGTTACAGAATGTTTGCGCATTTGGAAATCGGTAATGTTGCGAATCGCAGGTAAATCGATAGAATTAACGGCTACAGTGTGAAACAGCGGGATTTAGTACCGAACAACAGAGAGAGGCAAGAGGGCTTCAAAGTGGTAACAACCACGACAGTACATATTTGCTGTTGCTAAGGTTGAAATGATTAAGTGTCGTGGTAATACTGTACCGACCACGAACAGTTTAACAGTCACAGCCTTAAGCACAATCGTTCTCGGTAGGTAGTATGTGTTTCTATAATGTATATTGCACTATATTTTAAACAATATTCTGTGCAGAGTGTTATTGGTAGCAACCTTAAAAACTTCTTATTGACGTGAGTGATGAATCTCATATATTCATACAATAATTCTTGGTCAAATTTCAAAGTTTCCAAACTGATTGCTAATGTCTGTTTCATTACGTGAGGATTTGATTATCTCATGATTACTTACCCAACTTTCACGAAGACTAGTACTGATACTTTAGTACTGTATGAGTATGTTTCCCCTGTAACTGTGTCTATATTGTTTCCTTGAAATATAAAAAACGAATTAAATTCATACCGTTAGTCCCATTAAACACTACTGCCGAATTGTACAAATGATAGATTCCATATTTCATGTAATATGTTGAATCTGACATGAAAGATATTCAGAAATAGTTCTGGCTAATATCTTTATCTTCTTGTAGTACGCAAGATTTTTCTGACAGTAAAGTCATTTCAGTAACATTCTGTTGATACGTTGCTCTCGTAATATATTTCTTCAATCTACCTGCACGTAAATTTATAGTAAAATGTTTATAGTGAAAAGGAACGATGGTAGCTAGTTCCAATGTTGTCGTTTTACACTAATGTTTATTTATCTAATTTCGTAATTTTTTGTTCAATTGATATATTTCCTGTTACTAAGAATAAATATATTATTGTGTCTTAGAATAACAAATAAGGTAATTTGGGAGGTGTTCAATCATCCACACAGGGGCTTGAATGAATCTATCACAAAGTAAAAAGTATATACTCCGGTATTAAATAGAGATAATGGTCCAATAAGCACTTACATAATTATAAATGGCAAAAGATGCACTTCAAACGCTCCGCATGGTAAATTTGTACTAACAATTTCGCTTATTATACAGAGAAGATATAAACAAAATTTCTTTTTCTTTGATCCCTGTTGTGGACAGGGAAGTTATTGAATTAATCTATCTGAAAATCACGCAAGCTAATTCTGATGTTAATGGTATTATTATTTAGTTAAATACATATTTTTGACGTGAAAATGGAGTATTGCTTAGGAAATTATGTAAAATAGGGAAAAAATTTAGAATTTACGCCGAACCTGGTGAGTGATGGGAAAGCTTCCGTCCTGACTTGTTGCAAAACGCGGGTTCTATTCTTGGTCAAGTCATGACGATTTCAGTTCCCTGCTGTTTTTTTTACAATTCTCTTCCGGATGTAGTGAGTTAGGTGGGATATAAACCCTAAAAATAAAACACCTCATTCAAAGCCATCTCATACTTTGTGGTAGCTATGCTAGAATCAACACGTGGCTTGAGATCACGATTCTTGTTACGTTTTCGAGTTTTTAAAACATATCAGTAGGAAATATTATAAATATGATAAATATTCTATGACTCACCTACAAGTATGGAGAAAACTTTCTTAAGTTCATATTAGCCTCGCCACCTCTCCTCCCCCCATACACACTCTGTCTCTTTCTCTCTGTGAATTAACATTTATGTTTAATTAATTTCTTTTAATTTTATATTCCCTGTGACGTAGAATGTGTAATCACTAATGCGCTGAAGTTAAATTGATAGCGTTGTAAGAATTCTCTGTTGGCAAATTTGTGGCAAGCGAGAGAAAAGAGAGGACTAGAAACGGCACACAAAACAAGTAACTTCCAGCTTTATATTAATTTCAGCGTTTTATTGCGCTATTTCCTAGGTTGCCGGATAACTGCAACGGGGATTGATTATGCTAAATAAGTGCGATGTAAACGAATGCAGAATTGGCCAACAACTCTGGTGTAAATAATAAAAAAAAATCCTTATTTGTCCGGTGTGTAATTCTTTGGACAGTAGGAGGCTCTTCATACGGCCTGAGACCATAATACGTTTGTATGCGTTCACTGCAGGCAGTGCCAACATGTCAACCGACACCTTGAATGAAAGCAACAATTTTTTTGATAAGTACACCATAACCTGGTAACTAGCCGCCATCTATAGGACATGGAATAATACAACCCCGTAACCCATACTTCTTTCGATGAATTAAACAAATAGGAATCTACAAATGAGAAGTTTTTTCGCTTAAGGCTCTTGAGTTATTTCCTTATGTGAAGTTTATGTTCGCTGTGTACTCGATAGGTTCGCATCCTGCTAAACGTGGTCCTGGACAGATAGGACATTCTAGTGGAACCCTCTGCTGTACACTACAGCGCTCCACTCGAGTGCACAATGACGAGTGCTGCCCAGATATCGACCAGTCGAACAGCAGGTGGCTGACTGTCTCATTGCCAGTAGTCGATTTTACTGTTTCGTCCTAAATTTTTCCTATCGTTTTTCACCTGTTACGGATTTTTCTTAACAGGCACAGACGATCTGAATGTTCTAGCATCTTTGTATCCTTTGCTGCACACTGTGATATGTTTTTAGAACAACAAGGATATTACGTTAATTATTAAGAACAATCAACTATATTAACGAAGACGTAGATACTTCAGGGTAAGATGCAGAGGTTAATTCTTCTGCCACTTTATCACCGCATGTCATTTTACCCTGGATCCATTAAGTTTGAGAACTATGATAAAGAAACATCAGCAACCAGAACACTGGTGACTCTTTACCACCGAGGAACGATTAAACCAAAAACAGAGTGTAAAATGCGACTGTAAAAATAATTTGATTTCAAAATTATAAATCACTATTAAGAGAATAATTGATCAAATAACAGATAAAATTGTGAGGTCAGTTTTTTTGAGGGATGCATGTAGTTCATTTACACTTTTTTGTTTGTCTTATTGTTTTTTTTTTTTTTTTTTTTTTTTTTTAAGGTCAAAGTGTATTGAGTATTTAGCATTACGATTTTATTTTGTTGAGATTTAATTACTCTGTCTTTCATTCCGTTTACTGAACAGTAAATTGATTTCAGCTGGCTTTCCAGGTGATGATATCGAAAATATATATACGAATTTAATTGGTTTACTCCAAAAAGATTCGACGTCTAGGGAATGTGATTTAATATTTAATTTTTTTCTTGACTAATTACCACCAATCATACACTGATTATTTTTCTTACAAATGCGTTGTGAATTGTTGTTTCACTTATATTCAGCAAACAATTTGAAACTTTTGGGCATCAAAATAAACAAATCGTTATTTTAACCTTGTTTTCTTTCATTCACCCTGTCTTAAACTAACTCAATCTATGTAAAATAAAGGAAATTATTTATTTTTTTGTAGTCACGTGAGGCTGGATTGGTAATGTGTAGTAGTTTGTTCTTTATGTTATGTGAAATCTTTCTGAATGAGTATTTCAGGCTTTTTAATTGCTTTTAAGCTAAAACTTTAATTAAAAGACATTAATATGCGGTGTGTTTGAAATGAGTAAACGTTGTTTATCATATTGAGAGTAATGTTGAGATTCTTAAATCTGTTTAAATTTCGTTTAAAATTATTTAGTATTAAGTAAGTTGTTTGATGTTCTAGAAACGAGAAGTGTAGTGTAAATATTATCACTTAATTTACCTTGGAAATTTTCGGTGAAATGTCGATATGCTGTTTTGGAAATATTTCTTCAATAAATGTAAAGTGTATCTAAAGTTCTGTTATTTAAAAGCTACCTTATCATCACAGTTTATTTAACAATGAAATAATTACAAGTACTACCACCGTTTAAATAATTCTTGTACAGAATGAGTATACGTCGAGTTGAAATGAAACTTATTTGAAACTTGAATAACTTTTGTTTAAAATTATGGAAAATCGAGTTGTTTATTCCCTTTCATCTCCGATATTATGTATTTATCATTGAGGGAGCAATTATATTCATTAATATAAAGAAGCCTGACCGATCACTCAGATTTTCCATCAGAACATGAAGCAGAATATTACTGGCTGAAACTGCCCCAAATGTACAAATGAGGAAGTCAGCAAATATTATGCGACCAAATACAATTTTTTTTATATACCTCTTGTTTTTTTTACATTATTTTGTCATTTAGACAATACAGACAGCTACAGCGTTGTTTATATCTTACTGAACTAATGTACGTGTCTCTCGTGTTAATGTAGTGCACAACATTAAAGATGCAAGAAGCACACAACACTTAATTAAAACTACCCATGCCCAAAGCCGGATTTGAACTGGCGGCCTCCCGAACGAGATACCGGTACTATAACACTTATGCTACATACCACTTGTTAAAAGTTTATTGGGAATATAAATAAAGGTCGGGCCACACTAGACCGCACCGAGCCCGCACCGTCACTTTTCTTATTGTTATCGCTCACTCGATTGAAGTGAGTTCAAACGACACCGCATGTCCGCCGACACTGGGCGGTGTGTTGGCCGTCATTAGTTTGGTTTACTTTCTGACGGTGCGGGCCGGTGTCGGGCTGGTTTCTTTTAGCGTTACTGGTTGCTTTAGAAAAGTGTCATTTTTTTCAGCCTCACTTCAGATTCATCAGAAGTTCTCAAAATGTAAGTAGAGTCCTTGCATGTTCACATTAACAAAAGGTGAAGTCGATTTCAAGGCCTGTAAAAATTGCATCCG